>CM077802.1:24536974-25136974 GCA_039737535.1 Lagodon rhomboides
CTGAAGAGAAAAAAAAGAAAAACACAAAGAGAGGGAGAGAGAGAGAGAGAGAGGGAAAGAGAGAGGGAGGGGTGGAGAGAGAGGGAGAGAGAGAGAGGGAGAGAGAGGTTAACAGCTGTTGATGCTCTCTCCCTCTCTCTCTCTTCCTTTCATGTGGGCCCCACATTCTGTCAGAGCTGATTGATAGCCAAGACAATGATTGGACAGAAACATAGAGAGAGAGCAAGAGAGAAAGGGGTGGACCAGAGAGAGAGAGAGAGAGAGAGAGAGAGAGAGAGAGAGAGAGAGAGAGAGAGAGAAAGAGAGAGAGAGATGCAGCTAACCAATAAAGTTGCAGAAAAGGGGTTGATTAACCAATGGCAGTGAAGAGGAATGATCGAGCAAGAGGGTGGGTGGAGTTTGATCGACTTCTGAGGCACAAAGAGACAGAGGGAGGTTTGTGGGGGGGGGGGTTCTTTTGTTATTGAGCTTGTCAGGTTTTTCAGTCGCATATGTCAATCCAACATCAGTAACTCTCTCTCTTTCATTGTGCGTGTGTGTGTGTAAGAACAAGAGAGTAGATATTTAAATAGTGAGTGTGCATCATATGTCTCTCTCTCTCTCACACACACACACGCACACACACACACACACACACGCACACACGATTATTTAATAACAACACTGCTGTTGTGGTTATAAAGCTGTCCTGAGTCTGAAACACCACACGTTTGATCCCCACTGAAGCCAACCTGTGAAACCTGAAATTAATTACATCAAAATTTAAAGTACATTTTTGACTCGTGTAAAGTGAATTACAATTCATAATAGCACATAGAAAAAATAAATGACTTGTGAAATGATAGTAATATCATTAGAAATCTATAGAGTCAATATATATCATTTCTAAAAGGCATATAGTGAACAGGGAGTTAATTACTGGAGTTGGAATTACATGAACAATGCTTTAATAAATATGGACTTAAAAAACAATACTGATTTAACAGTATACAAATAGTAAGCAGTTAATTAATTACAGAAAACAGACGGTGATTTACCATTTAATCATTTAACAAATTAAGAAGTTCCTATATTATGGCATTAATATATGATATATATTTTCACCCATTAAAGTAAGGTAATTATATCACGTGTAAAAAGTGACTAGGAAACTAACTGTTTATCGACACAATATTTTTTTAATTAACAATTCATTTCGAATTAATTGTGCCACTTAATTACATGAGAATGAAAGTTCATTCTGCATTTTAGAAAAAAATACTGTTGTTTGGAAAATTTTACTGTTGATTCATACCAAATATTTCCCATAGTAGTATAATTGTAGTAGAATGAGGACCACTTCTGTGAAAACCATGTAGGTCGACCATTAGTACCAGTAGTATTTTTTTTTTTTGTCAAATTACTGATGGATATTAAAAAGATTATGTCAGAAGCATTTGACACTTAAAATGATGAAGTCACATGCAGAATACATGGTAGTTTGAAATTCAAACCATACTTTGGTGTTTCATTGTTTACTTAAGACAAAAATCTAAAAAAATAATAACAGATAACCAATTAAGTCCATGTGATCTGATTTTGACTTACAATGAATAAAACTGCTTCACTTCCATTATCACCAGCATTATAACAAACTAGTATCACAGTTGTCACAGGTCAGGGAAAAAAAATGCCCGTGGTTGATTAACGCAATCACTGTTGTATAACCAGAAGGTAAATGATGGTTGACCAGAGGGTAACAACCACAACTGATGGTAAAAGATGGGATATGTTCTAACTCTCAAAACTAATAAGATGTAAATTCAAGATTACATAATAAAATCGTAGTAATTCTTTTTAATTTTTATGTATGTGGTTGTTATTAGTGAACACAATTTGTGTCAGTCTGTATGAACACAAATGGTTGTATACAGGCTGAGCTAGTCAGAGATTTCCAGAAGTGACTTTATTCATTTTTTTAAATTACTTTTGCTTTTAAACAATTCCATACTCCTGCTTCTATGTTTGATTGATTTTGGCCTCTGTAAAGTCAGCAGAGAGGACCTCCAGTACTGGCTTGTCAAATGATGACCTTTTCGGTAAAATGTTATAATGATTATCATTAATAAATGGTAAATGTATAGTTAATTAAACTTTTTTTTCTAATAGTAATGACTGTTAACAATGAAATGTTTTATAAACAATTCATTAAACAATTTATTAAGCAATTGTTTCATTAATACAAATAAAATTACAACTGAATGGTTAATAAATACTGTGTAGTTAATCTTTAAACATTATCTGGATGCCAACTGATGTTTATAATCCTTTACAATTGTTTAATAAATGCTTTATAAAGCATTTTATTATTTGTTTCTAGTGAATTAACCATTAACTAATGTTTGATTCTGCCTAACTATACATTTCCCATGTATTAATGATGATAATTTTAAAGGATTACAAGCCTTTTATATAAATGAAGAATTAAACTTGCAATATTTTTGCAAATATTCAAAATTTTACCTGTTGGAATATTTCTTGGGAGTATTTATCTATTGAATAACCATTTGTGTTTTCCACTTGACTTGTTTTGGAACAGACACTGCATAGCACACACACACACACACACACACACACACACACACACACACACATACCTCCCAATGGGCTGTCCTTATTAAGTTAAAGCAGGAACACATGCAGCAGCGGGGCCTCGCTGATTACGGGGATCTTGTAGTGGTGGCGCCGTGCTGCCCGTCTCCCTTACTCTTCCCCTGCTCTTGCTCTCTCTCTCTCTCTCTCTCTCTCTCTCTCTCTACACACACACACACACACACACACACACACACACACACACACACACACACACTTGCTTCTTCTCGCTCTGTTTCTCTCACACAGATTTAAAAAGATGTTTAAACATACACAATTGTACAAATTTAAGCAGATACAGTAACATACAAACCTACTGTAACACAAACCTACACATTTCCACCAACAAACAGCTACACACTCCAATTTGAGATAATTTGAGTTGGTGTTGTGGAGTAAATGTAATTTGGAGTACTAGGTCTGTCTGGAGAGCAGGGGTTAAGCAGGGGGCGATGGAGGGGTGACTAAGTGTCCTGGTCCAACAAACATGTTGAAAATCAGCAGCGACTTCCATCCTACCAGCAAGAAAACTGCGTGCACAACAAATGAAAAAGAAAAGTAAGAAAAGAAAGTGCATCAGATACACACTCTGTGCTCCAAGTCTAAAACTGTAATGATATATTCATGTAAAAATATAATGAATGTGCTAACCAGGCAGTCATGTCATTAATGCACACATTAGCCGTGTCATCAGTGTTTTGTTTTAATTATAAACAGGAAATAAAATAAGGTGTGAAACTGACAGATGTCAATCACACTGTCTTTGGAACAATAATAATAAGGTCTGTGAGACAATTGTACATCAACACACACACTGAGAACTCAAGTCATGCTAGCCTGCAAGCTGACAGTTTCAAATTTGTCGATTGATGTCCATTGTCACAATGACTATGTGGTGTGTGTGTGTGTGTGTGTGTGTGTGTGTGTGTGTGTGTGTGTGTGTGTGTGTGTGTGTGTGTGTGTGTGTGTGTGTGTGTGTGTGACGTCACTTAAATCTATCTGAAGCAACAGTTTAAGTTTGTGACAGGCCACACTCTACATCAGTTGTTGGACTATCCACTGAATAAGCAAGCAGCAGTGACTGTGATTGTAATGGTATGGTCCCATTATCTTTAGTTCAACAAATGACCCCACACCCATTCATTCATCATTCTGCATAAAATACAAAGATTTCGTCCAAATTTGACATGTATGCATTGTGGGGTGGGGTTGGGCCTGGCAAAGACACACGGAAAGTAACATAAGTAGTTGTTTAAAGACCACCGATTGAAATTTGATTTCTCAAACACGATCAGAAGGAGGTTTGAGATGCATCCAAGATAGATTTAAAAGGTGTAATGGTATTCCCACAAGATTAGTTCCCACTTTATTAGTTAGTAGTCAGAGGATATGCACTTATTCATGCTTGTGATAAACGCAGCTGCAATGCACTGAAATGCACAGATATAAGTTGTATTTCACAAAATAAAGACAATTATATAGCTGGCACAGCAATCTGTGAGATCCCTGATCTGACTGACCATTAAATGTGTGTGTGTGAGGGAACAGTGTGTAAGCTCATTAACGCCATTAAACTTCTGTTTTGCTTGTAGTCCAAAGATGTGATTGTGGTCGTGTTTGTTTATTGGTAACAGGCTGTTATCACTGAGTGCTAATTGTTGTAATTGAACTGCTAAAATGTACATTTTATTTTCCAGGTGTTTGGGGCAGTCACCAAACAACTTGAGGTGCATTACCATCACCATCTGGACTGGACTGGAGCTATGCTGACACTGATTTGTGCGTCAGCTGGGAAAACCAAGACACATTCCAACCAGAATGTTGTGATCTGCCCAGTGAAGATGCATATATGTGTTTCACAGAAAGCGTGTTGTGAAGCACTTTGATTGAATCTTCCTTGTGTCCTCAGGTATGAACAGGGTATGTGTGGCAGTGGCTAGTTTTGCTGGGAAACTGCTAGCTGTAAATAATGTGTGCGACTGTTTAAAGGTGGGGTCATTTGAAAACAGCATCCATCCTCTCAATGAAGCATAAAAGGTTTTTTTTAAAACTCCAAGCACTGTTTTTTTGTGCTTTAGGGGTGTCCGACTGAGTGCTGAAGTATTTCTTTCTCACATTCTTTATTGCATTGCTGTGTTTTCTTTTCCGTAAGACACTGCAGGGCCTCTCCATGGAAATTTCACACTTTACATTCTCATAATTTCTCATTCACCCACAGAGACTGCCACTGAGGTCAACATGAGAAATGGATCAATCACCAATATTCCGAGAAAACAATCATAGGAGGTCATAGGTCACTGAAGCATGAAAGCAAATAGAAGGAATCTTGTGCGCTACAATCATCAGGGGTTTCATAGGTACAATCAATAAATAAAGGAACTTTTTTACTTTGCAAGGCTTTGTGGAAACACACACACACACACACACACGCACTCACACACACACACACACACACACACACACACACACACCTCCTTAAACCAAGTAATAAAAGTTACAAGCCAATAATCAATTATTCCTAAATTAATAAATATCCTGTCTTGTTGGAACACACCCACTCATCCAGCACAGCACAAACACACACACTCACACAGAGCCTACATTGTGTAGTGCTGTCTGTTTGACTTATTTTGCCTGGTTAATGAGAAATATCACATTACCACACAACCTGTAAGCAGTGAGGCCTGGATGGAAACCAGGCTGAAGAATGTCTGAGAAACTGAACCCAGAGCTAAACCAACTTTACTTTTCACGAGTATGAGCAGCAGTGGGAAGTAGTGGCAGTTGCCGTTGTAGTAGTTGTGATTGGAGCAGCAATCGCAGTAGTAGAAGGAGGTAGCAGTGGTGGAGCTGCAGAAGTCGGCTCATCACCCAGTTAATGAATTATTTTTCACAGTGCTCCATAATTTCTTTTTATGATTGTATTTTTTTTGTTTGTGTTATAACCTATAGTTTTATGACTAAAAATGCTGTGAACGAGTCCATATTTAAAAATTAGTTTCTTGTCTGTGAGGGCCACCGTAGCTTCTGGAGCTCTGCCAATGTCTTTGGAAAGGGAGGGGTGAGCGAGAGAGTGTTGCAATCTAGAACCTCATCGCTGTATGTGCCCCCAGTATGCAGTTAAAGCAGTAGTATTAAAAGTAGCAGTTGTGGTCTTAGCAGCAGTTGCACAGTAGTATTTGTAGCATCCACAGTTCAATCAGGAAAGACTTTGCTTTGAAGAAATTAATATTTTCAGTGCAATGTGAGAATAGAGTGAGAAATATGAGTCTTTGGCGGTTAGGCAACATCTTGATGTCCATTATATTTTAAGAGGGACAGCGAAGCCAGAACAAGAGAAGAATACAAACCAAAGATCAATCCAGCAGTTTTCGAGGTATATTCTGATGTTTGTGGGGTTTCTAAAATAACTAACCTAAACCAACATTAGGGGCAGAGATAGATCAATAAATCATAGCCAAATGGGTCTATGCACACCCGGCATTAAAGGCGTCTTGAGTGATCTCTGTTGATCGGATCTCACTTCCCTGCTCTATATGCAAATATACAAAAAAAAATCTTCATGTATAACATTTGCCAAATTAATAAGTAGGCCCAAATAGTTAAGAATGTGTTGTAGACAGCATTCCACAAAGTTTATAGAGTTTCTCCCAACGCAACAAGTCTCAAAATTTAGTTTTTTGGGGGGATTTTTTTTAGGGAGTCTGTTGACCTTCTCCATGGAAAACAAGAAATAGCCAGGTTGCTCCCCTGTAGTAACCGCAGCGCAGGTGAAAGCTGATGCTACCAGCAACGCGTTAAAATGGGCCTATGATGAGTTGGGGCGTCAGCTGTTCTGAAGGTTCTCTGTGCATCAGGCTGTCGCGCCGGAACTGAGGGTGTGTTCAGCTACACTTCCAGCCAATGGGAGAAGGGAGCCTCGAACCTGGGGAACTATGGCAACCAGGTGTTACTTACACTGGGCCACTGAGTTGACGCATTTGTTTTTGTTAGTGCATGGAGGCCCCATGTTAGGCTTTGGTTTACATGCAGTCCCAACATTAGTTACTGTTCACTCCATTTGTAAATAAAGAGATGGAAGAAACATCAGGAAGAGCCACAGAGGCAGGATCCCTCTCCCCGGATGGACAGACATGCAATAGATGTTGCATGTACAGAAAAGAACAACAAAATCACAGTTTACAAGTTGCATTGAAAGAATATCTGATTCCATGCAAGAACTCTTAAAATTATGCAATTTGTATAGGAGTCTGGGATATCAGCCTTACTTTGACTTCACTTCATGACATGATCCAAGTCCACCACTTTTAAAAACACACTGAGACACACATACAGCTGCTCACTTCTTGCAACATTTGTGTCAAATAGATCACAACAACAATTAATTAATTTAATTATGAAAAGGAATGACAGCGCACACCACAGAGAGAGAGACTTACATTACATAATCACTGTCACTGTCAGAGAGAATATGGTGTGTAGTTCCTCTGGAAAACATGTTTCCCTAAACCTAAATATATCAGTAATGTAAAAAATACTCAATATTAGAAGCACTAAAAGTAGTATCGAACAACGCCAACAACCTCTCAGTCCTCCATTGCTGGTAAAGTTCACCTGGAACCCAAAATTTTCCCTGTCCTCTCGCTCAGGTGTCTTGTTTCACCATAGCGCAAAGTCAGTCAGTGTCTTCTTCTAATATAATAGTAAAAATAATAATAATACACTTTATCTTTATAGCACCCTTCATACAAAAAGAAGAAGAAAGCTAAAGAGAAAGAAGGAGTACACACATTAGAGGTAAAACATTAGAAATTGAGAGGCATTAGAGGAATAAAAACAAAAGCATAGACTTAGGTCAAATAAAGCATGCACAGATCAAACATTAGACATATAGAGGTATAGAGGCATTAGAGTCAATTCAAAAACAGCATATGAGATTTCACCATTGTGAAATATGCACATCACAGTAATTGGCAAAAATAGTCTTGTTCGAAAAGATATGTTTTTGGGTGTTGTTTAAAAGTTTCAACAGAGTGTATTCGGGTAGGCTGTTCTGAAAATTTGCAAGCATTGTTAAAGAATGTTGCATCTTTAGTTTCTTTGCTGGTAGGACTTTGGGTAGCTAGCAGACCAGTAGTAGGAGAGCTAAGGATCATCATTAGGATCACTTTATAATCAATTCTGTGAGGTACAGGGAGCCAGTGCAGTGTGACTAGGACTGGAGTGATCCCAGTCCTCTTTGTTTTTGTTAGCAGTCTAGCAGCAAAGTTTTGGTTAAGTTTCAACCTCTCAATTTTTAGAAAGACCAGTCAGCAGTGCATTACAGTAGTCTTAGGAATTACTAATGTACATAACATACGTTATATCAAATGTTTATTATTTATATAGCTTATTATACCCAAAATGGGTTGCTACAGAGTGCTACCAAAATATATATTTTAAAGTACAAAAACAAATGCCCATCTCAATTTGACAAAAAGATCCAATCTCTGATTGTATGTATAATATTTATAAACTTATTACACTGTATTTACAGTGAAACAACATAGAGAAGCTTAGAGAGTCATGCAACAAAATATAAATGAAAATGTGTAAAACAAAAAGAAAAAAGTAGCATCTAGGTAACAGTTTTAGCTAGTCTTTAGTGAAGATTAAAAACGTTTCAGAAAAACCAAGTGCCTCAGCTTTGAGGGGTTGAGGGGTTGTTTTGAAGAAGATTCTCTCTGAGGGGACTGATGCTGCTACAATGCACAGTCTCCATGCCATCACGTGTGTAAGACGTGGGTAGATTGAAGCCTTAGTCTCCCACCAGCTCAGTGGGTCTGCACTTCTTGTCACAGCAGAACTACACTTGAACCCAAACACACAACTCAGGAGACAAAGTGAAAAATAAACACATCTTTTATTATTAAGATGCAACTAAAAATCACTCACAAGGAGGAAAAAACGCTACTTCAGCTAATAAACAAAAAAACACTCATATGAGGGGAAACCTACTAACAAAAACAAGGGCTTGACAAAGTATCAAAGAAGAGTACAAAAACCTGACGAGACAGGGGCATGGAACAAACGCTGACAATTCCTCACAAGACGATGGCACGGTGCTGGTTCTCTGGTACACAAGACAAGATGAACTGGCACCAGACAAAGGGAGATGCAGACCATATATACCCACGGTAATGGGGAACAAGTGGAAACAATCAGGCGGGGAAGACAATCAGACTGGCGGGAAAAAACACAAGGGGAAGGGGCAAGTTACCTGAAATGAGAGGAGTAAAATTTCAAAATAACAGGAAACTACAAGACAACATTGACACAAGGCAACTAAACACAACCAGCTTTCTTGGTCATGAATATTTTCTAGGGACGGGTCCTGATGGACCAGGCATCTGAGGGTGACTGTTGTAACAGTCAGAGGTCCACAATGAAGCTTGCAGGGACCCAGGAACGTTCCTCAGGACCGTAACCTTCCTAGTCCACCAGGAATTGCCTGCCCCGGCCGCTGTTGTGCACAGCGAGAAGTTTCTTAACGGAGTAGACTGGACCACCATCGACCATTTGGGGGGGTGGAGGGGGTTTGGCTGCAGGAACCATGGGGCTCTCCTTAACTGGTTTGACCCAGCCGACGTGGAAGGTTGGGTGGACTCTTGAGAGCCAGACTTTCTGGCCAGGTTGGTACACCGGAGCAGGTCGCGCCTCCAATCGGCAGCCTTGCAGGCCGCTGCCCAGGTGTGGTGGCAACGCCGGACCATGGCGTGAGCTGACGGAACAGTGATTTCCCTTTCTGCCTCAAAGAAGACAGGGGGCTGGTAACCGAAGACACACTGGAATGGTGACATACCGGTGGCTGAGGTGGGGAGGGAGTTGTGGGCGTATTCCACCTACACCAGGTTTTTGCTCCAAGAAGCCGGGTTCTGTGACACCAGACATCGAAGGCATGTTTCCAACTCTTGGTTGAGATGTTCTGTCTGGCCGTTTGATTCTGGGTGGTACCCAGAGGTGAGGCTGATGGTGGCTCCAATAAGTTTGCAGAACTCCTTCCAGAATTTAGAAATGAACTGGGGCCCCCGGTCTGACACGATATCCTTAGAAAATCCATGGATACGAAACACATGGGTCATCATAACTTCCGCTGTTACTTTGGCAGAGAGCAACTTGGCCAAAGGAATGAAATGAGTAATCTTAGAAAATCTATCCACCACTGTGAGACGAGAATTTTCTTTCAAAAAAGTTTTTTATTAATTTTTTATTGACTGTCCCTTGTAGAGGACATTGGGACTTCATTCATGCAGAATGTAATGATGTAATTTAATGATGAAAGATGTGAAAAGATAAAAGATTAAAAGATGCCAGCCAGCAATTAGGGCAACAATGTACAACAATACAATATCAAACAATAAACATTTGAACAAACATTTTAACTGAGCATAACACTGGTTGAATACTTACATTTTCAACAAATTAACACAGAATACAGGGAAACTGATGCTGAGTTTTAGGCCACACCACAGCACCAAATCACCGCCCACAGATAATGAGTAGTACAGCAGGAAACAGTTCTTGGTCTTTAAGACACACAGGAACATTTTGCATTTGATGCACTTCACAAATCCTCTGCATCCCTCTCTTCTGCACCTTGAAGAATGTGTGGCCTCCCCAATCATTGGCAAGTGAAGTGCCCCGTATTTTTTCACACTGTCATCAGGCTGATGTTCAACAGGCCTTCTCTTTTTTGGTGGAGGCTAGTCTACGTCATTAGAGCTCACCTGATCATCATCATCACTTGACTCTTTGGCAGCCCTTTGCTATGACACTTGAAATTTAGCTCAGGTGCCTCCCATTTTGCGTCCACCTGTGGTAAATTCAACTGATTGGACATGATTTGGAGAGGCACACACCTGTGTATATAAGGTGTCACAGCTGACAATGCATATCAGACCATGAGGTCAAAATAAACTGCCTGTAGAGCTCAGAGACAGGATTGTATCTGCACAGATCTGGGGAAGGCAACAAAAAAAATTCTGCTGCATTGACAATCACTGAGAGCACAGTGGCCTCCATCATTCTTAAATGGAAGAAGATTGGAACAACCAAGAGTCTTGCTAGAGCTGGCCACCCTGCCATACTGAGCAATCAGGGGAGAAGGGCCTCTATAATTTCACCAGGTCCTCCCTGTTAGCACTTCACCACTGCAAGTACTGTAGCTATCCACAGAGTTTCTCCATCCGAGTTCTTAAATGTAATTATTTTAGTTTTTAACCATGTCTTAAACTGAAAAAAAATATGTTGATCATGTGTCAGTCTGGGGTCCTACAGGGCTCCATCCTCTACCCCATTCTCTTCTCTACTTACATGCTGCATTTTGGTGAAATCATGTAGAGATACAACATCTCCAACCACTGCTATGCTGACGACACACAGTTCTGCAAATTTCCACAAATTTAATGAAAACAAATCTGAAGCAAAATTAAATTTCTTTGAGCTTCAGACCATTGCCAAAGAATCTTCAATGTAAAGTGTAAGGCAGCAATGCATTGGGTGTGTTTGTGTTTACGTTCGCTGCTTGCTTGCTCAGCACAGCATCACAAAAAGACTGTGGTGAGTGTCACTTCAACCCCCCATCACATACACACACACACTTGTCCCACCCCTGGAGCTTGTGTTGCTGGAGGCCCCCTCTGGTGCTGTTAAGTGAGTCCTGAGTGAGACTGATGGGGATCAAGACCCCCATACGCACACAGACACACATACACACCCACACCCGCACATGTGCACAGTACTGTGTTACGCATTTTAAACGTGTACAGGAACACCAATGCACACACACACACACACAGCACCAGAGTCTTTACCCTAAGGCAGTACATTGTCAGACCCCCCACCCAGAGCTGCAGCTGTGCCAACTCTACACACACTCACATGCACACTCTCTGAGTTCATGCTGAGTCTTTGTGTGTGTTTATGCATGCACATAATAGTGTCTGTTTATTTGTGTGTGTGTGTGTGCGCGCGCACGTGCGCAATTGTGTCTATGTTTTGTAAGCTTATGTATGTAAATCTGAGTGCATAATGTTCCTGAGTATCTGTGTTTCCTCGTGTCTTGTGTGTCAGTGTGTGTGTAAACGGTCAAACACTGGACAGGCAGGACAAACAAAAAGCCTCCTGTCTCCTGTCGGGTGCTCACTCCCTCCTCCTTTTTCCTGTCGTGTTTTCATCGCGTTTTTTGTCCCTGTCACATCGGTTTCATCCCCTTCAGCTGCAACCATGCAGAGATGGATGGATGGTTGGACAAATAATGCCATAATACATAATAGTTGAATTATTGGTCATTGGTTCAGAAGCCTTTTGTTTTAATTTCTTGCTTAAACCTACTCCCTGTGACTGCGGCGCACCATATAACTGTAGTTGTAGTAACAACATAATTATGAAAACAATTCATATACAAATTAATTTCTAGTTGATAAGTGGTGCCTTGAAAAGGCCACTTTTGGTCATTCCAAGTCAAACCGTGTCACACTGATTCTGTATTTCCACTACTAAACTACTTTTATAGCATTGAATCGAGCCAAGCAGTGCCTGAGATTGACCTTCTCCAGAGTAGGGCAGAAATGCACCTGCTCAAGCTTACCTGTGATGTCCCCCTTCTTCTCCCCAAATAAGTCTGTGTTGCGATACTAAGCTCATGTCTGTGCAAGAAACTTGCGAAAGACATGTATAGAACTTCATGTATTCAGTGAAGATCCAACATATCCTTATTTTTTTTCTTTAAAATAAAACCTTATAAATAGCTAAATAACTAAGAACTTTTATTGTGGAGGATCTTTAGGGAATTAAAAATGTTTATTGCTGAATTAGCAGAGCTTTGTTAGTGTTAGTTTCAATAATACAGTGGGAAGAAAGAGTACTTACAGCCGCTCTGTTGACCACTACTCAAGACAAGCCCATCGTCAGTGAAAGACTCATCTTCAAGCAGGTATGCCTGATGTGATGGAAATGTAAATCTCTGGGCTACTAAGTCAATTTTAGTCAAGCGGAGCCAACACATACGTATGGAAAAAGCCCCAAAGGTTCCTGAAACACTCAAAGCGGACGTACTGCAGCTGGCCATTGAAGTAGTATATGGTTTCTCATCATCACTGTTTCAACTCAATTACCAGAATAAATGTTCAACATACGATTCTGCAAACCATGTTTAAAACGTTTTTAATGTTGCAAGTTTACGTTCCTTTAGGTTCAATATTAAATTTCATGTTGTGACAACGCTGTGCTTATGTTCCGGTTAGGTTTAGGAACAAAAACCACTTGTTTAGGGTTAGGAAAAGATCATGTTGTGGCTTAAAATACCTGGTTTTGTTGCCACAAATGGGTGGAGATGTGGTTTGACACAAATTTGGCCTTGCCTTTGCAGCCTTCCTGTCTCCCGACATGAAAGTCAGTTCATATAAATGTATTATAATTGTGTTATCACACGTATTGTAGAAATGTCAATATTGTAAAGCCCATGGAAGCAAATCATTTTGGGCTATATAAATAAAATGACTTGACTCAGTTCAGGCTCATCTCAATCTGCTCCTTTGTCTTTTGTTGAAATGGGAACAGCTGTAAGATGCTCTGGATCACTGCCATAGTTAAATAATTCAAATATTTCAAATCAAAATCAAGTGGAACACTAAAATATCCCAGTATCGCTAACTAATTTTGATCTTTGATGAAAATGTCAAATACTAATTGTTATACACTCTTCATGTAATAAAGAGAATAGAAGTACCAGGCTTGTGGGTCAATACCTGCCCACATAGCATCAATCCAGCCCTATTAGCAATGACAAGAGGGCAAAATGCTAATATTGTTACCAATACTGTTATGCCATTTGTCTGACAAGACATCAATAGTCCGTCCAGCTGTCGATTTTTTTCTCACTTTCTTTTTTTTACCTTAGCTTCTGTAACTTTGTCTCTGTAGATATACATTGATGTCATATGTTATCGGTGTTGGCCCTACTGTGGTTGCTGTTTTCCTTGATGTTGGTTTCTTAACCCCAATCACAATCTCTCTGAAGAACTCAAGTAGGTCCTTAAATAAATGTCACATCAGAGTTGTTCCACTGGTACATTTTGGAGGGCTATGATAAGCAACTTGTGTTGTTGTTTCAGTCGGAGGACTGGTAGCTGTCTAATACAGCTCATGAGTGTATTCTGTTTGTTTGGCAAGGCACTAAAAAAAATTTACTCTTTCTGCAATTTCCCTGTCTGTCTGATTTTAAAAACGTAAAGTCAAAGTGCTTCACAATAACAGATATAAACAAGGCATAAAATGGAGACATAATATAAAAAAAAATAAATGTGAATGAAACTGGGCTAAATTTGATGGAACCAGGGGAACCAGTACAAGACAAAGTAAATGTGTTTACAAATATAAAAATGGAATTTGTTTAAATAGACGTCACGTACGGATGTTATGATCTGTTGTCCACATACCTTTAGCCATATAATGTATGTTTAGATGTTTTTGTTGTCATTTTTCTCCCTGCCTCCTCTGTTATGCAATACATTTGTGTTCGGCCATACTAATACATTTCTGCGTTGCTAAAAGTGTCTTTCTCTATTTTACCCTCCTTCGCCCTCTCTGTGTGATATGTAATATTGTTACAAATACATTAATGCCATTTATTTTGGGAGGCATCAATGGTCTTTTCACAACCTGTCGATTTCTTTCCCATTTCTCACTGCCTCTCTTCTTCCATCGCTCTGATTTACAATATCGTTACTAACACATTTATGTTGTTTGTTTTCTACTTACATGTTAATTCTCCTCTCCATTTGGACAATTTTGAAGAGAAACTTCATTGATTAATCACATGTCAATACAAAACACATAGATCAATAGTTCACTTAAGGGCAGTTTATATAGGCACATGACAGGAAGGAGAATGAGTGATTGAGGTGTGGTCCTGCTCCTGAACTTCAGCTGAAACTTTATCTCCATTTCACGAGCAAGGACCACAATATCAATGATGGATGAAGTTCTTGTTCATGTTTATGTTCTTTGTTGAAGGGGTTCAGGGAGCACATTTCTTTGTTACAGATGTTCTTGTGGGGCTTAATTTTAACAGAGAGGTTTTGGATGTCACAGACTGTACTGCAGATGATACAGAGAAAAGTGATAGGAATAAGGCACACAGGGACGACAATACATTTGCTCAGCTGGAATGTACCTGGATTGAATAATCCAGTTAAAAGACACAAGGTTTTTACCCATGTCAAGCGACAGTATTCCTGACCCTACTTTGACTAAAGTAATTGTAGGTGGGGACTATAATTGTGCCCTGAATTCATTAAAAGATGCACATCCAAGCCGCACTGTTAAAAGCAAATCAGCAGCGATGTTAAATAATTATCTAAAGAATCTTAATCTGGTTGATGCGTGGAGAAGCTTACACCCGCAAGATAAAGAATACTCCCTCTACTCAGCAGTTCACAAATCATACTCCAGAATTGATTTATTTGTTAGTGACTCCAGATTATTGGAGTTAGTAAGGCTGTTGAATATCATAACAGACTGATATCTGACCATTCTCCCTTATCATTGGATCTCAATTTAAGAGTAGACAAAGGCTCATACAGTTGACAATTTGATAATCATTACTGAATGATAATTCATTTCATAAATATATTAAAGAAAAAATGTCTTTGTTTTTTACAGAAAACGATATAGGCAATGTGACAGACTCAGTCCTATGGGAATCATTTAAAGCTGTCATCAGAGGGGATATCATATCCTTCCAGATAAGGGAGAAAAAAAAGAAGAAAAAAGAAGATTAATGGAAATTGAATGTCTAATTACAGATTTGGAGACAGACTATAAGTCAAAATTAGACCCAGAAACGCTGAAGTAAATTATTTCACTTAAAAGTTAATATAATTCAATTCTTTCTAAGAAGATAATCAAAGTACTTAATCAGGTTAAGCAAAAACATTTTGAATTGACAGACAAACCCCACAAATTTTCATCAAAAATTTTAACCGAAGCCAAAGCTTTAAATAATCGTTTTGTTGAATTTTACAGTGAAGTATGTAAATCGAAAGGAAAGATAAATGCTGCTGCATTAGATACGTTTCTAACAAATGTTGATCTTCCTAAGTTAAGTGAGGAGGCTAGGAATTTATTAGAAGGGGATATCAAATTGGAAGAGGTAAATGAGGTGATCACTCAGTTGCCTAATAACAAATGTGCGGGACCAGATTGCTTTAGTGCTGAAGTTTACAATGCATTCTGGGTGACAATTCGCATGATCAACCATTCCATTCTCCAAGCAGAACTTCCACTAACATTATATAAGGCAAATATAGCTTTAATACCAAAGCCAGGAAGGGATAAGCTGGAGGTCGGTTCTTATTGCCCAGTGTCCCTTATTCCCATTGAGACTAAAATAGTGAGTAAGGTTTTGGCAAATAGACTTAAAAAACATATATGTTCAATCATACACAATGATCAAACCGGATTCATGCCAAACAGACACATACAATCCAACTTAAGACATCTTTTCAATAATATGTATAACAAACAGGACACAGAGGCATGTCTGATCTCGCTCGATGATCAAAGAGCATTTGACCAAATTGAGTGGCCATATATGTTTTCAACCCTTGAGGAATTTGGATTTGGAGATCATTTTTTGAATTAGGTGAAAATTTTATATGCGAAACCAGAGGCTTCAGTAATTACTAATCAAACTGTATCAGATCCTTTTAGGTTACATCGCGGGACAACGCAGGGATGTCCCCTGTCCCCCTACTTGTTCACAATAGCTATGGAGCCATTTGCCATCAGCATCCGGCAAAGTACTGACATAGCTCATATCACCATAGAGGGTCGACAACAACATATTTCACTATACGCAGATGATGTACTTTTGTTTGTAGGCAATCCAGAGACCTCAGTCCCCCCTCTACTAGATCTTCTGGAAACCTTCGGTGCTTTCTCTGGGTTTACAATAAATTGGATTAAAAGTGAACTGATGCCTCTTACTGCCAAAATAGAGCAACATTTATTAGATACAGTCCAATTTAAAATAGCTTATAACCACATTAAGTACCTGGGAATCATTATTATGAGGAAACCTGAGGATTTGCTGCAAGCAAATTGGCATAAGAAGATGGCTGAGCTCAAGGTGAATGTTGCATTTTGGAAAACACTGCCTCTGTCCATGGTAGAGAAAATGAATGCCATCAAGATGGTAACACTTCCACGTTTCCTTTATTTATTTCAATCAATTTCGTCTTTTATACCTTTGAAATTTTTCGAGAAATTAGACTCAAAAATCATTCCTTTTTTGTGGAACTTTAAATCAGTGGAAACAGAAGGGTCTAGCGACCATGCAGGATTTGTATGTTGCCAACAGTTTTGGATCATTTACTCAAATCAAGCATAAGTATGACCTTCCACCCAGTGACTTCTTTAGATATTTACAGGTCAGGGATTTCGTTAGGAAACATCTCCCTAACTTTGAAAGAATCAACATCCATCCAGTTACTGAAAGCATAAACAAACACAACCCAATAGCCCGGGGGGCAATCTCCTTCTATTATAATATTTTGACTAGTACGAACAATATAGACACAGACAAAATCAAAGATGAATGGGAAAAGGAGATGTCTACCTGGATAGCTGAGGAAACCTGTGAGGAATGTCTTTGCAATGCTAGTAGGTGTTCCATAAATTTCAGGCATATATTAATCCAATTCAAGGTCATTCATAGACTACATTATACAAAATCAAGATTGCATAAGATGTATCCAGCTGTATCTCCTGTATGTGGTAAATGTACGATATATGAAGGTACACTGCTCCACTCTTTGTGGTCATGTCCAAAAATGTAGCCATTCTAGGAGAAAATATTTGACTTTCTGTCTGGAGTGTATGACATCACTCCGAAGCAAGATCCACTAATAAGTGTTTTGGGGCCACACTTAATAAAGGTGATGAATTTCAATCTCAAGCAGTTTTATTTATAATGGTATTGGCAAAAAAGGCTATTCTTAAGATGTGGAAAGAGGAGTCGGTGCCCACTTTTGAGATGTGGCTTAGGGAACTGAGCAGTGTATTACATCTGGAAGAGCTTAGATATCATTTAAACAAGAAGCCTGAGTTATTTACAAAAAGTTGGAATCCAGTTAAAATTTTTATGACTAGCAATGTTTGATAATCTTATAATTTACCAGTTATTTCTGTTTTCCAAATATAAATTTACCTTGCTCATTTTAACATCCTTGTATTATTGTAATGAGCCTCCTGTTTGCCTTTGCCCCATGTGCCTATGTGCCTAAGTGCCTTTGCTTTGTAAACATCACCAACATGATATGTCTGACATCCAAATACCAAAACACTCTCTCGTTTTTTGTTTTTTTTTGGGGGGGGGGGGTTCCTATCTTTTAGCAATTTGACATCATTGGTTTACATGTTTGTGTAAACCGGCTTTTAAATGTTATACAATTTTCACAAACAGTTCTTGCTGTTTCATTGGATGCTGAAAAGGTGTTTGATAGGGTGGAGTGGGAGTATCTATTTGATGTTCTGAACAGGTTTGGTTTAGGTCCCGGTTTTGTTGGGTGGGTTAAAGTGCTTTACAATCCAATTTGATCACCTCAAAATCGTCAATGTCTTACTAAAAAAAGCTATCGCCACAAAATTATCAACATCTTGCTAGAAATAACCAGTTTTATCAACTCTGACCAACCCTGACTAACAGTGTCCAAATCAAGCAGTGAAGCAGTCTTTGCAAGTGAAAGTAACATCGTCAAAGAGTCCATACTCTTTGGCACAGGACTCGTGGTACCAGAGCTGGCACGTCGAACATTGGATCCAGTCCTCATCTGTTTTGGGGTCTTCTGGCAGCCAATGCATTTTGTCTGGTCTTGGGTGACATCCACATTTTGGTTTTTGGTTTTTTGGACCATCTTTACGTTTTCTTTTCCTTTTTTTGCCTTCTCCACATAGAGGAAATTATCCTGGCTGTTCAACCGGTATGATGGCGGCTTGGCACAAGGCTTCCTTGTCGTCCTCTCTCGCCTTGGTACCACAATGAGATCGTAGAAGCTCACTCTTCCAGTTGATGTGGATGGTGTGGAATCTTCATCCTGGCCTCTCACAGTTGATGTGGATGGTGTGGCATCTTCATCCTGGCCTCTCACAGTTGATGTGGATAGAACATCTGCATCTTGCAGCTTTGCAGGCTGTGGTCCACCTGTGATGGTAACCTCCACAGTGTCCATGACCTCCCTGCTGGCTTCTTCTCCTTGATGCATGGGTGGGGTTAGTGGCTGCAGTGCCTTCTCTGTGGTAGCACTGGGTACGAAGAAGTCAGCAGAGATGACACTCATGTTGACTGGAAACATCCCTGTTGCCCTGAACCCAGACTGAGCATTCTCCACTGTTGCAGTCTTCTTCCAGGCTTCAGTGAAGACAGAAAAAAACTGCATCTTGGGAAGCTTCATGCCACAGGACTGCCTGTTCCACCTGCGGCCCACCTCAGACCAATTGTGTTTGAGGCTCTTGAACAGTGCTCTGTCAGCTAGCTGGAGAGCATGTGTAGTGTGTGGAGGGTAGCTCATCACGTGAACATTGTTGGCTTTCATGTAGGTAAGGAACGGTCATCTTTTGGCAGCTGTGAGATGAAGGCTTTCCCCCACTCGATGAAGAGTTCTCCATTAATCTAGCCATTATCAGACACCTTCACCAGCACGTTGTCAGGGGACCCATACAGTCACTCCGCTCTGACTCTTTTCCCCTTGAAGATGACCATCATTGGTGCATATGTCCCAATAGCATTAGATGCTGCCAGGATGGTTGTAGTCTCCCCCTTCTCTCCTGCTGTTATTTCCTAACAGGGTTTGTCAACTTCCCCTACTGCATGACTGGAAGAGAAGTTGTCCTGCAGACCTGCCTCGTCGCAGTTCCACAGGTTAGAGGGAGGGCCTTTGATGCCCAATTCCTCAAGCAGTGCTTCGTAGTCTCGGAACCACTTTGTCACTACCTCTGGGTTCATCCCTGCAGCCCTTGCAGCGGAGAGAGACTCAGGCTTCCTGATATTGAGTTTGGGGTTTCGTTTCATAAACCAACTGTATCCAGCCTTCTTTTTTGCCTCTGAGAAACCTTGGATGCCTTTTGCCTAAGCATAGTCAAAGACAATGGTTTTGACATCAGTGGCTCGGAGAGGGAAGCCTCTCTGTTACATGTCCAAGATGGCTGCAGGCATGGTTGCAGGAGCTTACGGCTCTCCATTTCAGTGCTCTTTTCTCTTTTCTCAACTCTCTTTTTCTGTCGTTTTTCTTTTGTGCACCATCTGTACTGCAAACATACAGTACACCCGCCAGTCGCTTTTGGATATCGGGAACCAACACCAGATATCTGTTTCAAGTGACTTTCACCACACGCACAGCATCCCAGACGACATAGCGAGACCGCCGGGCTCTCCTGGGATTGTTGTCGGGTCCAGGTGGCGGCGCAGATGGAGGAGGGAGAGGAAGCAGAAGCGGGGCTGTAGGTCCGGTGGTATGCTAAGGCTAAGAAATCAACCACACAAGCCACCTCTTCCGAGCCTGTATCTCTCCAATGCCAGATCCCTGGGGCATAAAACAGATTACTTGGATTTACAACTCGCTGGAAACTGCTATATTTGTGACTGCTGTGTGCTGATTATTACTGAAACCTGACTTCACCCGGACATACCCGACGCTAGCGTGCAGCTAGCAGGCCACACTCTGCTCCGCCGGGACAGGACTAAGGACTCCGGTAAGAGCGGGGGGGGGCTCTGTACTTATGTGCATGACAACTGGTGTAACAATGGGACAATCATAGACAGACACTGTTCCCCAGACGTCGAGTACATGTCTGTAAGATGCCGGCCTTTTTTTCTACCAAGAGAGCAAACTGTTGTGATCATCACGGCTGTGTACAATCCACCCGACGCCAGTGTAAACACAGCGCTCTCTCTCCTGCTGAACACCATAAACGAACAACAACGGGCCCATCCCAACGGTGTTCACATTATTGCAGGGGACTTCAATAAGGCCAACTAAAAGACTGTACTTCCGAAGTTCTACCAGCATGTGAAATGTGCCACAAGAGGGTAGAACACTCTGGATCACGTTTACACCAACATCAACCATGCATACAGAGCCATACCCCTCCCCCACCTCGGACAGTCAGACCATCTCTCCCTCCTGCTTTCCCCAGCCTACACCCCCCTCAGACGCAACGGTCAGGCTCACCACAAAGTCTGTTACAACTTGGCCTGACGATGCGCTCTCCAAACTCCAAGACTGCTTCCAACAGATAGACTGGGACTTATTTGAACATCTGGAGCTGGGGACACACATAGGAACGGTACTGGACAATATTCAATTCTACATCGGGAATGTGACTGTGGACAAAACCATCCGGGTTTTCCCAAACCAGAAACCCTGGATGACCAGCCAGGTCCACACACTCCTCAGGGCCCGCGACGCTGCCTTCAGGTCAAGGGACAGAGCTCTGTACAGAGCTGCTCGAGCTGACCTGAAAAGAGGTATAAAAAGAGATGCGTACAGGATGCGTATAGAGTCCCACCTGTCCAGCAACAACGTACGGGAGGTGTGGCGGGGTATACAGGACATCACAAACTTCAGAGGTTGTGACGCGTCAACAGCAGACCTGAGTGCATCACTAGCAGAGGAGCTACACAGCTTCTTTGCTTGGTTTGAATCCCATCAGCACTCATCTGTTCCAGCCCTGGCTCCTGCACCACTCCACTCATTGTACAGGAGCACAACGTCAGACGGGTGCTCCTCGCAGTGAACCCCAAGAAGGCTGCCGGCCCAGACGGAGTACCTGGCAAGGTGCTCAGAGCGTGTGCCAACCAGCTCGCCCCCACCTTCACCAGGATTTTCGACCTCTCCCTGGCCCAGGCAGTCATCCCACCCTGTCTGAAATCTGCTACAATAATCCCTGTGCCAAAGAAGTCTCCCATCACCAGCCTGAATGATTACCGTCCAGTGGTCCTCACTTCGGTAATCATGAAGTGCTTTGAGAGACTTGTTCTTCAGCACATCAAGGACTATCTCCGTCCGGATGCTCTTCGTGGATTACAGTTCGGCCTTTAACACAATAATCCCGGACAGACTCACCACAAAACTGGACACTCTCGGCCTCCCCCCTCTCACACGTGCCTGGATTAAGGACTTTCTGACAAACCGACCCCAGACTGTGAGACTTGGCCCCCACCTCTCCTCCACCTGCATGCTGAGCATTGGCTCCCCACAGGGCTGTGTGCTGAGCCCCCTCCTCTACTGCCTCTACACCCACGACTGCAGACCGACTCACAACGACAACCTCATCATCAAGTTCGCTGACGACACTACAGTAGTCGGACTCATCTTCGGGGGGTGATGAGGCTGCCTACAGAGAGGAGGTCCTGAAGTTGGCAGCCTGGTGCTCAGAGAACAACCTCGCTCTGAACACCAAGAAAACCAGAGAGATCATCATCGACTTCAGGAAGCACGGCACCGTCCCAGCCTCCCTTCACATCAACGGCGAGCGGGTGGAAAGGGTCCTCATCTCCGCCGACATCTCCTGGTCAGAAAACATCACTTCAATAATCAAAAAGGCTCAGCAGCGGCTACACTTCCTGAGAGTCCTCAGGAAGCACAACCTCAACTCTGACCTGCTTCTGACCTTCTACCGCTCATCCATTGAGAGCCTGCTGACATACTGCATCACAGTATAGTATGGCAGCTGCACCGCTGCAGACAGGGAGAGGCTACATAGAGTCATAAAGGCAGCACAGAAGATCATTGGCTGCCCTGTCCCCTCCCTGACGGACATTTTTACACCCCCCACTGCCTCAGTAGAGCCAAAGCAATAACTAAAGACAGCTCCCACCCTGGCTCTGCCCTGTTTGACCTGTTGCCCTCAGGGAGGCGCTACAGGTGCATAAAGTCAAAAACAAACAGACTCAAGAACAGCTTTTTTCCAAAAGCTATAACCACCCTAAACTGTAACATGCACTGATTTCCATAAATGGACAACACACATTCATGTGCAATATGTATTATATTACTTAGACCTGTATATATATACCATATTTATTGTATTGTAAATTCCTCAGATTGTGCACCTCACCTCTATGTCTATATGTTTATATTGTATATTTTTCTTTCATATTTTTGCACTGACATTGGTGATGGCGTTCAATCTCATTGTACTTGTGTATAGTGACAATAAAGGCATTCTGATTCTGATTCTGATTCTGAATATGGTCAGCATGTCGGCCAGTTCTTTTTCGGCTTCAGCAGGCAGAAAGGGCTTTCTACCGGATGCATGAGAGAATCCACTGACGATTACCTTTACCCTTCTCTGTAAAGTGGACTTTGGAACATTCCAAGCTCTGGCCAGAAAATGGAGTTTGGGTTCCCTTCCTGACTCCATTTCACTCTCAAATTCATTCATTGCCCCCTTCATCCTTTCCTCACTCCACATATTGTGTCTCATTCCTTTTCTTCCTCCCTGACTATTTCTTCATCCATCTTCTCTCTGTAATTGCCCTGACTCTCCTGGTGCCATTATCTGCAATAGATAGTATGCATTGTTTAACTCTATGTATGACACCCATTTTAATTAGTTTGAAAATCTTAAAGTCAGATAATGCAGGCTCTGTTTAGAAACAAACACACCTGAGGTTCGCCCCTCCCCCCCTCCTCTGCTCCCTCCTCCCCCTCCTCTGTTCCCGCTCCCAGCACTGCCTGTGTGTGCACGTATGTGTGCAAGAGTCTTGCTAGGCATAAATTTATGAAACAGAAGATTAAAGCACTATTTCTGAATATTTTCAAAGTTGTGAAAACACTGATAAACACCCACAACTGTGACAGATTATGTTTATAAATGTGCTCTGTATTTGTGTCGCGACAAAGCATTGACTGCTTGCTAGCTAACATAAGATAGCTATCAATGTTACCTATAGCTAGCTAAATGAAATGATGGAGTAGGCCTAGTTGTAGTTCTACAAAGGTTAAAACTTAGGAGGGTTAGGGTTAGGGCCAGTTTTATAGCATAAATAAAGCATAACACGCTGTCCCACTTTACCTGAACAATGCCGTTCCACATTATCTATCACAACACAACAACACAAAGTGTAATTGTAACTGTGTAACTGACTAAAGGCTGATAGAATGTCACAAGTTTTGCAAGTATTTTTCAAAACATCATAAAAGTATAAAGCATCCCTGTTTTAGGGAAACTAGGGGGTTTTGTAAGTACTTAAGATAAGATGAAACCCAAAGCAAGTCTAACTTCCAAATTATTTACATGACAACGACTCGTTGTAAAGAGACAAGTATAAAGCTTTAACTCAGGCTGTTATGTTACTGTCCCTTTAATTGAGGTTGATAAAAATAAGTCCTAAGTAGTGTTGTTTTTGGCGGCCTGTTTTACTTTTAGTTTTAGTCTAGTTATCATATCAAGCTATCATTTTAGTTTTTATTAGTTTTAGTCATGTTCATACTCCTTTTAGTCGTGTCAAGTTTCAGTCGACTAAAAGTCTGAGCATTTTAGTCTTATTTTAGTCAGAATTGTCCATGACTATTTTAGTCTAGTTTTAGTCGAGGTAAACTGATGACATTTTAGTCTAGTTTTAGTCAAAGATTGTATTTAGCCAAACCCATTTTACAATTTTACAAGGTTATCCTATTATTATATTATTGCTACCTTATAGACTCAACAATACATCCATTCCAGACACAGAAGACGCTCTGATTTGAATTTACAACATATTTATTTTAACTAAGAACCCACTTTACACTCTTTCTCTCTAACAAACTGTTTACCTTGCCTTGTTTGGTGTAATTTTTCTCAGCACAACCTCACTTATGTGACTGTACAGTTATTTTTTAATTTTGACATACTGTATTAATACAGTGGACCTAAAATCACACAAAAATCATAAAATCTGAGTAGGAAAAAGTTTGAATTTTTACTGTGAAAACCACAACTATGTTTAACGAACCATTTTTATTACTTAGAATGCAAATTTAATTTGTTGTTTGCTTATTTTGTACATAAGTTTTTGAAATTTACAAAGTTATATGTAACTATTTACATTTAAATGCAGGCAATGCCTCAGGCTCAGGCCTCCCTCAGGTCCTCACAGCTGAATGAGGAGCTGCACTGCCTGCTCCTCATTCAGCAGTCTCCTCATTGTTTTGACACACAAAACAAAAAAACGACTACACTACACACTAAACACTACACAGTATCTATACACTCCAAACAAGCTAAATGTCACAAAACTCTCAACTCTCAGAACTCGCTGTCACTATTGCTGTCTCTGTCGCTGTCAGTATCGCTGTCACTATTTGGTCCCTCCCCACAACTTCCCCCTGTTCCCCAGCAACCAAATCACGTGATTTGCCATATAATTTTGTGATTGGTTGATGTGGTGGCTTTTTCCACCAATAGGAAAGGGGGTATCACGTGTTTTTTTTTTTGCTTGTAAGCGCTTCCTGTTTGCGGATACGTTACTGAGAAAAGCCAGTTTTTACCGTTTCTTCCTGCACCAAACACGTAGCAAACGTAGCGGCAAAATTCGTGAAAAAGCGCCGCGTACATTATTTATCACAAGTCCGGTTTTACTCGTCCTATCAACACACTTTAAAAACTGGTATATAGTTTGAAGTCCGCACTTTCGCCACAAGTTGAAACGGAGAATGAGGTGAGGCTGCATCTCGCTGCTCCGTCGTCTTAAAGCGGTCACGTGATTTGGACGCGCCGGTGCATCCGTCGACCCCAGAGGGTTAAGGATTTTTGTTATAACATTTCGTCTCGTCTCGTTTTGGTCAACGAAAATGAAGACAGATTTTAGCATAGTTTTTATTTTGTAAACCACATTTAGTCTCGTTTTTATTCGTCTACAATATTGCATTATATATTTAATTATCGTTATCGTCACATGACCAGCATTTTCGTTGCGTCTCGTCTCGTTTTCGTCAGGTGATAAAGGTCCGTTGACGACGATATTTAGTCATAATTTTCGTTGACGAAAGCAACACTAGTCCTAAGTAAGAATTTTTTTGGATGTTGCAGGTCCACTTTAACAGTCAGAAAAGTCAGTGTAAGCCAATCTCAGTAGCCCCATTCACACTGCCCTTTCAGTGCGGGAATCATGCACCGATTCTCTGCATCGTCCTCTGTGTGAAAGTTTCAGATGCGGAGAGGGGGGAAAGTTTCACTGCGGCTCTGACGCGCCTCCGGAGGTAGTATCAAAGCCACAGTAGAGCAGAGCCAGTGTATGTGTGAATAGATAGCCGTAGGCGCGGACCGGAGGCGCGGATCAGGGGTGCGTCGATCTGATGGTGTTCACAGTCTGACGGTGAAACAGATCCTTCACTCATCAAATAAAAGACAGACGATCGCAAAGCAATGTTGCAGGACCAAACAACAGTAACATGGTAACTTGTATTGTCTTTGGAAACTTACATGAGGAAATACGTGGAAAAGTGTCTGTCAGCCTGTCTATCCTACCGACTCTCCATCACATTTCTGCCTGAAAAACAGCATCTGTCCCTGGTAAAAACTTGTCTCCTTCCACTAATATGTTGTTGTAGTTACTGTTTTGAAAAAAATCACTGCAACAGTCAGCCTACCCAACCAAGACTTCAGTGAACTTTCCCGCAGAAAACAGCATCCCTCCCCGCGAGTGAGAGAGTTAGACAAGGGTCCCTATTTACTGATGGTGATTATGTAATTATGTAGTTTAGAGCCAAAAACATAACTTTGTCACTTTCCTGGATGTATGGTGGCTCAGGATCTCAATCACAACACATTATAACAGCATCCATACGATTATAAACAGTCAGCGGGTACATGTTTAGATAAACAGGTGGAAACCTGGGGAAACACGTTGAAAAAACCACACTGACGTCAACATCATGATGTGTACTGTCACGCCTCTTTTGGATCCACAGCACCGGTGTGCTGTATGATTTGACACACTGGTGCAGCTTTATGCCGGAGCTGCTTGGCTCTGTTTGAACAAACAAATGCGGAGAACTGGCGAGCCTTTGCTGCAGAGATAATGCAGCGTCTCTGTGTGAAAAGGGCTAGTGAATTTGATTAGAGGTCAAACCCCTGTCTCATATTTAGATATTCAACACTATCTGGTGCAAGGGTGGTTAATATCTATCCGTCTTGATCTCTAATGCCTCAGTCCTCTCATCTATCTCTCTTGACCATGTTGGCTGTTTAGACAGCAGTATCATCAAATTTCTATCTTTGGTAATAAGGCTAATTCCATTCCTGGTAACAACAAGGCAGTGCCAACCTGTGTCCATCCCTGTTCAGGTAGACGTTTGTGAACGAGTGTCAGGTGATGCACGTTGACTCCTTCAAATAGACCTCCAACACTGGTTTGGCCCATGTCTTGGTGACAGTCTGAATGAGGGAATAGTTGGCTTGCTCCAGGCTGGCTCTGCACTCAACACATTGCTATCAAATGTTGAATTGTAAATTTGAATCGACAAAGTAAATTTAATAGAGTTGTAAGTTAGGAACCATTGCCATGGCATATACACAAAGTCACCCATTTATGCATAAACAAAATGTTTTTTGGAGGAAGGCAAGGTCAGTCAGTAGGTTAAACTACTATTTGTAGAGTGAAATATCTAAACAACTGCCTGATGGACTGGCAAAAATTAGGTACATAGTGTCAGGGCCCACAGAGGATGGATCCTAATGAACTATATCCACCGACATTATCTTTAGCATTACTGTAAGGTTAACATTTTGTTGTAGTCCTGTAAAAAATGCCATAAAAATTGACACAGACATTCAAGGTCCCCAAAAGATGAGTCTTGATGACTTTGGCGATCACCTGACTTTTCTTGCAGGTGGATTTTTGGTTTTGAGTAACATATCATGACCAATAAATAGCACAGATTGCCATGAAATGTGGTACAGATACCAGTACCCCCAAAAAATATCCTCACTTTACGCTGTACGTCTAACTATTCTCTGTAAATGTGTATTAAACCTCTTTCTGCCTCTCTCTCTTTCTTGGTCTCTCCCTCCAGGATGCAGAGGGTGTGTTAGGTAGCTAATGGCTGGAGGCTTTTTATTCCTCCTAGCCTCTAATGTGGTATGCACACACATACACACACATGCACACCGACCCACACACAAACACACACACAGATGGACACCCACACACCCAAATCCCGCTGTGACATCATGATGGAGTGTCAGGTGCTGCTGGCTAATTTCTGCCTCGACGTGTGTGTGCAGGAGAGGTAGAGTGGATGGGTATGAATACTAAACAGCCAGCTAATGATATCTATTTTGTGTGTGTGTGTGTGTGTGTGTGTGTGTGTGTGTGTGTGCAGCAGCTAGCTAATGATATCTATTTTCTTAGTGAACAAGCCCACTGTGTATCTCTACAGAGGCAACTGCTGTTTTCCACCTCTCCTGCTGACTGCACACTCACATACAGTATGCACACGCACACACCAGGTACGATACACATATCACTATAAACATTCATCCTGCTCCCACAATGCATGTTAGCAGCTTGACATACAAAATAGCAGTTGATATAAATGAGTGATGCTGAGATCTCAGTTTGTATGAGGTCATGAGGAAGTTTAATGTGCATTTTTCCTTTGTTTTTGTTTTCACAAGATAATGGTGGAAACAGAACGGCAACAATTTATTGTACACAATTTTTTAACACCCATATCTTTACAGTGGTCGATGTGGGAAAACTGTACAGCTTGATTCTAGTGACCTTGTGTGTACAACAGAGTTTTGTTATTGTTTCGTAATTTTTTGGCGCAACTGGTGCGACCATGAGTTCTGGCATCAGTGTAGTGGCTAGAATGCATTGCAGTGGTGCCCAGTGGGTCAGAGATCCTTTAATAAATTAAGATGCCACTGACACCAGAAAAGGGGCACATTGAGAGTTTTGGTGGTAATGTTTCAGCCAGATATTATGGTCTGAGAATGTTGGCAATAATGTCTAAGCCTATACTGTCTGACTTGTGGGTAACCTGTGTATGTGAGTATGTGGGAAGTGAGTCTCTCCCAGCATGTGAGCAAAGCATCAGCAAGTGCATCCTTTTAAGACAGCCTTAGAGTGTCCAGATAAGCTCAGGTTGCAGCATTGCCCCTGGGGATGGCATGTGTCAGGTAACAGAGGGGTTTTCTTCCGTCCTGCACGCAACTTCATATCCCACTGAGAATGTTTCACAAGCGGAGTGTCATGTCTACCTGATGTTGTTGACCTGCTCAGATTGTGTTTATTTCATAGTTTTTCCTATTTTTTTGTCCTTCTACTGTGATTGAGTAGACTCCATAGTTAAATCGTTATTTGTCTGTTTTAAGTGTTTTAATTGCTAATATTTTAGTTGTGAACTAGACCCCGAGATAGCACCACATGTTTTATTTTGAAAATTTACCTGATGCACTATGCCGTTCTGCTGTCTGACTTCTTGTCTTGTTTTCTTGGTTGCAGTGGCAAAAAGTTACTCACATATGGTGGATACAGCAAAGACCAGGCTGTCCTCCATGGTGTTTTGGCAGTTATGCCCAGTTGACTTAAGTAAGTAAGGGGCACAGATAGCATCCACATATACAGTGCACCAAATAGTGGAGCAAGATGTGAATCAAAACAGAAAGAGTCAATATTGTCACTATCTTAAAAAACACGGGGAAATCTGCCTGTAAACATGTAAGTATACATTTTTGGCAGATCACTCTCTAACATGAATATAATAATGATTATTCGACCTTTAAAATGGAGGCTAACACAGCTCATTGATTTGTTTGCACAGGCTATAATTTTACTGTTTTGGTTAACTTTGGTTAACACACTGTGCAACACCTAACAGCCACAGACAGAGTTAGCTGGTGAACATAGGGGAGAATTTAGCAGCTAAAGAGACAGATCATTTTCTCAGGAGTTGGTGGAGACCAAAGGAGAGTGAATACTGTTTTTTCATTTATCATGGTGTCAGAAACACTACAGGTTGAAATGTATCTGCACCTCTTTGAGGTTTTATAAAGTTTTGCATTCTTTGCATGCTTCTGGATTAAATTTTCCAAAATGTAAATTTCCCTCAAAGTTGCATCTGGGACACACTGTCTGTGTGAGCAGCTGTCGCCGAACCACTCAATCGATCTTGGGGAGGGGGGCTCCAATACGAGTCGACACAGTACATTTTTGATACTGGACAATTTGGTACGATTAAGTGCGATTTGATTTGAAGTGTCAGGGCTTGGGGTTATAAAGTATATATTCTCAACCTCAAGTATTTTTGTTACTTTTTGGCATGGGAAAAAATGGAAGACAAATGTCAGTTTGAAACCACACTGAGGGCAGCAATGAGAATGGTTGCACTGTCACTAATGTCCACATCATTTCTGTCTTCTACTCACTGGCTGCTGCCAATCATGATTGCGATAATGACTTTTGCAGCAGACACAGACACAGCTGCATGAACAAACATTTTAAAATATTGAAGAAAAAGCCCAGGTATGGCAGTTAGGGGGAAAAATATGAAATGATGACCTTATGATTACCGTTGTCGGACATGTTGTTTTTGTTCAACCCTCGCAAGGATTTATCCAATAGCAACGGAGAGGTGTGCTAACGTAACTTTCATAAAAGTAATGTGAAAGTCTCGCTTTGAACTTTAACTTTGAACCAGATTTGGAGACGATGTGCAGAATTAGCAACTACACTAAACCTCAGCCAACAGATTATTAACATTGTCAGATTCATAGTACATTCAAATCGATACAGGGCCCACAAACCGATGTTCTCTTATCTCTAACATTAAAAACTGATTTCCGATTAATATCGGTGAATCTTTACACCCCTAGATAAAGGTGAAAGGCAGGGTTTTTTCCTGTGTGCTCTCACTGTCTCTCTGAACCAGGCTAAAAGAAATCATCTCATCATCATTATTGATCATTATCACTGGCAAACTCCATGTAGAAAGACAGTGCTAGCTAGATAGGGCAGGCAGTAGCAGCGCAACAGCAGCAGCACTTCCTGTGTGGACTCACATGTGTTCGAGCCACTACAGTTCACTGAGGTAACATCACACCCAGCAAGAGGTAGGCAATGTGTGCCAGTCATTACACATCTGTTTGGTAATCTGTTTGCCATATAAACTTAACACTGTAATAGTGTATTGTGTTCACTGCTTGCGTCAAAGAAAGACATTGTAAAGACATTAATTGTGAACCAAAAGATGCTGTCCTGTTGAAGTCTGTAATTGACAAGATGTTTGAAATTATGTCGTGAAAACCTTAATTTTGAACCTTGGAGGATGTCACTGAGTCATGAATAGTGAGCATTGATAAATAGCAGCTACTATGCTCAGACAAGGGCTTGAAAATGTTTTCATTTTTTTCATTCTTACTTTATCGACAGTGATATGTTGTGGTTTCTTTCTTATGACAAATGTACTTATTGTAAGTCACTTTGGACAAAAGCGTCTGCTAAATGCCCTAAATGTAAATGTAAGCATTAAAGGGGCTCTGCGGAATTTCTGTGTTGTGAGTTTATGTTATCAGACGCCATTTCTTAACTAACGTTAGCTATTGTTGCTCTCTGTTAGTGGAGTGGAAAGAGGCACTGAGAGGAGGTCCTTGAGAATGTGCATAAAGTCACATGGCTTCTCTGTGAATATCTTTTAAACATTTGACAAAATGACATTAAATTCAAATCTTTTGGATATGTCTTTACTTGAAGTAGGGTGACAAACAAATTGTATGCTGTTCAAGAGCATATATATATATATATATATATATATATATATATATATATATATATATATATATATATATATATATGCTTGACTTGTGGACTTTAACCTATGTGTGTAAGTCATGCATATATGTATATCTTTTATATTTACATAATGTGATTCTGTTGTTTAAAGCAATCCTGTTGTTTGTTCTGTTGACACACTGTGCACTGACACTGATACCTTTGTCTGAAAATTAGCAGGCAATGCATCTCACCATTGCTTGCGCTTCAGAGGAAAGAAGAGTTATTCTCTGCTTGACTGAAAAACTGATGTTTGTACCTCAAGATTTCTGTCTTACTAAGGCTCAATCATTCTTCTGTCGTGCTTTTCTGTACAACACACACTGCACTACTACCTCGCTGTCATCACCTTTGACCTCCCCTTGTGATGTCATTCTGTAAGCTTGGCACAAATTGACCCCCTGGAGAAATGGATACAGGAAGCTTCTGCTGGTCTGTGTGTGTGTTCAGTGTGTGTGGAAGTCGCTGCTCTGTGTGTGGCCCATTTACACACAGGACCTGCTGCTGTCCACTAATCAGATTATAATATTACAAATGAAATTATCAGAGTTCTGTGCCAGATTGTGACTAATGAAGAACAAAGTCAGTCACTCACACACATTCACAATGGGATTCTTTATCTCTCTTTATTGCTCATCATCTCTCTCTTGAATCTATGTAGTGGCAAGCACACACACACACGCATGCACACACAAATGTGCAGAGGTTCTGGCAGACACATAAATATTCTCTCTCCTGTATCTCTCACATACACATGCACACACTTCTCAGGACGCCGTTCATCACTGTGGCAACAGCAGCAGGCTGGGAGGCTGACCTTTCACCTTTAGTAAGGTCAGGTCCCATGGGTCGGCATGGCAACAATCCCTGTTGTTTGAAAAGGAAGATGTGGGCATCTGGTTTGAAACAAGGAAGCTCTGTCTGCATTATTTTTGTGTATATATGCTATACATTTACCGTAATATATGCATGATGCCTTTGTCTGAATTGTTTATCCATCAGGCCATTTCACTCAACAGCAGCCCCAGGTGGTAAAAAGGAAGCAACCATTTACATTTTTTAGCATTCATTATCACTGAGCAGGTAAGGTGAAAAATATAAAGGGTGTACAGCATGCTCCAGTTTACCCAGCCTTTCTGTGATCATTTCTTTTTTTCTCTTTTGTAACAAATGCATCATGCATAAAAGCACAGCACAGCAATTTATTATTGTTCTAACTCCAGGCACTGACAGGAGACAGATGAAACAAGAGTGGCTAAAATCGAAGCAGAAGATACTAGACCCATTCACACTGCCCTTTGAGAGCAGAGATCCTGCGTCAGTTCTCCGCATCCTCCTCTGTGTGAAAGTCTCAGATGCAACGAGGGGTGAAATTTCACTGCCTCCGGAGGTGGTATCAGAGGCGCAGCATTGGCGAACCGTACCTGTGTGAATGGATAGGCCAGCGGCACAGAGGGGAGGCATGTAGATCTGATGATGTTCACAGTGTGATAACTAAACAGATCCTTCACTCAACAACATAAAGAGAAATGAACCACAAAGCAAACCAGGACCAAACAACAGTAACATAGTAACTGGTAGTGTCTTTGGCAACTTATACGAGGAAAAAATACTGCAGTTATACGTGGAGAAGCGTCTGTCATCCTGTCTGTCCTACCGACCCTTCGTCACATTTCTGCCCGAAAAACAGCGTCTGTCACCGGCAAAAAACTTTAACTTTGTCTCCTTCCACTATTGTGTTGTCGTAGTTACTGTCTTGATAAAGTTGACCGTCGCATCCCTCCCGACCGAGACTTCAGTGAACTTTCCCCCAGAAAACAGCCTCCCTCCCCGCGAGTGACAGAGTCAGACAGCGTCCAGTTTACTGGTAGTGATTATGTAATTATGTAATTATGTAATTTAGAGCGAAAAACTTTTGTCACTTTCCAGGATGTTTGGTGGGTCAGGATCTCAATCACAACACTTATAACAGCATCCATATGATTATAAACTGTCAGCAGGTACATGTTCAGATTAACAGGAGGACACCTGGGGAAACACGTTGGAAAAAAACACACAGACGTCATCATCATGACGTGTACCATCACGCCTCTTTTGGATCTACAGCGCCAGCTTGCTGTGTGACTTACACACTGGTGAGGCTTTACATCGGAGGAATCACGCAATCATGCAGGATTTTTCAGTTACCATTTATTAAAACACTTTTAGAAGTTGGCACCGAGTGGCGCCATCGCATAAAAGCAGTTAATTAGAGAAAAAAAAAATTGTTTTTGGATTGTGTCGTTACATTCTAAAGAAGAAAAATTCTGTTGGAAGCTGCCTCAATGCTGGATTTATTATTAATTCATCTGAAGTGTAGGCTCTGATGACAGTTCACTCCAAAGTCTGGTTAAGCGGTGCACCAAGTATGTAACGGTGGAATCGTGACAAATCTCTCCCAAGATCTTATAAGATTGATTAAATAACAGGCATCTCCTCTTCTCTCCGACATTTTGAATTTATGAAGCCATATCTCAAAAGGACAAACAGATACAATATTCAAATGGAGTTGTGGACAAGGCTTTGGTGATCTGCCAAACGTTTCAAAAATGATCTCAAAGGATTATATTGTTGGATTGGATTAAATTCTGATCTGATCCGAAAATTGGGTATGTCAAAGCAGATCCAAAGATTTCTGATCCTGAAAATTTGGATTCAGATATGGTAAACCAATCCTACCCTACCGGATTAAATGCTGCTTTGGGGTATTTCAAACTTTAAGGCAGGGATCTGGATCAATTTGATGCCAAAATCCAGGATCATTTGGATCCCACCTCAGAGGTTGATTTGAGGAAGATGGACAAATATCCTAGGCTTCACTTCTCAGATATATTGTTACCCAAGATGTTCATTACACTTAAGATCAACATTTAATGTGCCCTTTAAATGTGACAGTGTTTTAGTTTGAAGACAACCAAGCAGCCTAATTTAAAAAAGTGTAAGAAATTAAATATCTCAAAAAAAAATACAGACAAAGCTGTAGCACTTAAACATTGTAACTTGTTGGTACCACAGCATCCAACATACAGTTTGCTTTGACATATGGTCACTGTAGGCTAGCAGAGACAACAGGAAAGAGAGGTCCCACACTCAGAGGAGTTCTACCCGAAGTGTTGCAGAGGAAAAACAGTTTAGGGTTGAGCCACCTGCCCTTTTTAATAGAGGACACTGTTTTTGAGTATAAAATATCCATTGACTTATAATGGGAGGTGCATTATAAACACTCTAAAACACCTGAATACCTACAGGGGAAAAAGGATTTTTTTTTTTTTTTTTATTTCTAATGTAACTGGGCTGTAATGATTTATTATAGCTCTTCATTATGTCTAGGCAGATAGCCAAGGCTGGATTAATAATTCAGGGCATACCTGGGCACTGAAGCTCATAGGCCCCCTTTGATTACCAAAGCGACTATTTATGCCTTTTCATGCGTCCAGCTGTTTGTCCAGTCCTGAGAGCAAACTGCCAATAATCACACTGAATGTCAAAACTTCAAACTGTCTGAGACAGACTTCACCGTTGACTGCCTCGTCAAGGCAGTGACGGAATGCTTTTCTGTTATTCATGGAGTGACTCTCATACTGGTCAGTCTCTGTCACACCTGTGACAGCCTGGGCAGGTGCTTGAAGTCGGCAAATTGCTCTAATAGCGATTGAACATCAATGTGCAGTGATTCCTGTGTAGGCACACAGCGGTCTTGAGGTCCACCTTACCTGGACTGATCCTGGGCTGGACATGGTGTATTTACAGCACATGACGGCCACACATACAGAAGGAAAAGAAACATTTTTCTATAAGTCACAATTGAGAAAAAGAAAACCCAACTAAAGTGCCAGAACCCAACAACAGACTGGCCCTCATTGATGCATTGTTATATACCAGTTCCTCCTTATAAAATAGATAAATACTCTCAATGACACATGATTAAACAAGGTTAAATTAAAGTGATTTGACTCCACATTAAAAGCCCTCCTGCCTCCACAATAAAAGCCCAAACTTCTTTTTTTGTTTGGTGTTTTGGATTGACAGCACTGCATCACCCCTCACTGCTCCAGCCCCCTGTGTGTCCTGCCAGCTGTCCGTCACATCAGTTCCCACCGATGACCCTTTCCCATAACCCCTTCCTCCTCCTCCCCTCCTCCTTCTCCTACACACACACACACACACACACACACACACACACAGAAAGAGAGGGAAAGAATGAAAGAGAGGGAGAGTTACTCTTCTACTAAAATGGTGTCAGTGTTAGAAGGATCAATCAAAATGACAGAAACACAGACTGGAATTACACAAATAACCGCACACACACACACACACACACATATACACACACAGCTACACACTCTGTCTCTGTCTCTCTCTGTCATGCACCCATGCAGACATATAATCACTCCCACCACCACCAAATACACAAAACACACACACACACTGTGTCTCTTTCTCTAACACACACACACACACATACACACACACACACACACACACACACACACACATATATAGAAGCAGTCAGTGTGAGTATGAGTGATGGTTGCAGCTCGTGTCTATCCATTACAGCGGTCTGGCTGCAGACAGGTGAGCAGGCTGATACATGAGCAGGGCTTTATCTGCGTTCACCGACTCCCCACACCGTTTCATTCAGCAGCTCGCAGAGTTAACAGCCTCGACCACCCCCCTCCCCACACACACCCCGACGCCACCTTCATCTCCACAAAGAAAGGAGATTTTAAACATGCAGGTACAGTTTAAATATAATTTCATTATCAGGGTTTCATATTAATGGTAGCTGAGGGAGAAACATGAGGTGGGTGTTATCTGCACTCCACACTGGCCCAATCACTCACTGTTTTCTTTAATTGGTAATCATACACACACAGCCGGTGAAAACATGTTTCTCAAAAATATATTTACGAGTGCAAAAGATATTAATTAAAAGGAATTAATTGAGTTAATAATTCAAGTTAAAATATTGTGCTTTCAAATACAGCACATGGGCAGAGTGAATAAGTAGCTATATTTGTCGGGTGTCACCCTTTTAAATGATCTATATGTCACACGGAAGTCAGACTTTTAATAATTTTTACACTAGCTTTACTTTCAACTACAATGGCAAAAACATGCTGCAGCTGAATACTGAAATGTCACTTTTGTGTAAAGGGTTGACGGTTTTTATTTCTGAAAGATTGAAAAGTCAGATTTTCTGAGGAGGTGTCACATTTTTTAAAATCATAAACTCCAACTCAAATCGAATCATGTATATTATAAGGATTTGAATTGCTATTGTAAATAAGTATTCACAAAACTGGTGTTTTGGCACTAGAAACCAACAGCAGAACGAACCATCATGCAGACTGCTGTGAGAAGGTCTGAGGTTCATTTGTTGTCTGAAACTAAATAGACCAACCACAGGCCCTGATTTAAGAAGTCGAAGCTAAACTGCTAATAAATCCATCCGCTGGTAATTAACTGTTCAGGAAGATCTCATGATCAATCTGTATGAATAATTAACATATTTATAAAACATTATCCAGTTACACATGTGTGTCAATACGCAGATGCAGGAAAACTGCTTTGGGAGTTCATAAAGTCTGTTAAAATGTTAACATAGCAACTGTTATCACTTCTAATATGTCAGATCCACCAGCTTGGCCAGTTGCCTTAAGCTTCAAGCTATGACGCTCTACCAACTCCTCTAGGGCCAGTTTTGCACTTGAAGGGCTTCACAGTCAAGTTAGCAATAACATAATGATATCACTTATTATGACTTATGGACTGTTCTTAACTTTGTCAAACAGTCACAGTTTGATTATTAACTCTTTGTCCCACTGCATTGCTGATTGATCATTTCTTCAGTTAATCTCCAGTTGAACAGTGATACAAATCAAATAGGTATGTCTCAGTTGATGGGTTGTATGTGTGTCGTCGTATCTGGCAACCCAACCAAGGGGCAGAGGAGAAAATGTACAAATGGCTCCCTCCTAACTAAGCTCACTAAAGCCCTCTGTGCGCTCAGTTTGTGGCCGAAAAAGCATCAAAGGTACTAAGAAAAAGACACATGCTTTCAAATTTCACTCCACTTGGCGTCAGACCTTCCTTTATGTGATGTAGATTTTAAAGAGATCCTTTTTTTGTTCATTTTGTATGTTATTGGTTTTTTTTTACATTTATTTTAACTGTGAGCTATACATTTAAAATGTATTTTACTTTCAACTCGTTGGATTAATTCTATTAATATATGGTGTAGGGTTGTATGATGGTAGGAGTGTTGACCATTTGCATATATCCCTAAAAATCTCCTTTTTGCTCTTTCTGCATATAACTCGATGTATGCCACCGGACTTAGATTTCACTCTGTGGGTCCAATGACATCACAATGATCCAGGATGAAAATGAAAATACTGAAAGTGGTTGAACAGGGAAGGCTACCAATTCCAGCACTCCTGGTGAAGGCTTGTAATACCAAAAAACACTTGAAGAAAAGAAAGAGGCAAAGAGAACTAAGTAAAAAATACAACAACAACAACAACTTACTCATAGCTGTAGCGACCAAGCTGCTGTAACGACCAGCTGCTGTTAGCAAGTTGCTCAGTTAGCCAGAGAGCTAAGTGACCCTTTTAGTTGATGGACCGTCTGCCTGCACCACAACCTCAGATGAGGGGGGAGTCACATGGCTGGAAACACAAACTGGGTCTGACCACAGCCTCTGTGAATATTTCAGGGGATATTTTTAAAATCTTGGTGAATACAGAAGTGATTATGGAAAGACAAACCAACACTGTTTCGGTGAGTTTTATTTAATGTCAAGTTTGAATTAAGTGTGTTTTATGATGAGTTAACGAGGCGATTAAGCTCAGCGTTCAGTAAATTACAGAAACTTTAATTCAGAATTCTGTTTTGAAGAAAATGGGTGCAAAAACAAGTCAAGCTGTTGTCTTATTATCAAATAATTGGTTCTTGTTTTGCCCAATTCCAAAATTTGTTATCAATTCAGTCAAAGTAGAATATGTTTTACACTGACAGAGACAGAAAGTAAAGTGACATTGAGAGGAGAAAATCAATAATCAAAGTCGAAATAAAGAAAGGGATGAAAGAGTGGGATGGAGAGAGAGAGAGGGAGAAAGGTGGACTTAAGGAGTGGGAGTGAGGTGGAGAGCAAGTGAAGTGACAAAAATAAAATGTTACTACTCATATGACACATGCGCGCGCACACACACACACACACACACACACACACACAGAGGTTCTGTGCAGTGTCAGGTTTTGGCACATGCACTCCTGTTTTCAGGTAATGGATGGTGGTGTCACACACCCAGCACTGTTTAACTTCAACCACTCCGTACAGCACGTTGACAAAGTGTGTGTGTTTAAAGTGCTTCACAGGTGTGTGTTTGTGTTCCATAAAGATTTGTGAAAAACTGATGAAACTATGTATAGTTTCATTGGTTACACACACACACACACATATATATATACACATTTGTGTGTGTGTGTGTATATATATGTATGTGTGTGTGTGTGTGTGTGTGTCATATCCATCCATCACACCTAAATGGCGCTGATTGCTGACAGGAAATGACCATAGCCCTCCTGCTTCCTGCTTCCCAGTGGGCTACCAGCATGCACTAGGCCTAGGGTGAAATGGTGAGTAGATGAAATTAAACATTACGTATGGAAACAATATTTTAAACTGCAACATGGTCTCTAATTTTCTGGGTAATCTCATCTCCAAAACAGTTTCCACCTTTACCACCTTTTACCACAATTGTTACTTGGGGACATGATTTACAATTTATACACAATTTACAAAGTATTAACATTTGTTTTTGCGCCAGCTGTCCACAAGTTGAAGTGAAATGTTTAAGACTTTTTTGTAATAAAAACAAAAGGATTATTTCTGTCAGATTTTGAGACAAGATTTTTCTAAATGTATGTTAGTGAGCACTTCTCCTTTGCCAAGATAATCCATCCACCTGACAGGTGTGGCATATCAAGATGCTGATTGAACAACATGATTAGTGCACAGGTGTGCTTCGGACTGGTCACTCTAAAAGGCCGCTTTAAAAAGTGCAGTTTTATCCCACAACACAATGCCACAGATTGATGTAAGTTTTGAGGAGGTGCAGTTTAGCGTGTTTACTACAGGAATATTCACCAAAGCTGTTGGCAGTTAATTAAATGTTTATTTCACGACCATAAGCCATCTCCAATGTTGTTTCTGAGAATTTGCTCGCAACTGCAAACCACATGTCACAGACCACATTTAATGAGGTGTCTTTTAGGGTTTTAATATGAAAATGATGCTTTCAGACACACATTGTTGTTCCAAGCAGATATTATACACATGGTACATAGGAAAAAAGTCACAGTCGTGATTGGTTCTCTCAGCCTACTTTATATTTCTGAAATTTAGGAACACAGCACCACATTTATGATGTCATAAGGCTCTGTTGCTAATTTACTAGTGCAAAAATGCAGTTTATTTAGTTTAAGTCTCCAGAAAGGATCACAAAACCAGAGAATTTTCCCTTTGTCACCCAATATGTAGGAAAATATATAGTTCATTGATAACATACACTCAGACTCACAACAGACAATCGATATCTTTTATGGACGTTATTAGCATAAAGTCAACATTGTCACAACTTGGCACCTACATTATCCACAATGAAACTTGACTACAGACAATTTGGTGGGAGTACTAGTGCCGGCTAATGTAGCCTCAAGATTCCTAGCTGTAAACGGAGATTATGGGTTGCCTACAGAGTCGGTATGGGCATTTCATGCAAAAATGCTATTCGAATATCACTGGGAACTATTTCACGACTATTCAAAAATCAGACTTGTCCACTGTAGGTTAGGAAAATGAAATGTCAAATGCTATTTCCATTTTTAAAATGTTAGTTTAAATTTTATTTTATTTAATTATTGCATTTTCATTTCCATTTTACTCAAATAAAACATTAATCTGTGTTTAATTATAATGGCAATATGGAAATATTCAGTTTCAAGTTATGGTAAAAATGGAACACAATGATTTTGATATAGTACCCATAACCTTCCATACAGGCCTATTGACTGTGTATCAAAGATAACAAGTATTCACAAAGAATCAGAGAAGAGACACAGTGCATACTGGGATTTATCAATATTTATCAACAAAACTCATGATGATAAATCATTAACTAATATAATGTAGTAACTAGAAAAATCTTTTTTAACTACAGTATTCATTCAATTATCTCGTGTCAGCATGTGAAATTAAGATTTGACATCATCTATAACAAGTAAATAAAGTTTTTCTGGAAAAGGTTCTGTCCTTTGCATTTTAGATGCATCACATTCAAAATAAAATGCATGAAAGACTGGGCACAAAGGGGTTAATTATTTTTGACAATACACAACATACTGACTTGCACCACAAAATGAAAGCATGAAAAATCATATTCATTAGGAACAAGTACACACACAGGCGCTCACACACATTGACCTGAACCATATTGTTGCCCAGACAAACTATATAAATGTATTCCTACGTGATATAGCCTGAGGCAGCCTCTATTACCATAATAATTCATGGTGGTAATTTTCTGTGTTTTGCCATACAGTTTCACTGACAGTGTGCTTCTGCAAGAGAGACCACAGACACAAAAACAGTCTTTGTAGTCATTTATCCTAATGTGTTTCCTGTCCTCTCTCTGCTCTATGATCAGTCTTTGTGTCAGCCACTCTGACCTTTGACCTTTAATATCCATATCAAGCTGAAAGGTTATTTAATTAAGCACCTAAATTAACACACTTGCCCTAAATTCTGGTTTAATTTCCAAACAGGAACATTGTTATTAATGATAATAAAAGAAGAAGGTTGGTTTTTTTTGTTGTTGTTTTTTTCACTTGCTGTTCCATTTCTCAAATGTCATTATTCAAACGTCCCTTACCAACTTGCAGCTCAGCACAAAAGTCAATCTCACATGCTTAAAAAAACAAAATTCAAATACAGGAGAGCGTATACCTCCACTTAGGGCCAACAGTCCCCTTTAATTCAATCAAGCCTAATCCAGTATCAAACTCAATAGCCCTGTATCAGTCTAAAGTTGAAACCAGCCACAACTGCTTACCCATAATTTAAGCTCAGCAGATCTGTAACAGCCAACCACAGGACAACAAAACAATGAGATGGAATCATGACCTTCACTGTTGTGGAAGAATAATAGATTTGTATTACAATTCACATCAAATTATACTCACTCATATACTAGCCTGGTAAATACACCTATTTTTCAAAAATCGACTAGTTAATGAAAATGAGAATAAATTCCTGGATCCGTCCCTTTATCTGGAGCCGCACCAAAAGTTAATGAGGTCAATTCTGGGCTGAGACCCATCCTCCATCCAAATTTAGCAGAAATCCATTCAGTAGTTTTTGTGTAATCCTGCTGACAAACCAACCAACCCACTGACAAAGGGACACAGGTGAAAATAGAACCTCCTTGGCAGGGGTAATTACAGCAAAAAGAGCAGCACCTGTCCCATAAAAGTATGTATGTCCAAGTTTACCAACTGGTCATTGCTCTTTCAAAATGAGTCTTCTGCACCAATTGTAATCTATTACATCCTCAGGGAGCTCAGCCTGGAGCATAAGAGATGGCTTTGGCGGCACAGCAGTGTTTTTTCAGCTGAAGAAAAAAAATGATCCATCCAACTATCCATTTATAATACGTATACAAATACATATACATATATACATATATATATATATATAAGAGAGAGAGAGAGAGAGAGAGAGAGAGAGAGAGAGAGAGAGAGAGAGAGAGAGAGAGAGAGAGAGCTGGTCTATTGTTATGCAGATCACATCAGGTGTGTGTGCACGTGTGTCTGTGTGTGTATGTGTGTGTGTCAGATAGCATGTAATTAATTCATTAGCCAGCATTTATTAACTGCTCATTTGCATAACGCTACAAAGACAAAGCCAGCAGCCAGCAGAGATTTGATTTACATGAAGAGTGGGTGGACTTCAAGAGAGAGAGTCTGTGTGTGTGTGTGTGTGTGTGTGTGTGTGTGTGTGTGTGTGTGTGTGTGTGCGTGCGTGCGTGCGTGCGTGCGTGCGTGCGTGCGTGACTGAGTATGTATTGTAGGTGTGTCTGGACTAATGGATATATGTATATATATAACACTGACATAAAGCATAATGTGTGGTCTTGTGAGGCAACAATGGCCTGGATCTCAACAGTTTGTTTTGTATCCATACTATTGAATAGCAATATGATTAAATGCATGCAGTGCTACATACATACAGTGCATTGCCACAGGGAATGGCTTTTCCTTCATTTGTCATAATCTTCTCATCTTCTAATCTTATTTTCTTGAATTAGTTGTCTCTTCCATAAACTGTCAAAAATCTAACCCAAATAGCTGATCTGCAGTAATAAAGTGTGCGGCATGCATAGCAATAAGGTCTGCAGTTGAGAAAAATATAGTGCCAAAGGAGAGTGTTGTAATGTGAGCATCATTAAAATTAGTTTAGAGTGTTTTATAGTGGATTATGACAACAGCTATGCATCCAGTAGGGGTAGCTGTTGCGGAGGAGGTGCTGTGTTGGTAATACGTTCCCTTTCGTGTCCTGGGGCAGCCTTGCAGCATGTGTGGTACGCTAGCCTCTGTGTATTGAACATATTGATCATGCCAGTTCTATATAAAGAAGATCCAAGTAAGAAAAAGTTGTCTTTTAAATGCAGAAGTTACCAGTTAGACCGCTGTCTGACAGCAGTGAAAATATTCTAAATATATCGTACAATTAAACATTGGACTTTTTTTTTAAAGGTGACTAAAATATATGTTGCTGCTGTCCCGCCTACAGCATTGGATTGCTTAGCTTTCTACACCAGTACTCATGTCTGCTTTTTCGTACTGGGGGTGCGCTGACCACCATCTACTGTATGTGACACACTGACGGATGTATAGGTTCCTCATACAAGCCCAATTCAAAATAATCTGGCCCTTCCCTTTAAGGTTTTAAATCTAAAGAGCTTAAGTAACTGTGGTTGTGTACTGTGTTTATTTACAGCAGCAGTCTCTGGTTCAGGGCTGTCCAAAGTGGGGCCCATGGGCCAAAGTTGGCTCACCATTAGGGCATTTGGCCCACTAGATGTTTTTAGTGCTGCTATTCCACCATAATTAGTGGGTCTACACAGGTTTTTTAAATGAGGGTCAACCCGCTAATAACATCACAAATGGGTCGGAAACAGTTGTAACAGAAGACAAAACAACGATAGACCCATTGTGAAAGAAGTTTCAGTAAAATGGATATGGATTATTTTGACCATCACAACCCCCATGAAATGACTTGTTTCACTTTCATAATTTGAGTCCAATAACATCTGGAAATTTGCACGATACTTTTGAAATATGTATGATGCTTAATCGTTAATTTTTTTTATCTGAGCATGGAGTGGACAGAGTTACACTTTGAGCAGAAAAACAGTCAAATATGGAAACTTTGAGTCTTAGTACCATTTTGCAACTTAACAAAATAATACAATATGAAAGGTGTTTGCATTTGGCCTATTGCCCACCATTAAGTTTCAGTTTTGACCCTCCAAGGGAAAAAGTTTTGGCACCCTTGGTCTAGTTGTTGATTAAAAATACAAATCTGAATAAAATACAATCTTTTGAGACCATTAAATTATTATCACTATTATTTTTCCATCAGAAATGTATGCATATATGTTTTCTGGAGATGTGATTATCATTTTGATCGTGCATTGAGCATTGAAAAATTAGAATGTTACATTTAAAAACTAGTAAACAATGTCAAGAATAAAATTAACTTTGTTAATTTACACGATACAGTATGTTTTCTAAGATCAAACTAGGGACCCTGAAACAGAACGGCAAATAGAAAGAGGATGCTTTGGATGGTGACTTGATGATAATGAACGAGAGGCTTGAAAACTGATCACAGGAACAATACATCACAATAGCAGTTACAGCGTCAGATTAAACAGATGGACAAATTAACAGTTGTGCAGCTCACAATGTCAGTGTGAGTTGTAAGGACACATCTCTCCTCTTATGTCCTTCATCTTTTCTTGATCATTTTATCCCCCACAAGGATGAGACATTCATGGGTTTTTTGGATGATGGTTATCTCAACCCCAAGGCAACTGTTGATCAGTGAGCAGTGATTGACAAATACCAGGGTACGAGTATTACAAAACCAACATCAGCAACAATAGTGTCTGTGGTTGAACCACCACTTTGGTACAGACAAAAACAGCTCAACAGAAACTGGACATATTACCTTTAAATTTGATGCAGACCCTTATTATCTCTAGAGGATGTTAACCCTAATGATTTTAGTGATACCTTGGTTGACATTTGTGGTTTTTGAGTGAAATGTCTCCAAAACTACTGGATTGATTGTCAATAACTTGGTTTACACATTCATGGTGCCTCTAATATGAATTGAAATCATTTTGGTGACCATGTGACTTTTATCTGGCCCCAGTTTCAGGTCAGAATTTCAATTTGTCAATACCTGAGTTTATGACCCAATACCTGTAAAACTAATCACATCAGCCTCAGCTGTACTTTGTGTTTATAGCTAACAGAGTGCTTCAGGAATGATTCCTAACACCTGGAAGAATTTTTGCACACCTGTTCACCCGTCTCAAAGTCAATGGAGAGGAAAGAGGTGTAAATAGAGTGTGGCATGCTGCTGCAACTCTTTCAGTTGTATTTTGGTTTAGTTTCTATCTGTGTCTATTTGTTAATCTAGATGAGAGAAACCAGCACAAGCCACAGCTACAGCTGTTAAGACAAGAGGAGGACCAGTGTAGGTAGGCCCGACTACACTGTCAAGCAGCAAAGTTAGCTGAGCTCACCTGGAATTTTAGAGCACAGCCTGCATCCTTTCTTTCAACCAAGGCGTTTAGCAAATGGGATGGCCTGTTCATATTTGGCTCAGCCCTTAAGCTTAGTTTAATCCCCTAGACTAACCAACACATCATTTTACCAGCACTATTTGTGCAGTGATCTTTTATGTGCCTGTGCATAGGTCTCACTTATGCTGGGGACATGCCAAACATAGCATTTGAATGCATAATTAATTGAATATGTGCAAAAGAAAATAGCTTGTACCAATAAATGTTAACTAACCAATAAGATTAAATGATTATTTTTTTTATTTATTTAACTTTATACATTATATTCAAGCCATCATTTTCTACTCTGGCCTCATATCATCCCTTCAATACATTGCCTCAAATCACAAGTTGGAGGCCATTTAAATGTTATTTTTTATTATTATTATTTATCATCTGAACCCTCTACATTTTAACACAGAGTGTTTGTGTGTTTGTGATCAAATTGTGATTGGTCTATAATCCGACCAAGAATAAGTTTTTCCTTTCCTTTTCCTCAAATTCATGTAATTTCAAAAAGCAAGATTAAAAGAAAAGTTCATTTTTCCATTCTCAACTCACATGGACACATCCTGGCTTCAGTTGTTCCTACCCAAAGGGAATTTCTCTGACAACATCTCTTTGCCACTGTGAGTTGGATACAGTTAGATAGCTACATTGCTTTTTGGAACATCTCTTTTTTACAAGGTCAGATTTGTTTGACCTGAGGCGTTCTGAGCGTATTTCCAATCTGCTTGAAGGGAGCAGGGAGCTCTCAGTCCAACACAGATGGGCTGGAAAGGGTTAAGCTGAACAGGCAGTCTTCACTTTAATCTTCATAATGGAAGCTAAAGAGGACTAATGATACCTTCTCTCTCCTCCTCCCATTCCTCCCTCTATCCCTTTCTCCTTCCCTGTTTCCACACCTCCATCCTTAACCCCATGACCCTTCCCTCCTTACTGCTCCTCTGATTCTCGCTCTTAGTTTCTTCTTTCTTTACCCCTTCATTCCTTATTCCTCGCTCTGTTCTTCATCATTCCACCCTTCCCTTCATTCTTACCCCCATTCTCTCCTTTATCCACCTTTCCATTAGCATCCCTCCATTCCCTCTCTCCTCCGACACAGCCAGGCGTTACCACGGTGACAAATGGATCCTTGCATGCCGCATGCCCTTTATGTGTGTGTGTGTGTGTGTGTGTGTGTGTGTGTGTGTGTGTGTGTGTGTGTGTAATTCTAGCTAAGTATTGTGGGTACCTGTGTTTTACTCATTTGTTTGTGTATCTATATCTATCTAGGCATGAGTACGCATGAAAGCATGTATGGTCTTTGTGCGTGTGTGTGTGTGTGTGTGTGTGTGTGTGTGTGTGTGTGTGTGTGTGTGTGTGTGTGTGAGGGCTGTAGCTCTGTGACAGTGACTGATAGCCAGTCATGGTAAACGATGCAGAACTTTCTTTAATAGGAGATACAAGAGGTGGTTAAAAATCCTGCCTAATGGAGAAATATGACAGGGGGTGCTCGAGGAAGAGAAAGAGAGAGAGAGATGCAGCTAAGGGAAGGAGGGAGGAGGAGAAGAGATGGAGGACATGTGTTCTTGAATCAAATTTGTGTTTGATGCCAGAGAATCTCCAAAGTGGATCTGTTATATCATGAAGTGTGCAGCAGGGTGCTGCACTGAACACTAGATGGCAGTGTAATTAATTTTAACCTGTACTGTTTGAAGTTGTTTTTATATTTTGTATTCAATATGTTTTTTTATCCATGATTAAACACGATTAAGTCCACAGCTGTCATTTATTCTGTAGCGATGGTGTGAAGAAGATGAAGGAGTCTCCGCTGACACTGACTTAGTTGTATATAAAAAGGTTTATTACAAGAAGTACAGCATCTGAACAAGCACCAAAAATTGCCTGTGAGAGGATCCGATGCCAATGTGGATCTATCTCCGATCTCCTCACAGACCACACTTTTTATAGCCAATGTCCCACCTACTCCTACTTATCTCATCGTATGTAAACCAGAATATAGCATATAGTTAAAGTTCGTTAAACTCTGAAAAACAAGTCCAAAGGGGGCTCATCTCTATAAAGGACCTAACCTTTGTCCTGAAGACCCTGTCCTTTATAGAGCTGACCTTGTCATGTGGTCCTTCTCCTTTATGGACCTAGCCTTGTCATCTTCCATCACATGCTTCAAAGTATCATAAAATTTCACCACACAGCCATAGCAGCTCTGTACGGTTGCTATGAGCACTGACGTTAACCTTCTTACTGCCTGGCTTCTCAGCCAGCACACAGCTAAACAGTCTGATTTGCTGCAAATTACACTGATGAGCTCTGAATGTGCATCATAACAGTCAAGTTGTGAGCCAGAAAACCTTAATAATTAGCTGAAAGACGCTGTAATTTTTTGTTGACCTGAGGGTAATTGCAGAGTCTGGTGATAATTCTCTGTGAGTCTGTCACTACTACCAATGCCTCAATATACAAATACTCAGGCTTGGGAGTATCAGTATACAGGTACTGTTAAATTAGAAATGTGTTGTCATTTTTTAAATTACAAGGGTTTAAAAAACGAAACATTTTTGAGTCCTTTCAGTCCTTTTAAATCTATTTGATAGATTATAGTATTAATAATCACAACACATATTAGTGTTGATGATGAGTTCAGCCATTTTCACATTCACATTTCTAGACTTTAATAAATGGCAGCATTGATCTCTACTGGTATTTGGTGGGCGTCTTCCCATTTTACACTCAAAAAATAATAATTTGCCTAAAATATTGACGGTGAGATTTAATCACATGTTCATTTTCAATCTAATTTAATTTTATTACAGAAGTTCATTGTAAAGTGTCACATTTTATGCAAAGATTTTTTTCATGCTGTTGAGTCAACGTGAATGAATTAGATAGTCTGATTAGGTTACATTAAATTACTGCCACCACATTGACCTTGGGCGTTTAAATATATATGTTGTTATTTTATTTCATATACATTGATTCAACATGAGAAAAACTTTGCAATAAATATTACACTTCACATTGAACTTATATAATAAAATTAGATGTAAAATTAACTGTAATAAAATATTTAAAGTCAGGATTTTTTTTTTCCTTTCAGCAATTCATGCAGGTTTCCAACCTTAAAATGGCCTTGAGGAGGTTCACTTGTGAGGCTGGTAAAGAAGGCTAATGGTAACAGACATGTCTTATCCACACTGTCCTTAATATTTGTTGTGTGTTGTGTGTGCAATTTTTGGAATCTGTTGTGTCTGTGGTGGCAGGGATGCCTTTCCCCAAATTCACCACAAGATGGTGATGCTGGACCAAAATTCACCAGACAAGCGATTTCTTTCTTTCTTTCTTTCTTTCTTTCTTTCTTTCTTTCTTTCTTTCTTTCTTTCTTTCTTTCTTTTCCATTCCTTCCTTCACATCCTCAGTCCATTCAAGTTGTGTCTTTCTGTCTCCATGTGTCAGTATTATCAGATTGGGTTGTTATGAATAGAGATTTGAATGGCGTGGTGTGTAGTTTGCAGCAGAGATGGGGGTCATTACACTGTGAGTGATACAGTGTTTCCCTCAGGTGATACACTTGAGGTTAGAAACACTTTTGCTGCTAAACTGACTCATTAAACGACAGTAGGTCTATTTATTCCAGATTTCTTAAATACACTGCTTTCATTAATCGAATGCTCCAGCAGTTGCCAGTATATGTGATACACTATTTGTGATTGCGTGTTCCCTTGTGGGGATATCTTGTGCACATCTGTAAAACCTTTACCAACCTCATTTTAATACAGGAAATCAAAGACAAAAGAGCATAGAGCAGCCTGTTCTCTCTCATGAAAAAGAGTTTCATGGCCACACCACAGTGATAAAGAGATGAGGACGTATGGATTAGGATCACAGCAGTGCTATTGTTCCTGATTTGCATGACGCACTGCTGACAGAAACTGACAAGTTTTTCTATCAGCGTGTTTATCAGCTTCACCTGCAGCCATCGGCACATCATTGAGTTTAAAGAGATACTGCCGTGATTTAGTATCATACCTTACATGTAAATTAAATTGCTTAAAGTCACTGTCAATTTTTATGAGTGTAGTTATATTCAGTTTAGTCATTGTTAAAGTAATTCCTGCTGTCATAAAATCTGCTTACTGTCTATCCCGTCACACATAACATGAACAATTGATGATCTTTGACTTCATCCCAGTGGATGCTGTTTGTGCTTTGACCTGGTGTTCACAGCCAGCTGATGTTGCTTGCTCCTGGGGTTCATTCAGTCTTCAGTAAGGTCTTTGTGGTTGAATGAGATGTCATGATAGTGTCATACACCTTCCTCTTGGGGATGATCCTGTCTTTATGATCTACCAGCAGAGATCTTATGGTTGCATAATTTGAGGTCAGTCTTGACTCATTATAAAATAAAGACTCTGGCAATTTAAAGGTAATTTTAGTTGAAAATATAAAAAAAAAAACTGCCTGAAATGCAATGTGAACAAATAACAGTTTTGAAGTTATAATATCTTCATATTGTGCTTCAGAGTTGTGCCTTTACTGAAGTTAGCATGCTAACCAGCTAGCCACAGTTCGTCCAGGTCCAAAGCTCCTGGGCACCAACAGTCCCCCGGTCGTCCGAGTTCCCAGTCCAGACTGGTGGCCAGTTCTTACATTTTGCACCTTTAAGGAAACTCAATGCTTCTGCTGGTCCTTGTTGAGTCAGCTCTGGTCTTAAGTCGAGGTGCGATACTCCTACCTCTCGCTATGCCTGACAATATATTCTCAAGATGTTATAATTCTTTTAAAAGGCATGTTTATGAACAGATACAGGACCTCTCATGAAGATAAGACCTTAGGATTAGATCAATGCGGGAGCCCTATAAGGTCCCTGTAGTTGAATTCAGATTGTGCATTTGCAGTTTATCAAATTGCAAAGTAAATGCCACACAGTTGCCGCACACCTGATGGCTTTGAGGCTCCAGAGATTCTGGGGCAGTTGCCGAGTTTGTCCAGTTGGTAATTCTTATTACAAAACAGTACAAATCAGCCAACCCTTGACTGAGACACAACATCAAAACGTCACCTACACTAAATCAAAAACGTATGACACTATGAATCCAATATATCCAATCCCTGTTAGATCTGTTGGTCTCCTAAGGGAAGTACCTGGCCCTTTAGCCACTAAATGCTCCTCTAGCGTCTCTGACTGTGTCTGTCTGCCGCTTGATGTAGGGAGTTTTTAGAGACTGGAAAAAGCTGCCTGCTGGCAGCAAGCCAGGGAGCTCGAGCCTCCAGGTCCTGGTGATAATTCTCTGTCTCGCTACAAGCAGCACCTGCCACATTGTTTTCACATAGTCTTTGCATTTTGTTAATATAAATGTTAAATCAAATTTTCAATCAGAAGTACTTTTGATAGCAACAGTATAGTAGCTATCACACATTTGTTTACATTTTGTGGTGACTCGTAGGGAGTGAGCCTTTGGAGCACTGGCTGGTAATCACATGACCTGCAGCACCAAGAGTCTGCAGGTTTATGATGTCAAGTGATTTCTTGAATCAGTTCCTCCTTTGCAGCGTCTCTGTTACCTCCCACTAATGTTAGAGTGCACAGTAAAGTTATGGTCCGCAAGGTTTTGAACCCTTCCGTTTTTAAAGCAGATGTGTCAACACTCATAGTTTCTGAATTAAAATAAGTCATAAATGCAAATGTCAGAGGTCCTTGACACAAGAGACTCAACTTTGAGTTATACTTTTTTAAAATTCAATACATCAGCAGCTCAAAAGACACGAAGCCACAGATGTGTGTGTGTGTAGTTTTTGTGAACATGCTAATGACTATAACTTGGTTACTCATTAACTCGTGTCCTACTTTGTGCAGCAGTCACAGCAGATATGAATACATACAGTACAGAGGGCAGTTTATTCAGCAGCACAGTCATTCATTTACAGCTGGAAAATCCCAGCGAAGGATGATCAACGTGAAACCAAAAAATGTGCTGTCGAATTTTAAAATATGCTGTTTCTGATACCCCATGCTAATAAGACACTTTATTTCTATAGCACCTTTCAAAACCAAAGTTACAAGGTGCTTCACATAATATAATACCATACAGTACAAGAAAGACATGATAGAGAAAGAAGATACACATGTGTAAGGTTTTCTTTTTTGTTATTGGTCACCGTGCATTTTCTTGTGATCAGACTCCCTTTGTTAAGTAAAATGTATATGAGCCGTAACTACATTCACATCAAGCCATCTAAATTTTAAAAAGCTGCATTTATGTAAAAATAATTTGTGTCCACTTCACTGTGTCCAAATCATTCTTATAGACACCTGTGTCCACTGTGAAACGCCTCAACAGTTCTCCCTCTTTTCAGAAGACAAAACTGTAACACAGAGAACCGGCTATTGGCCACATCACTAGTTCATGGTCACAGTGTCATCTGATGCTGGGCTGTATGGTGGGCTATAGCATGTTTAAAATGTGTGATCACAGAAAAGGTTAGAGACCTGCCCGTGACGATCTCCGTTCAGTCCCAACCTCTCATCAGCTTGACTGCGTTGTAATGCAAAGTGTGTTCTCTTTTACAGATGTTTCTGCATCTGTTGATAGAAAACTGTATGAAATAGTTATTACATGGCAGCCCATAAACACTACATGTTAACCAGCAGTCAGTCCCAAACTGCTGATAACACTTTATAATCACAACATCATAACTTTATGGCACATAGCCTCCATTTTGCAAAAGACCAGTTGATAACCAAACCAGAATCCAACCAAGACTTCAGTTAGAACCCAACCTAAACTTGTGTTTTGACCCAACAGGTTCAGGTTGGATTGAAGAGCTCAAAGCCATCATGACAAACTTGTGTTTTCTAGGCAAGCCGTATTTAAAAATGCACCGAATCCTTGTGCAGGACAAGGTGGTTTGTCACAGCCTTCACAAACTGACACAAAACAGGATTACAGATATGATTTGTATGAGCACAACATATTTATGACTGCCACCCGTGTGATTAAGGTTCTGTTAGGTAAAGGCACCAAAACTTCTTTGTTAAGTTTAGATAGTATCCTGGTCATATTTAAAAGAAACCAATATCACGTATGGTCTCCTGTGTCGAAGCCACACACTTTGTTGTTCCATCCACCCTAACCTCCTTGTAATGAAGTTCTGTGGCTCTATAACAATGTAACAATGAAAGGGAACAGTCATCATCCACAGACCTCTAGGACCTTATCAGTTAAAGCTGCGACAAGAAACATTAATTTGTTGGTTCTTTGTTCTTTATTTTGAAAATCCAGTGAGAGAAAGAGGCAGATATCATTACTGAAGACTAGTTTTCCTTTGTTAACACAGTTACGCAGGTAACAAGGTACAAATCTATTTGTATCTATGTAAGATTAATGACTGTAATATAATGATGGCAAAACTTTGTTTTGGTGCCGTACCACCGGACTACAGAGCAGCGTCTTTCCTCAGGCTCCTCAATTCATCCTAAAAACTCATTTCATGACTTATCCAACGTGGATAAATTGGAATCACACAGGCATTAATAACTATAATAACTAAACAGAAATAGCCATGTAGAGGGATCAGAAAATAAATAATATGAATGAAACTGTTTCATAACCAATCAAAAGTCCCTTGTTTTCTAACAACTGGGGTGTCTATACAGATGCTCTGGCAAAACAACCCAGGATCATCTGGCAAAACCAATCACATTGATGCAAGCACACATTCCTGGTGGATTACTTTGTGTATGGATGCTGGTTTAGAATTCAACTTTACCGTCACTGCAAACACTTGGTATCAGTCAAACAAAATGCAGTTTAGCAGACAAACAGATAATGTAGCAAAACTGCTTTAGGAAATATATAAAGAGAAATAACTTCTGAAACGCAAAATCTAGGGAGAAGCCATAGTACATGTGCTGCTTTCGAGGAATCAGTAAGGTGCACAATTTCTGTGTTAAGGTTGTGATTGTCTGTAAGCAATGAAACCATTGTGCAGTGTTTAGGCGTTTGACAAGCCTTTGAATGCATTCATCGGTTGCCCCAACTGCACTTCCTGGACCAGATTATCTAGCCAGTATCTGAAGCAACCTACCTCCACCAACACAGCACCTGCATTGCTTTAACGCAGGACTGTTTTCAGTCTGAATACCTGCTAACAATACCAGCACCTTGGCAAATGATACCTCTACAAACCACCCTGAACGTATTTATAACCAGATGCCAGCGACTTTAAGAGAACATTCACCAACAGTTCAATAGTAACAGGTAACTTTGGCTGAGTCAGCATGAAAACATAACTTCCTTCAGCAAACTGAGCCTTTGCATATGGTGCACAATGTGACGTCTGTGGCTTAAGATCAAAGCACAGTAAGAAAGCAAACTAAAGGTGCAAACATGTCAAGAGTACTCTGATAGACTGATAAAATAATCTGCTCTGTTATGCTTGCTCTGATGTCATTTACCCTAATAATAAGTAAGATAACCCAGTTAATGTATTGACATGACTGCTGAAATCGTCAAAATGCTTAATTTACTGATAATTAAGTTATTAGAGTGCATGTTAACACTCATGTTAGCCTGTTAGCAATGACTATAAATATATTAATATATACATCAATAGCTTTGGATCATAATTTGTCAAAATTACAATTGCAACCTGCAGCGACACAGTGAACAGCCAGGCACAGAGTAGAGGCAGGCGTGAGTTTAAGGGTAGGATATTGATTCTAGTCAATATTGTGAGTTCAGCCAAAGCCCTCACAAGTACAGTAAGGCTTAAATGTGTGTGTGTGTGTGTGTGTGTGTGTGTGTGTGTGTGTGTGTGTGTGTGTGTGTGTGTGTGTGTGTGTGTGTGTGTCTGTCAGTGGGAGGGGTCAAATACAGCACCTGTAACTCAGCACCTAGTGGAAGACAGACTGAGGAGTGGATGTGGAGAGGACTAAAGGAGGAAATGTGGAGTTGTGAGGATGTACCACAATGAACGACAAACCATAGGGACAGTAACCGTGTCCTGGACTACCAACAACTAAGCTCTCAAATCTAGAGTTGCATATTTTGGAACCTGTAAAAGTGCCAGTTGTAACTTCACTTCACGTCTGGATTCAGTCTTGTTTTGGATGACGACAATGGATTATGGACTATCCTCTGTGAAGAAACAGGGAATAAAAACTGTCAGGTGAGACTTTCAGTCTCTGAATTTGAATTTCTGACATTGAATTTTCAGTTCTCTAGTCAATTTGACAACAGACACTTTGACAACAGACAACATATTATTAATTGGCCCCAGGTAAGCAGCGACCTCTCCACGTTCTCCTTCAGCATATAAACACATTCCCCATCTCTGACAGAGGTATAACAGAGGTCAACGAGACGACAAGAAAGTTGAATGCAATTTTTTTTACTAGACGGATGAATTGAGGAGTTCAACAAGCTGTCTGGAAGCTGATCCTGAAACCCACTGAAGTCAACCACAGCTGGACAGAGACAACATCTGTTTCAAACAGGTGAGTTTATAGCATTGTAAAGGTAATTTACTATACTTGAGTACCGTTTTTAAACACAATATTTATATGTCAACACTTCGTTTGATTTCAGTAGGTTGAGAAATAAAGAACTTAATTAACCTAAGATTTTTAGGTTAGATTAGTAGTTTCTCAATAAATCTGAAAAGTCAAAAAGTCATTTGTTATACTTCTTATACTTATTTTTTTACTACATTCCTTGATTTGAAATGATAATAATGATATTTGAGACAGCGAATGGCAGCCAGGCACCAGCATGCACTTTGGTGCCCTGATTGATGAGTTTCTTCTGTGATCAGCTTTTTGATCCTATGTTATTGATGCAGTGGCCCATAATGGTCTGAGTTCTTTTTGTTCTCCTGCCTCACCAATATTTACTATCACTTGCTCGCTTGCTTAGTTTCTGATCAGCAACCACATCCATTGTCTCCCAGATCACAGTTGAAAGAATCACTATTGTCTCTGGCCTCCCTGAGGGCATGGAAGATTAAAAAGGAAAGGATGAAACACAGAATGTAAAAGTTACTAATCACGATTATTATAAGCTAATTATGTTTTATTTGATGGGATTTTTATGAATTATTATGAAATTGTTTCCTGAACTTTTGATAAGTTTCCCACATTGCTTTGTAACACAAACTAGCCAATTACAACACAGTAAAACTGGCTTTTGGGCCACTTGCAACACACTGCATGTCTGGCCACACTGCATGTCTGATGGTTAATCAGTACTTCAGTCATTTCCATACTGGGCAAAATCCTGGTAACATTATATTACATTTGCTGGGTATATTTCAGCCCAGTATCATCGTTCTGTCTAAAATATTAATTGTGATTTTCTGTATATTTATCTTTAATAAAGATTCTTCTTCTACTGATAGTCATGACCTTAAATATGATATCATAATCACACATTTAAGACAGGGAAAGCAACTAAATCAGTATCACTATTAGAAGATTCACTTGAAACAGCAAAATGTGTTGGCATACATTTTGTAGAGCCTGACTGATACATCGGTTGGCCAATATTGCTGTTGTAGCTCATTAGCTGCGTTCCACCATTCACTTTTGTTTAAACTGCTTCACAATAGTGCTGCAGGAATGAGCCCTACAACACGGAAATAAGTTAGTAGTTCCCTCGCCTCCAGGTCAGTGGGTTTTTTAGAATAAGTTTTTGGTTAGAGACATGAAATAAGGCCTGTGGTTAAACATTGTCTAAAAGATTTTTTCACATTTTGTTTGTTGCTAACAAGGGTATAAAGGAGTCTACAGAGGTTGTCGGGGATATTAAACGTCATCACATCAAACACAGAGACTCAGCTACTCACTAGTCCATCTTTGCAGGCTGATTTTAGCTGTAAACTTTTCTAACTACCTATAGCTGTATCAATTTATAGTAAAGTGTGTACGGTATAGTATTGTAGTATAATGCTTAGTGGTGGTGACATTGAAGTCATCCAACCACGATGTAGTCTGTTCAGAGCCTAGCACTAGTCCTGTACTTCTTTCATTTACATTTCAAATTTCAAACAAATGGTGTTCATCAGTGAAGATTTTCTTGCTGAACAAAACGTGTAAGTATCATAAATTTGTAATTGACACAGAGATTATATAATTCAATTATTCAAAATCAAATTGAAAAATAGCCTACAAAAATATGTCCTCCCTGCAGCACACAACAGAGACTTGGTTTGTAGGCAGTTATGAGACAATAGTTGATGGTACAAATACAACTTTTGAATGAATTGTTTCTAAGTTTCTAAGTTTCTAGCCGAAGTGACAGAGCTAAGTAAACAGCTTACTACAGTCAGTTAGCAAGAACTTAATTCTCTCTTGAATAAAAAAGGTTTTATTGAGTCAAATTACATAAAATACACAGTTGTGTATTGTACAGAGAATAGAAAGAAGCTAAGGGTGCTGTTAAGACTGACTGGTTTGGGTACAAGCTGTTAACTTACCAGCTACAGTAGATCATCAGCTTACCCAAGAAGTATTCACTACGTCGCCAAGGTTAAAGAGCCAAATATTTTTCACAGCTGAATTTAAGTGTGCACTGATAAAAACAAGTCTCTGCTTTATACTGTCCAACACTTTCTTACTGCAGTGCCCTCCAGGACTTAAGAGGTTTTGTCTTATAAGATAGAGGCATTAATATTTCTCTAAAGGCAAACGTTTAATTTTATCAGTGTTGGAATTGCATATGCAAATTATGTCATGCCAGGCTTTCCAAGTGGCAAATCCTAAAGGTTATCTTCTTGTTGGGGTACCATACAGCAAGTGACAGGAGAAAGGACAGTGTTTCATCACTGAATGAAAGCACATATTCAAGCAGCTGGCTGTGATTGTAATATTGGTTTTCATGGATGGCAGGGGGTTTGCTATAGGGTGGGTTAGAGTTAATAGCTCTGATCCTCACCATGTATGTCCATTCTCATGTTCACTGCTGTTGCACAACACACTGCATGTCAAACATGAGTGGACACAGTTGGCCTATGTTATAATAATTCAGTAGGTGCAACACGTTTGGTCCAGTATTCTCCTGCCTGCCAGCCTAACAACCTTTGAACACTCCCTCCCATGTTTGATCTCTGTCTCTCTCACACACACACAGACACACACACACACACACACACACACACACACACACAGTAAACATGGTGGTTGGTGAAGAAGTGACTACACCCAGACAAACAAGTCCCCAGCTACTTCAGTTGTTTAGGAGAATGCTGCTACGCTGTTTTGCTGTGAAGCTCTACATTTACATTTACATTTACATTTACATTTACATTTATAGCATTTAGCAGACGCTTTTGTCCAAAGCGACTTACAATAAGTTCAATTGTCACAAGAAAGAAACCAGAACATATCACCATAAAGTAAGAATGAAAAAATAGAAACAATTTTCAAGCCCTCATCTGAGCAAAGTAGCTGCTATTTATCAAGGATACCTTAAGTACATAAGTGCTATGATTTAAGTGCTAAGGGTAAGAACATACAAGTGCATATACGTTTTTTTTTAGTCTGGCTATGCAGGGTCGAGGTGAAGTCTGAACAAATGAGTCTTGAGTCTTTTGCAGAAGATGGCAAGAGATTCTGCTGTCCTGACATTGGTCAGGAGTTTGTTCCACCACTGAGGCACCAGAACAGAGAACAGTCGCAACTTCGCTGAGCGACCTTTGCCTGCCAGCCGGCCAGCTGATGTAGTGGAGCGAAGTGCTCTCGCTGGGGCATGTGGTCTGTCCAGGGTTTGGAGGAAGATGGGTGCAGTTTATTCATGGCCTTGAGGGCCAGTACCATCATCTTAAGTTGGATGTGGGCCGCAACAGGAAGCCAGTGGAGGTCACAGAGGAGGGGGGTCACATGGGAAAATTTGGGTAGAATGAAAACGAGGCGCACTGCAGCGTTCTGGATACGCTGCAACGGTTTAGTCGCAGAGGCTGGGAGTCCAGCCAACAGCGAGTTGCAGTAGTCCAGGCGGGAGATGACCAGCGCTTCGACTAGGAGTTGTGCTGCGTCCTTTGTGAGGAAAGACCGGATCCTGCAGATGTTGTAGGGGGCAAATGTTGGGGGGTGCAGGATAGTCCGTCATCGAGGATTACGCCCAGGTTCCTCGCAATTGATGAAGGCCATAGTTTAGCATGTTAGCATGCTAACATTAAAAAAGTTCAATTTGACCAGAAGATGATGCCTCAGAATTCAGAAGGTCTCCAACATCAGTAGGTTTCATCCTCTGAGGACCATCAGTGTCTGTACAAACTTTCAGTCCCACAGAGATGTCAATCTGCCAGTCATGTCGACTGTCTACTTTGGCCATGCTGAAGACTAATGTAATGTTAAATGATAAAATGTTGGTGAAGTTGACTACTCATGAAAGATTCACAGTCACAACATGAAAAAACGACATGGGAGCATGCAGCCATCCTGACGCTTTATAGCCTAATGACTCCTCGGGTGCACGAAGCCCAAATAACAACATAAAAGGTACAGGATTCTTAAAAATGTAATTTTTCAAAAAGTTATTTTCAGTGTGCCATTTAGAATGTGTTCTGCACTACAGGCAGCAAAATGGCTACTCCCCCACACTCCCTCCCACTGAAAGGCAGTCAAACACAGCATCTAGGAAGTCGATACTTGCCGGCACTTCAAAGTTTTATAGAATCTACATGAATAGGGACAAAGGGAGCCAAACAATAATCAGTAATCTGAGCATATTATGTCTTCATGGAATAGCTAAAGAGAGAAGGTGAGAGAGAAAGAGAGAGAAGAAAAGAAACAATAAAAACAATGTGGTTTAGTTTCTGTTTGCTCAGCTGCTATGAAAAAACTTGCCCCGGGGCCACAAGGTAATCAGGAGCTGTTTGCATGCCAGCTGGGACAGTTACCTTTTAAATCCCAAACAGTTAACCAAAGTGCAAGTTGATCTCTAAAAGAGGTCATATCTCCCTGTTGGTGGATATTTTCCACCATTTTGACTCTTCATTTTCTTGTTGTTGGTTGCTTATGATGTCAGTGGCCTAGTAGTAAATGTGTTAGGGACCTAAATACATGCTATACTATAAAGTTTACAGTATGACATCCCAATAAGCATAATTTGGGATAGTCTAAAGCCACGCTAGTGGTTGTACAGGTATGAGGCTGCATTTAGACCAAGTGGTGCCTTGAGCTAACAGTAGTATGCTAACATGCTTACAGTTACAATGTTAACATGTCCAATGCTGATAGCATGTATAATGTTTCCCATGTTAACCATGTTAGTTCATGGTGATAGCATGCAAGTGGAGGTTATTGTCCATCTCATGGGTGTTGACATACTTCAAAAAAAATATACTTTGATCTGCTGGTGGTGCTACAGGAAGTGTCAAGGTTGTTGTAATAATTCAGTCTTGACTAAAGTGCTGGACAAAGCAAAACAGATCAATATGAAAGTCCACCTTCCAGCACCACCAAAGCTCAAAATTAGCTAATTTGTTTAAAACCGAACTATTAAAATGGCAAGTTATGAATTTCTGGAGTTAATTATCCTAGAACTTTTTGTTACCAGGCAAAATCATAATATCTTAACATGGCTCCCATGCCAAAACCCTGCACTGCCTTGCACTGTCCTTTAGAATTCATGTGAACATGCTCACTTTATAGTTATTATTGGAGTAGCCATTGCTCTAAGACACTGTAGTGAACTCACCAAGAAAAACATTTTTTCAAACTAGGTCAGTGTATTTTTGGAGGCAGAAGAGAAAGTGAGTCATTGAATTTTAGACAAAACTTTTCTTCAAACTTTGTGTCAACAGTTTGCATTTCCTGTTTCAACATAATAATGCTTCCGTGTACAAATCCAACTCCTTAATGTCAAGGTTTTCCCAGTTTGGGTTGTCCATAGCCCTGACCTTAACCCCATCCTTAACCTCATCCAACATGATTGGGATGAAATGAATCACTGTCAGTCAGCCAGACATCAGTGTTTGACCTCACTGATGCTCTAGTGTCTAAATGGGAACAAATCCCTGCAGCCAGGTTCAACTGTTGGAAAGACTGGAATTAGCAGAGCAGAAGATGTTCCAGCAGCACATTAATAAACATGACGTCACCATCATATGATACACTATCACATATAGCTGCAGTGTCAGGTGTCCACATATATGTGTCCTTACAGTGTAATCCGCTGCTGCTGTGCAGTCATTGTTATCCCTCATCATGACATTATTAGATGATAACATGTCTTTTTCTATCATCTCTCAGAAGCTGAAATACCAGTCATAAAAGGTCAGCTCCGTAAAATATGAGCTCACTAACACTCACATATATCCATCTGACCTCCCGTATAGTTCTCTCTGTCCCTCTACACACACAAATGCACTCTGATGTGACACAGTGACACACACGCGGTAACCTGAGCATGTGTGCATCCACAGCATATGGAGACTATTGAATTACACTGAAAAATTAACAGTGTCATGGGTGAATGGATAGGTGATAAGACACACACACACACACACAGAGGTGCAGCGACTAGGCAGTGTTGGTGTGCAAATGATTCTTTTTTTAAGCCCAACAATTTAACAATCTTCCAATTTTTCTCAAACCATCTCCTTAGTGCTTCATCCATACCACCAGTCATCCATCATGGCAGAGCCGTCTCCAGGCTGGTGGAAGCTGACTTTCTTGAGGAGAAAGAAATCCCAACCCAAGGTTCTGTATGAAATCCCAGCAGAGTTTGTCTCCAACGCCACCACTGGCCTGCACGCGTCCAGCACAGCAACTGGATCTGCCGCCCACTCCGAGGACATGGTGCACGACTCTCAGTTGGACGCCCGGCTGGAGAGGATCGTGGATAAAACAACAGCCAGTAAGGGGCGCCACGTAAAGGTGTCTCACTCTGGGAGGTTTAAGGAGAAGAAGAAAGTGCGAGCAACTCTGGCGGAGAACCCTGAGATGTTTCCAGGAGGTGACACCACAAGGGATGAGAACCAGAGGGCTGGAAAGTGACAGGGCACACAAATAATGAAAATTAATGGAAATGAATACACCTAAATATGTACAGTAGATACACAAACACATAAAGATTCAATCACAGATCCATATATCAGGAGAGTTTAAAATTTGGTGTTTGGGTTGGGTCTGCCTTTATCGTTAGCTGATGGAGCCCTGATATCCAAATATTTGACAGGCCTGAGCTTTAATATCTTCTTTGTAAGACTTTGTTCATAATTACCAGTGAGACACTCATTAGACTTTTGGACTTTTTAAAAAATGCCTAGTTTATATTTCTATAGAGTAGTTTGAGGTTTTTCCCATTCAGTTCAATAAGAAGAAACATCCAGTGGCCACTAGAGGAACTGCATCTTGGAGCTCTAGTTTCAGCTGTGGTGTTTGCTGCTTCATCAACCTTCTGTAAATAGGACAACACGGGTTGTCCCATCCTCTTCAACCAGGTCCTCGACAACTACTCCACACTATTGTCCAGATGCGCTGGGATCAAACCAGTGACCTTTCCGTTACTGAGTGGATGATCTAAATAGTATACCAACCAGTGTCGAGGAAGGCCACTCTAGCTGGACATGGGTATCATGTGACGCTGTGGCAGTGATGTACAAAAAGTTTTATTATTTTGAAAAAGTCACACTGAAAACAACAAAATGATACAGTGAAAATGTGTGATGATAATCACAAAGGTTGCAGGTAACCTGTCTTGACTCTAGATTTGAAATTTAAAGAAAGATTCAGGTATATATTTTGTTACCCTATACCAATCAGATTGGTCGATTCATATTTGTGGTAAATGTGCGATAATGTATTTCTTGTCAATGTATTTTGTCTCTTTGTGATGAATTCCATGTGAAGGAAAGTCATTTTTCTGTGTGTCATTAAATCATTTTTGGATGAGCACATTACCAGATAGAAACACTCCCTCAAATGACTAAATTAGAGCAGTTTCTAGATTTATTTTTTTAAAAGGTCCAATCATCACACTGGAAGATATTCTCTCACTAACCCCTCATGATATATCTTCCTTTTGCTGAGATTTTTAGATAACTACCACTGAAATTTCTCCTCATACTCCAATACAGTGGAAAGTAACGAGACAGGAAATGGTACAAACATGACATTTGGATAAACTGTGTGAAGTCATTATCCTGTCAGTGACCAAGCTAACTAGCCATTAATACGTTTGCTATGCAAGAGCTTTTTGTCATATTCATTAAAACTCTTTATTTGGCATAATGATGTTCATTCTCCTGCTCATAATGTCAACAGGGAGTAAACGACCCTGGTCCCGAGATGACATATACTGTATATCACAGTTCCAAACACAACATGACTGTTGCAGCCAATATGCAACTGGCATATCAAATCTTCGTTGCATGCTCAGTTTGGTTAGGTTTAGGCACTAAAACTACTTAGGTTTAGGAAAACATTGTGGTATGGCTTAAAAATACCTGTTACTTATCCAACTTTAGTTATGAATGTATGACGTTACATACCTAGCTTACGTTTAAAAAGTCACCGTTAACCGCACTTTCTCACAGACTACAATCAGTGGTCTCCTGAGTGAACATGAGTTAAAGTCCTGTGCTTGTTTGACCCATCCATCCTTCCCTGACCTCCTCCCTGTGCAGACTTGTTGCTCTTTATACTACGTCTCCTTACTTTGTCCTTTGTTGCCTTAATAACTAGAGGCCACTAGAGGTAGCCACCAAACAAGAAACATAAATATGGGTCATAATAAGCTGCTTTCACAGTCAATCTATATTGTCGTTTTTCTGATGAGGACAGGCTAGTGACTCACTAGTGCTAGCGTATTCTGGGTACCTACTGTGTCAGCAGTTTGCCTACAGGTAGTCACTTTGTTATCAAGTTTCTGGGAACCAATGTTTTGTATAGGCGCTCAGATAAATATCTCTTTCAAGTATGACTGGACCTGAACAAAGAGACCCTGACTGCATCTAAGACATTAGTTGGTCTGAAAGCGAGGATGGATTATTAAGTAACTGATTGGAGGCTCTGACTTCAAGCTCCCCTGTGAAAGCTCCAGGCTTAGCGAGTGTCAGCTATTTTGTGGTGATTCAGCTGAAAATGTATTTGGCTGTAACACTACAGCTCAACATCGACTGGAGGGTCCTTTATTATCTGATCTTGATGTCTTGAAGAGGGTCCCTGTGTCAAAATATAGTTTAAAGACCTTCATTATTTGTTTTGTTTTGTTTTGTTTTGCATATTCCTAAATTAACTAGGCTTTGGTCACACTGCCGCACAGCAATCCTGGAGCAAGGTAGTATTCTTGCATAGAAAAACTGTACATATTGTACTATGAGCAAGAGGAAAGAGGGGTTAATAGGTGCCTAGCATTATTTTCACACCAAGATCACATAGCATTTTTATCCAACCATGTTTCATGCATTTATAGGTCTTAAAAAATGTTTTTAACATTTTCACAACTTTTTTTATCCTTTACATCTAAAAAACTTTGTCTAGGTTGAATATTGATGTTTCACTATGCCATACCTTTCAAAGTAAGTAAAGTGACATCATGTCACTCTGACATATTAGGAATGGTCTACCTTTCATTAGTCAGGTCAATGTGTTTTGACAATACGCACTAATATGGAGCCTAGTTAGGCTGAAATTTGCATATCAGTAGGAATGTAGTAATATATACGTATATCTACATACCCTCTATACTTGGATTTGCAGTAGAAGGCAAAGTGGACATGCCTAAAATATAACCACGTTTAACAGCCAACATGTTGTTACCAGTTAAACCCAGTAGATGGCAGCATTTCTCTAAGAAAGCTCATATTCAACACATTCACACTGTTCATTCAAACACTGCTCTGCTGTTTTTTGTGTTAAAGAGCAGCTCAAAGGCTTGTTTTCTTTAGTCAGTCTCTCTTAGCCCAACTTCTGGATGGTACTCAACACCCAATAAATAGATCTGTCACTTTATACTACTATGTTTTGAAATAAATTAATAAATGTTGATACTCTATCATTCTCCAGTGCTAAAGAGCTCCCACAGTTGCTTTCATCATTTCAGCTTGACATGTCAATGCTGCTTTATATTTCTATGTTTTAGAAATATTTTTTTGTATAAATAAAACATGTCTGACTAAAAAGGTAAATTATTTGTTGCAATCACCTTTTAGACTTATATCTGTGCAGACTGTAACAGTTATCAGTGAAGAACATTTAATAACTGTTTACAACTATTTTATTTGCACAGAGGTGATGTGGTCAGTTCAAACCACAAGGGGGCATCTTCATTCCATCTAAAAACCCCATTGATATCCCTGCACCGGCCATCAAAACATGTGATACCGTTTGGTGACATGGTGCCCTCTGGTGGTTGGATGAAAACAGAACTTAAGTGCCAGATACTCCAGAGCAATATCCTGTACAATGGTTTATTTTAAGGCAAAATTAATTAACAAAGGATTAAAGGATTTACTGAAGGCACAAAACAACATTACTCAGAAATCTGAAAATTAGAGGTTTTCACTTTCGCTGAAACGTAGCTTTGAAGTAAAGTGAAACCAATGTTAGATTAGATTAGTAGATGTGGACACCCAGAAACTTGAAGCTGGTGACATGCTCGACCTCCATCCCATTGGTACAGATGGGGGTGTGTGTGATATCATTTGACTTTCTGTAGTCCACAATGAGCTCTTTGGTCTTCTTGGTGTTGAGACCCAAGCTGTTGTTGGCGCACCACGCTGTTATGTGCTGGACCTCCTCCCTGTAGGCTGACTCATCGTTGTTGCTAATGAGAACAATCACTGTTGTGTCGTCTGCGAACTTGACAATCATATTTGAACCATGTGCAGGTGTGCAGTCGTAGGTGAAGAGGGAGTAAAGGAGGGGGCTCAGAACGCATCCTTGTGGAACGACAATGGTCAGGGTGAGGGTTGAGGAGGTGTGGTTATCTGTGTTGTCTTTTGGTTGGGAAGTCCAGAATCCAGTTGCAGAGGGAGGTATTCATAATAATAATAATAACAATAATAATAACAATAATAATAATAATAATAATAATAATAAAGCATTTTATTTAAAGGAAAACGCCACCGTTTTTCCATACTGAACTATGTTCTTCCCTGATGTTAGACGACACATACCTCTCCCGCCTTTGTGTGTGCACTGAATCGCTCCAGCGCACAGTGCTACTTTGCCAGCCCAGTACATTCCTTCGGTCCCACACGAGGGTGAAGTTAGAAGGGCAGTAATATCATCACTCCTAATCATAAATCGTAAAAACATTGTTGATGCTATCGCAGAGGATATTAAAATCACCCAGCAATATTAAGTTTGGGGACACAGAACATAAGGTTGTTAAGAAGGCAGAGAATTCCTGTAGGAAGGCATTATTCGGCTTGGTTGGTAGATAGATAGTGGCCAGAATAGTAGGAGTTGGGCCCTTGATTTGTAGAGCAATTAACTCAAATGAGGGGTATACAGGCACTATGATAGAGGACACTTTCCAAATTTGATTGTATAATATCGCCAGGCCACCCCCTCTGCCAGAGGTATGGGGTTGTGATGAGTAGACAAGGAGGAATAGTTTGATTTAGGTGTGAAAAGTCATTAGGCTGCTGCCATGTCTCAGTCAAGCAAAATAAATCAAACTTACGGTCATTCGGTAGATCAAAGAGCAGAGGTCCCTTGGTGAGCGGATGTTAAATAACCCAAAGGTTAGATTGCTGGTGTGAGGTTTGGTGTTAGCTGATCTGGTTGGAATAACAAGCACACTGTGATCAATAGTTCATATACACCTGTGCATGTGTATTGATTTGCGATGTGAAATAACAACGGGAATTGGAATCCAGTTAATCACAGCAGTGGAAGGTGCTTTATGACAGCCAGTAGAAAACAGTGGACCATGGTAGGGGGGTTGGGCCATGGAGGGTGTCAGTACTTGAGTTGGCTCCCAGGGGGAGCTTGTGAGAGACACAATACTGTGTGCTGCAAGAGTAGGTGGAGAGGAAGAAGGCTCCAGGTGGGGGGCGTGGCAGGTCAGTAGTCAATCACGTGGAGCAGCAGTCTGGATAGCATGCTGGATGGTAGCTGCTAATACTGTGCTACTGGGACTGTTCGGGTGAAGTCCACGGAAAAGGGAAGGACGGTTCCAGAACAGGTTGAAGTTGTCAATGAAACCAATGTTGTGGATTGTGCAGGCGGACTGAAGCCAGGTGTTCAGCCTGAGGATTCTGGAGAAACGCCCAGCTCCACGGCCGAGAGTTGGCAGAGGTCCACTGAGCCAGACATCCTTTCCACAGCTGTTTAGGAAGCTGAAGAGGGCATTAAAGTCCTTTTTAGTCAGCTCCGACTGCCAACGAGCCGTGTCATTGGTTCCAACATGAACTAGAACCTGGTTAATAGATGGTGGGAGAGAGCACAGTAGGTCTGGAAGCTTATCGAGGATAACCGGCACCGTGGCTCCAAGGCAGCAGTGTGTGGCTGCGTTGAAAAAGCGAATCTTCCTACTGATTGAGTCTCCTATAATGAGTGTGGTATGAGCAAAGAGAGGATGAGGAGACAATGGCTGTGGGCTTTCAGTACCCTGTGTCCAAGCAGGGGAGTGCTGTGGCCGTGTAGTAGCTACGTACCTTGGAGTGGTATCAAAAGCTGGCTTGGTGTGAGGAAGAGCACCAGAGCACCGCATTACAGCATCCCTCAGAATCCGGCACCGCGAGGAGGAGGTTTTGGACCGGGATGGGAGCCGCTGGTTCGGGCCCGGACGAAGAAGGTCATCTGGGTCAGCCAGCATCGTCATCAGGCGAAGAGGAGCAGCAGGTGTCGTCGTCAGGCGAAGAGGAACAGCGGGCTTCGTCATCGAGCAAAAGGAGAGCAGCAGGCATTGTGTCGGGCGAAGAGGAGCAACAGGGGTCGACATCAGGTGAAGGGGAGCACCAGGGGTCGTTGTCTGGCAAGGAGGAGCAGCAGGTGTCGTCCTCGGGCGAAGAGGAGCAGCAGGGGGGTCATCTGGATGAGCCGGGTTGTCAGCCAACAGGGCTGCAAAGCGGTTTGATAGGTTCAGGCAGAGCGGAGAAGCAGACCCATCAGGGTACCACTTTTGACCGTGGACCAAAACCTCCGTCCAAGGCAGCTGCTTGGGTGTTGAGCAGGAGGAGAGTTGTGGGCCAGTAGCCAGGTCCCAAACAACCATGTCCCGGAGGATTGCACTGAGTGAAGTGATCTCTTTGGATTGTATGGATGCTACATCCATGAAGTTGGATAGCAGTGACTCTTTCTTCTGGAGTTCATCAGAGACCCGTCAGATATCATCCTTGAGGTCAGAGATCTTTTTGTTTGCTTGCTGTAGGAGTGCACAGTCCACACCGGGCATGGTTGGCAATGTTGTTGTGGTTAGCTTAGCCGTGGCACTAACAAGCAGTAGCTCGGATTTTTTTTTTTTTTTCAGTGAGCTAAGAGAGGTTTTTCAGTAGCCTTGTATCGCACTGTATGTCTGCTTTATTATGTGAATGGCAATCTTAGCAAGAAAAACTTCTCAAGGACAAGCACTTAAAGAATGTCAATTGTTCTGGCTGAAGACAGACAACACCATCGGCTCAGTGCCGCACGTACGTTGGTGGGAGAGAGTGGGCTGGTGGTCTGCAGGGAGCACAGCCTTGATGACCACCTCTTTGTTGTCCCTGTCAAAGTGGCCATAGAAGTGGTTAAGCTCATCAGGTAAGGAGGCGTCACTGGATGGAGTGGAGGTGTTGGTTGGTTTGTAGCCTGTGATGGCCTGGATGCCTTGCCACATGCGTCAGGGGTTAGAGTTGTTCTTGAAGTGCTCCTCAATCCTTAGCTTGTGACTGTGCTTGGCCTTTTTGATGCCCTTCTTCAGGTTAGCCCTGGATGAGCTATGGGCCCAAGCATTACCTGATCTGAAGATGGTGTCACGTGCTTTCAGCAGGAGTCGGACCCCTCTGTTCATCCATGGCTTCTGGTTAGGGAATGTGGTGATCAGTTTGAGGATGGTAACACTGTTGATGTTGGAGTTTATGCAGTCCAGAACGAAGGAGGCATATAAGTCAATGTCTGTGTGGGAGTCGAGGATGGCCTGAGTGGCAAACATATTCCAGTCAGTGTTTTTAAAACACTGCTCGAGTGCAGAGTCTGCATCCTCTGGCCAAATTGTGAGTGTCCTCACTGTGGGTTTTACATGTCTGATGAGTGGTGATTACTTAGGCAATAGGACCAGTGAGAGGTGGTCAGATTGTCCAAGGTGGGGGAGGGTGACAGCTTTGTAGGCATCAGCCATGTTTCCGTAGACATGGTCCAGAGTCTTGTCTCCTCTGGTGGGGCAGGAGACATGTTGGTGAAATTTGGGTAGTACAGTCTTCAAGTTTGAGTGATTGAAGTCACCCGCAACAATAAAGGCTGCCTCGGGATGGAGAGTCTGTTGTTTGCCAATAGCAGTATGCAGTTTTTTTATTGCAATCTTAGCATTAGCATCCGATGGTATGAGATGCTTAACCATGAGATCATCTAGATTAGCTGAGCAGTGACTCCCAATGATGGTAGTGTCCGTGCACCAAGTTTTGTTAACATTAATGCACAGATCTCCACCTCTGGTCTTACCGGAGTCAACAGCTGTTCTGTCTGCTCAAAGGGACGTAGCGCCCCGTTAGCTCGATAGCGCTGTCGGGTACGTCACTGTTGAGCCAGGTTTCTGTGAAAATCATGATGTTGCAGTCCATAGTCCATCTGTGGGTGGTAATCTGCAGCCGCAGATCATTAATTATAATCTATCAGTATGTTAATGGTTAAAACTTCAGTGATAAACTCTCAAGATCAACAAAGAATGGACTCCCATGACGAATTCCATCTTGTAAAAAGCAGTAACTTTTTGCTTCCTGGAGAAAGGCGGTTGATTGTTGTGCCTCATTCGCAGGTTGTCAAATACTTGTTGCGGCCTACGGAGAGTTGGACACCGAAGCAGAGACAGACAGGCGTGTAGGTGTGAAAAAGTTTATTCAAACGAACAAGCTCCACAAGTTAAAAAAAAACAGCAAGCGTCCTGCAAGGCAGGTGGTGAAACTCCAGCGGCAAGAAAACGCTCAGGCACGGGGCAAAAAGAGAACTTGAAAAAACACATGGGGAAAAACACGTCAATACTTACTGGCAAAACACAAGGCAGCATAAGATAAAACTCACTAAGTAAACAAGGTCAGCTCTACTGACAACACGGAATTATCTGGCAGGGGAGTAGGGTGAAGACCAGAGGTTTTATGGAGGTAGTGATGAGTGAATGGCTGCAGGTGTGCCTTGTCAGCCCCGTCGGCCAAGCCCTGCAGAGGGGGAGGAACAAAGAGGCGGGGAAAACAGAGACAGGGCAAAAACACACAAAACACAGAACCCTCACACTACTAATGCTTTGAGTTGGTGTCTTGGGATGAGACTCAACAATTAACTCTTTCTCCAGGAAGTTACAGTTTGTTTGCTTTTTTAAGCCAATATTTAACTAAATAAAACACAAATGTGAGTATCACTCTTGGTACTGTTTCCTTTTCAAATGAATACGTTAATTTCATAATGTGTGTTTTCCTTGACATATTGCATCAAATAAGTCAGTAACATAAATGAAGAAAAATATATCATTTTTATACATTTTCATTATATATACACACATACATAAAAAGTATACTGATTCATTTCAGGGTGAATATTAGTCAACGTTAAACAGAACATCTGAAATTGCTTCAGTGAAAGGCAGTGGCAAACAGAAAGGTCTTCAGCTTTAAATAGGTGAAAGTTGGAGCAGGCCTGCAGTTTTCTTGGGAGTTTGTTATGTGGCGCATAATAACTCAACGCTGCCTCTCCACGTTTAGTTTTAACTCTAGGGACTGAAAGCAGACCTGTACTTGACGACCTCAGAGGTCTGGATGGTTCATAACGTAGCAGCAGATCATAAATTTATTTTGGCCTGAAATCATTTAGTTCTTCAGAAACCAACAGCAGGATTTTGAAATCAACTCTTTGGCAGACATGAAGCCAGTGTAAAGATCTAAGAACTGGAGTCATATGATCTACTTTTTTGGTCCTTTTTAGACTCAAGCAGCAGAGTTCTGAATCAGTTGCAGATGTCTGGTGGATCTGATTAGAGAGTCCTGTAAACATAGCATTACAGTAGTCGAGTCTCTCTGATTTGAATTTCTGAATTCATCTGAATATGGTCAATCTTATAAGTTCAAGACTCGCTTGAACCTGATATAAAGGAGGGATGTCTAACGATATTCTGACCACCTGATGTGCTGAACGCCAGGGTGGTGAGGCTGGAGGCCAGACTGGATGTATGTGGGCCAGGGAACCAAAACCAGATGTAATGGGGGAGGGACGAGGAGTCAGAGAGGACAGAGCCTGAGGGACCTCCAGATTTGAAATAACAGGTTGGATTTTTGTACACAGATAACCTGAATACATTCCTGTAGCATGTATGATACTATATCGAATCCAATTACTTCTGAATATTACATGATTTTCCAATGATGTTTGCACTTTATTTCTGTAGGATTCCCACTGATAAAGTTGAACACTCGCCATTAAAACAGCTGCAGTCACAATTCTTGTATAGAAGATCAATAACTAAATGTCATTTGAGTATGTTGTGCCTCTCCAACTCCCACCACAGGTGAAGTGTAAGTATCAGTGGATTCATTTCAATTTCAAGATTTCTATGATGCTTATGGCTTAAAAAAAAATCAAAAAAATTGAGCCATGACGGCCTTCAGAAGACAGTAATGTTAATGCCAGATGATCCACCATCATTTTCAGAGGGTTAAAAGTAGGCCAAGAAAGCCAAGAACTGAGGTCGAGAATAATTCCAACTTTAAGATCATGGTGATCAATGAGGCAGAGTATAATTAAAATAAACATGTCATTCAGTTTTTCATATTTGGATGATTAAATTATGTTAGAAAATAGAATACCATTAGGCTGCAGTTTAATTTCTGGCCTATTCAAACAAGACAATTTCAATTAAATATATCACGTTACCTTGTTTTTTTCAGTGTGTTACTATTACTGGTGCATTCTAGTCAGATTTAATTTTTTTCTTTATAAAAATAAGATTAAGTCTTTAAAAAATGTTTCAAAAAGAGAAAAAGGGGTTGTCTCATAATCAAGGTCTATATGTTACAGCGGGTAAAATAAGTATTGAACATGTCACCATTTTTTCTCAGTAAATATATTTCCAAAGATGCTTTTGACATGAAATTTTCACTAGATGTTGGTAACAACCCATGCAATCCACACATGCAAAGAAATCAAACCATAGATGTTCATAAATTAAGTTATGTGTAATAATGTGAAATGACACAGGAAAAAAGTATTGAACACGCTTAGTGAAATTTATTTAATATTTCGTACAAAAGCCTTTGTTGGCAATGACAGCTTCAAGACACCTCCTGTACAGCCCCACATCATGATGCTCCCACCTCCAAACTTCACTGTTGGTATGGTGTTTTTGTGTGCAGTACAATTTGACCTCCAAACATACTGTGTATTATGGCATCCATAGAGTTCAATCTTGGTCTCACCTGACCAGACTATATTCTCCCAGTATTTCACAGGCTTGTCTAAACGTTGTGCAGCAAACTTTAAACGTGCTTCAACATGCTTTTTCTTCAGCAATGAAGTCTTGCACGGTGAGCGTGCATACAGGCCATGACGGTGGAGTGCATTACTGATTGTTTTCTTTGAAACTATTGTACCTGCTAATTCCAGGTCTTTCTGAAGCTCTCCACAAGTGGCCCTTGGCTCTTGGACAACTCTTCTGATTATTCTTTTCACTCCTCTGTCAGAAATCTTGTGAGGAGCACCTAGTCGTGGCCGGTTTATAGTGAAATGATGTTCTTTCCACTTCCGGATTATGGCCCCAACAGTGCTCACTGGAACATTCAGAAGTTTTGAAATTCTTCTGTAACCAATACCATCAGTATGTTTTGCAACAATAAGGTTGCGAAGGTCTTGAGAGAGCTCTTTGGTTTTACCCATCATGAGATGTGTAACACCTTGGTGATGAGACTCCTTTTTATAGGCCATCATTTGGGACTGAACCAGCTGATATTAATTTGCACTGACAAATGGCAGGATTGCTTTCTAATTACTGATAGATTTCAGCTGTTGTCTTGGCTTTCCATGCCTTTTTGCACCTCCCTTTCGCCATGTGTTCAATACTTTTTCCTGTGTCATTTCACATTATTACACAGAACTTAATTTACGGAGATCTATGGTTTGATTTCTTTGCATGTGTGGATTGCATGGGTTGTTACCAACATCTAGTGAAAATTTCATGTCAAAAGCATCTTTGGAAATATATTTCCTGAGAAAAATGGTGACGTGTTCAATACTTATTTTACCCGCTGTATATAAAGAATAAAAATAGCCTATAATCCATATTTATTTCAGAATGATTTTCATGTATTAAAAACAGTTTTGAAATAAAAAGAGCATATGTATGTGTATATATAATATAGTTCAAATTCAGCTATCACTAAAATAGAATGTTTGGTCAGTAGTTTGGGACTCTCACTGCTTTGCAGTAGGAACAGACGAGAACATCTCTGGTGCATGCAGACTGTGTGACTCAGTATAACTCTCAATACAATCAGAGAAATGTTTATATTTTCTGGAAATCAGAAGATTAAATCGCAACGACCATATAGCCTAATATATGTATTTTTTCACCCCAAATCCAATGCCACCGCCTGTGAGTCTACAGTTGTGAAGATATATTAGACCTGCATGCGGGACTACAAGGAACACAGTGAACAGTAACCAAGTAACTGTCAAGTTGTTCTTTTCACAAATATGGGAATGATAGTCAAAAACATAATTAAAATGCATAGTTTTATATAAAACAGCATCACATTTTTTACAAGGGCCCAATTAGATTTCTTTTCATGGGGCCCAAAATCCCTTGCGGTGCCCCTACATGTATATACGGAAGTAACTGCTGTATGCTGTGTGTGTCCCAGCCAAGTTTCATGACAACTAAAGATAAACGCTCGAGCTGGTCATTAACAATACAGAGAAGACTTTACGCAGCTGCCTGACTCTCCTATCATCAAAACAAGATCTTGGCGAAAAAATAATGCAACTAAATGTTGTGCCATTACAAAGCCTTATTAAAACGATGCCACAGTGAATGTGTGCCGTAATCAAAGCTAAAGGCGATCCAACGAAATATTAGAGTGTGTGACTTTTTCTGGCCAGGCAGTGTATAACAAAAAGCATTAAACTAGGACCCTGAAACTGCATTCTTGAAAGTGCATCCTCTGCTATTGCAGGAAAGTAGTATTGAATTAAGAGGCCTGTCTAAGTTGTAACTGATTACTTATCTGTATTTACGGCTCCTGGATCTGACATTTAAACATTTAAACTTCTCTCTCATGTATGCATTTACACATTTATCTACCCATTAACATCAATCAATAGGATGCATATCTGAATACAGATATGGAGTGTGGTTTTTTTTTTTTTGGTTTTTTTTACACACAATTACAAATCTAATTACACACAGATTCTGAATACATGTGCAGAAATAATGTACACATTCACAGTTCTGATTACACTAACACAGATTGAGGTGTGGTTACAGAACATTTCAGACACATTTGTCAATAGTTTTGCTACAGTAATGGCCCCATACTTATCAAATGATCAGAAAATAACGAGAGAGTGTAGACAATCAGAAAAAGTTTAATCAGTGAGATTTATTAAACTCTCAAATAACATTTCAGTCACTCTGTTATCACACCAGAATTATTTGTCTTTTAAACTGTTGGATTGAAAAAAAAAAAAAAATTGTTGTCTGAGGAAAAATATAGTGGTGAGTCGGCCTCTGCCCTACATTATGTTTGCTACATGGTACCTGGAGATACGGGCTTCCGTATGTCACACATATAAAATAAAACCATATAAAATAAAATTATGATTGTTTGTTTTCACAATCTTGTCCTAAGAAATTCCACTAGAGGGCAGTAAAGACCAGGGAAAGTCTATTTACACTGCCCTTTCAATGCAGGAATCAGGCGCCGATATTCCGCCTCGCCGTCTGTGTGAAAAGTTACAGATGCAAAGAGGGGGACATTTTCATTCCGGCTCTGATCTGCCTCCAGAGGTAGTACCAGAGCCACAGCCGAGGCCAGATGGCATCTGTATGAATTGAAAAGCCAGCAGTGCGAGGCAGGAGTGTGTCGGTCAGACAGCTCCTTCACTCATCAAATAAAAGAGAAATGTCACACACTTCAACCTACAAAGCAGTGTTACAGGACCAACAGTAATGTGGAAGCAGGTTGTGTCTTCAGCATCTTATATGAGGAAAAAAATACATCATCCATGCATGGAAAAGCCTCTGTCATCCTCATCCTCAGACTCTTCATTACATTTCTGCCCCCAAAAAACAGTGTCAATCCCTGGCAGCAGAGCCAGGCACCTCCTGCGGTTGAATGGTGGTGATTATGTGATGTCCATCCACTGTTGTGTTGTTGTAGTAACTGTCTTGAAAAGCCCTCCCAACCAAGACTTCAGTGAACTTTCCCCCAGAAAACAGCCTCCCTCCCTGAAGGTGACAGTCAGAAGGAGTTCATATTTACTGATGATGATTATGAAATTATGTGATTTAGAGCGAAAAGAGTAACTTTGTCACTTTCCACGATACATGGTGGGTCAGGTTCTCAATCACAACACATTATAACAGCATACATATGATTATAAACAGGTGGCAGATACACGTTTAGATTAACAGGTGGACACCAGAAACACCTCGAGAAAAAACACACAGATGTCAGTGTAATGATGCTTACCGTCACGCCCCTTTTGGTTCTGCAGCGCCAGCTTGTGGTATGAAATGACACACTGGAGCGGCTTTATGCCTGTATTAAGAACTACAAAATAAATTGACAAATTACATATGGGCTCTGTAGAATTTGTAGTGAGTGACATGTTACAAAGTGGTTTGTGAAACCCATCAGATGGAGTGCTTGAGCCAAGAATGTTCTCTGAAAATGTCCAGTTAGTTAGGAGAAGTTACAGTACTTGTCCTTTAATGCATCGCTCTTGAAACAGACACATTCACCAGGAACCAAACACAACAATGAATTCTTTAAGAGTAAAACACTTTGATTGAAGCTGTTGAAGGTGCTATTGACTTCTACTGTTTATACTCAATCATTCAGATGGATTGCATTGATCCAAATAGAGATTAGTGTTCATTTGATACTCAACTTCCCTTAGAAGCTGTGATAAAAATGTTTGTTTCCTCCGCTTTCCTGCTGCCATATAACTTCAAATGTTGTTGAAATCACGTCATTTTAATATGCAGTTACCATGGAAATCCTGATGCCTGGTTTTATATTATATATGTAATAAATGTAATCAGTTTTTTCTATATGACTATAAATGCAAATACACTGTAACTTGTCCTGTGAATATATTTGTTTATTGTTTATTAGAGACATAAAGAAGTCATTGAGAATAACATAACAGGCTGATCTGTGAGTACCAAACATGACAAATGTATCTAACAGTGATCGTCTTCAGGACAGTAAACTGTCTTTGATGGTCCTGCTGCAGCAGATGAGGGGGGCATCTGGAGACGCTCGTCCTCTCTGATAATAGATAAAAACTGACAAGATGCAGTTAACAGTTAATGACCTCATCAGCCCAACAAATGGAGTATTGATAGATATATGAGTCCTGATAATCATGAAATAATTGTGAACATATCTTTTTAAATGAGAGGGTTCACAGTGTACGCCGTCCTGTCTCCTCTCCTCTTGCCTCGTCTGGTCTAATTCTTGTTTCTTCGCCATGTTTTTTCCTTCCTCTCTCTAAAAGACAAATGGCAGTCACCTGTCCATCTGTAGAGGAATCTGATGACAAAATAGATAAAAATGTTTACTTATCGTTTTTAAAAGAGGGGGCTCAATCGTCTTATCGGGACTCCTTAATTTTTTTCCAAATTGTACAAGAGTAAAGAAAACAGGCAACAAACAACTTCAACAGCCAGAAGAAACACATGAATAGACTTAAAACATATCTCATAATGCATGCTGTCTCCTTGGATCTTACAGGAGAAATCATCTGTCTCATTGGGACTCCTCTTCACTTTATGTAAGACAAATTGCAGATATATATGATTAACAGTTAATAACTTAAGAACATTTAAATGAGAGAGTACATGGCACATGCTGCCTCCTTTCTTCATCTCATCCATTGATCTAACAAGGGACAACAGTCTCCTCTCTGTTTTATTAAAGACAAAATGCAGATGAGTGTGATTCACAGTTCATAACTTCATGAGGAATATTGATCATTTTTGGACTTCTGATAATAAGATCAAATAAATGTATAATAACTGTTCTGTTAATCACAGAATTTGGAGTGCACTATGCCTCCTGTGCACTGTGTCTCCTGTCCCCTTGTCTCTTCTCATCTCGTCTCCTTTTTCTTAAAGACAAAAAGTAACTTTGGACATTAATAGTAACATTAACTCTCTTAACACTTACTCATGTCATTATCACTCCATACTGTTGATTATAAAGGACTACTTACCAGTTTTTTCACTCTTGTTGATCTCAGCATCCTGTCCTTCACAACCACCCAGGTGCTGTCCTCTCTGTCCACCACTGGCTGGTTTGGTTAGCTGGCAGAGAAGCTCTGAAGGGTTAACATCTTCACAGGTCTCTGTCCTGCTGTTCACGTCTCTCCCTGCTTCTTCTGTCAGCTGGTCTTGGTGGTGGATCAGTAGAGTTGTGGGCTCTGACACTGTTCCTGCAGCTTCCACTTACATCTGAAGCTTGTGATGCTCGTGATGAGTCCAGTTCATTAAATAAAGTCCTGTGTATTTCTAGCTCCAGAAAATACATTCAATGTTATTAAAAGGAGTCCATCTTGACTGTTGATGCTGTTCATGGCTGCAGGGGGTCTGGTGCCTGTCCCAGTACACACTGGGGTAAACCCAGGATGGGGTGCAGATAATTAAGGGTTCCCAATTCATCCTGTGCAGATAAAATAAAAGTCTTTTGAGAGAGCTCTGCTCTCCAGAGTTCCTCATGACTCCCTTTTAGTTGCCTCCAAGTCAGACAGACACACAGACCAGCACGAAGAAGGAAAGAAAGGTACAAGATGTACCAAAGAAATCCCTGACCTGTGTTCCAAACCACGATGACATAAACTATTTACAAACATATAAAGACATGGCCCCGGTGCCAGGCGCTACCAGGGGCCGTCGCTGGCCCTGCCAGACACAGAAATCTGATTGGCCACCCCAGATCTGATAGGTAGTTCATCAAACAAGAATTTAAAGAAAAACACCTGTCAATCAATCATCGCTGAGTCGCTGATCAAGGGTCAGTTTTACATCTCCAGCTACTACAGTGATGGTGGGATTGAGGCTGTGTGAGAGCTGATTTGTGGTCAGTGGGCGTTTATGAATTGTAGACTGAGTTCACATATTTTTTTTGATATTCAAATATGCAGAGGCATACCCAAGAACCCCTGTACTTCATACATTGATTCAAACTCAATTTAACAATAATCCTGCTAGACATTGCAGTCATAGTGCTTGATTGATTGATTGATTGATTGATTGATTGATTGATTGATTGATTGATTGATTGATTGATTGATTGATTGATTGATTGATTGATTGATTGATTGATTGATTGATTGATTGAATTACATTTCCCCCTGGAATAATACGACAATAGCTATTAAAAGAAGCAGGGACATACAAAGCTTCTTCAAAAGAAAGTCAAAGCAAGACACAGCTACTACCAGCAGCAGGGAAAGTGCCCAGTCAAATAAGCAGCCTAGGTACATCAGTAACGATGAGGAGCTGTCAGGCCTCCCCGGACAGCATGGTAGGTCATGTTCAGATAGTTCCATGTGATCCTGGATGAACAGACTTGAATTTGCCATGTACTTTCACATTCAAATACAATGGTTTGAAATACAGTTTAACGGTAGTGCAGATGAACAATACTAATGATAATGAAATATGAACAGGAACACAACATATATACAATACGTGTCTCAGTATTTTATCTGTTTATTCAGATACTTCACCTACAGCTGACCAGTCACACCTGGAAGAAGAGAAGCAAGTAAATATATGTGGTATTTATTATTTTTTATTATTTTAGGTACTTCATTTGGTGAGCAAACGGATTCAGAGGGCATGTCAATAGGTGATGCTGCAGACACGGATGAAGAGACTCTTCATTCGGCACAAGTACATGCTCTCCCACCTGGACCTCATGGTATGTTGTGACATCCTTCAGACTAAAGAGCATTATGAATGCCTTCTATGTAAATAACATGGAACAAGTTGTTATACTGTCTACTACTAAACTAACTAATCCTTTTGATAGATATTTCAGTGTTACATTCTTGCTCACGTGACATGCCTTATAAGATGCTGCTACAATGCATCAATATATTGCAACAGTTAGCCTGATGCTGAATTATGGACTGATTTTGATTATTATCATTTTCAGATGTTTCACACTCCAGAGAAGAAGGTCCTACTCAGCCTCATCTGAAGGTTTTTCAGTGCAAGGCAACAGGAAGAGGTAGGTGTATGTCGACATTACTCACTACTCGCTAGAAGAGACAAGTCACTTGATATGGACAAGTTCATCAAACTTTTTGCAAGCCACCACCAAAATAGAAGGATTCATCTGATTTAAGATGGATGAATGCAGAGCTTGTGTGAGAATTAAACTGCAGTGCGAGACTACAGCAGGAGTTGAATATCTGTCACACAATGAGACTATTAAAGGTGTTTTATAAAATGTAAAAATAATAAAAACAATACAATGAATGCAAAGATGACTTTTGGAATTCAATTCATATGAACATTAGTAGAAGCAAAGTGATACATAAAACATTTGCATTACACATTTTGATCACCTGCCATTCATAAGGGTTCACTCTCCGTCTCCGTCCCATCCGTGCCACCCCATTAAAAATCTCCTGGCTACACCACTGGATAAGTGGAAACACAAAGAGAAGAAAGAAGCCACATGTCATCTCCTGCAATGATCTGAATGTTTTTTATTGACTCTGAACAAAATGCAGCTGTCATGAAGATGACAGCATAATTATAGCTGTTAGATTTACTGTGTGTCAGCTTTACATCATTCAAACCACTGCAGTGGACTGTATATTGAAGCTGTTTGTTCATACTGATACTTCCTTTTACTTTACTCTTGTTTTTTAACCTTGGTGCATATTGGCACAGCATGTTGTGTTATGACATATTGCTCGCAATATTGTGATAATCTATTCAAACAGTCTGACTGAATTTACTGTCCGTTAAGAATAAATCTGCCACAGTGCTTTGAATTAAGGAATAAAGTCAATGAACATGAAAACAACAGGGCTATACAGTATTAGTTTGTTAGGTGCGACAGTGCCATCTGGTGGACAGAGGGAGCAACACCCTCTCACTACTGTTCTCCCTTTTGGCTCGCAAACATCGAGCACTTCAACACTCTTCACACTAACTCACTTTATACACAGAAACATGGAATCCAAGTGGGTGTTTGTTCCAAATTTGAAGAAATTCCTTCAGGCGTTGCTGAGATATCACACTCACAAGAATGGGACAGACAATTATGATGATTATGAACCTTTACACTTGCTTAATAAATGGTTTATAAAGCATTTCATTGTTAACGTCCTAATAACTGTGAGTAAAAGTTGAATTAAAGGTGCAATATGTAAGAATTGGACACCTGTTGAATTTATACTCACAACACACATACTGCTCTTGCCCATCGAAAGACATGTGTAACTAAAAGATGTCTTTCATTTCACTTCGATGGTAAATCATTTGATGCAGCCTGCTGAACGTGTTCTTTTACTGTAAATGGACAGTGGACAGTTTGGTAGAAAATGCTTGCTGCATTGCTTTGTTTCCTGGCTGGGATCATGAGCTACACAGGCTTTCAAACACATCATAGATTAATGTGTGATTAATAAAGCACACTCAAAGATCACAAGGAGGCGAGAGGGTCCGTTTTCTTATCTTTTAATAACACATTCATATCTATGCTCTGTTTTGTTTACAAGGAGTTTAAAACAAGTGTTGATGAGGACTAAGGAATCAGGCAGGCAGAGGGTGAAAGTCCATATACTGTAAAGACCAAAGGCGCCATCTGGTGGAAGGAGGAAGCCTCAAGCCTTCTCACGCTCACCTCAGCAGCTGGGCCGTGAGCAAACAGTCTTGTCATGGCTGCACGATCAATTATTTTCAGTTTAGGAGGCTGAGCCCAGATCAGATTAGACTAGTTTTTCTCCAGCTCAGAGCAGCACGAGAAGGACAGAAATGATGCAGGGCCTTCCTCCTTCCACCTGCAGCTACACAGTCAGCTAAAACAACAGGTCCTTTTGCTTTTTCAAACGACTCATTAGAAGTGAAAATAGATCATCGATCAGTGTAGAAGGTCCTCGCAGGGCGCTCTAATTAATGTAGGCTTTTCACAGAGAGAAAGAAAAATGCTAAATGCACCCAAACACAAGAGATACAATCTGCTGTCATAAAAAAAGAGAGAAAAAAATTAGAAGTCAACCAAAATAAAACATGACGAATAATTCTGAAGTTAAAAAAAAAAGTGTAAGTTTAACAAAATGAACAAAAGAAAATGCAAATTGGATAAAGAAATCTCATTTATGTTGGGTTTTTTTTTTTTTTAAAGAAGAAAAATAAAAACAGGTGGTAAGTTTTTGTCTCCCCCTTTAAGATCATTATTCAATTTCAAAATCCTGAAAAGTAACTATGAATGGAGAAAGAAAACAAAATCTTTGGAAGAAGTAAACGTTTTTTCCTTTAATAATCTATCCACTACAGTATATGGAGATGCCGCTACCCAGTTATTCATTTACCTATATTTCTCTCGAGCAACTTTTTTTTTTTTTTGTTATTTTTGTATTTTTGTGTCCTTTTTCAAAAAGAATTTACCATTTACCTATTTTTTCCCAAGAGGTAGATCAACAAAACAATTACATGGTTACAGGTGTTGTGCCCCTTGATTCAGGAGGTGAAATCACAGGGAGGGGAAGTGGAGCAGCAGGGCAGAGCTGAATGAGGATTGTGGGTAATTTTAGTGGTCAGATGCAGGTTAAAAAAAGTGGAGGTGTCAAGTTCTGATTCAGAATGAGTGACTGACTAGAAGCAGCTTTGAACAGTTAAGTTGTAAAATAGAAACTGTTCCCAGAACATAGATAACACCTCGTTACGACTGGGCCGTACATGGACCATGTCGCCCAATATTCCACCCGACACATGAAGAAAACCCTTGTCCCGCCTGCCCACGCCACCCCGCACCACAATGTGTCCATATTGGGTTTTTTTGTCTTTTTTGTCATTTTTTTCTTATTTACTCATTTATTTTTACAGTCCCATCTCTAAGCTGGAGAGGTAACATTTCAAGACCCGAAAAATAAATTAAAGTTGAAGTGGAAAAACAAAAACAAAACTGTGACTGTAACATAGACTGTCCGTCCTGTATGTCTGTGTGTCTGTGTGTCCGTCTGACCGACTGACCGACTGCTCTTGTCTGTTTGTGTTCAAAGAAAATAAAAGAAACAATCTTCTGGCTGAGTTTGCTTATGTTTTGAGGTAGCGTTCCTAGTTATGTGTCAAGAGGTTTGTTTGTTTCGTCTCGACATGGTGTCCCTCTGCGGAGTTTTACTTGAAAATTTGTCGAGACTTGGAGCCCGTCTCTGCTCAGGGACGGGCCGGGGGGACGGGGGGTTAACAACAGGGAGGAGTTTGTCCTCGCAAGAGCTTGGAGTCTGTCTGTCTGTCTGTCTGTCTTTTTTTTCTGTCTGTCAGGGCTGAGCTACATGTTGTAAAGTTGAGAAAGCAAAGCTGTACTCTGCTGCCACAAACAAGAAGTTGGGCAAAGATAGTTCACCCAAAAGTCTGAATTTACAAGCTTCCAATCTTTTCAAAAAGAAAGACAACAACAGTGAGTTTCCCGCATGTATTTGATATTAGTGCTGAGCATTTTCTAAAGCACGCTGTATGGACTACTGCCAACGAAACAGCTCTCATAAACTGTGCACTGTCTGCGAGTGAAAGGAGTGGACATTTAGCAACAGCCAGCTAATGTTAGTTTAAAAATAGAGTTCGCCAACATAAACTAACGACTGGCTTCAAACACAACACAGCAGTTCCACAGAGCCCATTTATGTTGAAATATGTTAAGTAATTTATATCAACAAACTATAATAACACCTTTGGCAGATTTTTTGCCTGGTGGGGACCAAAAGAAATTTTTTTCCCAAGACCCCCAAACAGTTCATCCAGCCATGTTCACCGTGACACATGATCTAACTAAAGCATGACTTAGTTGTCACAGTTCATTTTCATGCTGAAGCCTTGTGAAATGAAGGGAAACGCTCCCAAATATGGCGTCAGGTTTGGACATACATGGTATATGATGTTTTAGAAAATGCTCAGCTGTAATTTATAGAAAATGGGATAAAACATACACTGGTATTGTCCTTTAAAAAGTTTTGGAATGAGCTTGTTACAACAAAAGTTTTTAGCGTGTGGCAACTATAATGATTATTTTTTACACTGTGTGGCACCTCACACTGCCAAACTCTGTCCTAACTGATACAACTTATCAGTACATCACTCAACTTGCATAAAAAAGGACAGAGGGTTCATTTTGGGGCCCAGAAATGATCCAGATCTGATGACACACCCCAAAGGCCTAACGACTTCTGTCCCAGTCAGGATGCAGGCTTAGATTTGTGTGGGCCGTTCTTACCGCCACAGAGCAGGAGTAGTATACATGGTGTGTGTCTCAGACACAGCAACCAGAAAATGTATTATCTCTACTGTACATACAAAAACAAAGTGAGAAGAGTTCAGTTCCAAGATGAGATATCACCATCTGAACGTACTAATCTTCTCTCTGAATACTACTGAAGTTATCTTAAGACCTTTTCTATTCATCCAGTATTACAGGTTATTTGCTCAAAATGGCTCTATACTGCATTTTGGACTGAGCCACCTCCTGTGTGTTTGGCACAGTTACTGTCATGTACTGAGCTACATGTTAGTAGTTCATTGTATTTAGTAGTTGTTTTGTTAATAGATTTGTGCATTCGAAAAACAAAAGAACAAAATGTGATCAAATTAAACTATTTTTCATTTTCCAAAAAGAGTCAAAACATCGATTGTAAAAAAAAAAAAAAAAGAAAAGAAAAAAAACAAAGTTTGTTAAAGTAAGAGAATCAAAAGGTCTTGAACAGAAGTGAGCAAAACGAACACGATGGAGACCAGCGCAAGAGAGGGCGAGGGACCCTTATGTTCCCGCCCGCTCCCAAAAATGAAATTATTTTTTCAATAAAAGGAAATAAAAACATCTCACTCTTCTCCTGGAGTACAGAAAGGTCGAAAACCAACAAGGAGAAAGTTTGAAATTCTTTTGTGGAAGGACTGAAGAGGGAACAACAAGGAAGGAGGAATGGAGGGAGAGGGTTTTTTCAACACCTCATCCCTAACTCATCCTCTTTCCTCACCTCCTCCCGTCCTTCCTTCTCCTCTTCCCTTCCCTCTCCACCTTTCTTTCTTTAAAGAATTGCATCAGGTGTTACAGGACATTCTCAGTCCTTTTGATAGTTTGACGTTGTCACATATTTTATCAATTAGTGCAACAGTACGTCCCAGATGTCATGTCCAAATAAAGCTTGCTGTATTGTCAAAACTTAATATAACCAAAAACAAAATAAGAGAAATGAATCCTAACCAATCCAAATGGCTGCAGGCTGAATAATGAATCCTTAATAGCGTGTCTTGGTGGTTGTGAACAGAGCTCTATGGTTTGGAAAGAGGTGGAAACTTAACACAGGACAACCATGTTGATCTGTGAAGTTACCATCTCTGGACAAAAATGGAAGCATAGACACAATAGAATAGACTTTTCCCTGTTTGATGGTGAGCTGGTGGTGTTGCTGATGACAACTGGCGGTGTATGTCGCCGAGTGCAGGTAAGACATTAAAAAGATTGTGAGTTATCTGGCAGTGTCCTTCAGTGACTTGGCTTGGAGCAATCTTTCCTGTCTACACAGCTTTTTCCAATTTTTTTTCTCCAAAAATACAAAAAGTATTGTGATCACTTTTTTTTAACATCTTATGTACAGGTTTAAATCCATTACTCGGCTGTGTTACGTTGTTTTTAAACTCTCTTGCTTTTCTCTTTTGCTCCCATTTTTCAAAGGTTCTTGGATTTCTCCCTCCGCAGCCAGTTGGAACGCAGACGGAGGGCCATAGGTTCTTGTCCTACTTTTTTCTGCTTTTCTAAAGTTTCACCCAACCATTTCCCCGACAAAAATGAACATTTAAAACCAGTTAACACAAACACACACACACACACACATTCTATTTCTCACACACACACATCCACATTCTATTTCTCTCTCCCTCTCTCTCTCTCACACACACACACACACACACACACACACACACACACACACTCTCTCTCTCCTACTCTCTCTCTCTCTCACACACACACACACACACACACACACCAAGCACACATGTAGCCAACAGGGAGCATCTGAGGTGTCGTGGTCAGTGCACAGGTAATAAATATTCACATTCAGAGAAGTCAGAGCTAGTTCAGGCTTGTGTGTAGGTAGAATGCTCTCTTCTGTCTCCATGCACAGTTACACTGTAGATGGACCTCTACTGCTGTGTTCAACACAACTCTGATCTGACAAGTTCCTAACCCCCAGATGAGAAAGGCAAAGAAACACTGGGTGGAAAGTGGCTGAAGCTCACTCTCATGTGTCTTCTTTGTGGGTGAGAAACTTAACTTCTTGAACACTTAAAGCCCTCTTATAATGTTTGGCGCTTCATGATGATGTCATCACAATAAGGCAGGAGAGGGAGGTCCTTCAGGGCACAAGGTGGGCCACTTGCCAAGAGAATGGGCAGTCGCAGTGACATAATTGCAGCCTGAGGTGTGTGTGAGAATCATCAGTATCACCCCTGCGATGACATGAGCTCCGTAAAAGGAACACCCATCGGCGTGTTGGGTCGCCGTGTGCACTTCAGGACCCCCCCTCAAGTTAACACCACTCCCCATAGACCAATGCTCCGTTTCAGACAACGGCTGCTCCAATCACACTTCAGGAAGACAGAGAGCATGTTTCCTCACCTAAAAAAGGCAAATGGCACTCAACCGATTTCCTCTCTAGACCAGCGTTTCATCTCTCTGCTTTGGGGAAAAACACAGCCTCCTCGTCATCCTGAGCTCATTCAACCATCATCACACCAAAAAAAAAACAGAAAAAAATAACCAAAGCAACAAGACAATACCTAAAAAAAAATACTTTTTTTCATTAAAAAAATAAAAAATATTCAGGACTATCAGCTCTTATTTTCTTTTTTTTCTTCTTATATAAAACACCAGCAAGCAAAAAAAAAGTTAGTAATACTGAGGTAACTTTACCCTGAGGTAGGTTTTTTCTTTTTCATTTCTTCTCTAATCTGATCTAATCTTGGCGAGAGCATCCAGACGTAGACCCCGCCCCTCATTATCATACGCAGGCAGGGTCCGGAGGCTCTGCCGACAGGCCTTTGGCAGATTGGGAGAGAGAACGAGGAAGCCGCTCCCCTTCAGACTGATTTTACCCTCTCTGAGCTCGAGGCAAGGAACTTTGGAAGACTTCGCCTGTTTGGTTCCCGCGCTCGGCCAAGGCCAGTCTTGAACATTTTTTTTTTTTTTTTATCAATACAAACATTAGAGGCCATGTTGGTCCAAACGAACAAGGATGGCTTTAATGCCAGGATGGCCTCTGAAGAGAAAGCCATCCTGTCCAAGACTGGCCTTGAATATCCAGCGCTGGAAGAAGGCAATGAGCAGAAAGTCTCAGACACACCTTGTCTGTCTGTCATTGCAGGACTAATTCATACAGGTGTAGCAAATCCTCACACCTGACCTGTCCTCGCTGCCTTCAATACATTCACCCGAGGGGCCGGGCTAACTCACATATCATATATATATAATATATATAAAATATGCCGTTTAGGTTGCGGGCCGCTAGCCACCTAGCATAGCTACTGGCTGTTTTTATAAAGTTGTTTTATAAAGGTTTAGCATGTGTTAGCTAAGCCGCTGCACTAGAACTGCAGGACCCGCTGCGACCTCCGCTCCCCTTACTGTCTCTTGCTGCGCCTTCCACCACACGGCAAAACGTGGAAGGGGGTGCTCAGTGCCTCCCAGCCCCTGGCCTCGCTGTAGGCTACATTATGCTACATATCATAGACAAGGGACTGGGAAATATACAGAAGACCCCTTTAGAGAAAGGCAAGGCGGCCAGACGCAGCACTTCTTAACATTTACATGAAGATTATATATTTACAACCTCATTTTCTCCTTTTTTTTTCTTCTTATCCCTCCGCTATTCGGAGAGGTCTTTAAAGAGCAGTGTTAACATCTGCGGCCCCTCTGCTAGACTTTCATTGGCTAGGAGGTTAGCAGTGGGTGGGGCTAATGCCAGACCTGTGACCTACCCCCTGTGCCACTGCAGCAGTTTCCCGGCTCCCTCTCCCGGCTCCGCCTCACTGCATTCTATCAATAATAGCTCTGAATAAAACATTTCTATACATATATCTCTATGTTTAAAAAAAACACCCTTAAAATATAGGACTGACTGCAGATGGTTGGAGAGGTGCATAGAGGGCGACAGAGGAACAAACGGGCCCCTGCTAGTGTGTCTCAGGAAACAAAGATTTGTTGAGCCAGCCTCTCCCCTCTGCTGTACATCTGTACCCATGTGGACAGGTGCAAACAACAGCATCAAGGCTCCATCCTAACAAGGAGAGTAATGTAGGTCATATTGTTTAAACCTGCCTGATCTGGATCTGTTACAGCTGCAGCAGAAGAGGACCTGGCTGCAGCCCTACCAAGGCACACTGGGAGGACGCCGCCCCTCCCTCTCTCCATCCCTCCTTTCCTTCATCCCTCCATCCTCAATCAGTCTCTCTTCTGGCCTGGCATCTGGTTTCTGTTCTCAAGTTTCTTTTTTATCGTTATCCTCTTTTTTTAATTCATTTCTTCTTTTTGATTTTATTCATCTCCTCGCTTTCTCGCTAAACTCTGATCTTTCTCTCTGGCTATCGGGCGTACTCCCTCCCTCTTTATATCTCTCCCTGTCTATCGCTGGGTCCGTGTGTCGCTCTCCTGTGTCCGTCCGTTCGTCTGTCTATCCGTCCGTGCATGTGTCTATCCGTCTGTCCGTCAGGTGTTGGGGGGCCCACGGCATGTGAGGAGGTTGCGGGGACCCTCACTTCCTGCGTGGCTGTTGCTCCTGAGTCAGTCCTTGTGTAGGGCTGCCCATCTCTGTGAAGCCCTGGGGGTTTGAGCCAGAGCCCGAGCCCATTCCCATCCCACCTTTCTGTGGCTGTTTGACCTGGGTCAGGATGTCCCGGATCTTTCTCTGAGCCAACTGGAGGACAGAGGAGAGAGGAGAATGGTTTGTGTCAAATTGAAAGCCACACTTGTAACAATCTGTGAATAAAAATACACCAGTTATCAGCATTATACCAGTACCACATTGTAGACAGGTCTGGTGAACATAGTGGAACTCACAGTAGCAGATTAAGTGACAGATATTTTTCTCAGCAGGTGATTGAGACCAAACCAAACCATTGTCATATCAACTTCATATGTTAGTGGTGTATTGACATGTTATTGCAAGTTTAAGTTGGAGAAAATAATATAAGTAAGGTTGAAAGGAATATACAATTGATTATCATCTACATAAAAATACAATGATACTCCATGCCTAAGAATGATATGGTGAAGGGAAAGCATTTTAAAAAAAAAATAATGGACCCAGAATCGTCCACAAATCAGTTTGGTAGACAAGGAAATTAGGCTATGAAGAACCACAAAGAAGTACCTGTCAAAAGCCAATGATTATTATTGTTAGTGTTATCATTTATGTCAGCATTTGCCAGAAAGAAGTGGTGACATTGGCTTATGCAGGCAATTAAAGAAGATTTTGACAATAATATGAATCCATAGGTATTCTTCTAACATGTGGTTGTACGTTGTCATGGGATGTCAATATAATTTTTTTTAATTATTATTATAATGGCTGTTATGACAGTGACATGCTCTTAAATTGACAAAGCTACAGAGCATGCCTACTGAGGCAACAGCAGGAGTACCTGGCTTGCGTAGAAATGTCCATTGATCTTGACGATGACCTGGTCATTTTCATCTGGCGTCTGTTCCCTGGGGACCACCACTTCAGCTGCTGTCAGGTTCTGCAGCTCATTCACCTGGAGACACACATTTTGGGCCCTTTAGGAGGAAGTAACTATCTTACGGTAGAACACTGTCAGGTCTGACAGCAAAGGAAGCTAGTTTACAAAGTTGAGAATTGGATGTTAAAGACACTACAGTGATGAGAAATCTTGCTGTGGCTACCACTACATGCAATACACGAAGAGACTAAAGGGAAGGGTTCAGGTGGCTTACCGTCTTGCCCCCCTTGCCAATGACCCTTCCTGCAGCGGCAGCAGCCATCTTGATGTGAGTTTCCAGTTTAACCTCCTCCTTTGGTCCAAAGAAGTTTTCCTCCTTCAGTTTGCCATAAATTCTGCCCTGAGCCTGCAGGGGGCAGACAAAGACTTTGATAATCAATTTTAATATCATCTTAACAGCAGTTATTTCAATCGGGTACAATGATACATTGATGGGTTAGTATTTTTAAGCTGGCAGTGTCTTGTTAGGGTTTACCTTAAACTGGGCCTCAGGGGGTCCTGTCACAATCACCATCCTCATTTTAGAGTCTGGAGCTTCAGCTGGGGCAATCTGGAGGAGAGGAAACATACATCACTGAACTTCAAGGGTGGAGGTTTGGTTACACGAGTGGAGGGACACAATTAACTCATGGCTTCTTCAACTAAAACATATTATTTTACTTTTCACATACTAGTAGTCTAATGAAATATGTGTAATTACAAAACCAACCCTACGTTTCACCATATTTATGTTAATTGTTAGAGACCTGTGAATATTCTATATCTATTCTATTTCTTACCTTTTAATTATATTGTTTATTTTTTACTATTGTTATTTATTTTTTATTTTTTTAAATAATACTGTCCTTTGGCTGCTGTGGCGAACAAATTTCCCCGTTTGTGGGACAATAAAGGAATACTGAAGAAGATATTCCGATGTCTTAGAAGATTTAAATTTCACATTTTCAACTGCGTGATTCTTCAGTGTGTAAATCAAACATTAAGTATAAGAGCAGGTTTCACAAAAGCTCGATTTTACAATTCCCTGTAGAGTTATTGTGACATGTCCCTATTCAACATGTAGCATGTCTGATAATCATGCTGAGTACACACCTTGATGGAGGCCCCAGCGAAGCGGCTCAGCTGTTTGATGTGCTGCCCCTTCTTTCCAATGATGGCTCCCACCGCCTGTGCTGGGATGTATACATGGACTGTTTCCTGCTCTGGGGCCTGAACACACACAGAGCAAAAATGTCATCATATACAAGGAATACCTATTATGGGACCAACACTAATACACTTACAACGAACAGTGGGCACCATAATCTTCAGTTCCATCAGTAATCCTACTCATTTGATAAAAACAACCTTCATTTTAGGCATTTTAAAGATTTTTTGCCTACTTTAGAATTTTCTCAAACCACACCTTCAAATGAAGGAAACACATGGCAGCAAAAGTGGAGTTACTCGGTTTCAAAGGACAAAAGCAATGTATTAAAAAGGTGGTTTTCACTGACGTCTGTCTCAAGAAATCCATAGAGCAGGTGTTCTTACCCCAAAGCAACCATAGGGAGCACCAGAGGTGGAGTTTCCAGGCGGGGGTGGTGGCATGTTGGAGGAGGAGGGGAAGAGGCCCAGAGCACCCAGGTTGAGCCCAGGGATCAGGTGGGTCTGTTGCTGGAGAGAATACGGCTGCAGGTTAGAAATCACCTGGACGTTTACAAGTGAGTGTGTGTGTGTGTGTGTGTGTGTGTGTGTGTGTGTATCACTGCTATCAAAATTAGCCAGTGGTTTTAATGGGAGAACCAGTACAACTACAATATCCTATTCACAAAATAAAGTGTGGCTATGGAAACACAAATACACACATATCATGCAAATCATTATCCTCTTTGCATTAAACTTCACCAGAGATATTAAGACACACATACTGATGTGATCACAGACTTGCATTTCATAGAAGAGGGGACTGTTGGCCTTGGCAGAGGCGTGTACTCTCCAAGTTCCCTTCTAATTAAAAGATTTGAAGAGGTGTGTGTGTGTGTGTGTGTGTGTGTGTGTGTGTGTGTGTGTGTGTGTGCGCAGACTCACATTCATAGCAGCGATGTCATTCTCGTAGGCCTCTCTGACCTTCTTCATGACCTCCACCTCAGCTAGGCAGCAGGCTTCGATCGGGCCTTTGACTGTGATGGTTCTCTCTGGATTGTACAGTGTCAGGTCCTGAAGACTGCACACATTAGACCGGGACACGTTACTGATACACACAGCCCATCAGTGATCTGTTTATTTGTTTGGATTTATGTATATATTTCCTCATCCCATAAATAGCCTGATCATCCATGAGAATTCCCTTAAGACCCTAATACACAATGTCGAATGAGTGTGAGTGTGCGTGTGTCTTACGGTGAGATGGTGATTTTGGTGTCTGTGTCCTGTTCAACTTTTTTCAGGTTGCGCCCCTCCTTCCCGATCAGGCGTCCAACAAAGTTATTGTGAGCCAGAATCTTTAGAGGAACCTCATCAGCACTGCAGACGCAAAGCACCAGTGTTAATTATGTTATGCTGCCTTGTCTGAACACAACATGTTTGACTGTTGTTGAACACCTACGTCTTGGTGTCTTTAGCCTCCTGCTGCATGATGTCCAGGATCATGCGGCAGGCAGCCGAGCAGCCCTCAGGGGTGGAGTGGATGCTGATCGGCTTCTCGGCGGCACCTGCGTTCTCTTTGCGATGCACGTCGATCCTGCAGCGAACCATAAAGATCAGAATCTCTATATCAAGTAACCAAGGTTCATTACTTCCTGAGTTGCCATGGTAACATGGTCCAACACTTTAGTCGAGTAGCCAATACGCATAAATCTACAAACTAAGACACTTCAATTGGCAGTTCTAGGAAAGACAAAGTGAAGTTTAAATGTGCTTTAATTTGATGTAGGAACTGTGCCGAGGCTTGTTCACTGGATTGAGCATTGTGTGTAAAAGAACTCAATGTCTCAGGCATATGTTATTTAGGAATATTATTGGAGTCACTCGCTTGTGTATGTGTATGTGAGTCCCAATAAACACATTTTGATTTAGATATTTGTGATATCATTGATACAATGTAAGTTTGACTAATTTTCGGCTCTGTAGCATAGTGGATTGACAGCAACCTTAGCAATACATGTATTTATTATTATTTGACTTTCATTCAGGTAGTTTCTATTGTTTGATTTCACATTACATGTTTGTGTTCGTCTTGTCATATGTTAGGACCTTGTTAGAAATAAGCATTCTGACTAAACTCATTCTGAATATACATTCACACAAGGCCCTCACACTTTGTAAATGACTCTCAGTCCTACTATAAGATAGGAGTTAACTTCAAGGTTCATTTTCAGTGTGATGACTGGGAGGCTTGATAAATACGGGCCACAAGTTAGTTGATTTTTAGTGTTACAAACTGAAACTGTATGACATTAGTTGTTTATTACCTTCTTTTCCCAGTCCAGGTGGATCACTCTGTAATAATGAACAGTCTGAGTGTGTGTCATATATATATATAATAATATAATATCTACTTGTATCAGATATTCTGTCAATGAAGTTTTTAAACTGTGATTTTGTTGTTCTGTTCTGTACACGCAACATCTACTGCATGTGTGTCCGTCCTGAGCTCTTCCTGAGGTTTCTTCCATCTTTTATTTCCTGTTTAAAGGCCACTGCCACTGACGCAGTGTGACTGTGATTTTGGGCTTTATAAATAAAACTGATTTGACTTGATTTAATTGAGAAACGAAAAACATACACAAAGCAGGAACACACTGCGGACATCATTCCTGTCCGTGTTAAACACACACAGAGTGGGCACTCACTTGCTCGCTGTCTGCTTGGTGATGTTACGAATGGTGGCTCCCTCCTTGCCAATGATGGCGCCGACGTACTGTGTGGGCACCAGCAGTCTCAGAGGGATGTCTACGTGCTGAGCTTTGGGGGGCATCCCTGAGCTCGGAGAACCACCGCGGGGCCCACCCCGGGAGCCATAGCCAGGTCGACGGCCATAATCGGACCCCCTCTGGCTTCCCTCCAGCTCGGAGTTCTCATCAGGGATGTAGGAGACGCGCAGGGCATTGTTCTCAAACTGGTAACCATTCAGCTTCTGGATGGCTCTGAGAGGGACACAGACAGACGTTCACGTACTGCATTTGTATACATGTGGCATCATATTAACTTTCACTGGTGTCATTCAAACATTTTTAGTCTGCATTTTGTTGCTTTTTTGTTAAGTTATAGTAGTTATAGTATAGAACAGTTATAGTATTAATGATAATACATACATACATAAACAAACTAACAGTAGCAACAATGGCAATTACAGAAAGAAACAAATTGGTGCACACATTAAATGGAAGTGAAGTTAAAGGAATATAATATAATAATAATATAGGAATATTTCCACTTTATTATCTAAAATATGATCTTCACAGCTGGACAGTGTTATTTTTTTAATAATTAATACCTTTCTGAATGTAATGTCTGAAAAGGCTGCAGATTGTGTGTGTTTTATTAATCTGCACTTTCCCGTCTTAAATAAATTTAACAACAAAAAAATCGTATTGTATTCGTAAAAAGTAGTATGCTACTTTATACTAATACTAGTGCACTAATCATCCAAAGCAATTATTATTTTCTCTCTACAGCAGCTACTTTAAAGAGGAAATGGATTGTTAAACATTAAACTATTCAACACAAAGAAATTCTGAACTTGTTAGAAGATTCCTAAATAATCTCATCTCTTCACCTTCAGTGTTCAACACTGGACACATGTTTAGTACCTCTCAGTGACCACTAGATGTCACAAGTGGACAGACATATACACATAGAGTACAAATGACAGAAGAAGTCAACATCTTTTTATTGATATACTTATATAAATCACAATTCTAGGCACGCTTGTCTATATTGGAACTTTGGTTAAATACTTTATACCAGGGCTGCCTACTATGGAGCCTGCAGGATGCAGCTGGCTCACCATAAGGTTCAATTTCACCTGTCAAATGTTTCTCGCAGAAAATAGTAATAATTATGCTCTAAACAATATCTGTGACACACTACATTATTCTTATCTTACGAAAAAAAGTACTGTTAAAAAAAAAAAAAAAAGAAAACAAACAGGTAAACTGGCACCATTTAGAGAGACAAGAGTACAGAAAGGACTGTGTGAAAGAGACAGAGAGAGCCCACAAGAGATTAAAGAAGGATGGAGGAACTTACTGCCTGGCATGCTCCCGGGATGCATATGTGACATTTACCACAGCAGTCTCACTGTCTGTGTTCACTGAGAGAAAGAGTAAAAAGAGAGACTCTTAGATGCATTACCAAATATCAGATAAATAAACAAAGATTAGTATAGATACAGCATCATTTACTTTATCAGTGGGTCAAAAAAGGTTTGGAGTGTTCTGAAGTCTCTGAACAGCTACAAGAACTGAATGAAAGCTCGAGATGTACCAAATCAGGCAGCTGGAGAAAGAAACTTCATCCTCACCAAGGCTGCAATTATGTTAGACTTTTTACAGTACAATAACCATGTCAGAATATATCAATGCATCACATTCTATGGCATTACACATTTAAAACTAGTATCATCAGTTACAAAGACCTCTAAATTAGTGGAAACCAAAGGGTTTTTTGGTTGAACAAACACTTACTATAATTTCCCAAAATATTATGTCAGACCGAAATTAAACTTGATATATTATTTTCACAGCACTAATGTGTTGGATTTCAATACCACCAATCAGCAAATGTACATGGTATGATAACCATCGGGTTGAAACATCACGTTTTTCCACATTGAAACCAGTGAATCACTGCAGCCCGAATCCTCACACTGAATCAGATGCTGTTTTGCCACAATTCAATTCTGTTGTCGCATGGTCTCTACTTAAACTTGGCTCAGTGAATTTTGGTTATGGTTTGTTTTACACTATCTTTTTTATCCTGTCTAGGACAGAAAGGCAAAGCCACCACACAGAGCAAATATTATTGAGAGGTAGGAATCTAAATGGATCGTCTTGTACCTGGTTTAATTTGTTGATAGAAAAAAAAAGATGTGGGTACACAACAGAGAAAAATGGTATCAAGTTATATATTATGTATGTGTATGTCTATTTCTATTTAATATATTTCATTTATGTCAATCAGGTGTGACATACTGAGGCTGAGTTGAGCTTGTTAGTTTGATGTCTTGTATAAATGTGTGCTGTCGTATGTTATTTTTGTTTTCTTTGTCTTCATTTTGTCATTAATATTACGGGGCTTTGTTTTGTTTATGTTGGACTGTATATAATTTACAGAAAACATAAATGAAATCTTTAGAAAAGAAAAAGTTTAAAATACTGTTGTCACTATGGTCGTTGGCAGGAAAATCTTCTCTGCACAAGAAAGGATGCATCGACCATATCAGAGTGAAACCAGAGCTCAGTGAACAGAAAGGCAAATGAAATTACTTTCATAAGTGAGTGTTTTTTCTCTGTACATGTAAGACACACACACAGTACATTAAAGTGTATTTGATTATCAATCATGTATTATTTTTATTATAAAAAACATGTTTCTGCATCAATGTAAATTCACATTTTTGCCCTGACGTCAGTTTAGAGGCCCAAAGCTCAGCTTTGTCATTAAATACTTTGGAGGAGTGAGAGAAGAGCTTTTACTTCTCCAAATGTGATTTTTTGAGGGGGTCTTTTTGCACAATTCAATTCGAATTAGTATGCTTATTTATACTTCAAATTGAACACAAGTACACACAAAAATTCATTTACACATATAAAACAATGGAAAGACATTAAATTTAATACTGTACTGAAACAATTGAAAGACTGAAGGGTTAATAGCCAGACTGCTGGCTGGCCAAATCAAACACTTTCTGATGTCAGAAAGTACAAAAAGTGCAGGTGCTTTAATAAATCTATATATCCGAGCTAACCTGGCAGAGGACACCAGACTTTACGCTAAGCTCAGCCAAGCAGCTACCGGCTGTAGCCTGTTACTGTACAAGGTATACAGCAAGGAAACCAATAACAGTATTTATGAAAAGTCACAAGTTTAAGACATGTTTGCATAGATTAATTAGGGTGTCAACATTAAGGTCAAAATGGAAGTAAAACTGAAACATCAACTATCAATTTAAAGCAGACTTCTGGAATGAATCCAAATTGCATTCAAATTATTTTACCTACAATGTATTTCTGATGACACCAATTCTATAAGAAAGGTGTGTCCTGGCACCTCTTCAAATGGAGAGCACAGAGTTCCTATCTTCTTATACATCAAATTTAAGGATGTTCCAATGACTTTCCAGGCCCAATTCCCTCAGATTCAATGACCAAACATGGCATAGTATGAGCCATGGATCCAAGTTAATTACTGTTAGCTAGAGAAGTTCACAGACAATAATTAATCCTTCCATGCATAGATGATAAATTATCATTAAATCACAATTGTTTTCAATGTTTGTTTTTACTCAGACAAGTGAAAAATCATGACAATAACTTTTTCAGTTATTTTGAAGGAGTTACATAAATGTCCATCACAGTGGACAAAGAATGTCAGCATGATACCACGATATATTATGTTTTCTACTATTTCAACTAATTAAGGTGTTTGAATGTCTTCTAGTCAGATTTAACAACATTCCTCTTCATTTTCATTTTTTGTTGTGACTGAAAATAGATCTGCATTTGTGTCTGTATTATAATTGTAAGTAAGAAAATATCAAAAGAACTATTCTTGCACAAAAACTATAAATTCACTCACTTTCAGTGACTTCTGTCTATCTATATCTATTTTCCAGAACTTTCAAGGCCTAGATTCTCCCTTTTTAAATTCACAAACTTACAAGGATTCCATGGGCCTGCAGCAACCCAGCTGAATGATTACCTAAAGCTCATGACTGCAGGTGTAGGTTTTGGTATCAAAATGTTAAATCAGCTGCTGTCAGGATCAGAAATGTAAAGTGTAAAGTGCCACATGTGACCACAATACTGCAACGGGAATGCTGTTGAATTAACTTTAAGTTTTAATGTAAAGAAAACATCATACCTTGTTCACAGTTCTCGACGGTCCCACACTGGGCCAACAGACCATCCAGCACCTGAGACAGACAGACAGACAGACAGAGAGGAGAAAGAAGGAAAGAAAACTGTCAGTTCATGTGAAAAAGACAAAACATTCCAGAATACACTCGAGCCTAAAAAAGACCCATTTAGCATTGTAATTGAATTAATTGTCTTTTAATTTATTTCAGTGTGGTACATACAAAAGATAATGAATTCCAAATGTATCTTTTTTTTTCATCATCATAACAGAGAGCAAAGATACAAGCATATAAAGAGATTTCTCTGTAATTATATCCGCATTCAGAAAAAAATATAAATACACAGTCTGATGTCAAATAATTGGGGCTGGATGGACAGAGGCTATCACAATGAAACTAAATACCAGGGGCCCAAGCATAGGAGGGCCCTCAAGAAGCCTTTCAACATTTTGCTGATTAACATCGATCACTGATGGACTAGTTTTGGCACTTAAACAGGCACTATGTAGTTTTGGAGGAGAAATTCAACTCAGAATTTTAATATCTACACTATTAATGTGGTAATTATACAAACTCAGAAATATGTATTTATTCCATAAGTGAATAAACAAGCTGTTCTGAGAGGGAAATAAGTTCCCAGAACACTGTCTGAAGCTAGAAAGGTGGCAGTCGCCACATATAAACAAAGTAAAACAGTAAAAAAAAAAATAATCCAATGAAGATCTTTCTCTTCTGATCAACATTTGGTGACAACCATAGTGCTGCTTTAAACCAGAGGCACTCTGGCACATGTTGCCTTTTTTAGGACTTTGATGATTTAGTTGCTATAATAAAGGCTTTTAAATATCTCCTGCCTCATTTGATCCATTTTATACTTGGGTTGGTTTAAGTGCCTGTTTTTGAAAGTACTCTTTTTCCAAGAGCACCAGACAAAAATGTATCTACATTGTATTACATAGAGTAACCAGTCATTTCCTTTACTTAACTATTTCTTGTGTCTAAAAACAATATTCTCTAATCCCTTTTAGGGGCACATAGTTTGGTCCATTTAGAGTTCATTAAAATATTTTCCCTCTAACTGCAGTAATTATGCTGCTGATGATCAAAGATGAAAGAAGAATTACACTTCAGAGTGAAGCATAAAGAGCCAACAGAGGGATGTTCTTTGCTAAGTTCACGCAGTAAGACACTTATATGAAGTGACTTACAGTTAAGTGAGAGAAAAAATTCAAAAGCAGCTCTCAAGTGATCACATAATTAGACACATGTGTGATCAGATCAGGAACAGCCAATCAGAGAAATCAGATCCATTATTCATTCTTTAAAATGTGATTGTAAGAGGAAACTGGCTGAAAAGGAAACAAAAAGAAAGCTGGGGGTGGAAATGTATCTGCAGATGGTACATCAGAGAATGGTTTATACAAGTATTTAGCATAAAAATGAGCTTTCAAAGTTTAAAAGTCTGAGTAAAAGTTTAGCTCTTTTTAGTTTCATCTGTAACTGTGTTCCAAAATCTAACTGTTTCTGACAGGATGATTACAACTTGAAATCAGAATCAAAATACCTCCCTAATACCTACCTAAAGAAGATATTGCTTACATTTTCTCAATACTCAGAATAGAAGACGTGATAACATAAAGTTCACCAGTTTGTATCAGATGTAAACACAAGGAATATTTTACAATGCCATTAAGGCTGTATTTTCTGTTTTGTAAGACAAATTATTTGATAAATATCAAATAATGAAAAATACAAACAACAGTCTGATATTTCTTTGTTTTTCCCAACATGCAATATTGTACCTAATTCTAAATAATATATATAAAAATAAATCACACATTACAGTCTTTGTTTCCTCTACTTAACTTAAGATGCTTTTATTTTGGGCTAAAGAATGTTTCCTATGCCCCCTATGTCCTCATGCTCAGCACCTCTGTCTGACATGATTCTGTATTAATTCTCTGGATGCTGCTGAGATGTCTGGCCCTCATTAACGCTCAGCAGCATGGAAATGAAACGTTTCAGTCAGTTTTGCGGAGAGACGTCGCCCTCGTGTGGACACACATGGCACGATCACAGCGGTGGAGACGAGGAAGAGAGGGAGATGATCTGGCACATATTCAAATCTCACACACACACACACACACACGCTTGCCAAAAGGAGGCAGGCAGTGTGCCACACCCTCACACAAAACAATAACGGTGCACATACGCATACAAACACTCAGAGAGATCTACTGAGAGATTTTCCTTTGTTATCCAAGAAAAAAATGATTATGTTTATTTCTTTATAGTTTTGTTTCTTTAAATATGGCATGTGTTTGTTCAGAGCACTTTGACAGTATTTTTATGGTGCTTTCCAAATTTTGTCAGTAATCTATTTTTTGTCCTGGAGAAACCTTTCATCTATATTATTATAGTTATAACCTTGTTGTCTGTCTGTGTGTGTGTGTGTGTGTGTGTGTGTGTGTGTGTGTGTGTGTGTGTGTGTGTGTGTGTGTGCGTGTGTGTGTGTGTGTGTGTGTGTGTGAGAAAATGCTTGCTAGATACAAACTAAATTTAAGTTAGAAAAGGTTAAACTTAGTTATTTTGTGCTATAAATTGAGTACAAATTTAGGAGCATCACAATTTTCTTTCTAAATCAAAAATCGATTGAAATGAGCTTATCAGTTTCTCTCCACCCTTGCAACATGCGCTTCTGACAGAAAACCATCACTTCAAAGACAACACAGCTGGCTTACTGGTCGAATGCAGCTGCACTTCCAGACACTTATCCTGTGTGCACGACTATCAGCTGTCTGGTACCAGAGGTAAGTCCGACAGATATTTTCTCTTTCAGAGATCCTATATTTGTTTGGACAAAGATGGTTAAGTCGGGACAGATTTCAGACACCCAACACTGTAACAAACTGAATTCCCTTCTATAGTTATGTTTTGTTTAGTCAGTGAAGAATGGTACTTTTTGTTGAATTCTGGAATCTTGAAACTGCAGTTTGACAGTTGTCAAGGCGTGAAACTAATGGGATGTTTTTTTTTATTTTAACAAATCCAGATGTGATAGTATAATAATGGCATAACTGTCAGTGCTGTTTATTCTGTGCATGATGCTGCAACATAGCTAGTGCTGTTCAGTATGCACAGGGGCATGGCTGCAAGCTCAGATCTTCACGCTGTTCTTACCCATGTTGTCTGCACGTTTGTAAGTGTATTGTGTTTTACAGCAGTTCATGCACCCACAGGTCAATGATCAGATTCCTTGTACATCAAGTTCACCCTACAAATCAGCTTCCTGTGGTTGGTAAATGTATCTGTACTTGGTATTAGACATCTAGCTGAAGTGAAGACATAACTGAAACAATTAGGGACTAACAATCAATAGGTTAGTGCTGTTAGTACAGTTCTCAATTAATGTGCAATTCTAGTCACTTGGCTCCCATTGGGTTAATCTCCCAGCTGCACTGCAACCTCCAGTTCAACTCAAAGTATTTTCTTTTTGGTTGGAGCCATCATATATATATCTACACTGAGATGTGTGGCCCATTATTCACTGCCAGCCTGATAAGACAAAGGCAAATATGACCAATAAACACCAAACATAAACCCCTCAAGTGGTGCACACGTTGGCAGCAGGGTCAGCCTGGCTGGCATTACAAGCTCAACTCCAAACCTTTCAATATCAGAGACACTGAATCAGATTCTCAGAGTGGGCAGGGCAGCTAGCATAACTTCCTCCAACCAGAGAAACAATGTCCAACGCAGATGTGTGTGGCAGTCATGGTTAGCACTTCTTTGACCAGATGATGTAAATCTCACATTTCTGACCATTAATTCTGATACGGTCGTGTTATGTCTCTTGCCTTATGCCTTTTATGCTTACGTCACTCCTCTCCCTCTGCTTCACAAAGACAGATATTGACTGGCACTTGAACAAATGAAGTCTATCAGAACTAACACAACTGTCGTTCTTTAGTGTCTAAAGTGGAACTAAAACTCCGATTACAGTTACTGTTAAACAAATAAGCAAACAAAGGTGTTCTCTCCAAAAGAACATCCTTAGTGTCTGGAAGAATTGTAATTATTTCAAAACTGTGACAGAGACGTTATATCAGAAAAGGTGTTACACTCGATCTGGAATAGCTCTTACAACTACTGTCCATCCAGGAAATAGCTTTGTTAAAAAGGGTAAAAAAGGAGCTTGTAAAAGCTGTTGAAACCCTGTTTTTTCCCCTCAACACAGCTGACTAAACCCTAACATGACGTGGCTGTGAAAGTCAGATTGACTTGTGTTGGAAAGTTACAAATATGGTTGAGCAAACATCAAAAAATGTGAAGGGAGAGGATTTGTAAAGTGATTCATACGGCAAGCCAGCCCAGTCAGCAGAATAAAAACAGTGACATGTTACACTTGTGCAAATGTTTATAACTTTATCACACAAATCATTTCAACATTTCTACAATACTTGTCGCATCACATTCACATGACATGAATATGAGCTGACTTGTCAGGAGTGGAAGGGATTGTGACAGCTAGGCGAGAAGGCTGCCTAGCCAGTGACCGCAGTTTCAACATTTGTAGGTGTGAAACCACTGGATGTATCGGGACATCTCCAACTGTGTTTTTGGTAACAAAACCAGGTATTTTAAGACAAAACATGATGTTTTCCTAACCCTAACCAAGTGCTGTTGTGCCTAAACCTAACCAGAGAAAAAAGCAAAGATAAAATTGAAAACTGCAACTTAATATGCAGTCATACACTGCCTGGCCAAAAAAAAAGTCGCTACCAAAAAAAAGAGGTCACACACTCTAATATTTCGTTGGACCTCCTTTAGCTTTGATTACGGAAAGCATTTGCTGTGGCATTGTTTCGATAAGCTTCTGCAATGTCACATTATTTATTTCCATCCAGTGTTACATGAATTTTTCACCAAGATCTTGTATTGATGATGGGAGAGTTGGACCACTGCGCAAAGCCTTCCCCAGCACATCCCAAAGATTCTCAGTGGGGTCAAGGTCTGGACTCTGTGGTGGCCAATCCATGTGTGAAAATGATGTGTCATGCTCCCTGAACCACTCTTTCACAATTTAAGCCCGATGAATCCTGGCATTGTCATCTTGGAATATGCCCATGCCATCAGGGAAGAAAAAATCCATTGATGGAATAACCTGGTCATTCAGTATATTCAGGTAGTCAGCTGACCTCATTCTTTGGGCACATAATGTTGCTGAACCTAGACCTGACCAACTGCAGCAACCCCTGATCATAATACTGCCCCCACAGGCTTGTACAGGAGGCACTAGGCATGATGGGTGCACCCATCACTCTGTAACAGGGTAAATCTGGACTCATCAGACCACATGACCTTCTTCCATTGCTCCAGAGTCCAATCTTTATGCTCCCTAGCAAATTGAAGCCTTTTTTCCGATTAGCCTTACTGATTAGTGGTTTTCTTAAGGCTTCACAGCTGTTCAGTCCCAATCCCTTGAGTTCCCTTCGCATTGTTTGTGTGGAAATGCTCTTACTTTCCCCTGAGTTCTACTGTTGTTTTTCTACAATTTGATTTCACCAAACTTTTAAATGATCGCCGATCACGATCAATCAGGATATTTTTCCGACCACATTTCTTCCTCGAAGACGATGGTTCCCCACTACCCTTCCCATTTTTAATAATGCGTTGGACAGTTCTTAACCCAATTTTAGTAGTTTCTGCAATCTCCTTAGATGTTTTCTCTGCTTGATGCATGCCAATGATTTGACCCTTCTCAAACAGACTAACATCTTTTCCTCGACCACAGGATGTGTCTTTCGACATGGTTGTTTAAGAAATGAGAGGCTACTCATTACATCAGTTAGGGTTAAATAACTTGTTGCCAGCTGAAAGATAATCGCCCATGCAGTAATTATCTAATAGGAGGCTCTTACCTATTTGCTTAGTTAAATCCAGGTGGCGACTTTTTTTTTGGCCAGGCAGTGTAGTATAGTATATAGCACAAGTATATACTGGCCACCTAATGCTTGCTCTGTGAAACTAAAGCACACCTGTTTTGGAGCAAAATTCCCAAATACAACCTAATCGCCAGAATAAATGTTGGCCATGTATGTTTCTATTAAAAAAAAAAGGATATGTGAATGTGACATTTCTTTATGTTGTAACTTTATGTATCTTTAGGTTAAATCTTCATTTTTATGTTCTGACAACACTGTGCTTATGACAAAGGCTTAGGCTTCAGCACAATTACAAAAAACAGTTAAGTCAGAGTTAGGAAGATAGTTCTTGCTGGAAAAAAAACATTTCACGTTTACGAATGTAAAGGGAGATGAAGGTATCTGCTTGTATCACTGCTTGTTTGGTTTGGAAACACAGTGTAGCCATAGCCTGGAAACAGGCTGTTTCAAACAAGCACTTTAATTGATCCCTCTACAAAGTTTTGTTCTGATTGGAAGATTTGGGTCAGTTTGCCACAAAGGCCATTAGTTCATTTAAAACACTGAGTAAATATATGATATGAGGGGACAGGTTTTTTGTTTTTTTCAGCTAGTACACTGTTAGAAAAAGACCTTCTCAAATGTCTGTGTATTAAAGATAAGAATCAGAGCTTAAATTAAAGAAGAAAACCAATTCTGTTTCTTCAGTGGAAACTTGTCTTACTGCACTTTGTTCAACTCAAACAGCTGGCTGTGGAAATGGACAGAAGTTAGAATGCCGGTTTGAAGCCGTTTTAGCTGATTGTAGTCACAGATGCTTGTCTGAGTGTTGTTGTGGTTTTGTTTTCTCCGAAAATTACATCGATACAACTAAAAGTGTTCAAAGACTGTGTTGTGGGTGGAAGGCATGTGATGTGGTTGCTGGCAGGTCACAGTAGCAGACTGTAGGGCACACTCACACTTGGCCCAGTTGCTCCGTACCGTGCTGAAGCACCACTGTCCCTCCTCCCCAGTCCCCTGCTGCCCTGCACTCATGTTGCTCCAGCCACTACTGGGCCTGAGCATGGTTACCTCTTGTCAATCAGAATCAGAATCAGAAATACTTTATTGATCCCCGAGGGAAAATTGCTTGCGTTACAGCTGCTCTCATTCAAAGTAATAATATATATATGATAAATAAATAATATATATGGGTTCTATTAATAATATTATGGGTTACATACGTCATCATGTCGTAGCGTGGTAGCAGCACAATGGAGAACAACAATTAGAACCTGACCATAACTTAACTGACTTTGTGGCTTTTGAGTCGTTTTGGTCATTATAGCTCTCTCACATTCCTGGATTTCTTGATTATGCAAGGCGGTGTAATACGCATTATTATACTTCATGTCCATATTGCACACCCGTGCTTGTGCTCCTGCATAAGCAACTGTGCCAGGGCCAAGACAGTGTACCATGCTTGCGGATGGTGCGGAGCTCTCAGACTAATCAAACAACTTGACTTTGGGGGTCAAGCGTGATTGGGTATGGATTGCCTAGTGTGAGTGTGCCCTAAATGATCCCAGCAAGAAAAATAATGGAGGAATAAATAGGAACTAACCTCCCACTGCAGGTGAGGTGGAATGTTTCTGATCTGCAGTTTCCTGGTCCTGTGGAGAGAAGAAGAAGGTGGAAAGGATATTAGCGAGTTAAAAAGGTCTGCAAACAGAAAGAGAAGGGTCTCAAACTTTCTGAGTAATAAAAAAAAATAAAGCCATGTAAATAATACAGAAACACAGCATGCAAGCACAGTGCATATGAGAAATATACTATGTGGGTGTGTGTTGAAACGGGACACTGATTACAGGTCTAACACTCTGCTGACTGTGTCAGGCTGAGAGTTCAGAGATGAAAGCGAGTGAGAAGAAGAAGAGGCCACTGAACGAAGCCAGAACGTGTCTTGAGAGACAAACAGGTGGAGATTGGAAGAGAGTCTTTTTGAAGTGACTTCCTTTGATACCAACACTAAATCAACCCCATCCCCTCACTCCATCCATTAGCTGTAACAGGTTCAACTTACACACAAGCCCTGTGTATGACGCAGGGCGCTGACCACAAGTCCAACCACATTTGACCCATTGTGTATTGAGCTACAGTTGACTGTGTGAATGGTGACCTCACTGCTCAACCACACCATTATGTTTAAACATTGTAAAAAAAAAAAAGTCTCTGAAATGTTGTTTTTAATGTTGTTGTAACTTCTTTGTCAGCCACCTGATGAAAAGCTGAGGCCCACACCAAACCAAAATCAAAGAAGAAGTAACAATGAAGACTAGCCACTGTGTAGACATTGAGCAGTAGAGTTTCAGGAAAATTGGATTGGGGTTCTGTCTGTCTTGGGGAGATATTGCAGTGTGGTTGCCATGTGGTCCTGGTATCCCCTACACCATCTGTACCACTATCTCACTGAACCCAGATTAACTGCTAGAAACGTCTTGTTCTTAGCTGCTGTATGGATCCTGTTTTTGACATTAATACCAAAACATCTCTGCAGATAGGTGAGGGAGCAGTGGTGCCCCAAAACTTCCCCACCACCCTTCAACCTACATCCCCGACTGTTGTAGTCTACCATTACGGGGCTTGAGCTCCAGTTGTTGGAGAAAACCACTGAATCAACAGCAAGCAGTGGGACAGCTTCCTGCTCAACCACCCACACACACAGTGGGGGATGGGTAGTCCGCTGAATAGGAGCGTGGTAGTCGTGTTCGTGAGCGAGTGCATCTTAATCCTGCATCCTGTATATTTTTGCCACTAAGCATGTTTGTGTCAGTTTTTGAGTTTTGGTGTGAGCAGGTCTGTTGCATGCCTCCTGTTATTACTGAAACCACTTTTTTTTTTGGCTGCGTCCTGTGCTTAATAGTTACTCATGGACGTCCTCAATCATTACCCTCCTCCCCCTTTAGCATTCAATATATTACGAACACAAAGTACTCCTTTGGTTTCTGGTAACCTTGTTGGGTTTCGTTTCTTGTGATTTCTTGAGAACTCTCATACTCATACTGGGATTTTATCAACTGTGGCTTTATCATTAATTCTGCTTTTCAATAAAAATTCTTGAGCATTGTCTTTGTAGCTTCCCCTCTGGTTAATCCTTATACAGGAAAAAAAGGATTCCTTCACATTTCATAGCATTTATTCCAACTTTTTAATCTCTGTTGTTCTCTGTTCCAACAAAAAATAAAACTCTAGTGTTAAAACTAAAAAACTTAATTATTCTTAAGAACTGGACATTGAGTCCAGCTGAAAGCCATCTCTTCACACCACAATTTGTACATCTGTTGCATTGGTGCTGCACCTTTGACCAATGGCCTTCTTACTGATGCTGCTTGCATTGAAATGTAGAAATGTGAAACCCATTTTTACCACCCATTACCATCTTTACTGCTCCTTATCCAACCCCGCACCCACCCAACTGAGCATCAATGGCCCTAAACCCCAACAACAACCAACCCCCATCTCTACCTCACATGCTAAACCCCACCCTAACCCCCGGGAGGTTCCAGCACAGATGAATAGTCTTTTGTGCATCCAAAATACCTGACATCCCCCATGCAAAAAATGGCAAAGCCCTTTGATCCTTGATCAATACTTAGCTATAATCACCAGCTCCACCACACAACCTGCCAAACCAATATAAAACAAACCTCTTCACCACACCTCCACTAGCATAACTTCCACCATACACATCAAAACCTTCATGACCCCCGACACACACACAAATGCAAAATTCCACCTTATCAACACATCAACTCCCCATTATCCTCTCCAATGCCCCAGTCCACCCCCCCACACACACATCCCAACCCCCATCAAGCCACCAACAGTGAACTTGTTTGACCCCTACTGTCGCCGCCTGCCAACCCATGGCCTACCCAATTGGCTGAAACCATGGCAACAGGTTAGGAATGGGTGGGCAAAGAAGATGGATGGGCGGGCGGATGGACGACAAAACAACATGCTTCACATTTGCTTACTCGCTTGTTCACTCGTGTGTTATCTTTTTTTGATTTAAACTATCATTGCCTTTTACTAACATGGGGGTGACCTGCCATGTTGGGTCTACCACCCTGTGTCAACCTGAGCGAAATGTTAAATATTCACTTCAAATCATATTTTCCACTTTTTAATTCCATAAGCCCTGACATGTCATTGTATTACCATGAAGCAATGAACGCATATTATTAACATCAGGGGTATCAGTAACATATAATGCCTCAACAGTGACTATCAATGTTGAATTCCCTGTTTTGATTGTGTATATTTACCTGACAAATGACAATATAGCTGAACAAAATTGGAAGTGAATAACGTAACCACCAAAATGTCCCATTTCAAATAAATTTGCACCAATGAAACAAGAATCAAAAATCTCCCCTGAGACCCTCATACTGACTCACTGTTGATATGCAAAGATGGAACACATGGTCAATGAAGCTTGAAAATGTCTTAAGTCGAATGTAAAAACTGGAGCTGTTGAGGTTCCCTCAGCTGTGAAGGCATTAAATCCATGCTCGGCTCCAGCCTCCAGGAGAACAAAGGACCAGCGAGAAAGAGCAGAAGAAAGAAAAGAAGCCAAGAGAATGAAAAGAGTGTGGTCCTCAAGGAGGAGGTGGAGGAGAGGAGAGAAAGGCTATGCTTCTAGGAGGGGTCAGAGGCCAAGGGTTAGAGCCCTTCAGACCAGACAGAGGGGCCCCTTGGACCACAGCGATATGCGTCAGTGTGTGTGAGGGCCTTGTCCTACACTTTCACAGCCACAAAATTCAACAATATATAAATCAGTATTATCCTTTAAGAGCGAAATCACCATCAACATACTTTCCTTTCAGCTCTTTAGACTTTATCATCCTATATTTCCTTCGAAATCAATACCTCTCCCTAAATTTAGTCATGTCAACTGTAAGGACCACACTAACAGGTTCCAACTCTGTTGAGAGTTGCTCCTTTACCTGATGATTTGCAGTGATACACACTCATCACTACAGTGACACAGTGACATGGAGCTAATTGCTGATTACACTGCCAGGCTTGGTGCAACTGCAAGACTAATTGCAACAGCACCTGTAACTGACAAAAGACACAGTGACAACCAACGAATGAGGACCTTCCCCTTCCCATGCTGAGCTGTTTTGATGGGATTAACAGGGCTTTCATGCTGCAGGTGATGATGTGTTGTTCTTTACCAACTGTATTCAGGTGGAATTGGTCAGGCAATAAAGTCTTAAGGCATTAGTATCCTTAAACTAAAGTGCTAAGTTGCCAGAATAAAACATTGGCATTGTACATTACAGCAAACCACAGATACCTTAGATTTTCATACGTATCGTACAACATTTTGACAATATGTGCCATATCACATTCACATTATATTTACATGAGTTGGATTTCATGTAGCGAGAAAGAAGGGGATGGTAGTCGTGTGATGGCTGCCAAGCACGAGACCACAGTTCGAGATGACATTTAAACATCTGCGAAAACCACTGGATATTTTTTTACAACATGTCAAAAGATTTTCCAGATGCGTTAGTGGCAATACAATCATCTCCTAAACCTAACCAAATTGTTTTGTGCCAAGCCCAAGCAGACCATAAGTTCAGTGCGGTCACAACAAAAAAAAATGTAATTGAACATAAAGAAACCTCAAATGATAACATAAAGTTTCGACAAACCCACAAACATTTATTCTGGCAATTTCGACTTTTACACAAAAATGTTGCGTGTAAAAGCAGGTATTTAAAACACAGGTAAACTTGCTATTAATCAGCAATTAACTCCGTTCACATTGCCAGTGAACAAGTTTGCCTTTCTGTTTTTTCCCCTTGTGTGTCCCATTCATCATCACAAACACATCAGAAAAAGAGGGAGCAATAGGAAGCAGCAGATCATATACCTCATCAGAATACATCCAGGAGAGGTTCGACTAGTTTAAAAAAGTCTGAATCAATACTATTCTGAATTAGACACATTGTTCATCAGTTACAGAGTTTACTAAGGAGAGGGACATCTCGCTTCTTTCTAATCTGTGATGACTGGCACATGTTCAGTTGTGATCAGACAGCTGACAGGCTCAGATCATACAGTAGCCACAAACAGTGGTTACTTTTTAAACATCTTTAACTTCAGTCTCTCCTTAAAATTCAGCACCGACTGAATGATGTTCAAGCTGCTTGACAGAGACAGCTGGAAAGACATTAACAGGCCTTAACTTCAACAGACATCAGGGCATTGCGCCTAGAAAATAGAGTAAATAAGTGTGTTCAGCCAGTTACAGCTGAGCTGGCTTTTTTACAGCCCACTCAGCAGAATAAAATGTCGTCTTTTTAACATTAATGCAAACCATACATTCAAATTTGTTGGGGTCGTATGTACCAAATTGACATTTCCTCACAATGTGTCATGTCACACTCACATTACATGTACATGAGCTGACTTTCATGTTGGGAGATGGTGGGGATGGCAGTGACTTTACAGCTCGACTAGATGGATGCCAAGCCTGACACCACTGTTCAAAACGCTGTTTCAACATTAGTGGGCTTGAAACCGTTGGATATTTTCGACGAAACGTTGGCAAATTTTCCAGCTATGTTTGTAGCAAGAACAGCAGGTATTTTAACTATCCCAACACAAGTGTTTTGTATGCCTAAACCCAACCAGAGCATAAGTACAGTGTTAAAATTGATAAATTATCCTAAAGAATTTGAATTTTTTTGGATAATTTGAAGTTTCAACATATATATGGTTTGCCGAAATGTACATTGCCAACATTAATCTGGCAATTGGGTTCCTATTTTAACATTTTTTTCAATCTATATAAATGAACACTTAATTCATCAGTTTCATTTAAACTTTTTAGTGAATCTCCAATTTCATTAGACAGCAACAAAATATTTGTTTAGGTCTATTGTTGTGATTAATGGCAATGAAAAGTGTATTATCGCTGTTCGCTCAGCGCTGTAGGCCATGGATGGACCTTGGGTGACCTAGTGATCATGTCACCCTCTATGAATGCACAGTAAGGCACCGGCAACTGTTTGCTGTTGACTGGCTCTCCTATAAATCTGCATTCATCCACTCAGTGTTGTGTAGCTTGATGAGTACAACACCAAGAAGAATGTTTCTGTGAAACCGTGTGTGTGTTACGGTATGGTTAGCAATAGTGCTTGTTTCAAACTGATTAAACCTGAGAGTCAGACAGAGACAGATAACGAGCTGAGAAGTCACTGCAAACTGTTCCCAGCAGTCTTGTGGGCCACACACACACACACATTCATATAATATCACTCACAGTAACGAGGGCACGAAGCCATTTGAAGCTACACAGTCTAATGTCGTCCAAAGTCGTGGATGAAAAAAGGAATATAAAACTGAGGGATAATGTGTGCGTGTGTGACAGTAGTATCTCAGTACTTCCAATGGAAATTTTTAATGCTAGGAAAAAGGCATGTCTGATGGGTTTGACTGGCACTTTTTCCAGTGTATGCAACCCAGATGGCAGGTGCTGACGACTATTTCAGTGTGCTAAATCAGTTAAATATGCATACATATTGATGACACATTGCTTTTACTTTAAAGGTGGCACTATGTAGTTTTGGAGAAGAAATTCAAACACAGAATTGTAATATTAACAATTTTAATTTGGTAATAATACAAACTCAAAAATATGTATTTTTTCCATTAGTGAATAAACAAGCTGTTCTCAGAGGAAAATATTGTCCCAGAACACTATCTGAAGCTAGAAAGGTGGCAGGGTCCGCCACATATAAACAAAGTAAAACAGTATAAATTGTGTTGTCCTTTAAGGTCAGTTTGTTTATTCAGTTTATTCAATCATGAAAACAAAGAGAGTTTGATTATTTAGTTTGTTTAGGCAGAAAAGAAAAATCAGTCGATGAACGTCTTTCTCTTCTCATTAATATCTCTTACCCAACACTACAGAGTGCTCCTGTAAGAATGGCTTTCTTCATTATTGCATTACTGACAAATACCGTAAGAATCTGCTGTGTCGAATCAAACATATTGTGTTCACTTGAAGTTTCCAGATAACAGGCTGCACATTCAGTCAAACAGACGTCGAGATGATGCAGCTGGACATGGCTGACTCTCTGACACTGGGACAAACACTCCCAGTAAAAGGAAAACAAACAGTTCCAACTGACAGCCACACAAACGCTCATCGATACATCGCAAAGCCTTTTATCCACAGATTCACTGCACTGAGCATTAGCTGCTGTCTGCAAGGGTCTCAAGTGACCTCACCAACAAGCAGCTTGATAAACCACAGCGCCTCCGGTCCGCACTGAACAATTCAGCATAACAGACTCAATAAACAAAGTGAAAGAACGCTGCGTGGTTTAAGGCATCTCCGGCATGGCTCTGCACAATTTCAAGACAACCGTCTTCAGTCAATGCTGACACTTTCCCTATCCGTCACCGTTTAAAGCTGTATGTTTATCATCGGGGTATGACATGATCAGTAAGTCTGGATCAATAGGAAAATGTATACACACAATAACACATATCTTATCGGTCAAGCCACATTTGGAGGTTGGTAGCGATGCAAACGACCACTTGAGTTATGTAATGCACCATACTGAAGGTCAGGCACATAAACCTGCCTGTACCACAAAAAACTTTAAACACTGTTGGTTTGCCGAGAAAACATGTTTAAAGGTCTGTTCTCAAGATATCACATGGTCACCACAATCCTATTCTCCTGAAAGGCCCAGCACAAACACGTTTCATTGTTTAGCTGTAGTTTCCCTACAGACAATCAAATATGGGCAGTGCAGCAAAATTCCATGAAAAAATAATGACGAGAACACATACAGTAGTTGGTGACGATGAATCTTTGAACTGAAATGAGCAAAAGGATTTGTATCAGGAAGATCACTCATGATGACTGTCCACCTACAATAACTGACCACAGATGAGAAGATCTTCTCAGTTCAACAACTCTACATTTTGGGAAATACACTAATTCACCTGCATGACACTGGACACACAACTCACTACCACCTGGCTTTTATCTTTAAAGTGAATGCGTACAATCAGCATCAAACCCAGTTAGCGATGGCGTTCATTCGCGCCAGTTCCGTTCTGCAGTGAAGGAAACGTGACATTCAGGTGGACAAGCTACCATTTCCAGTGCAATGAGGTGACATGCATTTAACTTAAAAAAAAGATGTTACTTGACATGCAAACATTCTCAGACATTACCATTAAAGCAGCGCTCAAACATCGCTCAGTCGGCATCGAAGACAGACTGAAGTAAAAGACACTGTCCTCTACTTCAGAACATAATCAGTGGTGTGCTTGTGCAGCTTGTAACAGATATGAGAAAGAACAGAGATGTCTCCAGAAAAAAAAACAATGTTTCTAGTTCAGAATGTTATTAATTAAGACTTCTTAAAACAAGTTTATCATCTTCTGGATGCATTCTGATTCTGCTGCTCTCTACTTTCCCCCTGTGTTTTTGGCGACTTTGGGTCATCAAATATGACACACCCCAGAAAAACAGAAAGGCAAAAAAGTCTACTGGCTGTGGAAAAGGAGCAGATTGCCTATGTTTAGTAGGCTTACCTGAATTTCATAAACTCACGTGTATGGGCTAATTTTGGCGTTAAGGTTGCTTGAGAGAAACCCTCAGAACTATATCAACATGGTGATAACTGCCCTTGAAGAGGAAGTTACAAGATAATTGTATGTCTGGAGGTTTTTACTGCTCTCTAACTACTGTCACATTAAAGGCACATGAAAAGCATATCAAGGCCGAGGTGTCCAGTGTAGACATTAGCTGCTACCATTACAAAACCCCTACAGCACAGCTTGCTCTCAAATGTCCCCTAATATGAAGCAAACCGCTGCTGCAGGCTAGAGGAGCACAGAAGTGCAGGGGGTTAATATTTTATAAGAGCTATCTAGCCAGCATAAAATCACAGATGAATTTTTTATTGCTAATGGTGACGAACGAGTGGGTCGAGGCAACCAAACAAAATCATCCAGTGTGCAAACTAACCTCTTTACCAGCCAAATTCCTTCCATCCAAACCCACCAACCCATCTTCTCTGAATACCTTCATAGCTCCACCCAGTGACCCTTCAAACCCTCACCAGCATCATCACTATGGCGTCTGTACTGCAGAGCTAGCCGTTTCAGCAAGTAAATTAGATACTGCATGAATTATTATTGGTGCAGAGGAGAGAGTTGAGGTCAGGTAAAGAACAGCCTCCATTTGATTCTACTACAGATGATAGAGAGGGAAGACATGCATCAAAATGCCTCGTTAACCATGAAGCCACTTTTCATCCATGTTAAAAGAAACCTGGATGTAACCACAACACACCACCGGGAGGCACAGGAGGGTGTTGGTTCTCTTTTTATCCGCTGATCGTGTTGTGCCACCTCGTGAAAACTCATAGCAATTAGAGGAAAGATGTTTTCTTTTTAGACTTTGCACATTGATATGAATTGACAGCATCCATCACAGTTTTCCATGCAATAGTTTCAACAATTGTTTTGAATTTCTGCGCTAGCAAGAAATGCAAACTGGGTCTCATCTCTCTCATCTCTGTACCGTTGACTCCACTGACTCCTCCTATTGCTTGTCTTCTTACCCCTTTCTGCATCTTCCCATTTTCCTTTCTTCCATTCCTAACTCCCCTCCAGTCCCTCTCCTGGAGACTCTCCTCAAAGCCCTCCCCTGGTGCTGAAGGCTGGGGGGAATATTCCAGTTGATGTAACACTGTATGAGAGCTTTAAATAGACAGTAGGGGCAGGAGAAGGAAGGAGGGAGAGAGGTGGAAAACAAAAGGAGGTGGTAGGATCGGGGTGAGGGAGAGGAGGAAGTGCAAGGGAGGAGGAGGCACTGATGCAGCGGGACAGATTCCATGCTGGCTAACCTGTGCGCAGCTCAGCAGTCAATGACTGAGAGCGTAAAAGGCTGTAAATACGTGCGATTGCACGAGTGTTAAAAATACAGAGGGAAAAGAGCAAGTGTGCATTTAAAAGGGGAAATCCGCACTGAATCACAGGAAAAGACAACTGCTGCATTGGTCTCTATGGGCGAGTGATGTCTGACAACTGATGTCACAGACGAATGACCCACATGCTGACCTGTGTGACCATCTACCCCACCCCTTTGGATGGCAATTTCTGAAGTGAATGAAAGCATTACTCAGTCAGCTCAGCACCTGTGTCTTCTCTTTAAATCAGTCCAGATAACCATCACATCACCACAAGAAGTATTAGACTAATCCAGCTTCATATAAGGAATGCTACAGCCTGTCTTAATATTCTGCACGAGTGTGGAATAAAACAGACAGACTGACACATAGGGAGAGATGCCCCATCATAGCAGTCACTGCTTCCTGATTGGTTTACATTTATAGGGGAAAGGTCATCTCACTCACTTGCTGCAATCTCATTGGTCTGCCAAACCCTACTTGGGGGGTGAATCTTGCCAATCAAATTTTAATAATGATGCCACCATGAGCATTGTGGAGCGGGCTGACAGCTCAGTGTCTCTGCAGAGATCTGCAGAGAGCATCTATGTGGCTGAGTGTGCAGCGTGCGTGTCTGTGTGTATCCTGAATATCTTTCCCTTATGTTTTCTGTGCTTTAACAAACTTATTATTACTGCAATACCTCCCCACTATGATATTTGATCTACTTAGGCTCAGAATCATAAAAAAATAGCATTTCCCTTGCGCAATGTGCATAGATTAATAAATCAACCATTTTCAATAGCCTATTATTTTGATTATAATCCTTAATAGACTGATGGATAATATTATTTATGCTATTACCACTTAGGCGCTACAGTGTGTCATATAAATACTGTCTGATGATGTGGAAGAATGCAGACTCTTGTCGTAACAAACACAGGCGGACACATAGAATTAAACTAAATAGCCTACTCACTCATAAAATGTCGATTTGTGTCCATCTTTGTGTTAATTTTTTTTATAGGCTAAAACACTTCATCCTCCCGCTGTAGGCTACAAAAGAAAATGCGACATAGGAGCAGTTAGAATGTATGATGTTGTGGGCGACGTGTTGGCGAGGGAGGCCTCAGTTCTGGAATTCATTTGGGGTAAAAGAGAGGAGGGGTGCAGCGGTACGGGCCAAAGTTCAGGCTCTGTTCTCCACTCTGACCCCGCCTGCAGCTCGCGCGCCGGGCCTCCATTTTGGAGTAGCGAGGATCTCCATTTTGAGGAGGTGGAAGTGAATCCGCTGGCTGTTCTGTAGCCACACACACTTTCTGCGTTTAAAAAAAATAAATATAGGCTACGTAGCGTCCAGCTCACGGCTCGTTTCGTGATGTTATCAGCGGAGAGAAGCCACAGACTGCTATAAATTATGACGAACGGGTCTGTGCATACGTGTCGTAACCTATGTGGACCTGTGCAGCCGTCGAACCCTCCGCAGTGAGAAGCTGACTAAATTACAGTTAAAAACGCAGAGAAAATAGTGGACTGTGGGCTTTCATTCCTGGGTAGTGTCCCCCCGCCTTATTTGAAGCCCATTAGCTGAGAGTGCGCTGCTGGTGAGGTGCTCCACACCTTCACCAGCTCTTCCCAGCTGCGTTGCGCCTCCTCCCTCCCTACTCGCCATTTTGTGATGCCTATAGCCATTTCACGTTACGGGCACAGCGCGGGGCGGGGGGAACAGCAGGCCCGCGCGGGGACAGCGAGTCTGCGCTTGTGTTTTTATTTTAAGCATAGATGGTGAGGGTCCCTCACCGTTCAGCCGTGACGTAGCCTAAAGGTTAATGTTTTGGTGCCACTGCGTTCAGTCCGAGCGTGGACTTTAAATTTCTAAAGTCAACTTAAAATGTCATAAATACACTTACAGCAAATTTGATTTAACTGCAGTAGCCTACAGGGCGTCCAGGATATAAGAGGGAACGTGTGTGTGTGTGTGGTCTGCTTCAGAGAGCCTCTCGCAACACACTACTGAAGGTGTGCACATGTCTAAAGGAAGGTGGAGGGTAGGCTACTGTTTCAAAAGCCTTTGTAATCTCAACCAGGCGCACGTCTTCCTCATTCGTATTTCTTTAACAGTGACTGACAAACTGAACGCCGATAAACCTCAATAGGAGAGCTGCACGAGGAAGGATGGTTCCGACTAGAGTTTGACGCCTGTTTGCGTATTTCCATACTGTTCCCAGATAAAGGATTTCTGATTCAATTTACGCCATCTCTCTCTCTCTCCCTCACACACATAACGGCTACATGTGAAGGCAAGTGGGCGGCCATCTTGACCAACGCCCATTTACTACAATGAGTGTGCAGTCACATGACAGCGGAGAATTCACCAGAACAGAGCACATAGGAGGAGGAGGAGGAGGAGGAGGGTGAGCACAGCACATGAACATGGGATCATACAGGCGGTGTGTTGGGCTGTGGGTCGTCTCAGCCAGTGCAACTGCACAATGCCTTCACCCGAGCCATCTGTCTCATCTCACAGCTGCCCCCAGACCGGTGGCAGTGGGACAGAGGAGCAGATAGACCGGATTAATAATAACATATGATATTCTTTCTATCTAAATATCTATATATAGGCTACATATATATGCTACATTGCTATAATTACTCTAATGACCTACACAATTGCTGAATAGTAATAAAGTCACAGCTGTAGTCTAGCCTACTATTCGTCGTGCAGGGACACACCTCCCTCCGTGGGCGCGCACAGACACGCGCGTCGTTTTAAATCTCTCAGCCTGAAGCCGGTCAGATATAGTCTGTGTTCAGATACAGTCTGTGTGTTCAGGTTTTATCACAGTCCACCGAGAAATTTATCTTTAATCGTCTGGAAACGAACATTTTCTCTCCGCGCGCAGCATGTGTGGAGGAGAGCGGACGGGCACGAGCGCGTCCCTCCATTCACAAAGTGTACAAACTACTCACGAGTTACTACGGCGGCTCGAGGGAGGATGGGAGGGGCTGGCCGCAGCGCAAAGCCTCCGCGAGGGAGCGAGAGAGGGGGGTTATACTATAGAATGTGTGCCATGAATGCTCACGCCTGAAATACAGCATGGGGGGTTTGTGCTGTAGTGAGGCAGCGCAGAGGGAAGAATAGAAGAGTTCCTCTCTGGTTTGAGAGAAGTGTCGGGCTGTCGTCTCGTCTCGAGCAGCGGGAGCAGCGCTCGCTCCCCGCGGCGCTCTCTGCACCGACAGGTAAAGGTTTTACATGAACACTCAGGGTGTAGCACTGAACGCGACGAGCTGAATGAAGCTCTTGGAGGAGACGACATTTGTTTCCAGTTTGCAGGCTCAGCCGACAGAGCTGTGATGTGGCACAGCACTGAAACAGACGTCGGTTAAAAGGAGATTAAAACAATGAAGAGCCACGTTCTCAGGTCAGCTGTGAAAACTGCTCATCTGTCTTCAACAGATCAGAAATGTTTCCAGACACACTGCTGAACCTCAGCTGTCATAAAGAGAACATAAAGCTGAATCAACCAGCAGCAGTGCAGCTGTGGTGAAACTGGTTTTAATTAGGCAGAGCCCTGCATAGTAGGCTTCATTTTATTCACTTCATAACAATGACAGACAGCGTGTAGCTTATCATGTGATGTGTTTAATGAGAGGGAAGGCTTCATAAATTAATTCTGTGAGGATAGGTGATAAAAGGCGTTTGTCCTTGAAATGAGTCAAAACTTCTTTCTTAATTAAAGCAGCAAGGTGACCAGTAGGCTATAGCCTGGAGGTCAGGAAGTAGCCTACTATAGGAACGGAACAGGCCCCATCCTGCTGCAAGAACGACTATGTCAATCTAAAATCATCATTTGAATTAGATTGTTCCCTAAAAGAAAGTCTGACCACGTGATTAACACATTTCAGAAAAAGAAATAGAATTTTCTTTAGAAGAAGACTGAGGTGTTAACAATGATTTTGACTCCCCAAATGGATGAATGGTATTTAGCCAACGTGCCATATATTTGTAATCACATTATATTTAAATCATTTCTCAGAAGAATCTTTTTGAAACAAGGTAAGGACATTTTGCAAGACAGGGGACTAAAACACTTTGGAGGTATCTCACAAATTAGCCTGAGGATAAAAACAAATATAAATAGTAGCCTAAGTTAATATAACAAAAACATCAACATCATTAAAGGACTAAAACTAAAACGGTCCAGTGAATCTGAATGCTGTTCCATCATTATTACGATGGCATTATTGCTCACACTTTATGGTCAGAAAACAAGTTATTAAATTTTAGATAAATTATTTAAGATTTATTTCAAAACAGGTTGTTGTTTTTTTTGGTACATTTTCAGTGTTTGGTTTCCTCACAATCATCAACGTACTAAACTTTATTAAACAGAGCAGAGTTTTCTAATGAACATTTTGAAGGAAGTTCTTAGATATGATTTTCCTGTTGAAATGTGAATGATAAGTTTGTCATCACTGATAGATTTTAGATAATGTATAAGTAACATTTAGCCTAAGTTATTTTAGGACACTTATGGAGAGCAATTCAAAGTGAAATGATTCAATAATATTTACAAAATAAACGAATATTCATTAAAAAGTCTAATTTATGATTTTTTGCCACATTCTCAGACAACAAACAACTGACCAAAAAATTTTGAATGAAGAAAATACACCTTTACTAAGAGAAAAGGAGTTACAATTTCATAATATCTTAAAGTGCATGGGTGACATTAATAGATGTATATCATTTTTAACTGTATAATTATTTTAATTCTTACCTTAAAATGTATCTAGCTAAAGAGTCTCAGAAACCCACTCATTTTTTATGTTTAAGATTCAGCAGGAAAGTCATAAAAAGAGTGAAGAAAAACAGCTAATTTCTCTGCACAATTTCTTTTGAACATATCAGCTGACTTTACTCCCTGTGAGGGTCAGAGCTACTAAATTGAGATTTGTACTTTGATTTCAGAAAATATAAACAAAACATGTTTCGTGATTTGGAATGAGAACTCAAAATGACATTTGACGAAGTTTGACATCATTTTAACGGCCAGTCATTTTATCTTTTACATGTACAGTTTACTGATTGGTCTGGGTCTCACTTTTCTGTTATATAATATAATATAATATAATATAATATAATATAATATAATATAATATAATATAAATCTTAGTGAAATGGTGTAATGATAAAAAAAAAAACTTTTCATTATCAAGAAAACTTTACTAATCCTACCAATTCTATAGTGTCAGGCAGATTCGGCCCAGTGTAAATTGTTTCAATATTGACAAATAATGAATCTTTATTGAACACATTGATTTGCAATCATAAACTGTACCCACAGAGTCTAATTTTCTGACTAATGAATCTACACTAAATTCTGGTTTAAATTATGAATTATGAAATATTATCATCTTGATTGATCATTTAGAAGATCGCTCTAAACAGATGATTATGATTTAAAGTACACTCCTGCCATTCCCTTCTTAATAGCAACACAGTCATTTGTTCATAAATGAGATAATGCTCGTGTCAAAACAAAACAGCTGAAGAAGGTGTGGCTCCAGGACGGAGCGCAGGGGCCCGGCCTCCGCGCGCCCCTCTCCGAAAACAAAATGGGGGAGAAGGAGGAAGACGAGAGGGAAGGAGGGGTTCCTGCTTTGTCTAAATGAGAGCCTGTGTGTGTGTGTGTGTGTGTGTGTGTGTGTGTGTGTGTGTGTGTGTGTGTGTGTGTGTGTGTGTGTGTGTGACGTCAGCCTCGACTTTGTTTTGAATTGGTGAGGAACAGGGCGGGACCAACAGCAGCCAATAGGAAAGCAGCAAGGAAAGGGGCCCGTCTCTACCACACACACACACACACACACACACACACAGAGCAGCCTCGCCTCCTTGGATTTCTTTCCCTGGTTTGCTGCTCTGAACGGCAGAGGGCCGAATGAGTCACTTTGCTCCTCTCCACTCTGCTCTGCTGATGTGACTTCAGCAAACTGACTTACTGCAGTGTTACTGACGAAATGCTCATTTTGGGAGATACAAATATTTCAATAGAAATTTTCATTTTGAAGGCAGAGAAAACAGATGCATCCAAAATATTCACGCAAATACTACAACTACTAGAGCACAATCACTGCTGTACTGCCACTGTAATAACAACACAAATCACAGAATGTACAACAGCATCATAATAGTTTAGTAGAGCAAAGTCCCTGTGTGCCTTTTCACACATTGTTTAATCATAGCCTGAAAGGGTCAGTCCAAACATTTATGGGAGACTTTGGCCTCTCTCTGGTGTCACTGTACAGTGTGTTGTGTCATCATATAAATTGCCACACAAAACAATTTTAACTCCAAGGCCTCCTCTTGGCTTTTTTTTCAGAGCATGTGACCGTTTTTTTCTCAGTTGATGAGTTTGCTCAATAGTTGCAACATTCTTAAGAACCTAATTTATCTAGTTTTTTTTAGCTTTGCTTTACATTATATTCTTGTATTTGTTTAACACCATCAATCTCTTTTCACATCTGATTTTTCTATTGGTAATTTGTCTTAAATTGATTTCTTGTTAAATTTGTAATTTGCTTTTATTTCTAACATTTTGTACATGTTATGTTAATAATGAAATATGTTTAAAATGAAGGATCCAATCCATACACATTTTAAGACATATAAAAAAAACTGAATAATATTTGGTGTTTCATGTTTTTCTTCACAACTAAAATGTTGTCAGACCTAGTTAAACACATTCCAAAACCTAGATTCCATTCTCATTTAGAAAGCCACACTATGACAGGTGACAGATTTTTGTTTTTTAAAAATCCATCCTGGTGTACGTGCACAGGAGGTTTCAAATGAGCACCTCACACTTGTGTAAGTTGCATACTGGACCATGACTGGCTTGCTAACTAGCTGAAATTGCACAACATGTTGCTCAAACGATGCTTGTTCGTAAACTTTCCGTGTACTTTTCCTGTAGAAGATGAGTGTGAAAACAAACTCTGCACTACATCATTTCTGAATCGTGGAGGACGTCAAATAAAGTTTCAATTAAATTTATTTACTTTCACCTTATTGTGCATTTATTGGTAAGATACTTGCTGCCTTTGTATCTGCAGTACAGATTTAGTCCAATTGTGCCATTGACTGAAAATGCTTACTCAAATAACATGGGACAATATTTTTTACACTTATTTCAACATTCTACGAATGATGAGGAATTTCTAAAAACTGACGCTGTACATTGGCTGTAGATTCAGATGCTCAATACCGTGACACCAGTAGAGTGTTGTGTATGGAAAAAGTAACATGAGAATACCAATAAGTAAAACGTCTGTAACAAAATAATCACTAATAGTGTTTTTCAAATCAATCTTTAAATCAATAAAAACAAAAATTACAATGAAACTAATTTAAAGAAATAGGAAGTAATTTAACTTGTGCAACTTCCGTTCAACAGAGCCTCCTTCATTAACAACTACATTCACTACGATAAGATAATAAGTGAAGCTCTCGTTATTTGTTTGTTTGGGGGCCTCTTGGTGCTCATAGTAGCTTAAGCAAAGCCATGTTGTACAAAATTTCTCTCATCTTTCAATTTGTACAAGAGCAAAGACAAAAAAAAAGTAAGAAACAAAAAACAAAAAAAAAAAAAAAAAAAAAATTAACAATTGCACACGTGTGTTTTTCATCATCCACAACATATAACACCTGTGACAGGAAATGCTGTTTTCAGCTGCAAGTGGTCAGAGGGGATGAGAAGAGCGAGGGTCGGCAGCATCTAAACTGAGGGTGGCTTTCACCTTTCTTCTACAAAATTGGGCCATTATCTCAACTGGTGCTCTGCTCTCTGTTTCTCTGCCAGCACAGTTCCAATACATAAGACTATCACCTCACATATACACTCGGACATCTCTTTAGTAAAATCATGGCTTAACCAAACATATTGGCCAAAAAATTAAAGTCATTCCTTTAGCTTAATTATACAATAGTTGTAAAAAAAACTGTATTTAATCAGTTAATATGCTGTCAGTTTGCCAGTCGGGGACTTTAGTTCCTCAGTGGCCTAAAAATACATTTGTGGTAGCTGTCAATCATCTTGTCAGAGTAGGTGGTGTTTGTTTCTTTCCCTCCCAGAATAATGAATCCTACTGTTAGAACAAGTCCTTTCATTTTCAGCTAAGTGAGACCATCAAACTGTCACACACACACACACACACACACACATACACAGTATTTTCTTGAAGGCTCCCACTCAGCATCACAATGTACAACTACTGCGACACCTCCCTCCACACACATACAGACCTCCAAAACCACGTGAGTGAGTGCAGTGGATGTGATATGGCACACCCCCGGCTTGCACACACCCACTTTGGAGAGAGGGGGAGGGAGGGAGTGTGTGTGGGAGGAAAGGGGAGGTATAATCCATTACAGCGCTGGGGGAGGGGCTCCTCTCTCTCTCTCTCTCTCTGTGTGTCTCACCCCATCTTCTTCGCTCTTTTTCCCCTCACTTCCTCTCGCTGCAGCTCATACATGTCTGCATGTGTGCGCGAGTGTGTGCATGTGCATATGTGTGCGCGTGGCCGCAGCACATGCCTGTGTGTCAGACATGTGACCAGCAGGCAGAGCCTCCATTTTAACTCTTTGAGAATCCCGGCGTAGGAAGAGAGAGAGAGAATGAGGAAGAAAGCCGAGAGAAAGATAACAAAAGGTGAAACAGTAACACACTTTGTTTTACCGCCTGTCATGTCATTAAAGCAACTGTTTGCATTGGGACATATGGACGGGTGACAAATGACAGAAAAAAAGCAACAGAGAGTGTCTTCTTAAGGTGTTGAATCACTCTACAAGAGCACCGCCGAACATGTCAGTCCAAATTAATCCATAGGTGTTCAGCTGGGCTGAGATCTGGTGACTGCGAAAAGCCATAGTATATGACTCACATCATTTTCATATTCATGAAACTATTCAGAGCCCTCATGCCCCATGGATGGGGCAAAATGCCCCCACAGAATAACAGAGCTGTTTTCCACATCTCTGTGTCTATGGTTGTTGCACCACTTGACTCTCAATTGTGCGTTCATCTTTGTAATTAAGGGTTTATGCACCGCAGCCTTACAGTAATATACCTCTCTATGTAATTGTTGACAGGCTGTTCTTATTGGCAGTCCGATCATGTCCTACACTGATGTTCTCAGTCACCTGAGGAAGAGCTGCTCGTCTGTTTTTCCTTACGTATCTCACTCATGCACAAGCACATTTCCCCATAGATGCAAATGCAAATTTAGTCACGGTTCCTATTGAAACATGAGCCAGTTGAGCAGCCTGTGTGACTGGATCTCCTGCTATCTGTGCCCTCACAATGAACCTTCTTTCAAAGTCAAGTAGATCTTCTCCTCCTGCCATCTTGATACATAATCAGTATGTGTATCCAGGCCACAGAGCACGATTGGACATTAAATGCTTAACTGTACCTGGCACCCGACAGTATATGGGGGGTCCCGCTGACTAAATCAGCAATTTATCTTACTGCAAAACATATCTAAACATTGCCAACATTAGCCACCTTAAGCTGCTGGTCACACCAGACCAAGGATTTAGCCACGTTATCTGAATATAGCAGCAGTATTTTGAACTGAGAAACCATGCATTGTGTTGCTTATGAATTCAACTTTGTATTTTTAGGAAAAACAGGGAATACACATCTTTTGGCCCTCTGTGAACACTTCATTGGCTACAAGTTTTTCAAAAACACCCCACAGTGGATTTATCTGGAAACTCTTTGTAGTGTGGGCCTAAAAAATGACAACAACAATTCATTTAAGTGGACACCTTTTTATGCTTCCGGTCACCCTCTCAGTGAGCACCAGTTTTAAAGGTTAATATAGATAATTGCACAAAGTACAGTCATTAAGATGGTAATCCACCAATGTTACATCAGAAGGACTACTCATACAGCAGATGTATATCAGAGGCTCGCAAGGGGGTCCGTGACGTTTGAGAAAATACTAAACATTTCAGCTTGGGCTTTACATTTGAACATTTTAAACAAAAAGCACATGTTGTGAACTCGGGGTGGACTTTAAAAGACTTGGCCATTTCTAGGCAGTGCGGGTGTAAAAGAAAGTCACCATGGAGTTGCATTTTGTCAACCGCAGGATCCAGTTTGAACCAAACTAGGGACTAAATGTCAGGATATCTAGGATATCAGGATTGATCGTCTTCTCAGTACACAAATCAGTGTTTGCCTCAACAGGTACAGTAGCATTTGGGCTGCAGACAATCACAGAGAATATGTAAATTGGAACAAATAAATAGGGAATTTGGCTGTTTTTTAATTTTATTTAATTTAGAATACAGGGTTTACAGAAAGCAGGAGGGACCTGAACAGGGGTAACCAACCAGTCAATAGACAGGAAGCACAATTCTGTTGTTTGCCAACCAAGGTAGGAATATGAAAATCATTTTCTTTCTTTCATTTTTGTGTAAAAACAAAAATACTTCTACAAAAATGTGCTGAAAACACCCCTGAGGACTGAGGCATACGCTGCATTTCAAAATTATCTGCCCGCAAAAAGTAAACACCATCATCCAATTTTCACTAAATTTTCCTCATCCATTTCTCCTTACAGACGTGTTGCTGCAAAAATCCTGACTCCTAAACAGAGCCATACATTAAAAGTTTGAATCAGTGTTTCTGCAAACATATTCCACGCTGTCATTGTGTACAGCATGAAGGCTTTCCAACCACAGATTCCATCTTTACTCAAACAGATCTTGCTCTCCTCTTCCTTTTTGTAAATCTCAAGCTGATGAACCTTGTGCTCACGCAGACCATCGGCAGCAGAACCACGCTGGAGACGAGGCGCCGACAGACAGACGGTCATGGTGAAGCATGTTAGAGTAGCCAGACTTAGTCAGTGAGTCATCTGAAAACAGAGACCAAGATGCTACACGTCCATTTTGGACTAAAAAAACACATCATTCTGTGTCTAAATATAGAACATCCAGTCTCTCAAAGCATTTTGTTGAGCAAAGACACAAGTTACCTCCTGCTACGTTACAGCTATTTGGCTATTATTTTGCCAAAAGATACAAACGTTTTCTACTCTACTTATGCAAGTTGGGAGCGTTCTGCAGCTCAATGATGCTCATCACAATGTACTGAAGGAACCAGACATTTAACCAACAAACATTGTGTGTGTGTTTTTTGTTTTTTTAATTTGCTTATATATTCCCCAACTTTATGGGAAAACAATAGTAAAACAGATGTTGTACCTCTTTAAAAACACTGTCACAACATCCATTCAGCCACACCTGCTATTCCTGTTCTCACCTTTCAAACTGAAACATATAGTACCGATACACATCTACAACATCTCCTGCTAATCTTTGCTGAAACATGTCGAGTGTTAGCTGCCAGTCACAGAGTAAAGAACAACATGTGGATATCTCTTGTGAGCCGTATTTCCATATGGAGCATTCCTTCTTTCAGATCAAAGCAATGAGCAAACTGTCAAAAAGTGTATATTCTGAGGAGAACCCTCAGATGGAGGCAGGGTTTTGATAAGAAATTAAAGCAAATCATTTTGGATACTTTCTCTTTATTGATAGATAATATTGCTGTTTAAAAACCTCTCACAAAACATATTCAATTGCAATTTTAAAGACCCATAATCCTTCAGTGCTAAACCATTTTAGCCGCCAGGCAAGAGATCGCCACAACATGTGACCCAGTAAAAACGCACGGGGAGCCTGAGAAGCTGCATATCTTCAGTAAAAATGAATAGATGTCTTTATGTCTAGTAGGAGCTCTGTAATCAGACATCACTGAGAATGGATTTCCAAGCATCAAAGCAACTAAATATACTTTATTTCACAGACTAACAGCTCCTGCAGACAGAGCAGGATGGAAAAGCCTGTCGATTTCATGTTTCTCTTTATGACTACTTCTTTTCAGAATATTAGTAATGTTAAATTTTCAACGTTTGAGGACAAGTACTCAAAGTAAAAAGTATCCTTCCTGAAGGCCATTTCTGTGCAAAGCTAACCGAAGCCGATGTCATCCATGCTGCCTTTGTTAGCACGAGCCTTTTCTTCTCATTCCAGTCTCGCTCTCTGTCTGTTTCCATCTTACGCCGTTACGTCTCGCTACGTCTGCTGTGCATGATGTGCACCGTTAGGTTGATATCAGTCGTGTGATGTTGGGATGGCGGCGTGTATTGACGCCAAATGAAAATAATCCATAATCCAAAGTGTAAGGAGGAGAAGTTCAGATATTTGTGTTCAGGTGTAGGGAGGGAAAGACAAACGCGGTCAGGAAAAATAAATACAGTACTGTAAAGCACAGATACCTGAAACATCTACTTAAGTACAGTAATGAAGTAGCTATTTGTGCTTAGTTACTTCCCACCTCGTGAGATTTGACATTTTAAATGAAAACCTCCTGTTAAGAACTTGGGTGTGGAGTTTAAAAGACATGGACCTTCATTATGGCAATTAGGACCTGACAAAAACATGCCATTGAGTTTCATTATGGGAGGTAGGATATAGCATTTTTACAGCTTGACCCACACTAGGGACTACAAGTCAGGACATATCCGTCTCTCTGGACCATGCTACCCTTAGAGGTGTCACAATTTCAATTCTAAATCAAAATTTGATTCAATTTCAAGTATTGAAATGAAAAGCAGGATCAGTGATTCTCTCGATATTTTTTTTATCCTCTCTAACCTCACCTACAAGTGTGCATCTGGTACACTCGGTGAAGAACCTCAAACTGCTGTTGTAGAGTACCCTCCTGCCATCTTGTGACTCTGTTTGTGCTTATCAATTTGTTTCCGATTGACTGGTGAAATACTATTAACTTTTAAATGAATAATTTAAATGTGATGGTAATGTGGTGTGTGGTACATTCCCCTGTATGGTGGTTATATCAGACTTACAAATTCAGATTTTATAGTCTAACAATGGCCTAGTTTAAATGAAAGTTTAAATCTAAAATGTAACCATAATCATTAATTACAAATTAATTACAAAAGTCAAATTGTATTGTGAATTGGGGGAATCGTGACGCCCCTGCAGTCCCCTACCTTAAGGAAGTCTCATGCTAAATGCTCACTGTTGTACCCTTTAAATTTACATCTACAAGTGGTGCTGCAATTGACCATCAGTCAGTTACACAGCATGTTTTTGCATGCTTCATCCATTTCATTTTATTAGTGGTTAGACATGTAAATACAGGGTTATCCTTTATAAGCTGAATAATAATGTGTAAATGCAGAAATACATATCTTATCTTAATACATATATATATTACATATCTTTTGATACACTTATGGAAGGCATGAAGATCAATTTCATTATGATGTGTTATTTGGTAGGTTCAAATAAATGTATGTAGATTTTATATATTTGTATATTTATGTTTTATTGAATCCTATTTATTCATGGGTACATGTGTGTGTGTTTTTTGGAATTAAAAGATTCATTGTTTCATTAATTCCAATACCACCCTCCATCATAAAAAATCAATTTCAAATAAGGAAGCATCCACAAAATACAAACTCAAACATTTATTGCTTTACAAAACCATATGAACCCACACAAACCTATTTTATCTTACATTACACGTAACCTTTACTGACTTCACTCTTTGTGAAATGACACTACAAATGTCCCTGGTTAGCAGGTTAATGCAAGATGAGCAGGGAGGAAGAGTTCAGTTGTTTGGAGAAAAGCTGATTGTCGGCTAAAAACTGACACTCAAAAAGTCACCGTGTTCAAATTAAAGTCACTGCAAAGATAAACATCGGGTCTTTTTGTCAGAGGCATTCACAGAAAAAACACTTCTGAAAGTATTTTTGGGTTGCTTTGGTTTTATTTTTTTCATCTGTAATGACGGGAGGAACTAATACATTCAAGAAACTCAAGAGATCAAGACCGCAAGAGGCAAAATAAACAAAGACAGTCTGGGTCAAACAGACAAACTGCTGGAAGGCTGGCTGTTAACTGGTCACACACACACACACATACACACACACACACACACAGCAACCAGGAAGAGCATGGGGCAGGAAGTTCTATATGGAAAGAGCAACTATAGAACCCCTCCCAGCCAATCAGAGGTCAGTATGGTAAGCCTTCTGGCGAATCAGAAGCATGCATTCTCTATAGGCTCCTTAATCTCCAGTTTCTTTCTCATTACTACTGAAAAAATGTCAAGAATTTGGGTCCAAGGTGCACGCCCGCCCCCCATCACACACACACACACACACACACACACACAGAATCCTAATGTAGGCCCATGTTGTGGTGGTCTAACTGGGAGAGAGGTAGAGGGTGAAAGGTCAACAATAGGAAGAAAGAATGAAAACTGTGGAGGAGATAAATGAGAATTAGAATTCTGACCAGGTTTTCCTAATTCACCTAATTTTCTAACAACCAAGAAAATTAGTTTATTTATGACGGATAAGAAACAAGTTTAACAATTATTTAGAAAGTAAATACATTTCTGCATCGTTTCGTTGGTTTATTTTGTGTTAAATCCATTTAAGTGCAGAAAGTTTGATTAAAAGAGGTAAGTAGCCTTGTCCAGTTGTGTGAATACAACAGGCCCGTGAGGGAGCTGAAGAAAAATGTCTCAACAAATTCAACTCAGGTTTATTCCATAAACAGAAAGGAAGTGAAGTTCAAGTAGACTACATGAATATGGAAAAAACACATTCTTCCAAATTAATAAAAAAAAATCTAAATCTTAGAGACATTTGTTTTCATTATTTATGTATAAAATCAAAAATCTATTTTGACGAGTCCTGTCTTCAATAAAGTTTTTTTTTTTTTTTTAGACGATATGAAACTACAAATACTTTAAGATTGCATTTAGAAATGATGGCCTGCTGTTGCTTCTGTTTAATTTAAAACATGACTCTTTAACTGCTGTGAATTTTCAAAATAATTATTAACTTCTCTCTGTATGTAGTTTGGTCTTTTTCTGACTTGAACTAGTCATGCTCACTGTGAGGGATGTGTTGAAGGAGTCTCATGACCGGAAGCCTATTAAAACTTGCAACAAAAAAAAGTGAAGAATATAAAAAGAAAAATTCCTTCTTCATTCTGCTTAATCTGGTTCTTGAAGATGTCTGCTTAGTCTCTCAGCATTTATGCCGGCTAAAATAATCATTTTGTCTTCATATTTCTTCTCAGTGTTCATGACAAATGTAATGCTTGGAGCTATGTTTGTGTGGCTCCTGAGCTTGAGTTTTCCAAATGTTTGCTGTGTAAACAGATTCCACAAGATGAAAATGCCTCAGGTTCAGGGTCTTGATTTTTAGCTGAAACTTCCAACAAAGACAAGAAAACGGCTGGAAGCAGAATCTGACAGCTGCCATGGAATAAACATCTACCATCTTATTTAGTTAGAATATTTATCACCCTCAATGAACAAACAATATTTCCCTTTAAATCTCCTTTTTCATCCTACTGAAATCTTGTTGTACCTGTAGTGTGATATGAAAGCTCCAGCCAATGAAAGCATCAGTGATTTTACAACAATCCCGCCCCTCCATGGGTGCAATCCAATCAAACTGCTTGCCCTTCCTAACTGATATCCAATTGGTTTATACTTACGGCTGGTTCCTCCCTGCTCATTTCTCACCCAACCATGTCTCCTAGATTACAATGCTGCACAGAAATAAATAACATTTACTGGATATCTTTTGGGGAAAAAAAGAAAGTACTATGACAATGATAGAGTTGTGAGAAGAAAAAAAATCTGTTTGCAGCTAAAATTGATTGCAAAGCACAATCTGACTTTCATTTAAATTTTTAAAAATGTAGAAATGACCACATGTTTGCTGGTGGGTGGAATCGTGTCCCATTTCTTACCCAAATATGATCTCTTAACATATGATGATACACAACATCCTGTTTGCATTTACTGAAAGCACTTCATGCTAAAAAGTCAGTGAAAAGTGTTACAATAACCTTTGTCACGATTTTGAGTGAGTGAGCGTCATTGTTTCTATCTCAACCCAGCTCTTCTAACATACGAGTATTTACAATAATTATTTACATTTACTTGGCCAATTTTTAGTATTTAAAAATTCCAAAATGTTGGTGGTCGGGAAGCCAGTGAGGGATCACGTCATTATAGCTGCACCAGGGACTCCTACTAGTTAAATGCCAAAGCCTAACCACACCATAAATATGAAATGAAGAAAAATGAAAAACATGAGCGTTTTGCAGATAAAACCTTTGGTTTAATTAGTTGTTTCCGGCAAAAAAAACATACTTATGTTGCTATTGTACTCTATATTAGAGTGAATGATAGGACAAAAGGTTGCTAACCCCTCTTTTAGCATTAAAGCTATGAAAGTAGAATGTTTCTACAATGTAAAATCTCGTGTGCTCCATTTGTACATTTTTTTTTCTGTAATGAAAATTCAAACAGAGACAGCACTATAACTGCATGGTATCCGGTTCAATCCTCACGTTCACTGTCCAGGAAGGTAAGACTCAGTCCTTGAAGCCAGATCTCTTCAAAATGTGTTTTTTATTACAGTGCCTCTGAATGACCATGAGATATTCATGCTACTATGAATTAATGCGCAATGTCACTGGGTTAAATGGATAACAGGTTTGTCAGTGTTGGTGCATTATCAAATATTAAATTATCAGTCAGGCTTTATCCTCCTCTTTCCCCATGGTTTTTGTAAGAACAGTTGGGAAACCCTAAAATTAATTGTATTCAAATTGATTTTAGCATTAACAGTTTCTTTCGCAACCCCAAAAGGTCCTTTTGGTTTTGCTTTGTGAGAAAGGTGACAGTCCAATTTAAACAGGACCAGCATTTCTTTTTCAAACATGCTAATGGATACCTGCATCAGTATTGGATCAATATTTTTAGGATTAAGTTCAGATGAAATTATTTTGTTTTCAGTTGTTAATGGCATCCTTTAATTAAACAAAAAAATGTTAGAGCCCATGTCCCTTTGACTCCTGTTAAAATAAATCATGTTTTTGTACACATGGGAATTTCTAAAGAAATGTGGGAGGAGTAACTATGAAAGCCATAAATTACAACACAAGTCATTCTGACACAATAGAGAAAAGACTGACAATCATGTCATTAATGGAGTGTTTGTAGGGTAAAAGCATGTATCCATGTTTTCCTGAACATATTTGGCGAATGACTTTCATGCAACAAGATTTGTTAAGTAATTCTTCTACATATAAAATGTATCATTAAGTCTTTTCAAAATGAGAGCGCATAAGAGTTAAACCCAAGGGGACATTATAATGTGCATTTAGTTATTTCAAGACTCGGTTAAGAAAATAGGCAATTGACACTGAAGATGTGGTGTGATCAAACTTGATGCAGATAGTCTGATTAGTCACAATTTTACTTTAAATCCCAGAATTTATATTTTGAAAGAAAACTTTTTCATTTCCAGGATTTGGAGATTTTTATCTAAAAGGTTTCAATAGTTCCAGAAACAGCTTATTTTTCAAGAAGAGAAGACAGATTTCTTATATTTGAGCCTGAACTGACAATATGAACAAGGAATAAACGCAAACACTACAGATTTTTCTCTATCAATATACTCCTACTCTAATAAGGGTATGGTACAGAAGTATTAGACATTTGGTGATTAATTAAAGGAAAGGCAATCTTTGAAACCCAGGGTTGACCAAAAAAAGCCTTCATTCATTAAAAACTCTTAATTGCGCACAAAAAAGCACACCTTCCAGTGTCTCTGGATAACATGACTATATGCCGCAGGGCGGCTCTCCCTCATGTACATGCACACATTTTCTTTACATACACACACACACACACACACACACACACACGTATATACACAAGGGGCCCCTTCCACCATGCAGACCCAACCCCTGGGGCCCCAACCCCCCTATAACCCTCCCTCCTTTTTCTCTTCATTTCTTGGTCTTTCCTTCTTCCCCTTCACTGCTCATCGTTCCTCATGTATGTGACAGTGTGGCATGCATGCACCCAGATGTGTGTGTGTGTGTGTGTGTGTGTGTGTGTGTGTGTGTGTGTGTGTGTGTGCGCGTATATGTGTGTGTGCCCAATTTATTTTTAGAGAGTGAAAGAGCAAGAGACAGCCAGAATGAGGGTGAAAAAACAAGAGCAGGAGACACAGAGGGAGAGTAAGAGATGGAGAGAGAGAGAGGACAGATGGTTTGAACCAGAGAGAAGAAACAATCAGAAAGATGGGGCGGAGGAGGAGGAGGAGGGGAAGGAGGGGGAGGGGGAGGGGGAAGGGGAGGAGGGTTAGAGGGTCTTCTTAAAGAGACAGGACTCACTTACCCCTTCACCTACATAAGGCCTCTATGTGTCTCCGCTAGCCACTCTCCTTCACTTTCTCCTCAATGGTGTCATTTCTCTCAATGTTTCACACCATCTTCCTGTCTTATTTTGGCTTCTGGACCATGAACCTCTCTTATCACATTCTTCCCTCTAATTTTTCTGTGATTAGGTTTAACCATCTGCCCTTTTCTAATGTTAACTACCAATTTTTAGGTTAATCTGTAAAAAAAAATGCAAATGGAGACATTTTCAGCATTTTTCAACACTTTATACAAACCATCATTAATGAAAGGTTCACTAATACTACTGATAATAATGATTAATAGTTATTTCATTGTCAAAAAAACAATACAATGCTTTATAAACTATTTAATAGCAACTGTAAAGGTTTATTTTTTAAAAAAGTTAACACTTTGGAATAAAACGACTGCTTAAAGAATAGTTTATAAAAGGATTCTCTTTAAGTTGGTAAACTCGAATTGAAGCAGCAGAGTGAATGTTAGGCCCTGGTATAGGTCAAGCTCCAAAACCACTGGATCCTACATTTCCCATGCAACATGACAGCATCTTTTAGTAAAACTTCCATGGCTCTAAATCATTTGAGCTCTACGCCCTCGGACTGTAACACAGGCTGTCTGTCACAAAAATGTAATCCAAACCTGAATGACCTCACTGTGACATCATCCAGGTTTTTTTCTCAGACTTGGATGTTATTTCTGCCACTGGGGTTCTCTCAATTAAAATAAAACAAAAACACATAAGTAACAATACATTTTAGTCTCCTTCGCTGATTTCCTCATCAGTCTCTGACTCTCTCCTGGATGTTATAGCTCAGGTGATGAATGAGTACATTTTCTCTGGCTTGAACATTGTTGGAAACATTTGGATAATGTAATTACACAACTCAACAAGGTCTAGTTGGTTTTAGACTTTTTTATGCAGAAAGAATAAAAGTGTCAACACTGAGATCCAGTTTGAGATGGTACAGAAAATCCCAACTAGGAAGTAGAACAGCTTCACACCACAACATATCCACTGTCATTCCTTCTTTTCCTTGTCCTATACAAATGCGACACTCCTCTCTGCACTGGCGCTTAATGTTGCCCTGAAGTACATCCAGCAAAACAGACATTTGTTAATAGAAAAATGCATTTTAGATTTGATTAGATAACTTCATTCATCCCCAGAGGGGAAACCAGCGTGGTTGTCCATGCACAGTGACAAATAAAAGACACAAAGCCAACAGGTCACAGCAGACAGCACATGAAAGACAAAGAGCCACTGCAGTGACCATCACAAGTGATGTAACTTAAATCAAATCCAACAAGATAAACATAGGAAACAAAAGCATTTTATGGCTCAGATTTGCTCAACCGCTGCTCCTGTTCAATGCCAATCCAATGCTGACGCGACTCCACACTGTCTATTCTGTGCAAAAATACCCTCCACAGTTCAGTCAAGTTCTAAAAATACTCCATTACAAGTAAAAGACCTTCACTTCTTTACTTGAATTAAAGTAGATAAGTATGAGCAATAAAATGTATCTGAGAATGGCCCCTTTAAGAGTTTTATTACTGTTGTTGTTGTTGTGTTTATTGTTATCATTAGCGTGAGTCTCATTATTATTGATTATTAAGACAAGTCACATTGTAAAGCTGCAGCTGGTTGAGGTGGAGCAAATTTTAACTAGATACTTGCTAGCTGACTGCATGTTGGGTATTTTCATCTATAACTAGAATGGTTCTCAGTAGAGCACATACCTCCGCCAGGGCCCACCAGTCCCTATCAATTAAAACATTTGAAATCCGCTAGATCCTGATTTTTATTCGGATCTGCATCAAACACTTGTGGATCCCATCCAGCTAAATACACCTGATTTAATTCTTTCATCAAGATCCCTGCATTATAATTAATTATAATATTAAATTTTTTTTATTTTTTTAAATCCCTATCTGGCAATGTTAGAGAAAGTGAGAAAAAATTGAATCGCCTGTATCACTTTTCTCAAATCTGCACCAAAAGTTAATGGGGTCCATTCTGGGCTGAGACCATCCTCCATCCAAGTTTCATGGAAACCAGTTCAGTAGTTTTTGTGTAATTCTGCTGACAAACGGACCAACCAACAAACGGACACAGGCAAAAAGAATAACCTTCTGTGGGAACAACGTGTCATTGTTCTGTAAGATTATGATGAGTTTTAGATTGAATCTCTTGTATTTCTGTCTGAAAAGAGTTGGAATGGAGGCATAAAGTAGCTGCGAATAACCAGGGAAGTAGAATAACTATTTTTACTCAAGTAATTCAATACTAACTTTTATTATAGCCAATACCATTTGGACTGCAGGTTATGATTACATGTATTAAGTATTAATCTGTTGATTATTTTCTCAATAAAACATTTGTCTGCTGGCTACAATTTTCCACAGCCCATGGTGATGTAGTAAAATAACTTATTTCATTCGACCAACACTATCATTCTACTATCATTAGTGACAAAAAAAAAAACATTGAATCCTCACTTGAGGAGCAGGGAATGTTTTGTCAAGTTGTAGTCTGTTTAGGATCAAAGTCTGTCTTTATGTTTTCACAGACTGTGTGTCCTGGCTGAGCCATGACAGAGGCTTACTTCCTGACTGCCTGGAAACAATACTGGCAATAAACGTGCACGCAGGATGAAGATACTCTCTTGATTCGACAAACTCAGACTGCTTAATTCAGCTCAACTTTAGAAAGCACTTCTGCACAGGACAGAGACTGTGAATTCTGTCCCATATTTCTTGCAGTGTAGTTTCTCTTCACAGCCAGTATAGACAGAGCGGTTCATAACTCGAGAGTTATTAATACTGACTTTAGAATATCCAAAACTATTCTTTGAGCTGATTGCGCCACTTCTCTGTGCACAAACTGGCCAGTTCGCAGTGGAAAAACAAAGATGTTCTGTGGGAGCTGAAAAGCACAGCTGGAAAGAAACAATCCGCTCTGTCCTATTCACTGAATCTCACAACTGAGACAATTGATGGTTAAATGCAAATACTGGACACAAAACTAAACCACAGAATACAGTGACTGACCACAGACATGCCACTAGACAAACATGTCGAGGAGCAGCAGGCTGTCTAATCAGATTACAGCTAGGCTATCGCTGAAACAGTTTGTCCAAGATGCTCGAGAAATGCAGTTCAGCTGACGTCAAATTTAAAACACATGCATCCATGTTTCAGTCTCACTGGATCCCCTCATCTGTCTGTCTGACTGCCTTTCTTTCTATGGCTCGTTCTCGGCTCCCTTGCAAAAACGCTGGAATGGTGCAGAGAACATGGCAACATGCCAAGGGAGGGAGAGAGAAAGGGAGGGAAAACAAGAGAGAAAGAGAAGGATAAAGTCAGAGCATGCGTGTGGCTAAGAGAAGCGGGCAGGGAGGGAGGACTTATGGGTTCCTCTCGTGTCTGCGCCGAGCAGCCGCCTCCCTCGGTGCTCACAGGTAATGCTGACAGACGATTGGTCGCACCCCCCTTGCTCCCTCCGCCCACCGTCCCCTCCTCCTCCTCACCAGCCATGAGAGAGGAGAGGAAGACTAGCCATGGCGTGCTGCTACTTCTCTGAGCCTTTCTCTCTGTGTGCTGCTGTGTGAACGCTCCAGTTACACACACACACACACACACACACACACACACACACACACACACACACACACACACACACAGTTCCTCACAGGCATGGCACATTTTGAGTGCATTTAAAGTTGCAACACACTTTACATAATGCACAGAAAGAGAAATAAAGACCACAGCTACAGAACAGAACAGAATAGATGCAAAAAGGTTGCAAAATACAAACTGAAATAGGAAAAAAAATAGGAAAGAAGACAAAAACAGCTGCCAAGTAAAAGTGTTGAGAAAGAGTCTGATTCAGAGGACAAAAAGTAAGACCAACTCTTACAACAGTGTGATTTTTTTGTGATTCTTTCAACATGGCTGCAGACCAGTTCCTTTAAGTGACAAGATGTACATACATCCAAGCTGCTGACTGGTGCATTTCAGACAAGCTGGAACAAATTACACAGAAAATCTGGTTTCTTTGGCCACCGATTGAAACTGAAGAAATGTCTTCTGCAACAGATATGAGACGACATGAGAGAGTCAGCCTGATGTTGTAGTCAAAGTGTATGTTCAAACACATTCGGAGAGCGTTCTGGTAACAGAGCAGAGATTAATAAGATACGATGATGTCATGAAATCATGCAAATGGCAGCTATGGGACAATCCTGGACATCATCTGGAACGGATATTTATACTGTCACTCTCAACACTGTCTCTAACAACAGCAGACATGCTGTGGTTCAAATCTGGCAAGGCTGTTGAGGTTTGACTCATATGCTTCATGAGATTATTCGGGATTCTATGGCTTTACAACCAGCGTTTAAGCATTCACACTGCTGAAGTGTCCTTGAGCAACACACTGAATGCCCACCAGCTCCGAGGGTGCAGACCACACTGACCTTCCTGCTCCAGAACAGCACGGGAGCAACAGTCTCCATCAGACAGGAGCAAGAGTGAATGGAAGTCAGCGAGGATGGCATGCAAATGAACCAAAAGAAGAATGAGGGGCAGTATAATGGACCAAATGAGCATGTTAACAAAACAGCATGGCAGTGCATCACTGGTGTGTTTACTTGTTGCTTTCACAGACAATTGAATAACTGCCACTTCTGTCAACTAAGGTTTCTAAACTCGGGTTGCAGATAAGTGAAGCCACCAGTTATGAATCATGAGAAAGGCACCCCAGAGATACTGATTGTGATGTGGACAAAAAGACACTTCCTTCCCATTTAGAGACATTACTTGACTTAGACTTGCTGTGCATTTGCACAGACACTTAGAAAAGGTGGAATGAATAAAGTACAGCAAAGCTACCATCTGGATCTGTACGGCATGTCTTATTATTAATTAATGTGGAACGTGGGGGGGGGCAGGTGTTAGATATCAGGATTTGGTCATTTTCTGACTTCAATGCCAGTCGTTTATACTTGATGTGGATGTTAAGCCGTTACCAAAATATAGACAATAACAAGGTTTGTGTTTGAATGCCACATACGTCTGAACTGATTTGGAGTAAGAACTGTGCAACATAAGGGTCGAGGGGACGTGAATAATGGAAATAGAGCAGTAACAGTGATAAAATACAATTCGGACCTGCAGTGAGCCACATGACACGATGTTTCTTGTAAAACTGGTCTGAAAGTGTCTGCAGGAAAACTGAGAAATATTTGTGACAAAAATGTGATCTTGGTCATTTTGCATGCCTCCTTACTTCAGCTAGTCACTTCTTGATTACTGACAAGCGGATGTGAGCATCAGTGAAGCTTCATCTTACACTGAATAAAACATATTTAATACCCTGCAATAATGATAAATCAAGGAAACAGCTTCAGAAACCGCAAATATACTTCTTCAGGGGGGTGTGACAACAAACTGGAAGTATTTCTGCCCTCCTAGCAAATAAATGATCTCTGACAGAATGACTTTACACCATCCTGAGACACTGACCTGCCTACAAGAGTCCTACTTTGGCCACTACTCACAGCTCAGAGCTTACATCTTGCAGTGACACTCAGCTTCTACATGACCCCAACCTGTTCAAGCCTGCTCTAGTTTTCTTCCCTAGCTCTATCTCAAACCATCAAGACATCATATTCTTTTAAAAAGTGTGTATTATTATTGACCTCCCAGGGAGTCCTGAGATAAATCAGAGGGTGTTGTAGGATGATTAAAGGGTTACGATATAAGAAAAATAATTGTCCTCAACAAAAATCTGTTTTTCCTGACTTGCCTGACTTCTACTTTTCTCATGATATGTTAAACACTCAGACCTCTTTGGGAGCCTCTGGAAATCCTTCAAATGAAACCATCCAGTGAGGATAAAAAAACAAAAAAACCACTCTGCTCTCACTACGTCCACAATCCAAAATGATGGTGCAAGGCAGACACTGCTATACTATAAAAGCTAAAAAGGTTGGGAAACACTGGTGTAGTGGATTGTCGTTATCACAAAATGAACAGCTACACATCATGTACATCATCATATGATGCCGTCTGAGTTTTGAACACAGCTTTTAAGTTAAATACTTTTTACCAGACTGATGACTCACAGCTGATCTCTGTTTTAACACTCTCAACTTGCTTTTCTTTTATTATTATTGAGAGGATGAGAGGATTTTGTAGATTCCAAAAATAGGAAACTATTTTACTATAAAATGAGGTCCACAGTATCAAGATTTGGCCATTTGCTGTGATGGTGCAACTGTAAAATTACATCTTAGGTTTAAATGTTTCATTCAGTGCAAGTTACACACACAGTAACTTCATCCAATTGCTGGAAAAATCAGAAAAAATATACTGTTTATGCTATCAATTACAATACAGAATGCCATATAGTGGGCTACTTAAGGAAATCTTGTTATTGTATGAGGTTCTTCGTCTGTCCTCCATGTTTCTTTTTGTTTTCCAGTTAGCTTCATCAAAGCACAAAAGAATAAAAATCCAGAAGGATCCTGATGGCAGTCGATATGTTGACATGCCTCAAATGTTATAGCTCTACTAGCACACAACAGAACCCACCAAAGGAGATACACAAGCAAATCATTTTCATTCTGTCCCCACAGCCTTAAAAATTACTTTTGATAAAAAAGGAAAAAGCAGGATTATGTGCCAATTTCATAGTTGGAAAACTAAAATTATGGAGAAGAGAAGAGAAGAGAAGAGAAGAGAAGAGAAGAGAAGAGAAGAGAAGAGAAGAGAAGAGAAGAGCACTGAGATGATGTGGAAATGTTGTCTACATCTATGGGATTAATGGTCTGGAGATGATGGAGGGAGGACAGAAGGAATGACTCACTAAACAAAGTGGCATTACTCTGGTGCATGATGATCTTTGATTGATTGATCGACTGATTGATTGATGGATTGGGAGGTGGGAGGGGAAGAAAAAGAACCGTCTTTTCATCCACACATTATGACGCAATATATCGAATTCTCTCTCACACACAGACAGTCATGTTTAACTGTTGTCAGCAATGGTGACTATCAGGTATCTTAGATTTACTTTATATTTATCAGCTTCTATTTGGCTTCAATACCAGCACACCTATGGTGAAGGAATTGATCCAAACAGTGAAATCCAAACTGAAGACAAGAAGAGCTCTGGCTGCCTAAAAGTTAGAGCTAATAAATCAGGAGGAGGAAAGGTGGTTTGCTCATAAGCCTTGTGCCGTTTTACAGCAAAAACAGGAGAGAGAGAGAGAGAGAGAGAGAGAGAGAGAGAGAGAGAGAGAGAGAGAGAGAGAGAGAGCTTATTCTATAAGCCAAATATGGACACACAGAGAGATGACTGTATGCACGAGGAAGCAGAAGTACACTTTACACATTTGTACAGTTTATCGTTCAAAATATATTCCAATCTACCATGAGCAAAAATCAAGCCACAAAATCATTACTTTGGCTTCAATCACATCAATGCACAACAAATGCTTTTTAAATGTATTCTTTGTTAAAAACACAGCGTCATTTCTGGTTTCTGTTCATGCAAAACATAATTAAAAGTACTTCTTTTTTACTGTTTTGTTTTACATCCTCATCGTTTGGGGTCCCACAGATCCCACTGCATGGTGTTGAAATAATTCTAATAATTAACAAGTGTTGAAGCAACACTTTAACACAAACTTAATTGCATATTTGATTAAGGGGATTCACAGAAATGACCAAAAAGCGTTGCCATTACAAGAAATAAGGAAACAGTTAATCTTTTACACACTACATGACATATCTTAGAACTAACTGGCTTTATATCATATTTTTTGGCCAAGATTCACAGTATGATTTGCTGTGATATTAAGTGAACTCCTGTCAGACTTCCAGTGTTATGAAACTCCAATCCAACAGATTGGGGAGGGCACTGCTGTGCAAACAGTATCGTCAACGTCTATCACAAAACATTTAAAGGGGGTCTGAAGTCTCTGAGACACTAAACACAAGCAATGCATTCATTTCTATCGCACACTACTGAAACATGTCATTGGTGGTTCAAAACTATGTTCATAAAAAATTATCAAAAGTCATTAATGTGATGAATCAAGCAGATCAAGTTAATTAGGTGTGTAGACATGTTAAAAAGGGCTACCTGAATGCTGCTCAGTCCAGCTCCTGTCCAGGTGCTTTGTGCTATTGTTTTTATTGTCTCTATAAAGGGGCAGCCATTATAACTCAGGCCACAAGCACAGGTACATATAAACAAGAATATAAGTTCAACAAGAAAACTCTAGTTTTCAGGCATTGCTAATAGGCCTGAAGCTATAATGTGTAACAGCTACAGTCAGGGAACATCCTTGTTACTGATTTGTTTCTATTAAAAAAGACATTGATTTATCTTATCATCATCAGTCCATCTGCCCAGTGGGGAAATCATATCAACAACAGCTCAGCTGGAAACACAGACAAAAAAAATAAGATGTTACGTTGATGAGCAAAGTGCACATCCTGGGGACACCCGAGCCCCATTTTATACAGTTTTATAATCAAACTGTGTAATAATAATTACTGTGTTTGATGTCATAGCTCAAACTGTCATTTTCAATTCCTAAACTCTGCTGCAAATACCTGCTCTCAAAGAACCACTCGCTTAGCAGCACACACACACTGAGTGCATATTCAAACATGCAGCACTGTGGAAACAAAAAAGCAAAAGCAAATGTCCAAAGAAAACTCTGCAAATGTAAAATGGGATATAAAATTATTTTTAATTAAGTATTATTTTCAGTGAGTGTATGTTGTGTAACATTAACACTGGGTATTTTGGCACACCAACTCTGACCAAGCATATCAAAAAAATAAAATAGAGGGTATTCATTATGCTTTATAACTACAACAGACTGGACAGCATTTTCACATTTCTATTAAAAAGGGCACACTCTCATCAGACAGACAGTTTGCAGGAAGCTCTGTTTGTCTTCCCCTTCTGTTATTTATATTCTTAAACTGTGGAGGCTTTTAATGATTTTTGGTAGGCGTCTCTGCTGTTGTAGGTTTGCTTTACACTCACTCGCTCACTCCAGGCATTCTATACATTTTTCTGTCCAGAGAGGATGTTCCCTCTCTGAAAAACTCCCCCACCCTCACTCACACACTCCAGTCCCCCGACTCCTGCACCCCTCCCAGCTCTCCCGTCTCCCCCTCTACCACTCTTGCTGACCTCAGCCTGACACACATTTCAATCAACTTCATGATGGATATTATGACTGTCTCTGAAATGTAAAACCCTTCTATCTTCATCTTACAGCGGACATTTTTTGATACATACACACACACACACACACACAAAGCGTACATGTCGCAATATGGCCAGGGGTCAGGGAGCAGCCATGGGCGGCGCCCCCTGTAGACTATGAGGGGCTCCGCACAAACACTTATAGAAGAGAAAGAAGGAATTGAACCTTAGAACTTCCCGTTACAGGACTGCCCCCTCCCCCCTCCAACACAGGGGTTTGTTCCCAGTGAATAGCCGACCCCTCCCACACCGACACACACCTCCATTGAGGTTCCACAACAGAAAAAAACGGCACCAGAGCCACTTGTGGCGTTAATGTGACCATATACCATGAATGATGTCTTTTAAACAAATACCAGAAATATAGTGACTTCATGAAGGCAACGCGCCACCCGCCTCACACACACACACAGCAGCAATACACCTGCTAACATGGCTGTGACGACACTACGGACAGATTAAGAGGAAACCGTTCACATGATGTGACGCAGGAGCTCGTTAAGAACCGGAAAGACAATAAATATACTGAGAATTATTAAACTTCTCAATCTAAAAGCACACGTCGTCAAAAATCTCATCGTCTGTTTACGCACACACTCGTTAATAAACCCGCAACTCACCTACTGTTGTTTCACAGCTGAGACATTTTAAACATTTACATAATTATTTAATAAATTCCCCTGAATTCAAACATCAAACTGACACATGTAGATAGTGTTGCTCGGCAGATGTTTGACATCAATATTTAAGCACGATAATTTGAGACATAATTTGGATAATTGGGCTCTCGCTGACTGAGTATATGAACGGCCATTTTAAGATGGGGCTTTCAAAAATTGGTTTGCGTCATATGAACCCTCTCCTGCTGCGCCCGTTTGTATCCTGAAACACACAAGTAACACACACAAATGGAGTAGCCACTTGTGCTGCCACAGGGTGAGCCGGGCGCTCAGAGACCCGGAACTACACAGAGTTACAACAGCAGCCTGTACAGTTCCCCTGCTTCGTTCAGAGCTTCGCCATTTTGCCCTCACTGCCTGACGTGGAGTGACTCCTCTCTGCGTGGACGCACCACGTGTTATGGAGCCACGGAAGGCCTCAGCTCGCGCACGGTGGCCCTCTTCTCACAAATCATCTTTATCATTATGGCTCTTCAAGGTTATCGCAGAGAAGGCGTGGGACACTTTTCGGACAAACACAGCGCCATCAGAATAATTTACCGACCCGCTGGGAGATTAGAAGAAATTACAGCCTGCTGCCATGTTGGTTCTCTGAGCAGGGCGAGTGACCTGCTTCTGTAGTCTGACAGTAACTGACATCCAGCCTCTCTGTCTAACGCTAGCCATCTACAGAAAGCACACACTGCAGGTATTTCTGCGCTACAGCCATGTTGTAACACTTCTTCATGGCCTCCTCTCATGGCGCAGGGCGCGCGCCCCAAACCAGGTCAAATTCAAATATCTGGCCACATTCGCCCAAAATGCGACTAACATTCATTGCAATAAATACCACAGTTTATTTTAAGCAAACGATGAAGCCATAGGATGTAATCTCCGTTCACTATTCTTTTTGATCATGGGAAACACATATTACGCACACGTGTGGCCAAATGGCGGAACATGGAGGACTGCGCTCACTGCTCACCGCGTATCTGTGCCAAAGGTTACAGGCATGAATGATGATCTATAGAGTTCCATAATACTTGTAAAAGCAGGTCAAGTAGGTCTCCCAGCAAAGAGCAGCTGATCTACACTGGACCCCAGTTTATCCTTTGGACCGAGCAAATGTTCAAGTCGAAGCTACAGGTTCATTTTGTCAATTAATATTCTTTGGAATGACGACAAACGAAATAGATTTTTAATGCGCTGATATTTACACCACTGTCCTATTGTACGTATTACCTATTTCACTGCTGGCTACAAAAGCATGAAAGCTCAATATAATATTTTTTTTTATTACAATTATTATCCATATAAACTCAAAATACACAGCTGAGTATTTACAATAAATGAATAAAATTTAACAGAACATTTATGCTGAATTTATTCAACATTTAGAAACAATTAGGACTCAGTTTAATAAAATAAACTTAAACATTTACATTTTGGCTGGAGCAATTTTACAAAGCCAAAAAAACTTTATTATTATTAATATTATCATCGTCGTCATTATTAATATTATTTAGAGTATTTAACGTGAATCATTCAATGAAGCTTTTTTTCAGCTAGAGATGAATGTGATCTAAATATTTACACACACACACACACACACACACACACTCACTCACTCTCTCTCACACACACACACACACACACACACACACACAGGAGGAGTAGACTAAATTAGTCCAATAAATCTACATGCGTGGAAATAATGTGTATACGCAATTAATGAGCTATCAATTCCAAACACGGAGTTTAAAAAGTTCCGAACATGACCACGAAACTACCACAAGTAGCCTACCACACATTTCTGAGATGCATATTTCCCAGTTTCTTTCAAAACCGTGTTAAATAAGTAAAAAGTGTAGATAGATTAGAGGCTGACCTGCAGCCTGTTGGGCTGTAGGACGAGCTGATGACTTTGATACAAAGAATGTACCTCGACATGTTTACTGACTTCCCTCAACCAACAGCAGCAGCAGCACTTTCAATTGAAGAGAAAGCCCAGAATGCTTCTCACAGCACGGCAGGCAGCTTCAGCTAGCTGTCACCAGTTCAGTTTCACAGCAATGGCCGACAAAGTTGAGGCTTCACACAGCCACACCAAAAAGCACAACCAAACTAGCTACGACTGCTCCGAGCATAGGCTCCAATGGGCTTTTAACACAAGGTGGGCACATGGGCACGTTTCAAAGCAGCACTTAACGCAAATTAACCAGAGAAATAATTGTGTACGGTTCTAATTTGATGAAAGAAAGGCCTGGACAAGGTGATGCAACACATAAAAGGGGCTTCACAGAGAAAGGGGGAGGGGGGCAGGACACAGAGCTCAATACTGTTCAGTACCTTTGCTTCTTGGGGACGGAGTGCTCGACTTCAATACGTTTCCCCTGAAGTTCCACTTTACCTGAAAAAATACAAAGAAAAGACGGAGAATCAGAACACACTGTGGCTACATGCTAACTGTTTACTAGCTGCTGCAGGCCTATGAGGGAATATGGAGTATTCATGGCACATAGCTAAAGTGGAGTAGGCTACTCCTACCAGCTAACTTTTGTAAACCTGCAGCTTAGGAAAGAACTAAACCCGAGCAGAGACGCAGGTGAGAGGGGGACAGGTTCAGAGGGCCCAAAACAAGGCTGAAAAGTAACAGAGCAAGTGAAATGTGCAGGCACGTCACTTGTGTCCCATAATGAGCTACTTGGACATCACAGATGCACAATGACAACCAAGCGGTTTATTATTGTTTTTCTCCGGGACTGCTGGTGTGTCTTTTAAAACATTGCAAGTGTGTGTAAGAGGGCTGTCTCTGGACTCCGGCTGTTCCGTGAGGTTTTAATGTAGAAGAAGCAGAGGGAGCTGACAGGCATGGCGACCTTGCCTCCTCACGTTACATGTAGGAAATCATGAGAAATAGGCTACAAAGCTCTGACGCCATGAGTGAATCGAGCTCTAACGTTAATGGTGCTACTCAACGATAATTTTGGATTCGTGGTGGTGTGAGGCCTGTTTTGGTAAGTGCACAGGGTAAGGTGTATTTTTATATATCTTTGTCATAGTGGAGTGCCGGCTTAAAGGGGGAGGGGAGCAGCGAGGCTTCATGCTATATCACAGGAGAGTACTCAATGCAATGCTAGGCGTGCAACACATCAGAATGCACTCACATACACGTATTAGCCCAAAACGCACACGCCTCAATCATAACTGGATTTCAAGTGATTGTATTAATAACTTGTTCAATATTATGAAGGGGGAGTGCTGTACGTTCGCCATGGGCTCAGGCTCTACGGTATAGCTTAAGGCTACGTTTATACTACGTGTGCCCCCCCACCCCCTGCAAAACTTGAATGGCTCCCCAGGGCGTACGGTATCAATACAATAATTGTGGGAATATATTTTTATCCGCTTTGTACGTGTAGTAGCCTCGGAGCTGGACGGACCGTAAAACTGGGCTACACCGCCGAAGGTGGGCATGCAGCCGTGGCTCTGTATACCGCGTCTTTAGAATGAATGAAACTAAAGGTGGAGGGGGTGTTTGGCGGTCAGTAGTCCACCTTAACTCACCAGAAAACGTCTCGATAGCCTTCATGGCCCACTGATCGTCCGGACAATCCACAAACGCATAGCCGGTTTTCATTAGAAACTGTCCGGAGTATGGGATCTTGTGGTCGTCAAAGGTTTTCCCTAAGTCCTCGGCAGTCACGTTGTCGCTTAGATTCCCAATGTATAGCTTGTGCATGGTGGAAATTGTTTTTCCAAGTCCAAAAAACGAAGAAAAAAAACAAAGCCCGGAATTACTAGAATTTAAGCCAGCGAAAAAAGTTTATCTCCCGAATCTGCTAGTAGCGCAACAAGATAGTGTCACACTAACTGAAAGTGGAAATCACGCTAGAGGGCAAGAATATCTCAAAAATATGTTTAAAGGAATACAGAACGGAAGAAACGTAAATTCTCGTTAGGAAAGTAAAATAAAAAAAAATGAGATTTTAGAAGTGTAAAACCAGACGGTAACGTTGAATTTAGCCGTAAATCCAGTTGAATAAGTGGAGCAGCAGGAGAAATGAATCCCTTGACTTGCAGCCCGGCCCCAGCAGACGAATAAAGCAGCAGCCTATAGCCTCTCTATCGCACTGTGGAGGAGGTGGGTTGTACTGGATGGATTTGGTGATGGGTCTGTGGTGGAAGAGTGGGAAAAACTATGGCGGGATCAGATCGGGAAAAATGTTTTCCTCTCTCTCCGCCTCTCTCTCTAGTTTTCTACCCTTCCCCTCTTTCACCGATCCGCCTGCTGCCGGCAGCGGGGTGACGCCGCCCCTCCGCCGACTCCAATTCGCGTTTTTTTTTTTTTTTTTTTTGTTTGCAAAGAGGAAACCACGTGGTCTATTTGGAGTAGGTTAGAGAGAGGAGGAGGGGGGCATCCCCTTCTCATCCTGGGGTATTCACCAGATGAGCGCGTGTGTAGTCTACATGGGCGCGCGCATGGGCACACAGGCAGAGACCCCTGGTTGTGTAGTGTTGTGCTCGCTCCAGTCTGTACTGTACTTGTGCACTGTGTGTACTGCACTGGGGCTTTTATGCAACACGACGAGGCCACACATGCGCTTAATGCGCTCCCGCTCGTGCGGGTAAAGATTAGGCCATATAGAGAGACATGGCTTCCTCCATAGAACATGGTGGCTAAAAGCTAAGGCCGAGTGATTTTTTTCCAGGCGTCGAGCTGGTTGTACGCCACAACTCACTTCGGCCCACAGCCGTGTCTTTAGTAGCTGAAGGCCTGGGTGGGGAAAATAAGCCCACATTTAGATATATAGGCACCGCCTGCTAATTCTATAGCCGAGTACCCCCACCCCTCTGCTGCTCCCACCCTCTGACGAATATGATGCATAGTAAAGTAGTTAGTCGTCATGATGTTACATAAATGACCTATGGTGAACCTCAGGCTGTTTGGAGCAGGGGAACAAAGGGTCCAGGGCCTCAGTTTTGTCTCAGGGGCCGCTGCTACTGGAACCTGTGGAAACCCTCTTCCCCAAACTGCCACACCGTGCCTTCACCCACACCCACATCAACTGAAACAATGTGTCAGATATGGCGGCGACACAGTGGAGCAACGGCAGAGCACGCTGCTGTAGCCTAGCAGGGCGGGGGTCCCTGCAGCTCCCAGTTAACGTGAACCGCCTTCTGCTTTTCAGGCACCTAATTCAAGTGTCGTTATTGTACCTGCTCAGTAACGTCGTGGCTTCCAACAGGCGACACCTGAGTCGAAAAGTAAAGTTAGCTGTGTCCGCCCCACTCTGGCAGCCGTGTTAGTTTCTGTCTCACTAGTTTTCTCACATTTCTCTGCGTGGAGCGCACAGGAGACTGCAGAATGGCGCAGTCGCTTGGCTACAGCACCACACACACCGCGCGCCCCTCTGCGTGGATGGAGCCTTTTTTCAAAATGGAGGCGCACAGGCCTGCCTCTCCCCCACGCGCATCCACAGTGTGGCTGCGGCTCGTGATGGCGCTCTGTGCGTACACTGTGTGCATACATGACGCCTTCATGTGTTGGTTAAGAAAAAAAAAATCGACAAGCGTGGAGTTTGATTTAAAAGGGCTGTTCCGTCTATGTGAGATACCATTTTAGACTTTATAACCATAATGTAGACGCCCGGAGGCGACGTGGCGCTCTCCTGCGCTTGCTTGGTTAGAAAATGGCTCCTGTGCACAAAATGATTCAAACCCTCAAACTGTTTTGACGTAACACTTGCTTCGTCATGGGTGACACGTACAAACGAGAGAATTTCATTATATAGCATATCTTTTTTTTTCATCTGCACATAGGGATCAATGTGTGTGACTTTATTCAGTTAGTGTGCATTAGACCTATCAACAATTCTCAACATACCCTTGGTTTTGACATTTTCCTTCATAAGAATGTCTGTATTTGCCCATATATTAGCCCTGAAAGCATACAACTAGCTTGTTTTGGGACATAGAATAACATTAATAAATAGAGTAAACATTTTACCATATGTTAATCCAAGATTAATCATATCCAATATTAAAACCCTGGGCATGACACAACTTAGTCATGGCAGTATATTAGATGAAACAGCCTGAGCAGCAGTATGGAGAGGAAGAATACGAACACTTCATGTAGGAATACTGTAATTATGCAGTAATGCCAGCTCCAGATTATGATCCTATACTGGTAAAGACTTAATACATTCCTGCAATACAGGATGACACACTTCTCCTCTCTGTTGTTCTGAACACACACGCTGGTCACAGGGGAACTGGTGAGGTCACAGGCGAGGGATTCCAGGGGTCAAATAACTACTTAGGTTGCAACATATTTTGAGGCTTCTGCAACAAAAGGAGTTTGTGACTTTTCTCAGGTATTGTAGCAAAAAACTGATAACATCCGTTTCATTAAACAGACTGAGATTGCAAACTAAAAGCAGGAGTTGTCAACATAAATTTTGAATGCATACTTGCAGTGCAAAAACTATACATGAGGATTTTGGTTTGAAAGCTTAAAATTATACCTAATTGACCTGCGTTGGATGAAGTTTGTCCAGATTGTAGCTACATATGCTACTTTTTTATTTTATTTTAGTTTACCCGACAAAATGTGCTTTTTTCAGACTCATTTTTTTTACAAAGGGTTCCTACATGTCCCCTGTGATTATAATAATGTTCATTGGTCTCTGTTGATCATTAAATTGATTATTATGCTCTCCAGTGATAATGATTAACCGGTGGTAGTTTCCCTATTGCAAAGTGCAGTTAATATTCTAAGACTGCTCTCGGGGTGCATTAGTTGAAACCAGATCTCTAAAAGTTTTCTGCATTGAGAAACAAATTAAGCTCCTCTGTGAGACTCATGAACATTATTTATCATTGCTTATTAAAATTATGTATATTGTATACAATAAAACTTGTGACACTGTTGTTCTTTCAGCACAGCAAGTTTCCCATAGAGACAAACGCAGAATGAAACCTGTTGTTTTTGAGTGTGAAGTGACTGCTGACAGACGGACTGTCCCTGACCACTCAGAGTCACTGTCCATGTGCTGTGATCTCAAACAAATCAGCGCCTCCCGAGAGGTTTCATCATAGTTTCCCTCCTCCCTCACTTCTCACCCCCCTCTTCTCTCTTTTGGCACCTATTAATTCCTCTTCCCTTATCTTTCCTTCAACCTCCAACAAAAGAACCTGCCCCACAAAAACCTGTCTATGGTCTCTTTCTATTCCTCCCTTTCTTTGTTGATTATGATCTTTAGACGTATCACAAATGATGTTGTCATATCTTCTCTTACATTGGCTGGAAAGGAAATGCTTCATTAAAAAAACGGTTATTCCTCAATTACTTCAGTAAGATGTGTACTGGCTGAGTACGACTCAATTACATGTTCAGAAAACAGACCAGTCATGTACAATGGTGGAGCATATATTTAGATCTTTTACTGAAGGAAAAGTTGCAGTGTTAAATCAGCCAGACGGACTTAAAGAGGTCATATTATGCTTTTTGTGTTTTTGCCTTTCCTTTATTGTGCCATGTAGCATTCACTGCTCGTGCTCTGCCTGAAACGCCTGGTTTGTAGTCAAGCCTTTACTTCTGTAACTTATGTGATTGTCATTATGTAACAGGCGTTATATATATATATATATATATATATATATATATATATATATATATATATATATATATATATATATATATATATATATATATATATATATATTTATTTATTTATTATAAAATATATACACTCCAGTCAGTCAGCAGACATACAGTTGCTACTGCTGTAGGGGCGTTATTTTAGATCACTCTACCTTGCTCGGCACGATCCGCCTCTGATTGGCTACATACTGCCCATTAAGTAATGCACATGTGCAACTCTCACCAAAGATTGAACAGAGGCGAGATGTCTCACTCTGTAGCTAAAATGGAGCGTTCAAGCACAGTGTGAAAAGGGAGGCTGCAGCAACGCACCATATGGGAAAAATAATGTTTTGTTTTTTTTAATTAATGTATGTCAATCTATTCTACTTGGACCCCAGAAAAAAGTATGAACCTGAAAACTAGCATAATATGACCTCTTTAAATTAACAAAAATAAAACACTTTTGGTGTAGAACTGCAGTGTAAATATATATGTGTGTGTGTGTATATATGTATACACACATATATACACACATACATATATGTGTGTGTGTGTATATATATATATAACATGTGTGTGTATAAAACAAACATTTAAACATTAAAATATTTTTTACTAGATTATAATACAGAGGATGCTTGGGATCATTTTTTAATTATTATGTAAGTTTACTGTTTCAGTGCACTGGTGCCTCACTACTTCTGTTATTTAGCTTTGAACAGTGCAAGACATTACATTACAAGACATTACAATACATTGATGCAGTGAAGTACCTCAGATCGGCACTGAAGCACAGTATTTAACCACTGCACACAAGTTCTTCCTCAAAACAGGAAATTACTCTTATTTTGTATTTTTTTTTTTTTTTGGCATCAATGGCATCATAAGACTGTGTCAACAGCCTTCTCTTTTGTGTGTGCTTCTGTGTGACTGTGTGTTTTGGGGGAGGGGTGTATAGGTCAAAGGCTGTGGAGAAACAGGTTGAATTGGGCGGGAATGCAGAGGGAGGAGACCAACAGCCTCAGGAAATGCAAATTAGTTCATGCTCCTTACGTCATGGTGTTGCATGTCATATTATACTTAAAATGACTTTGTTGCATCTTCACAGTGCTGTTTGATGAGGTAATTATGCCATTCTATGACTGAGTGACCTTCACCCTTACGTTCTATGGTGCTGCAAACCAACCAAACTGATTCAACACAAAGAAATGCATTCAAAAAGTAAAATACAATTTAAAAAGCTTTTAGAGGGCAAATGCCTTCCTCAGTGTACAGCTTTCAATGTGAAAGAGAGGAGAAACAGTGAGCATGCCACCCAACTAGATATTCAAGACAGAATTACACTCCAATAATGGCTGTTTACCTGACAAAAAGGCCAGAAAAAGCACACCTGGAAATTGTATGGATATTTGTATGTTTGCTGGTGGTCCTGAATCTATTCTCCTGACTGCCAGTGGAGCAACGTAACCAGATCACATGTTCATTTCTCACAGAGCTGAGCCTAAAATTGTAAGCTCAAAAGCCATTCAAAGCATTCCAGTTATGTGCAATTTTTCATCGCGAGATTAGAACAATCAGACTAGAGCAGAGAACAAACATCTGTCTCTGAAGAGTTCAACATTTACATCTAGACTACATATAAGCTTGGTGATACTTGGCGATTTTACTTACTGTCATCAAATCCCTTGAAACGACCAGCACTGAATGTATCTACTACAGGTAGAGTGTGTGTGTGTGTGTGTGTGTGTGTGTGTGTGTGTGTGTGTGTGTGTGTGTGTGTGTGTGTGTGTGTGTGTGTGTGTGTGTGTGTGTGTGTGTGTGTGTGTGTGTGTGCGCGTGTGTGTGTCAAATCCTGGTATACATTTTGTTGTCCACATACTATTAAAACACATCAGTGAGCCACACTGTTGCAGTGGGGGACATCTTCCTCATTACCATGAACACACACCGTCCTGCTGCTCCAAAGTCTCACTATAGTGTCGGATGTGGATTAATCCACTACTGAAAATAGCCCCAATAAGATAAGATAAGATAAGAAGACTTTATTGTCCAATGGTTTAAAAACACAGTTGAAATTTGCCTTTGGCATCTTGGTAGTCAGCCAGCAACAAGAGCTGGGCACATCCAGCACAGTAACACGTAAATAAATAAACACATGAAATACAACATTACAATTAAATGCACTACCTCCTTCTGTTTGACTAACGTTTACTTAAAAGTACAGGAAATGAAAAGAACAGAAAATTTATATTTGTGAGGCATTTTTAAAGTTGACAACAATAAAAGTGTCAGGGTCACATGCCTGCAAAAAGCAAGTCTTAAGTGAAGCAACACAGTTTATAGTAGTGAGGTGGATTTACAGGTCAAAGTGTAACTGAAGTCAGAACTGCTCTTTTATAAGCTATCACCTCACAATGGCAAGAACCAAGAACAGCCATGACAGATCATTCAGAAAATTGCACAATGGCTGTTTGTAGAGGCTCAAAGGAGCTTTACATTTAAGAAAACCTTAATGCTTTAACTACATGACAAATCTCTATTCAGATTTTCCCTCTGTGGCACTCCTAAGCCCGGTGTTCCTCTTCCAGAGCCTGCAGGTAGAGAACATCTCATGTAACTTCAATGCCTTCCTGCAGAAACAAACAAGACGGAGACAAGGAGTCCTCATTAGACGGCCTGTGCTGTAACGATGAGGCCGCTGAGGCAGGAAAAAGTCACATAGTCAGGGAGATAATGAGATCCAGGCATCATTTATCGTTAACTGAACAACAACATTTGACAGTAGATTTCTATTTTCTTTGTATGATTGAGACTATAATGGATTTTGTAGTGCCGAGTCCCAGTTCAACTAATTGCACAGATCAGCTTATATATTGCATGTTGATTTCAAAAACGTGTGCTTTCTGCTGCATTCTTTTAAGGAAGTGTAATGTGAATCAGGCTGATTATAGGTAATAGTTTCATTTATACGTCCAGACTCAACACTTTCATTGATTTGCTCTCCATAGCAGCCGTTGTCCCCTTTAATGAACTTCCTCTTGATCTCCACAGAACCTCCTCTAATGCTGTATAAAACTGTTACAAGAGAACAGAAACACTTTCTAATAATCATCATTAATAAAAGGTACATTTGTAGTTAATTAAACATTAATAAGTTGACTGTTATAAAGCATGTATTTATAAAGCAACTGTTGAAACTAAGAGTTAAAACTGACAGGTGGTTAATAATTACTGTGTAGTTCATCTAAAAAAAACAATATGGATCGTCAACTGACTATTATAAACCTTTATAAATGTTTAATGATTGCTTAAAAAAAAAAGCATTTAATTGTAAGTTAACAGTGAAAAAACTATTGCTCCAGTTAAATCAACTATAAATGTACCGTTTATTAATGCTGGTTAATATAAAGTGTCGCAACTTGCATTCGCGTCACATGTGAACACTTCCTGTCTGCTGCTCGTATATGTTGTTTGAACGTTATACGGATAGTTTTCCTGCATATCTGCTCCAACAAGAACAGACAGGATATCTGCTGCTGGACTAACGAGATCCGCCATCAGTGTGCAGAAACACACTGTTAGTGCATATATGTTATTCCTGTCCAATTTACCTTGTCTCCTTATCATGTCTTCTCCCTGGCAACCCTTTATAACATGATATCAGACATACAACCTCGTGTTGGTTTCCTGTGATGCTGATTTTGATTCATTTATTGATTAATCCATCGATTGTTTCCTCAGTTACTGTATTGAGTTTTTGGTCCACGAATTGTCAGAAAATGATGATGATGATGAATGATTGTGTTTAGTTTTCTGTCGTAGAAGAGGAAAAACACCAGGAAATATTCACATTTGAGGAGCAGAAATCAGAACATTTGACATAGTTTCTGAAAAAATGACTAAAAACGATTAATCGATTATCAAAATAGTTGGAAGTTATTTTTATAGTTGACAACAAATCAACAATTTCAATTGAATCGTATCAACTGGCATTTTCTTCTTTATAGCTCAAAAAAAGTGTTTTGATTAACAGCATGCATAAAATGGCTTTACATTATAAATCATGAGACCATCTCTTTTCAGGAATGCTAAACAGTCTACTCCAATAGTGGTTCTGGAGCTTTCAATCATGTCACAAGATCTTTATCTGCAGGTGGAGACAACGAGAAGTCAAAACTCACAGGTTCAGAGTAAAAATTGCATTTAAAAAATCTTTCAGTGACAACAGGGTATGTGTTGATGAAGACCATGTGATATGATTGAAAGATTCAGAACATTAAATAGCTCAAGTAAGATTGATTCATTAACCTCTGAACTTGATGAGAAATTTGAACTCAATCTCTTCTTACTTGGTTTTTCTGGAGCTTTGAAAAAAGGCTTCTCAGTAATTTGTTCAACCACATGGCCATGAAAACGTACATAAGTGGACCTTTTTGACCTGACTATTGTTCCGAGTTGACCAGTGTCTACGAGAGGAACAGATAAGGACAGTGAAAATAAAAGCTACAACACAAAGCTCTCTGCCTCATTACCTTTGTTTGAAGCCCTCTGAGATCATAGAAATCACAATTAAGATGATCTGATAGATAAATCAAATTCACTTGAGTTTAACATCTCGATTCATTTGACAACAATAACGAGCACTTTGACGATCACATGAGTTATAAGGGATAACATCTCTGTAGACGTTATTAACCTCAGCCATGATTTGACACCTTAAAGTGTTGAAAGAGAAATGTACAGTAAACTTTCAAAGTTATGGCAGCATGTTAAAATAAGCCACCTACTCATTGCTTCACCTTTACACACAAATACAGGTGAAACTCAAAAAATTAGAATGTCGTGCAAAAGTTCATTTATTTCAGGAATTCAACTTAAAAGGTGACACTAATATATTATATAGACTCCTTACATGCAAAGTGAGATACTTCAAGCCTTTAGTTGTTATCATTTTTGATGATTATGGCTTACAGCTTATGAAAACCCCAAATTCAAAATCTCAGAAAATTAGAATATTGTGAAAAGGTTCAATATTGTAGGCTCAAAGTGTCACATTCTAATCAGCTCATTAATCCAAAACACCTGCAAATGGTTCCTGAGCCTTTAAATGGTCTCTCAGTCTGGTTCAGTAGAATTCACGATCATGGGGAAGACTGCTGACCTGACAGTTGTGCAGAAAACCATCAGTGACACCCTCCACAAGGAGGGAAAGCCTCAAAAGGTAATTGCAAAAGAAGTTGGATGTTCTCAAAGTGCTGTATCAAAGCACATTAATAGAAAGTTAAGTGGAAAGGAAAAGTGTGGAAGAAAAAGGTGCACAGGCAGCAGGGATGACCGCAGCCTGGAGAGGACTGTCAGGAAAAGGCCATTCAAAAGTGTGTGGGAGCTTCACAAGGAGTGGACTGAGGCTGGAGTTACTGCATCAAGAGCCACCACACACAGACGGATCCTGGACACGGGCTTCAAATGTCATATTCCTCTTGTCAAGCTGCTCCTGAACAACAAACAACGTCAGAAGCATCTTACCTGCGCTAAAGAAAAAAAGAACTGGTCTGTTGCTCAGTGGTCCTCTTTTCTGATGAGAGCAAATTTTGCATCTCATTTGGAAACCAAGGTCCCAGAGTCTGGAGGAAGAACGGAGAGGCACACAATCCAAGAAGCTTGAAGTCCAGTGTGAAGTTTCCACAGTCTGTGTTGATTTGGGGAACCATGTCATCTGCTGGTGTTGGTCCACTGTGCTTTATTAAGTCCAGAGTCAACGCAGCCATCTACCAGGACATTTAAGAGCACTTCATGCTTCCTTCAGCAGACGAGCTTTATGGAGATGCTGACTTCATTTTCCAGCAGGACTTGGCCCCTGCCCACACTGCCAAAAGTACCAAAACCTGGTTCAATGACCATGTGATTACTGTGATTGGCCAGCAAACTCACCTGACCTGAACCCCATAGAGAATCTATGGGGCATTGCCAAGAGACAAATGACAGACATGAGACCAAACAATGCAGAACAGCTGAAGGCCGCTATTGAAGCATCCTGGTCTTCCATAACACCTCAGCAGTGCCACAGGCTGATGGCATCCATGCCACGCCACATCGAGGCAGTAATTCATGCAAAAGGGGCCCAAACCAAGTACTGAGTACATATGCATGATTATACTTTTCAGAGGGCCGACATTTCTGTATTTAGAATCCTTTTTTTATTGATTTCATGTAATATTCTAATTTTCTGAGATTTTGAATTTGGGGTTTTCATAAGATGTAAGTCATAATCATAAAAATGATAACAAATAAAGGCTTGAAATATCTCACTTTGCATGTAATGAGTCTATATAATATATTAGCTTTATATTTTGAGTTGAGTTACTGAAATAAATGAACTTTTGCACGATATTCTAATTTTTCGAGTTTCACCTGTATAATTAAGAAATCATATAAAACAAAAAACATTAAAATGATTGCAGGAATGTCATCCGTTTATTTCTCATATTGGCTTAGTACGGCTGTTGTATTTGAGTAATGATCAACCAAGCCCTGTACAAGGCCTCACCCTCTTTGTTTAACTAAAAAAAATTCATTATCCTGCTTCATTTAATTAACATATACGAGAACAGAACTGAACAACGAGGATGACACAGAGCATAAGACACAGACAGGGTGAAATAACACACTGTCCCTGGATAACAGTGAACTCATTGTCAGCACATTATCAGAAAAAATAGAGAAAGTGCTCAATATTGAAAACAAGGTCTATTTATTACTTATTACAAAGTAAAGTGTGAAAAACTGCTCATGTCCCACTGTTTCATAAACTGATCACTCCTTGGATTTACAGCAGTGTTTCTTATGTTTCGGGACTGTTTACTTTCGCTACATACACCTGATATGCCTTACGAAGCCTGGACTTATGAGCAGTAATAAAGACCAGGAATTCATCAGTTTGTCACCTACCCTTTCCTGTTAAAATGTTTAAAACCTGTCAGAAACTTCAACATCATTCACTGCATTCAATGGCTTGAAGCTCTTTTGAAGATCCCCTCCAGCCACATTTTAAGACAAAAAAAATATTCTTGTAGTTGTTGAATAATTGATAGTGATTATTGTCTTTATAAAGTGTTTTTCCACAAAAAGTCAAATAACCAGATTAAAAATGATTAAAATCAGACCTGTTTTTTTTTACTGTAATACGAAAATCCAGAATGTGTGAATATGCCAGCTATCTAAATAGCAAAGGTTTACAGTTGAACAAAAGATTTCTCCTTCTTCACTGAAAAGTCCATTTTCAGTATGTGTGACCTGGAGGTTTCAACAGAACACTTGTAAGTAGCATACTGGGCGATGATTGCCTTCGACTAGCGTGACGTCATAAAATCCTGCTGGTATGTCCAAGTGTTTAACAGAGAGTTCAGGTGAGCACAGAGAATGTGTGAAAACAAACCCATCATTCTGCAGAGTGATGCTCAAACATCACAGTGAAGAAAAAACACGTTTGACTGCAGAGGGATCTCATATTTAAATCACACAGGAGAGGGCCACTGACCTTTTTCTTTGAGTTCACTACAGATCAGCGAGGCCACGTCATCCATCGGACTGAGGTGCCTTGCTTGGTGGGGACTTGGACAGTTGGGCTGAAGAATGGGAGAGTGTTTATTAACGTTCCACTTTTTTTTCCTTCTCTTGCAGTTACACAGAGGTGACAAAGGTTGAATGGGCAGTTTGTTGTGAATAATGATTTAGAGACAAAAGTAAGTGGTGTTTGCTTTTAAAGAAAAGAGTCAAATCATTAAAGTCTGGCAAAAAAATCAGTAAGTGGACCTTAAGCTGGGAAAGATTTTGTGAAACTGAGATTTCAAGTTCAAGAATGACCTTTAATGCTATCGAAATGTTCTGGGTTTTTTTAAATCCCCATTTAGTTTCACTAAAACGAAACCTAAATGTTTAATTTATTATTTTTTTTATTTTTTTCATCATAAATTGGAGTTTGCCATATTGGTACATGTCATGCTCAGACAGAATTCGACATGCTTTCTTCGAAAATGATCGAATTGTCACATTCATTTACTCCACAGGCCCTGGTTTGGTCTGAGGGTTTCAATCATCACTGCAACCTCAAAAAACAACCAGCCTGTTTTTCATTTGGAAGATCCAAACACTCAGGACTGGAGGCCAAAATTGTTCTCATCCACAGCAGAAATCCAACACTTAAATGTATTTTTTAAAAACTAAATATGCTTGAATGGACTGTAGGGAAATGTGAATACAATGATTTGAAATGATTTGAAGGTCATCAGAATGTTTCTCCACACAAACAATGCAGAATATAAAAGTTTTGAAATTCTGCTAATTGAAAAGAAAATAATTGAGGCTGAATACAGCAAGTTATTTAACAGCATGGTATCAAACCACATTGATTCAGTCGGAGAGGCTGATTGTTAACAACAACACTCTCAATCAAAATACAAAATCAAATACCTTGCCTCTGCTCCACTTCCTGCACTGACGGAAACAGGATGTGCTCACAGCGACTGAGTGGAGCAGCCTCACTTGACAGATACAGTCATTCGTGTTTCAGTGTGTGACCCTGCAGAGGACTGAAAAATCCTGTATTTATGACTTCATTGTATGTTTCATTTAGATGCTGGTGAGTGTGTTTAGAAAAGGCCAAGTGACGACAGTTTTCTTATCTATCACTTCAGAGAATTGGTCCCTCAGAGTTTTTATGGATTGTTACCACTAACTCATTTATTAGCATATATATATATATATATATATATATATATATATATATATATATATATATATATATATATATATATATACATATAGAATAGCATTTTACTTCACTAAATTTTCGATGTCAAATCTTAACCTGCAAAGTAACTACTGACTGTGTCAGTCAAATGTGTTTATATTACAATATTTCCCTATGAACTGAAATACAAAAATGGAAACCCTTTTATACTGGAGTACATGTACTTCTGTAGTTACTTTCCACTGCTGCCTCAGTCACGGTGGCTGTAATATATTCACTTTGCTCTCTGCAGTGACAGAGACGAGGTTTCTTCAGTTGCAAAGTTAAAACATCTGTGTGAGGTGAAACACAGTGACACACTGAGAAGAGTCCACTGATCAGACTGTGCTCATGTTTCCCCTCTTACAGACTGCAGTGTTCCCTTCATGTCATTACAGGACACACTGAGACCGTTTCTACAGAAGAGCTTTCATGTACATTAAATTAGGAATCATTGAAACGGTCAGAGCTGAACACACTGCTGTCCACACACATTTTTACAAATGAAATAAAGAGCGAGGACGAATGTCGACGAATCAGAAGCTCCAATTTAGGAGCGCACGCGGACAATATCAAAACGAATTCAGTGACTGTCTCAGTGAAGGTGTGTTCATTAATCTGAGAGACACCTGACACAGAAACAGCAACACACAACGTCACAATGTCCAACCACGAGTGAGGGCAGGAAAATGAGAGCTGGTTAGAAAAGCTGCATGTGAGGTGAAGTGAAGTGAAGTGATCACTGTGGGTGATCTCATGCAGACACGTTGGTGATCTCTGAGGAGTGATCCGGAGGAGCTCACTGAAGGAGCTCACTGAGAGGACACTGAAGCGACAGCCCGACATTTTAACAATGAATAAACCGTGAAGTGCTTCAAATCAGTCAAAAATCACACGTGCTGCACACCAAGTGAGCAAACCTGCTCACACAATCCCTGCTGAGTGTCTCTATTTCTAATGATCTTTCCACATTTTGGATCCACGTTGTTCTGATCCAATCGTGCAGCCTGGTCCCGGTCAGGCTGTTTCATTACAGCAGGAGGAAAAACACACATTATTTCAGGGAGTTTGACCATTTGTGCATCGGACTCACCGACCATTGGCTCGATTAAAGTAATAGTCCAATATCCCTCATGTGGCGGACAGCGAGAAGACCAGTGCTGCTTCTCCACAGCACACAAAATGGAGAGGGAGAGGGAGAGGGAGAGGGGGGGCGGGGGGGACGGGGTCCTCTGAGCGGCCCCGCAGTGTGAAGAAACACAAATAAAGTCATGGTGACAGGGGACAATGTCCATGTTCAGGCTTTAAATGTGGAAACTGAGACAGGATATCAGCTGCTAGTGTGGAATGGAAAGGTTGGAACGACTTTAACAGATGATGAACACCAACAGCGTTTCTGGGTTGTAAACACAAAGAGGGGTTTCTTACGGAGTCTGTTTGGAAAGAATGAAGGCGATTGGAAACCGAGAGACAATATTTAGCACTTAATTCAAAAAAGAAAGAAAGGAAGGGACCATTCACATCACATTAGCTCAGGCTGCCTTTAGCGTTACTTTTGACATGTTCGGTTGAATTGGACTTCAGCTTTGGTTAATGTCGCCTAGCAGCACACAGGCTGTCCGTCCTGGTCCATGTTAAAGTGGCTGTAAAGTAAAACAGCTGACAGTAAAGTCAGCTAAATGCCCCTCTCTTTTCCAGTCCGGACAACTACCTCCACCAAGCGGCCGAGCCGGGTCACTACAGCCGAGCCTGCGGTCCTGTAGTGCTCGGGCGGCCGGGGCCTTGGGCCGAGAGGCCGGCTGAGGCGCATCAATAACCCAACTCTTAGTAATCCAAAGATTATGACTTTTAGTTTGAGAAAAAAATCATGATTTTTTAAAAAATCCTATCAATTAATTAGGCTAAATCTTCTTATGACTGTGCCTAACTTTGAAGCGATCCTCCTCGGCTGTCATGTCCCTCCTCCTTCTTCTCTACATTTTGTTTTTAATATCAAAATTAATATCAAAACGCTCATTTTATAATTGATGTAGACCTTTTCAGGAACGCGTGGATTTAACAGGCCTGTTCTGGTCTAACTGGAAACAAAGCCTCTCGTTAAAAGAAACGACCGTTTCCGGCTTGACACCACCAATCACACAGCTGCTATAATTTGGCGCATTTATTATGCAGATTATTATCGTCAGAGGTCAGAGACAGCGGGCCGGCCGGCTCGTGTCAGCCTCACCGCCGCCGGCTGTCAACCACCGGGGCTGGATCCGCAGAGGCCCTTGGAGGCCGAACCCGAGCCTGGCTATCGAAAAGGTGAACGATTTTTCGTCAATAACCGGCATCGATCCTGAACCAACGCTCCGCCCACCCGCACGTGGATATTAATTCACTGCGATCCGCACCCGCGGCCCGCGCGGCGGAGTACATCAAAGCCTGTAATCGGCCTGATAAAGGCGCGCGTGTCGGCTCATTCATCTCTTAAAGGGCTGAATTATAATGCGCGTTCCCGACGTGTGCGCGCACTCTGATGGAATATTTGGACAGTGAAGGATTCAATGGACGACTCATGTTGACACATGTTGACTATACGGTGACACATGAAAACAAACACACGTGTCATTCCATATTAATAACTTCAGGTCATAATCACGATAGAAGGAGCCCAACAGCAATTATGATACTAATCAATTGCATCGAATACTTTGATTAGAACCAGTCAATTCTCTAATCCGAGTAACCTGCTGAACTTTCTTTTTTTTACTTTTTAAAATAATTCAATAAAATAACATCAAAAGTTGTTTTTTATTATTCTTTCTCCTCCTCAGATCAGCCAGAGGACAAGATCACTGTCCTAGTTTATCATTTGATGTTACTCATTACATTTAATTCATCATCTTTTAAAAAAACAATCATTGTGAATACCCAGATGTGGGGTGTGGTCCACAATTGCAGCAGTCAATTCTTAATACTGTTTTCTCCTTTAAAGACAATTGGGTCCCACACATGAGGATATTACTGACCAGTGAAGACGAGATTCAGACACAGTGGGTTTTTGGCAACCAGCAAACTGAAACAGATACACAACTGGGCATTAACACCTTGGATGAAGCACAAGGAGCAAAGTTTAAATGTATCTTTCAGAGTTTGCACACCATCATCCAAACATAGAATGACTGTGTTCTAAAGTGTTTAATCACTTGTCGCCCTACAGATCTCACTCTGATAAGGAGACTGGAGGAGACACAGAGTGAGTTCTCCAGGCAAGCCATAAATTCGTTATTGATCATGTGAGTGAATAGCATGAATACTGAGACTTGACTCTGTATGGAGGTTGTGGCTGTTCACTCAATGCAACCTGACGAAGCCTCAACACATTTGGAAAGAACGATAGAAACTGCAGCTAAAGGCTCAGCTACTAAATACTAACTTGGACTGGGTACAACACACATTTTTATTTATATGTAAATACAATAATAATTAGGAGCCTAATTGCTCTGATGGCTTTGAGTGTGTGTGTGTGTGTGTGTGTGTGTGTGTGTACACAATCTTACCCAGCACCTGCAAGAATGGTTGGATTGGTCTCCTGATGATTGCCTGTGCTTCGAAAGGTCAAGTGTTATCTGATTGAAAGGTTGATATACTCAGTTTATATCAACAGCATAAGTTCTCAGCTATCTGTCTGTACACAATTACCAGTGATGTAAAGTCTGAATGACTTTTTTATTATCATCACCTCTCTTTACTGCCTCAATGTCTATTCAGGCTATTCCAAATGAAATAAATGGACATATCGCCCTCTGGTGTCTATTTTTTCAAAATCTTCACCACTGGTAAAAATAATATAAAATCACACTACATTTGGGGTTAGACCTAAACACCCACTTCTTCGTTTGTTCTGGTGGTTTTGTCCAAATCACAGTCTTAATCGGCAGAGGAAATTTGCTCAGAACTATAGGCATGTACACTTTATCTGGAGTACTTAAAGGACTTAATGATGCCTTTAAAACTGAGCCTGATGATTCATTCTTGTCCATCAAAAAAAGCCACCTGACTTCATGTCAAATCTAGACATGCATCATTTTAGTTTTCAAAAAATATCAAAAGACTAGAATAGCAGTAGTGCATACCTGTCCACTTTAATTAAATCAAGACTAATCCAATATTAAACCCAATAGCCCTGTATCACTCTACATTTTTAACCACCCATAATGGCATAACCATAATTTAAACTCACTAAATCTAGGAATCTGTGGATACTGGCCATCTTAAAATGCCTGATTTTTTTCATTAAGATCCATGCATTATTCCATGAGAAATTAACCAAAATATAAAAAAAAAAAAAAACTTCACTACACAACTTCACTATCTCATGGCATTAAAAAAATCCACACCCAAAGTCACCGGTTCTGGGCTGAGACCCATCCTCCATCCAAGTTTTGTGGCAATGTGTTCAGTAGTTTTTTGGTTTTTTTTGCGTAATCCTGCTGACAAACCAACCAACCAACAAACGACAGGGAAAACAACTTCACTGGTGGAAGTACTAAAGAATATTGGCAGGTACCAGCAATCATCTCGTCTTCTACAGAAGAAGAGCAGCACTGATGGTGATAATAATAAAACATTTTATTTGTATAGCACTTTTCTAAATACTCAAAGACACTTTACAAGGAGAGAGAAAGCAACGATGAAAACATGTCATGAATAAAAATAGAAACAACTTTAAAAAGAGATAATACAATGTCAGTAGAATTGTGGGTATTTCAATGAACACCATGTTAGCGAGATAACGTAACAGAACTACAAACTGGATCCATGGTTAAACTGTTATTCGTCAAAATTACAAAATTCACTTCATCTTTTATTTGTGTATTTGGAGTTACCCGGCCAACTGTGGCTGGCTGCTTATTGAAACACCCTGCAGGTAGGCGTTATCTAAATCCATCCTGGGAGCAGTGAGACGTAGGCATGACGTGTTCTACAGGAAAAGCAACACTGGAGGGTGTGTTTGAGCCGAGGTGGGGGATCCAGAGCTGCACACATACTGTATTTTGGCCACTGTAGCTTCCAGACGCAGCCGTGTTATGGGCTCAAACCGGCCCAGTACTGCTGCTAAGTCACTGGTGATCATGTGATTGAGTCGTGATGAGAGGTTGATGTAAGGCAATGTTACATCTTTACAGCCGACACAGCTCTAGATAGTGGGTGGGACAGACAGTAATAATTATACAGCACTTGTCTTAAAGTGCTTAAAAGTGAAAGGAACAAACATGTTAACAGTCAGTTCTGAACAAAAGGGATGGAGACTTGGACTGTTCTCTTCTAGATTTGATTCCCAGCCAACAGATTATTAAAACTACAATAACAACAAGCCACCAGTCAGATGCAAGTTTAGAAAAAAGTGAGTTTTCAGTTGTGTGTTAAAAGAAGGTAACTGCACCAAACTGTCCATGTTGGTAGCTGTGGCTGGGGAACACTGAGGTCCTTTTCAACAGCAGGGCTTCAGTCTTCAAAACACAGAGGCCAAACTGGCACGTACATGTCAAAATGGTTGGCAGAACAATAAGTTGTTTCTGTCATGGTCCTTGCTGTTGATGCTCAGAGATGAGAGGTGTGGGTGCTGTAAAGTCAGAGAAAACAATAACAGCTTTTTGAAATAGTCATGACACATCCTAACGCACAATATACACAACCTTCATCCTGGAGCACGTTGAAGGGGTACGAAAGAAAAAAGAAGGAGGAAAGTTCATGTTTCCACTTCTCCTTTCCAGAAGCCTCATTTCACAAAAGAAGTTGGGTTTTATGTTGAAAAACATATCAGACTGAAGGGGAAATTTTGTCACATTTACTTGGACAACTTAGCGCCCTGGAATCCCTCATCTGTCAGGGTTTGGAACACACTCTTGATAAAATTAGCCTTTCGTTTCATTTAACATGTGGAAAAGAGGGGAAGGGTGGGGAGAAACACTATTCATAATGGGAAGGATAGATATTTTCATAACTAGAGCAGGAGAGGAGGATGGGAAGATAAATTCTTAGTGAGAGGACAGACAATTTAACTTAAATCCAGTACATGGCATAGATCATACATGAGGGTCAAGGCAACACATTTTTTAAACCTAACTACTCAGTAATCAATCTCAACTAGTTCTCAATGTGCCTGTCCCCGCTCCCAAACACAAAGTTCCAAAGGAGGGGTGAGGCGGTGGAGAGCCATCCCAACTCCTCCCTCCTTGATGCTGGGTCCGAAAGAGGTGGAGAGGAGGAGGAGGAGGTGGGTGTGAGGGGGTGGTGTGTGGACGCGACGAAAAGGGGGGCGGCTGGTTCCCGGGGGTCTCATTGATTGTAGAGAGAGCGCTGCTCCCAGGGCATGGCCTGGATGGTGCGTGGCACGGGGGAAGGCTTGAGCGTGGGAGCTCCGTTCGGATGGAGGGAGTGGCCGATGGGGTTGATGGTGGTGAGGGGCCGCTGGGAGGCCAGAGAGAAAGTGTCCTGGTGCTTCGGCTGTAAGAGGAGAAGAGAGGGAAGCCAGAGAGAGAGAGCCGATGTGAAAAAAAGGCAGAGAGAAGAAAAAGAAGACAAAGATTGGGAAGGGAGAGGAAAGGGGTAGAAAAAGAAAGGACGACAATCAGTGACTTAGTGACTTCTCAGATTGATGCGCTGGTGAAGTTCAATGGGTGAGTGAAAGGAGGAGTTGGGAAAATATAAAACACATTCACGAAACCAAGAGCAACAATGCAGAAAGCAACAATGAAAGTGTAGTTTTGAGTGAGAACCAGACAGGAACTCGGGGAAGATGGAGAGAAGGGCTGCACACATCTGAGCAACACCGCTTTTAATTCTCTTGATAAGGACTCAAATCTGTGTGTGTACGTTATCTGCAGTTGTATGTCCACAAATAGTGGCAGCAGTTCATGAATTTGAATTACTATGATATGTAATAATGATGTCTTTCCTGTAACCACTTGGCTAGTGTCCTCTTCAAAGAACCAGTTACGCATTATGATGTATACAGATTTACTGTTAAATTACTTGCTCTGAAAAGAAAGAAAAGCTTTCTTTCAGACAAACCTATTTCATTGTTAAATTAAATTAGCAGCATGAATTTGTGCAGTCGAATTTCACACATTACACATATTGTGTGACTTGGAATCAGCAGAATTTTCATATAAATAGACTAACGTGGATAATGACATTTAAACTCTAGTTTCATTTATCAGCATACCAGACCTTTGAGATGACTGAATACAACATCAGACTTTGATTCAAGAATTTTTTTGGACCTGCAGACGCCAGCGTGGAGATTGAAAGAATTAAATTCAAGCCAAAGATATACTTGCTTGTAACAACACATTCACGTACATAATGGTGGCTGTCTCACGTATCCCGTGTTGTTTGTACACATCGTCAGAAATTAATGCTATGTGTCTGTAAGATGCAGCACACGCACAAATGATAGGGCCAGTTAAGGGCAGGTGTGGGGATTTGGCCAGCAGGGACAACGAGCTAAGTTGTGCTTCTAGTGGAATCCTCCAGTATACAGGCAAGTATGTGAATACAAATCAATCAGTTGACTCTGTGAACACATGGTTAAAAAGCAAGTATATCTCCAGCCTAATATATTAAACATGATGCATCTTGTCTGTTTAACCAGAGAGGGCATTATGAATAACAGTTTCAGCATTACCAGTATGTGATAAATGTGCAGCAACAACAACAACAACATCATGTGCAACACAAAGGTGAGTGAATGATTAGTGTCAAAGTGTGAAAGACAGGACTAAGTTAGCAGCACAGCCCCAAGTTAGTAGTGTTCGACCACCAGAGAGGATCCACAGTTCAGAGCAAAGTTAAAGAATAGATCTTAGTCAGCTGGTTTGATTTGGTGGGCGCTGGGAGCATTGTTCAGGGAAGGCATCAACCTCAAACTGCACTAAAAGCTACTTATCTTTCCTGTTGAATCTAGTGGGGCTGCCATCAGGCTGATGCTGTGCCCAGAGTTAGAGTGAGACTGGGCCCATTGGCACTTGAGCTCTGGACACACGCATGCTTTTCTTGATGAACAAAGGAAAGTACACCCCGCTGTTTTAACTAGGGTTTAACTGTGCCAATGACAAATATTTATTCGGTATTCTACTTTACCTGCAACACCAAAGGGGTCTTTAAAAATGTTAAAATCCTGCTGTGATGTTATTAAAGGGTCTAACAAAGGGATTTCAATCATTGTTTACAATAGCATACCAGTACTAGTTATCAGACAGTATGTGTCTGTATTGCTTGTCTATCTACCACATAAGATGGATGTCTATCAGTATGTTTACATGCAGCACGAAATTCGAAATTCTTATCGTATCAGACCTAGTTCGGACTTTTAAAATGCATGTAAACACCTTAGTCCGACCTACTTCAGACCACAACGGACATCTCAAAATCGGATAAGAACACCTAGATAATTCATTCACTGTCGGCATATTAACGCCATGCAGGCTCGGCTATCGTATCGTATCGTATTTTTGCATTCTGCGCATGCTCGAGATTTTCCGCTGGGGCTTTCACCCGGAAGTGAAAGGAGACGTAAATAGTGGCGTTGTTGCTGGAAAAGGTCATTCGAAAACATGACTTCAACGACACACTTCTGGACGGACGAGGATTGCTCTTTTTATGTGCATTATCAGGAGGAAAATAATGCCCGTAATGTACGCTACTGTAGCGTCGTACAGCTCCTCGTACGCCATCTTTGTTTGAATGCCGTCAGATTGTTTGCTGTTGCTGATAAGTAGAGGTCAACCGGAAGTGGCTCTTTGTTGAGAGGGCTACAGCGCCACGTAGCGTACGGAGTCAGACATGCTCCGGCCACTTTTCCGATTCTCTGAACGGCATGTATACTCAGACCAGCGATCCGGTCTCATGCATGTCATTATCTGATACGATAAGAATTTTGAATTTCTTGCTGCATGTAAACGTACTGTATGTGTCAGGGCACTGATCTAATCTGTTTCTGTGATGTTGCAGAAAGCCCTTCCATTCTGGGCCTCAAGAATAGTTTCAATGAAAACAGCAGACTAAAACCCAAAAGATTTGAAGAGAGCTACGACCGTGTCCACCAGGCATCTCTACATACAGCAGCTCAAAACAGTTATGTGTGCCCTCCACAGGCAGGAGGACAGACACGAGCTGTGAGCAGAGGCTCCCGGTGGACACGGAAAGCCTTTAAATATGAGTCCCTCTCTCCTGATGTTAGTAGCCAGACAGGGAGAAGGCAGCTAGGCAGCTAGCCAGCAGACGCAGACGGCGGATGAGTGGAGGTTCTCTCTCCTACCATGGGGTTGGCGCTCAGCCTAGTGTATCCCGAGCTCATCTCCTTTACCTCAGGCACCAGGGGCTGGAGCAGGGAGTAGGAGGAGGACGGGGTGGCGCTGGAGGAGGACACGTGTTTGTTGGAGGACGAGCTCCTCATGCTCTGCTGGCTGCTCTGGGAGGACACCGAGCTGGGACGGCCCTGCTGGGAAACACAGTAGCTCAAAATACATCCACACACACACACACACATATATACACACAGCTCCAACAGTGCTATTGATTCCCCAGCGTTTGCTCTGCTCCTCACCTGGTGAGGGTCAGGCACAGACTGGCTGCTCACACCAGCACCCTGGGACATGGGGGAGACACAGTGGGAGGGCAGGGGTTCCTGGCCGTGTCCTCCATGCTGCTGCATCATTGAGTTAGCACTGTTCTGCTGTTGCTGCTGCTGCTGCTGCTGCTGCTGTTGCTGCTGTTGCTGCTGACGACGAGGGTTAGTGGAGAAATTACGACGTCCGCCAGACTGGATGGGAGGAGGGAAGAGAGCAGGAGGTGGACAGAGGAGGGATTTTGTAAATCATATTTATCTTCATGCACATTGTTGGTGTAACATGCATGCCAGTAATGCACATAGTTGTGACCAGACTGGGAGAAGACAGAGTGGAGGAGAGGTGACAGATGAATGTGATAAACTGTGAATCAGATCTTCAAACCTCTTGTGCCACTCAGGCGAAATCAACTCTTGACAGACTAATTACCCTTCACTACCCTATCCCTATTTACACCTATTCATGTGAGGAGATGGAGTGGTCAAGTTGTACACACTTACACACACACACAGACACTCACACAATAATTCTACCAACCATCCACATAACTCTACATCTATCTTCTGGAAGCATTACAACTATAGAAGACACTTGCCTTATCGACTCGTACTCTAGCCAAGAGAACTCAGCGATTTTGCTGATACAGATGTTATGTGAACCTAATTTTGCCTCATCCTTCCTCCAAGTCTGCTTTTTCTTTCACAACCCCGGTCTTACCTTCATAGTTCTGACCACCATTCGTATCCATTATGTTTATATTTTACGAGGGTTTGGCAATATATTAATATTATATGGTTAACTTGATATGAGACTAGATGTGGTCTTAGATTTTGGATATTGTTGTATAGTGATATGACATGGGTATTGTTTTTAATTTTTCCTGGCTTAAAAAGCTGCATTACAGTAAAATGATGTCAGATTCCCTACCATGGCAATGTGATATGTAAAATACATTTGAGTCAGGTTTGAAACAAATCCAGTTTACAAGCTCTATTGAATTGGTAAACTGGTTTAATACAGAAATTGAAAAGACACTGTTGGGAACATTTAATGGTAGGTTAAGGAAGTCTCTCCTAAAAACTTAGAAACATGAGAAATTTAAACTTAACATTTATTTTGTCAAACGACTGGAGCCTCATTCTAGCTTCAGCTCAACTATGAAAAGTATTTATACAGTGGATTTTGTCCCTCGTCACTTATGCTGGAATTGTGGATGGAGGGAATCTGTTCACAGTAGAAACAGCTCTGGTTAGTTTGTAATTAGTTTTTGTTAGCTTGCACCAAGTAAAGACCATATGTTTAAATGATACACCACCCCACACTTTAACTCAGGGCCCCTGTTCCAGATGGGGCCTCAATATTACATATGCAGTTGTTGGGGGGGGTGTCTATGGTCTGGTTGCCCACTTACCACAGTGCGTGTACCAGCCTTAAAACTGGAAGTCAGAAATATAGAAGTAAGGCCAAAGTTGCAGGGAAATTGAATTCTCCTCACTCTGATGAGCTTAAAATGATTTCAAAAGTTGTTTTTGTTGTGCACGAGTTTCAAATGTAATGGTCAGACACCTGCTGTGACAGCCATCAATAGTTCACATTTGCTTTTATGTTAAAGTCAAGTAAACAGTGCCACCAGTGCAGTAACACTGAGACAGAGGGCGGCGCCGAGGGAACACACTCATTACTGCCAAAGCCACATGACGCCTTTAAATCAGAAGTGTACCAGTTTGTTCCTGACCATCACATCTAAAGCTCCTGTACAAGTTGGCCCTTCCTCACAGCTACAGTTCAATCTGCTGACACTGCTGCACACACACACACACAACATACACACACATGCTCACTCACGCTCACACCAACCTGGTTTTTGGCCGCGGCGCTGCAGCGGTGCTGGGCCAGGTCCAGCATGGTTCGGTAGCTCTTAAAGCAGGACGGGCAGTTGAACCGGTTCTTATGAACCAACCCCCACACACACACACAGACACACATACATACATAATTTGGATTACTATACTTGGAAGGGAAATTCACTGAATTATATTAATTCCCTGACGTCTAAACCCTGAGTCTTTCCCTAAACTTAGCCTAACCCTGGTCTAACCCTAACAACTTAGCATGCTTTCTCTACAGGAGGGCTGGCAAACAGAGAAGACAGAGGGTCAAGAAAAATGTGCTTTAATGTTACATGCACACACTTCGAACAAATAATGCAAAATATGCATTGCCACACACACACACACACACACACACACACACACACACACACACACACACACACACACACACACACACAGTGTTTCTCCCACATAAGGCATCTGTGGCACACAGCTTTTACCACCAGGCCTGCCACATAAATCTTGATAATGTTAATTCCATTATTAAATGTTACATCAATTATCTAAAGGTTTTCCTGTTGACACACAAGTGGACAAACGGTGTCGCTGTCGCATCAAATCTTATAAGACACTTAAAAGTGCACTACATAATTAAGAAGCAGTTGCAGCTAGCTTTGCCTGCACGAAACTGCAGAAAGTTTTCTGAAGATAACCCAAAGGCCAAACAATTACAGACAAAATCATGGCATTTGCTGCACTTGACGACCAGCCCTTTTACATGGTCGAAGACCGAGGATTTCGCTGGCTCATGTCACATTTGGACTGGAACTCCAGAACAGCCGGTACTTTGCAGAGGTGTTCCGACACCGATGGTTGAAGTTTTACCACGGACATATAGACTTCTGACGTTAGTCCAGTTAGTATGATCAGTTTGACGAAGATGTGGTGAGTAAAGATGAATGATCTAATATTCTAGAGCTCTAACCACCTAACTGACATCACTATTACCCATAAAACAAAGAACATTTCTGACTCATCAAATGTTCATTTATTTTTTCTTGTAAAACATGCTGAAAAACATCAAACATACTTTTAAAGACCATTTTGCACTTTTAAAATAAATGCCAAATACAAAAATAGAGACTTTCATAAAACAGAAAGGACAGCCTGTTTTACCCTTGAGTGTACATAAACTACATGTCTGGAACTTTAAAAGACACATAAACGTTAAAAAACGTTAAATAAAAAATTATCGTTTTTTTATCAGTTCTAGGGGCAGGTAATTATCGGTATAATAATATAGTACATCCCCAATGTCATTATAGTGCTACTTTAGTGATATTAAAAGTGTTTTTCAGTTTATAGAATTTCGAAAGACAAGTTTAACTGAAGTTCCTTTATAAGAGCTATTATTATTATACCATCAATTAAGACATTAATTACCTTCACCGAGGAGATTATGTTTTTTCACCTGTATGTATGTTTGTTTGTAAGCAAGTTTACAACCTGCTACTGAAAGGTTTTCCATGAAACTCGGATGGAGGATGGAACTGCAAAGGGGACTGTTGGGTTTGGCAGAGGTATGCACTCGACTTTTATAATATTACTACAGTCAGCGCGCAGGTAGTCGAGTGGTTAAGAGCGCGTGCCACATACGCAGTGGAAGCCGGTTCGAATCCCGGCCAGAGGACCTTTGCTACCCGTCACACCCCCCTCTCTCTCCCATTTCCTGTCTATCTACTGTCAAATAAAGGTGTTCATGCCTGAAAACAGGCATTCTGCATTATGACAAAATAAGCAAAATGATATCAATCATCTATTTAATGTTCATTTGACTTTTAAAAATCAATTTGAATTTAATTTAAACACACTCATAAGTGAAATGCTGTGGTTACAAAGCAACAGAGCCCGTTTCTCATCACAGCCCACAGTGAAATGTGTTTGACGGAAACAAATACAATGAAACAAATCTTGTCAGCATGATTTGAAACTCATCCTCTGCAGATATTTTAACAAACATGCCGATAAATTTGTGCTTGAACTTGGTCGGACAGAAGTCTTTTCCCGCGAATTTCTGTGTCTTCCAATTCCTTCTACGATTGGTCTTTAGTCGGTCAAACTCTATACAGTCTCTATTGTTAAATAGCAGCACAGAGCATGACTGATGGAACAGACCAGGAGAGCAGTCTAATATTAACCTGAACATTAAAGTTTAAAATGTGGCTGCTGCATCCTTCTTAACTGCCACTCAAGAGGTCGCTGCACAAGTGCTCTGCCTCCTGCAGGGTACAGCACACCACCCCCCGCCTCCTCTTTTAAAACAACAACATGTCGACACAGTGTGCTACACAGTGAGAAAGCAAAGTCCTATAGCAGGTGCAGGAGGAGGACAGTGCTGTTGTGTAGCACTAAATAACCACATCTCATTCATTAAATGATTAAAGAAGAGCTGTTATTAAAATATGGTCAAACGTGGCAGGTATTAAGTCCTCCTGCTAGCAGGTGGAAAGAAGTGTCTGCGTGCAATGTGACCTTTAACAGTTTTGAATCAGGACTAGGGATGTTAGCTTTTATTAATTTTGCTTCAGGTCACCCAACACTCGTTAATCCGTAACAAACAGTTCACTTATTAAGAAAAAAGGTAAAATGACAAGAAATACAAGAGGCATTTAAGCCAGCACTGAACTGACTTAATTAGCTCCTGCAGCTTCTCATCAAGGCTGTCTGACATGTATTGGTGGGGAGGCCCTGATTGAGGTGCATACATTTGTCAATTAGTTATCAACAATTCAATTATTCAGCAATTATTCAAATAATTGTCATAATGGCTCTCAGTGATAGTTTAAGAAAAAAAACTGTCAATCATTTGATTCCAGCCTCTTAAATATGACTATTTTCTGGTTTCTTTCCTCCTCTATGACCGTTAACTGAATATCTTTGGGTTGTGCACAAAACAAGACATTGGAAGACATCAACTTGAGCTTTAGGAAAACCTGAGCAACATTTTTTAACCAATTTCTGACATTTTATAAATTTAACAAATCAAATAATTGAGACAGAAATCAATAAATGAGTTATCACTGAAAACAATTGTTGGTTGCAGCCCTTCAACAGCTGTATTCCAATATGTCTGACACACATTTAAACAACAAATAGGTAAAGTAAAGTATCAGACACCTCTGGAGCACCCAAGTCCAGAGTCAGTGCTGTAAAGTGTAGAGCCCGACCGATTTATCTGCGGGCCGATATTATCGGCCGATATGAGGCATTTTCCAAACTATTGGTATCGGCATTTATAATGGCTGATTAATGAATATTTAAAAAATAAAATAAAAACGGACGAAACACCCTTTAACCATGTTATGAGTGTTGGCGTTGCATAGTCTGTCCACCAGAGGGCACTCAACAATCTCTTCTTGTACGGGTCACGGGTCATGGGTCACCATGCAAGCGCTGGCTACTGCAAAACACAAGCGAGCTAAGTGACCTGGTTAGCGGCTTCAATTGATATTAACAAACGAAGGGATTAAGGGTGTCACGATTTCGATTTTTAATCGGAATCGACCGAAATTAAGTCACAATCTCGAACTTCGAATTAAAAAAAAGAATCGTCGATGCTGCCTCGCCCCCACGTCACGTCCGGTCGGCTCGTCAGATGGAAAAACCCACCCGTGTTGAAGTGCTGCGAGTCAACCTCCTGTTACTTAGCTACTAGCTAAGCCAGTAGCTGTTAGCTACAGCCAGACAAACGATAGCATGGTGTTGCACCATTCCTGTTCGGCTCCCGGACCGTGGTCGGGAAGCACAGGGGAGATGATTTCCTCCAGGGCCGAAGTTTCTGTTTCCCTTCGGGGTGAACCCCCTTTCACGTGTGAAGCTGGTCGGGAAATAAGACCAGGGAGCTTTGCTGTATGTTGAGGAGCCGTCGCCTTTATTCACAGCCAAACTGCAGCCTATATTGGACACTTTATTGCTGTCGCTACTACTGCGACTCCTTTCGCTTCTTCTTCCTCTCTCATTCGTTCACTGTCCGCACGTCGCACGCTCCCTCACTCTCACTCGCCCACACACACACACCTTACGCATTTTACGCACACACACCGCCCTATTCCTGAAAGGGGCTACGCCACTCTTACAACAATTATCTGTGTGGTATATGTTCAACTGTTTGGAAAAAAAGTTTGTTAAGACACTAAATTGTTCAGAGAAGACTATGGACTGGTTTTATTTTTTTGTTTATTTTGTTGTGAACTTGAATGTCATCTTCTGTGAAGAAGACCGCAGTTACAAAAGAGAAACTAAATGGCAGATTCTTTTGTTTAAATTTCCAAGTTTCCAAGTGACGGCCAAGTGAAGATATAAGTTATTGTTACATTATGTTATTAATAAATGTTTTAAATTTGACAATGTAGTGTGGTTCATTGCGAACAAAGGTCAGATATTATATTGCATAAAGTCTAGTCTAAAATGGCATAGCAACCTGTGCTTTAAAAAAATACATGTAAAAATCGAGAATCGAATCGAACCGTGACCTTAGAATCGAGAATGTAATCGAATCGAGGATTTGGAGAATCGTGACACGCCTAGAAGGGATATATAAAAAAAAATGTGCATTTGTCTGAAAAAAAGCGAGCTGAGAAAGAGAAAGGTGAGGAAACTAAAATCACAGTTTATCGGACAACAGTCGTTTTTCACACAGCGGAAATGCAGAAACCGAAGCATCGCTACGGCTGAGTCACTCCGACATTAAGCGTAAGAATTCCTTTCTAGATGGAGATATGATATAAGAGGCCTTCGTTGAGACAGCTGACTCCTTGTTTCGGGATTTTAAAACAAACCAGAAATATTATCATCAATCAAAGCTCTTCAGCTATCAAGGAGTACAGTTACACAGCGCTGTAAGGTAATGGCTGAGGATTTGACACAGCAGCTCGGAGAGACATCGCAGACAGCGAGTGTTTCTCACTGCAGTTAGACGAGTCTACAGACACCAGCGATACAGCCCAGCTGTGTGCTTTTATTCGAATGGTGTTTATGGTGTTACGGATGGTGTTTACAGATATGACTGAACAAGAACAGCTATTAACATTACTGCCCATGAAAGAACGCACGCGGGGAGAGGACATTTTTCAGTCATTCAAAAACTTTATCCAGAAAAACACCAGCTGTAAATTGTGAGCAGTACTGATGGCTGTTTGTCACATTACTGCTGTCAATTTTTATGTGCAATACCAAGGGTTACATTACTCTCTCAATATCAGTTATGCATTGTGTTATATAAAGTATACTCAGTGTATGTATAAATAAATAGATGTTTAGTATTTTTTATGTAGGTAGATCACTTTGACCTGGTCATTTTGAAAGAAACTCGTGTTTAGAACGCTACAAACCCTGTAATTTGGATGTTCCTCTATTCTGTTGTGACAATAAAGTTTATTCAAGTTCATTTTTAAACTGCATTACCATTATATTTAAGTGAGGACTCATAAGTAACTACAAATAACTAATGTTATTGAAATCTGTTGATGTTTTGTTACGCATTGATGGATTTTTTTTTTAAAATATATATATATTGGCCGATATATCGGCATATCGGATTTTTAAATCACCGGTATCGGCCTTAAAAATCCTTTATCGGTCGGGCTCTAGTAAAGTGTCCCATTATGTAAACACTGGACAGCTGGGAAGTTTGTCGGGGGAGTTTTACAGCTCCTATCATAACAATCAATGTAACTGTGTGTAATTTCAAACAGTCTTCGGATTGTTTTAAACCTGCATAGCATTTATTCATGTCTGGTGATATTTTTCTGTGTGTATTAATGTGCAGCTGAAAACAGTCCATAAAAATGCCCCTCCCCCTCTTTCTAAACTTAATTTGATAAAACAGCGACCAGCTGTTTTAGGAAAATATTGAGCCTTTTAAAAACATTTTTTACTATATATTTGTAACCTGTTTTCAAAGATTTCCATTGTCATCAAGCACTCATTACATACGTTTTGCTGCAAATATTAATGCGGCCCAACACCCACCATCCTAGGCACCATCAGCTCTACTCCCAGCACCACCTCACTCTGACCCACCTGGTTGGTTGTAGCTGCAGTGCAGCGGTGTTGTGCCAGCTCCAGCATGGTCCTGTAGCTCTTACAGCAGGAGGGACAGTCGAAGCGGTTGGGCCCATCATCGTGGATCCTCTGGTGGTTGCGGAGGTACCGGGCTAAACGAAAGGCCTTCCCGCAAAGGTCGCACATGTAGCGCTTCTGACCGTGGATTCGCATATGGTTACGCAGGGACATGTAGTTGGTGTAGGGCTTGCTACAAAAGTCACACCTGAGATTTGGAGACAGAATTAGTGTGAAAGTTAGAGGTGAACAGGGATAAGTGACCTTCACCTGATGCCATTGAAGAAAGAGTCAGTTGGTAGAAGCTCTGTGTCTTATTCTACAATATTTTGGCATCTTTACTGACATACACTCAAAAAGGGTTCATTAATCTTAATAATAATTGATGTAAAAAGAATACTGAGTGTGCACCTGAAGTCTCCAGTCTTATGGGTGAGCTTGTGGTTGAGCAGAGAGCTGGCATGCTTGTAGGCACAGCTGCACATGTCGCAGACGTACGGCCTCTCATCTGACTCCATGTCGTCGGTTGCCGTTGTTGCCGGCGCTGGCGCCGGCGCTCGGGACTCCAAGGAGAGACTGGAGCTGGAGAGTGATGCTGAAGAGAGACTGGAACTGGAGAGTGCTGCTGAGGACGTAGGGAGCTGGTCACACCAGCTGATGGTCGAACTTGGCTGTCACAGAGGAGAGGAATACATTAAAGCAGTGTATTACAGCATGCATATATCGACAAGTCTATGTGTCACTGTTTCATTACTAACGATTTCACTGTTTTCCTGTTAACTGAGTTTTTGATTTTCAACGAGGTGTGGCATTTATAATAATTTGTCTTATCCCATTCAGTGTTTTCAGTATAAGGATTCTGCTCACAGTAGACACACTGGGTGGCAATGACACATTTGCAAATGAGTGCATACATGACAAACTATGAGGCATGTGTTCAGATAGGTTCCATAAATGATAAGGACAAATTATTTTACAGAGCCTTGCTTTAATGGGTAGACTGATAAAATTTTACCTAAAACTTAAGATATGGCTTTACACAGGCAAGCCATAGAACAGTGATGCACCTTGTTCTAAAGAAAGCACTGTCCGACATGGATGTTCTTCTGAAGACATGTCAGGTGGAAGCAATATGTAAATATGAGAAAAAGACAGCTCATCTCTGACAGCAACTGTGTCCACATTAGGAGCTACATGAGCCCAAAAGTGACTGCAAACCTGGCCTGTAGCAGAGTGCTGAAGACCCAATCTGACCACACCTGACGGGTGCTGCTAAATGTGAGAACCAAAGCTGCACTTTTGATTTACATAATAATCCAGTGCTGACCGTTGGCTAGCCAGGCAGGCTAACACAACGCATGGGCTACACTCAAGTCTCTTTTATGCTCCTTTCCCTGGGCATTCACTGTCATCTCGCAATATTCATATGATTTGCCCAAACATACAGAAAGAAATTCACAAATTACACCTGAACATAACCAACCGCAGCAGAAGCCTTAAGCTTTTCACGCCAAAATGGCCAAAAGCAGAACTCTAAATTACATCACCCCGAGTCCAGTGTGCAAACACAATCCTCTCCCTGCCCAGCTCTGACATGTCTGCAGATGAATATGTTCTCTCACAAATGTTTTTCAGGGGATGGCGCCATTTTACTGTATCTTTTAAAAAAAAAACACTTTCTTTGTATACATTTGTTTACTATGCAGACTGTGGGCCGAGCGCAACCGAAGAAAACAAATGCAAAAGTACAAAAAAAAGAGATCATGTTAATCACTTTAACAGCACATAGATTCCCTGGCCACTTAATTAGGTACACTGATCCAATCTAACCAACTATTACCTAATTAATAAACACACCTCACTGACGGGGACAATCTAAACTGAATATATTATACATACAATATACATATTTTTGGTAGAGGCAGAATTGACATGGCTAACAAAGACTGAGAGGACAAACATCAGGTGAGTGAGACCTGGTAAGTGCTGCCAACCCCCCTGAATGATAACACAGTTCTGAAAATAACATAAACAAATCAAATTATTAGGAAATTCAACGACCCAAGTTAAGAAATCCACACACTCAGTATAATTAACTGTTGATTTAACATGCATGTATATGACAGCGAAAGCCCACTTTAAAATAAACATGTTTTAACATATATATTAATGTGTGGGTGTCTGTGTGGGCTGTACATATAATCTGCCGGCTGAGAGCAACCATGAATGAACCGTACAGTCTGGCATCACAAAGAGGTCTTTCAAAGTCCTCCGCGGGGCGTCTTCCGCTCCCGTTTCCTGTGGGACAGCCTGGTCGTGTTTACTTTGCGCTGTTCGCTAACAATATTGCAGGCCATGAGCATACACTGCTGCTATAACTGCTAGAATTACTACCGTATCATTCACTACAATGGAAGAGACCTTGCAAAGCGCTGTTTTCTACACGACTCTGCCCAAAACAAACCCGCTGCTTCTAAGCGCTGCCTTGTTTTGCACGGGCTCCGTTAGCCAACCGCACTCGGTGTTGTCTGATGTTAGCATTAGCTCGGTGATGCTTGGCTAGATTTAAATGAAATTTCCTCACCACTTAGTGTCTCCAGGCAACACATCGCTACCATAATGCTAGGGATACAACCTCAATTGCACTTTAACTGTTTGGGAGCAAAATATATACAAAATACATGACATAATAATTACAAGCTATTTAGCTCGGAAGCTAAGAATCAAACTAGGCCATGAGCCGCTCAGCATGACGATTGGTGCGATAGCAGGAAGCTAACGAAGCTCTTCTGTGACATAACTTGCAGCTTCAGAGCACACAGTGCTGCTAAAATGCGTTCAACCCCACACTCAACTAACAACCCTGTTAAAAAATATATACTTTGTCAAATGCTTAGTCCATAAAATGTGGCCCCGTTAGCTGTTTGTTATATCTATTGCTTGGCTGGGCTCGCTAGCTAACGCTGGTGGCAGCTGGCTTTCTTACTCCGGAGTCGTTCGGATCCTTTTTCCAGAACAATTGCGAGCAGTGGCCGAAAGACTCTGTCGATGTCACATAATTCACTCCATTTCTGTCCTGAAAGTCTCCATGTGTGCTGCCGGTATTTGTCCTGGCGTACATCGTGGGTTTTCGGATTCTTCGACTTTTTCTGGTTGAAAAGAAATAGGGCCGCTTTGTGGGGATCTTCTTCCGAAAAGAAAAATATTTCTTCTGTGAAATGAGCGTTTTGGCGGCTGACATATCGAAGCATACGAGGCATTACTGCCGCCTGCTGAACTGGAGTGAGACAACACAGACTGTGGTCGACGTATGAGTTATGCAGTTTACGGGTACTGTTTTGCTTTTTTTTACAATTTCTTTTTAGTAATAGTGTTTATGCTAGGTTTGAGATAATGATGCAACATAATTTGTACAACTGAACATTGTTTGAAGTTCTAAATAGCACAAATAAATTCAGTACTGTTGGGTTAACTATGCTGACTGTTGGCCTTCACTTATTTAAAAAAACAAACAAAAAAAAACAATTCTGGATCTCAGCGCTTACACCACAGACCAGCTGTATGTAGCCATTTTATGTTTTTTTAATTAATTAATTAATTCTCTGAAGATGTATACCAGCTGTTAATCTTTCCCAAGACTGCTCTTTATTGTAGTGATAACGATTAAATTCACTATAATAAACCTGCACCATCCGATTGGTGTTCTCTGCAACTAGTTAGACTTTGATACAAAGCTCATGTGAATACATAACACTTTCATTTGGTGAAGACACATGCAACCTGCTGCTACTTCAAACATCCATGGGAATAACTTAGGTAAGTGTAACTTTGCTCGTTTAGATAATTGTTTTAGTGTTTTTCAATTTTATTTATTTATTTATTTATTTTTGTTACCATAAATACTCACATTTTGTGTATTGGTCTGTTGACCTATACACAGTGAACATATTTCATCATTAATTTCTCAGATCTCTTGAAGATTCAAGTATTAACCATTTATGTCCCAATATGTTATTTAGTTTCTTATTGTTTATTAATGATAAATCTCTCTCTTTATCATATTGTTTTTCTGCCATTTATTTTCCCTACTTGTCTCCGTAGGAAGGTCATTTCAACATGGAAAGGTACTGTGGTCAACATGTTATATGTTTAACTGTGTTTTATTATTTCATGAATCTTGTCCATATATCTATCAAAAGTGTATTGACAGGTTAAACAGTGATGATTCATTGTACCTGTACTAAAGTCTGGAGTGTGTGTTTGCATTATATGGTCATTTATTTAGATAAAGAGCGCCCCTTGGTGGAAAGCAAAAGAAAGACACATAACATTATTGAATGGATTATAAGAAAGTGGCTCTCTACATACCAACTGAGGACAGGATGCTCATACCAATGTAGACTCAATATCATTGAGCATGTAAACACTAGCAGTACACACACACACGCTCGCTGTAGCAGAGCTCAGCTGTTGTGTCTTTTAATGTAGCAGGTCTCAGAACCTCTACTACCTCATCAGTTAGGATCAGGATAGTTAGCTTGGACAGTCATTCCCCTCACTGCTGTAGATGTTGAAAAAAAAACATTTTTGGTGCCACTGGTCTGCAGGTGTCACAGTTATGGAAACATGACTCTTGGTTCAGATGGGGTGCAGTCGATGGTGCAGAGACTGCTTAAACCTAAAGGTGCATCATGTAAGAATTGGCCACCTGACGAATTCAGGGTGCATTCAAGATAGATAGATAGATAGATAGATAGATAGATAGATAGATAGATAGATAGATAGATAGATAGCCAGTCTCACCCAGCTGTGTGTTCATGAGTGATCATTCAATAGGTGGCCTGATTGATTTTAAAGATCAACACCAATCATTTCAAAGTACTTTTGAATATTAAAATATCACTGTAATGATGTTGTTATTGATAGGTTAGTAAAGGGATTGTGGTGCAGTGTGAAAATGTTAGCATAAAATGTACTTCCATGACCCTTTGTGGATAAAAATTGTGTTTCATGCATTTTTATGTTAAACATGTGTTCTGAGTGTGTCATTGCATGTACACTGTGTTTTCAGTATCCAACAAGCGGGATCAGAGGCTACCACTAGTGATCCTGTCCAGAAGGATCAGACTGATCTCAAGGCCACATTTAGGGTTGGTAAATGTTTCTACAATGAGCAATAAAATGCCACATATTAACATATGCTAAACTTTTTGAAAGGCACCTTATTCCAAGTGGATGTGATGTTTTGATTCTCATGTTTATTTCCATGTTATTATGTTGCAGCTGCTTGAAGAGAACATTGTCATGTTTGTGAAGAATGAGCTGAAGATGTTTCAAAAGGTTCTCAATCCACATTACACTGAACCTTCAGAGGGTCAGAAGAACAAGGAAAACATAATGGACAGTGAGGAGGAGGAGCAGCAGATGGGCCTTTCTGAAGATCACACTACACTTCCTGAAGAAAATGAAGCTGGAGGATCTGGCTGACTCTCTGCAGGGCAGTAAGAGGCTTAAAATGATGTTAAGAGGAATGATAAAGAATACTTTTTTGTGGCATTTTTTAGATACGGCAGCCAGTGAAACCTATAATCCCTTAATCTCGTTTGGTGGCACAGTAAATGACAACCAATTGTTACTGGCTCCACCAAAAATAGTTCTACATTTGCATTAACAGAGAAACCAGTGAAATTAGGTTCAGCTGAAACCTGACATGCCAGGTGGGTTGTTCCACAGAACCATCTGGGAAATTGTGACTGGAAACTGTCACTTTAAAAAAATACTTGGCAGGTGACTGGAGAGCCATCTCTCTATTGAGAGCTGACTTCAAATAATCAGATCAACAGTTGGAGAGCGTGAGCACCAGTGGAGCCAGATGGTGAATTAAATTCTTGCCGAAGTGAAAAACATAATTTCCATTGAGGAAAAGCATTTAGTATCACCCTTTGCTAATCTGTTAATGAAATTCACTCTCCACTGCTGCTAGCAGCATCAATGCTTACTTCTTCAGCAGCCGCCATTGTTGTTTTCAAACTAACAGTCACTGGTTATCAACTCTAAACTGCATCCATAGTGTAGCTGCCAGTAGTTCCTCATAGGACACTGATTGGTCTGAAACACTGGTTTGACCACAAACACTTCACCAGCCTTCTGTGGGAACTGATCTAAGTTGGCTTGAACCTTGACTGTCCTAAAGTGGTAAAAATAAATAAAAATTTTAAAAATGCTGGGCTAATAATGGCAATGTCAACATGTTTAGCAGGTTATTTTTACCATGGTCTATATCATCAAAGAGTAACAGCACCAGGCTCACTTACAACCATATATCTGGTGTGGTCTTAAGATTGCTTTGTTGCACCTGTAAGCTGTAACCATACCCAAAAGTGATGTCATGAGTTAGGGTAAGAATTCAACATCAGTGCAGTAAGGTGAGAAGTTTAACCACTGGAAGGCAGCAACATTAAGATTCTAAAACTAATTTAGTCAGGAACCGAGTATTGGACAACCTGACATTTTGATAAAATGCTAAGTCAGAGACAGAGTAGGACAGGGGCAATGAGTACTAGCCAATGAGAGGCATGGGTCTCAGGAGGAAAAGCAGTGAGATTCAAACTGACACGTTAAACAGGGACAGCTGACCAAAACCTCATACTAACTGGCTATAGGGTCCAGTTCCAGCCATTAGTGATTTGTCAGTGAAACCCATTAATACTTTCCGAACACAACATTTGTTAAAGTGGTTCTGCATTGCTTACCAAATTTTTTCTGCTTCTTCTTTTAGAGGCTGTTGTTCCTCTATGCAAACAAAAACTCAAATCTCACCTGAAAGTGTTTTTTCGAGTGAACTGCTAAAAAAAAAACACATTCAGGAAACCATCAAGACCAGAATCTACGATCAAGTGTGAAGACATCTTCAAACCATTACCTGGCAAAGATCATAAGCCAATCACAACGGTGATGACAAAGGGAGTCGCTGGCATTGGGAAAACAGTCATGAATAACACATAAGTTCAGTCTGGACTGGGTGAAAACAAAGCCAACCACGACATACAGTTCACATTTCCATTCAATTTCAGGGAGCTGAATCTGCTGAGTGGGAAAACCTACAGCTTGGTGGAGCTTCTGCATCTCCTTTCCTGAGACCAAGGAAGCAGAAATATGCAGCTTTGACAGTTACAAAGTTCTGTTCATCTTTGATGGTCTGGATGAGTGTCGACTTCCTCTGGACTTCCACAACAATGACATCCTGACTGATGTTACAATGCCCACCACAGTGGATGTGCTGCTGACAAACCTTGTCACAGGAAAACTCCTGCTCCCCTCTGGATAACCACGCGACCTGCAGCAGCCAATCAGATCCCTCCTGAGTGTGTTGACATGGTGACGGAAGCGAGGGGGTTCACCCATATATATATATATCCAAAAGAAAGAGTACTTAAAGAAGAGATTCAGAGAGGAGGAGGATGCCAGCAGAATCTTTGCCCACATCAAGACATCACAAAGCCTCCACATCATGTGCCACATCCCAGTCTTCTGCTGGATCACTGCTTCAGTTCTGGACCATGTGTTGAGAGCGGATAAAAATGGAGAGTTACCCAAGACCCTAACTAACATGTACATTCATTTCATGGTGGTTCAGTCCAAAGTAGGGTATGTCAAGTATCTTGGAGGAGCAGACACAGCTCCGCTCTAGAACACCCACACCTGCAACATCATCATGTCTCTGGGAAAACTGGCCTTTGAGCAGCTGCAGAAAGGCAACTTGATCTTCTATGAATCAGACCTGATAGCATGTGGCATTGATATCAGGGCAGCCTCAGTGTACTCAGGGGTGTTCACACAGATCTTTAAAGAGGACTGTGGGCTGTACCAGGACAAGGTATTCTGTTTTGTCCATTTGAGTATTCAGGAGTTTCTGGCTGCTCTGTATGTCTTTGTGACATTCATCAACACTGGTGTCAACCTGCTGTCAGAACAACGCTCAAAAGACAAGTGGTGGCGTGAGTTACTGACATTCAGAACAAAGGAAGAAACAATCCTGCAGACTGTCATGGACAAAGCGTTACAAAGTCCAAATGGACACCTTGACTTGTTCCTCCGCTTCCTCCTGGGTCTCTCTGTGGACACCAATCAGAATCTTCTACAAGGTCTACTGTAACAGACAGGATGGGGCCCATATGCCAAATATGAGACAGTGCAGCACATCAAGGAAAAGATCAGCGAGAATCCATCGCCAGAGAGATGCATCAACCTGTTCCACTGTCTGAATGAGCTGAATGATAATTCTCTAGTGGAGGAGATACAAAAGTACTTAAGTTCAGGAAGTCTTTCCACAGACAAACTCTCTCCTGCTCAGTGGTCAGCCCTGGTCTTCATCTTACTGTCATCAGAAGAAGACCTGGACGTGTTTGACTTAAGGAACTACTCAATAACACAAAAGTGGAAGGAGACAAAGAGGCGGAACGAACCCCCCCCGCTCGTGATATGTTTTTGTTTATATCTTTTAAGCTACGTTTGAATGCATCCAATATTTAGAATGAGTATCAGTCCTCCCATCAGACTGTGATGTATTATTTAGTGTTGTTTGACGCCTGTCATACTTACCTATGAGAAGCATGAACCTGTAAGTAAAGCAAATACCTTTATGGTTTTGATTGATGAGGCTTGAAAGGTTCCTCTACCTTAGTGGATGCATTAATAATGTAAGCTACCTTTTGTTCTAATTAACTTTTTGTGTAACTTAGTTATGGCATGTATAGCAATATATTGATCTATGGTAAATGGACTTGCATTTCTACCGAACTTTTCCAGTCTACTGACCACTCAAAGCACTTGACAACCCTTGTTAGATTCACCCATTCACACACACATACACTGATGGCAGAGGCTGCCATGCAAGGTGCCACCTGCTCATCAGGAGCAATTTGGGGTTCAGTATCTTGCTCAAGGACACTTTGACATGCAGCTAGGGGGAGCCAGGATTTAAACCAGTGACTTTCCGACTACTAGACGATCTGCGCAACCTCCTGTGCTACAGCCGCCCCAAACACCTCTATGTTTGTTGTACAGAAATGATCCCACCATCCATCTGATCAACCATTCTAAACTCAAGGGTTAAACAGCTCTCATCCTCGTGTTTAAATGCACAACACCAGTGAGACGTTCTATGGTCCAGGCATCCCCTAAACAGAATTAGTCATTAAAATATACAGTCTTTTACGGAAAGTTCAATAAATGACATAGTCATTGTCCAGTTAAGAAATTGATATCTGAGGGCAAAGCTTAGCTGAACATGGTAAAAGTTTTAGAGGCTTAGTATGCTCTTTGGAACAGTGTCAGAAACCTCCAACACTACTCCTTGCATCTACTTACAATCCAACTGCTACTTTTTTTTTTTGGCCTTTATTGACAGAACAGGCTCAAGATATGATAGGAAACAGGATGAGAGAGGGGGGGAGTGACGAGCAGCAAATGGTCCCCAGGCCGGGACTTGAACCCAGGTCCGCTGCAGCAAGGACAAAGCCTCTGTACATCCTACATCCAACCTGAACTGTGAACCATGTAAACCTTTGCCATTGCCACACAGTCCCACCTGACACCACACTGGTCCCACTACAATCCTCCCTCCTTTAAAATGGTAAGCTCCATCTGGCAAAATAAAACTAAGTATCTCTATATGTGGCCAGGCCCAGCCTCTAGTTCCAGGGCCTATTTATCAGTAAGATATCAGTCTTCTCTTCTCTTGGTTTTTCCACTGTGGTCTGAACCTGTGGGGCCGTGCAAAGTTTAAGGGCATTCCTATGTAGAACCTTTTCTTTGCCTCCCCTCTCTGGCCTAATCTTATAGAGTAGACCTGTTTCTCCCACTGTCTCAAGTATTATTTGTGGCTCGGAGTTCCAGCCAACATGCAGTTTCCCTTGGCCTTGCCTGTTCCTATCACGTGTCCAGACCCTCTCTTCTATGAGCAACGGTGTTGCATGTGCCTTGCTCAGCTACCCTCCTCATTTTCTTATGAACCCAGTCACCAAGTTCGCTTGTTGGCCTGACATCCACTACCCCAACATCTACAGGAAGTCTCAAGTGGCACCCAAACATGAGGTAAGATGAAGTGAATCCGGTAGCACTATGAACTGTGTTATTATATGCTTGTAATAACTCTGGTATGTGTTCAAGCCACCTACGCTGTTTTTCAGCTTCAAGGGTGCAGAGCATACTTAGCAGTGTCTGATTCATTCTCTCTACTCTGCCATTACCTGCTGGGTGGTATGGGGTAGTGCAGTTTTTCGAGACGCCATACAAGTCACAAAACTGCTTCATCAAATCGGATTCAAAGTTTGGATCTTGGTCTGAATGGAAAAGTGTTGGGCAACCAAAGGTTTGAATGATGTGAGACCAGATTGTACGTACAGTAGTCTTAGCTGTTTGATCACGTGTTGCTGCCGCCCAGGTGTAGCGGGTGAACATATCTGTCATGACCAAAATGTTCTGATAGTTATCGTTTGGTTACCGAGGGAAAGGAAGTCTAGCGCTACAACCTCTAAAGGGTGTGTAACTTCAACGGGGTTTAAAGGGGCTCGGGGTTCAGCTGGTCAGTGTCCTCTCTGCTCCTGCATGTGCAGCGTCAAATAGTCTTTGAATTTTTCCACAATGGCCCACTTCAAAGCTAAAAGCGCCAGCTTAAAGGAACTATAGTTTGCATCATTACGTTCAGTGGGGTGCAGACTCCGGCTGGCATATGCAATTACTCATTCCTTGCCCTCTTGAATCTGTGCCAATACTGCCCCCAACCCTTGATGGCTTGCGTCTGTGTTTAGGATAAATGGTTGGGTAAAATCTGCATAGGCGAGTATGGGAGCTTGTGTCAATGCTTGTTTCAGGGCCTCAAATGCGGTTTGGCAATCAGCTGACCAGATAATGGGACGAGAGCCTAGCTTCTTGTTGTTAGGTATACCAGCCATCAATGTATTAAGGGGGCGGGCAATTTTTGCAAATCCGGATACGAAACATCTGTAACCGGCTAGGCCCAAGAATGCTTTGAGCTGCTTTGCTGTTGTGGGAACCAGCCAATCAGTGACAGCAGACACCTTATCTGGGTCAGGCAGGACCCCTTTTTGGTTGACTATGTGTCCCAATAACTTTACCTGGTGATGGAACAGTTTACATTTGTCCGGTCTGAGCTTCAAACTGTGCTGCCAGAGGCGCTCAAAAACTTCATCCAGGTGTTTCAGGTGTGTAGCAAAATTTGGAGAGTAGACAACAATATCGTCAAGGTATACCAATAAAGACCCTGCTATTTGGCCATTAAGACATTGCTGTATCAAGCACTGAAAGGTTGCTGGGGCATACAGAGACCAAATGGCACTGGAATTCAAATAGACCTGTAGGGGTGGTAAAGGCAGTTTTTCTACCTCAAACTGCCAATAGCCACTGGCAAGGTCTAAGGTTGACAACCATTCTGCCTTTGTCATGGAAGTTAGTGTCTCTTCAATTCTGGGGAGAGGAAAAGCATCCTTGTGAGTGACAGAATTTAACTTCCTGTAATCCACACAAAACCGCAAACTTCCATCCTTCTTCCTTACCATGACGATAGGGGCCGCCCAGGGGGTAGTGCTCTCTGTTATGATACCCCCCTGGAGCATATCTGACAACAGGGCTCTCATCTCCTTGTACAGCAGTGGGGGCAAGGGCCGGAACTGCTCTCTTACTGGATTAGCGTTCCCTGTAGGAATCTGATGCTGAACAATGTTAGTTCTGCCAAAATCTTCCTCATTTGTAGAGAAACCTTTTTCCATTTTTGAACGAGTGCTGCAAACTTACCCTGTTCTTCTGTGGTGAGGTCAGGTCGGTTAGCTAGCCCCAACATGTCAAATACTGAGTCCTTCTCCACTTCGCCACTGGCTTCCACCAGTCCAACCTCCACAACCCCATCAGCGCCAGGGGTCAAATTAACATTGCGGCTGCCATGGACATCCATTTCTTCCACTTGGAACAGCCTGCCTAGCTTCTGGTAACTCTCCTGCACACGCTCTTTCTCCGTTCCTTTTGTACGGCGTCTACTACCAGGCCCTTTATGCCCCGCTCCCACACACCTGCCACTCATCTTGTAATTAGACTACGCTGTGTTGGGGCGTGACTTCCCAGGTCACAGTTCAAGGCAGTTCAAAATGCTCAAACAACAACATCAAACAAATAAAACTCACGCTAAAAGTAATAAAAGAGCACGTGTAAAAGCATGCGAATTAACACAACACTAAAATAATCACCCATGAAAACAGTGTCTCATAAATAATCCAATAAAAGCATTCAAATGAACATGCACTGGAGTATTTCTGACCCTGTCACATCTTCAGAGAATGTGGTACAAAAAAAGCAATTTTTACGGAATTAAATATTTTCTATAGATTTAAGATCAAAGACATCAAAATTAACACAAATTAGCAATTTAAAGAATGATAAATGCAGAAAGTAAAATATTAATCGAGAGCTCTGGCTCTGCTGCCTGATAATTAGTCCAGTCCTCAAAATAATGTACACATAGCTTTGACTTTTTCGACTCTTCTCCTGAGCAGAAGGCTAGTGACATTACATACTCATTTCTGAATTTTAAACTTTGACACCTACTTTCACACAAGGGGAGATTTGCAATCTGGCCAATAGAGATGGATATACAGTATGTGGTTAATGTATCCAGATATTAGAAAAGAGAAATGACAAGTGTCATATTTGTTTATATGTATATGAAAATGGACTGACTATGGTCATTTGTTGATTTGGTAGCACCTTTGCAGTTGATACAGAAGGACTGGACTACTGACCAAAATGTTTCTTGTCTGTAATGCCACTGCTCTTGGAGAGGTTAGTATAGCTTTAAAGTCCTACACTATCCTAACAAATACATTTACATTTGCATTTACGGCATTTAGCAGATGTTTTGTCCAAAAGCGGTCCAAAAGTGCGGTCGAGGTGAAGTCTGAACAAATGAGTCTTTTGCAGAAGATGGAGAGTGACTCTGCTGCTGACATTGGTCAGGAGTTTGTTCCACCACTGAGGTGCCAGAACAGAGAAGAGTCGTGACTTCGCCGAGCGACCTTTGTTTGCTCTCAGTGATGGCGGTACCAGCCGGCCAGCTGATGTAGTGGAGCGAAGTGCTGGTGCTGGGGCATGTGGTCTGACCAGGGTTTGGAGGTAGATGGGTGCAGTTCTGTTGACGGCCTTGAAGGCCAGCACCATCGTCTTGAATCGGATGCAGGCCACAACAGGAAGCCAGTGGAGTTCACAGAGGAGGGGGGGCACATGGGAGAATTTGGGTAAACGATTGAAAACGAGGCACAGCGTTCTGGATACGCTGCAATGGTTACGTCGCAGAAGCTGGGAGTCCTGCCAAGAGCGAGTTGCAGTAGTCCAGGTGGGAGATGACTAGCGCTTGGACCTGGAGTTGAGTCGTGTCCTTTGTGAGGAAAGACCGGATCCTGCGGATGAGTGGGATGAGGAGGATCTGGCGGTATGGAGGGACTCAGTCACTGTGAGGAGGGCCGTCTCAGAGAAGGGAGCAGTCCTGATTAGGGTCAAGGAGGTCGTTTTGTGAAAGATAGGAGGACAGTTGGTTGGAGACTGCGCGTTCCAGGGTTTTAGAGAGAAATGAAAGAAGAGATACTAATCTAAATCTAGTAACTAAACTTATTAATTAAATTTAGTGGAGTGAAAAGTACAATATTTGCCTCCAAAATCTGGTGGAGTTGAAGTATAAAGTATAGTACTTAGTTACTTTCTAGAACTGCTTTTTTAAGATATTTTATCTAATGTTTTACCTACCAACAGTAGCTTTGAAATATGGGGAAAAGGATTATTAATGGTCACTATATGCCTAATAAAGGGCAAAGGGTTTTCATTTATTAATCAAAATGTCCTTGTGCAAACTACTTTTCAGATCATTAAAGGAGCACTCTGAAATTTTTTGGGCAGAAATGTTAATGAGAAGAGAAAGATCTTCATGGACTGATTTTTTTTTTTATGACTAAACAAACTAAATTTCTGATTTTGTATAATTACCTCATTAATATTGTAAATATTAAAATTCTGAGTTTGAATTGCTTCTCCAAAACAGACATTTCAAAAAGTGGTGTGGACAAGTCCCCAGCTTCCCCAGCACCTCCTGTCAGGTGTGTCTTGATTCCTGCTGGAGAGACAACATACAACCAGAGCCAACTGTATCATGCCAAAGCTAATGGATTTTATTTACACATCTAGTTTGTATGACATGGTCACTCATCATTCCATGTGCATCACACATCAAAGAAATAAAAGTGAACACATGAGTTGTGACAAACTATTATGTCTTCATGTTGAATATTATTTTTCCAGGTAAATACTTTGGCTATAACACTTAAGTGTGCTATATATTATTGAGTTCATAATATATTTTACAACACATATTTTCTAATTTTGTGTCAAAACTCTCAAAGAGTCTGTTTAAATTAGTGGAATGACTTGCACATGAATAGTAACTAGATTCTGTACAACATTTACAGCGTATGAAATCACGATTACTGTGTCATAAAGTAAAATGTCAATGAAAAAGCTCACTTACAGTGGCACCAAAACAAAATCATAGCTGGACTGCTTAAATAATATTTTTCATACCTCGTATGCAAATGCACAAAACATGTCAAAGAACAAACTATGAAAAAAAATCACTATGTGAACAATTTGTGCAATGAAGCAAAACTTTCATTTCTAACTTAATATAGTGCTCACTAAAGCAGCTCAATACTGCTCTCGTCCTGTGACAGACCTCTGGAATACCCTTGGGGTGTGTTTATCTGTGGCCAAATATTTAGGTTAAATTATTTGAAGCAAGACTGAATAACATAATAAGGTGGTTCCGAAAGACACTGAAGGCAGCGTAGAAAGCAACTGAGTTTCCCAGTTTTAAATCAGTTGTTGCTTATAGGTAATCTTTGTAAAAACCCATTTGGAAATTATCATAATTCATTCATCAGTAAAATCCAATTTCTGACATGCCTGTGTAGTTTTCGTGTAAACAAAGCTCTGTTGAGGGGACTCCAGAGAACATGTATGGCTCTCTCAGACCTAAAAAACACTTAAGCACATTTTCTTCCCCATAAAACATTTGCAAACATTTGTTTACATCCATGTTTGCTAGCTTGTTGTCTTCCTTGCGGCCTCTGTCCATTATGTGTGATGGCACACTACGGTCACAAACTGTTGATCAGCATAACAGTGTGTGAATCTAACAGCATGAAATGAATAAAGGACACAAATGCTTGTGTGCATGTGAGGTACAAACAAGACACTGCTCCATAGCACTACTGATCTGCGGAAACTGAGCCACCCAACTTTCTATGACGAGTTTGATGCCATTCAACTATGACCTCTCTCTTTATTAAATTGTGGATCTGGAAATGGAAACAGTCAAATGTTTGAAAAGATTTGGCACATAATATTGGCTCCCGACACCTTTAAATACCTTCAACGTAAGTGGTTATCCTGGTTAAAGGCTTTTAACACATAACTGAACTGTCCCACAAAGCCTCAATGACACATTTACTGACATTAACATTTTAACTACTACTAAAAATAGATTTGGTGTAGCATACAGCATATATTAATCATATAGGCATTCAGCTGTGTTGACACAGCCAAATTAAAGGGTTAGATAGAAGCTAAAAACAGAGAACTTGCGTGTGTGCCACCTAAAAGGCCCATTTCAGTGTTTATGCATTTTGTAGTCATTTATTAAATGTACACAAATACTTCATTTTTGACCATTTTTGATCATTTGTTAACATCTTTAAAGGGTTCAAATCTTCTGCACTATACCTGTTTAGGAGCACAGTGTGGCGGGATAAATTGTTATTCATCAAGAAATAGTTCCAAAACAGGACTCATCACACTACTTGTAGTAAACTTACACTTTCATATTTCTGCTTGAGTACAGATTAATCAAACCAGATATGATTTGTTCATTCGTGTGCTTTAGGGAGTTTTTTTTTTAATCATTATTACTTAAAACCAGGTAAACTGTTCCCTCCTGCTTTCAGGCATTACACTAAGATTAGCTAAACTAAGATAATCCCGATCTGTATTTAACACATAGCCATGAGACTGAACCAAGCCAAATTCCCCAAATGTTGAACTATTCCTTTAAGTGTTTCTCCTGCTTTAATGCTTCCACTGGTTTCCGTTTATTCCCACACAGTATGAAAATCAACTTGCGTTAATATAATGGCTGATTGGTTTGAAAAATCTGCTTAGCTTTGGCACACAACATTATAACTTTGACAAAAATAAAACAAACATGTAGATGACAGAAATACTGAACTCAAACCAATCTCAAGTCTCTACAAATTGATTTTCTTACCGCCATGAAATGGAAGCAGCTGCCTGGAAGATGGTTAACACATGTTCAAAGTTCTACACATTATGGACTGCTTTGGAAACATGCAAAACACTGGTATGGCCCTTTAACTGATCACTGGTTGTTTCATGTCCTGCACTCCTTGAATCTCACCTCTGTGTTAGTCTGGACCTCTTAAGACTGACAGCTCAGTTAAAATCAATAACTGTAGAGCTGTATTTAACAACTGGTATTGTGAATACAAGACATAAAGTGAACTTTTCCAGTCTCCGCATTTCAGTAGTTTCAAGTATACAATTATAAAACACTGGTGGACAGATTCAACATGGCACAGGTGTTCAACAGCAATTCACAGATCATTAATAAATGTGCGGTTGTAGTGCATATGAAGATCGTCTGCTGAGGGGGTGGAGATATACACGTGTGTGTGGAGTGTGTGGAGTGTGTGTGTGTGTGTGTCTCAGAGTAATTACATTGGTGAGCAACAGTTTCAGTCGTAAGTAGTGACAACATTCATGATTTAGGCTCAAGTTTAAAGTTATAATCCTTAAGATTTGCATTGAATCAGAGGGTGTATTAGAGGTGCTGTAGCAGGGGACACTGAGAAAAATAATGTTTTTTGAAAATTTTCTAGTACCTAAATAAACGTATGAACATAATAATGAGTAAAATATGGGACTTTTAATGTATTTAAATTTTTAATGACCTCTCTATATAGTAAAGCAGTTTTTGTTGTTTGTGGCAGGGTCCGCCATTCAAGTGTTGGAATTTAATTTCTTCAAATGCACAAGGAATGCACAGGAAACAATGTAGCATGTAATCCAGAGTAACAGTTTGTAATTCAATCTTATTGATACGAGCCCATTTACTGTCACTCTAATGCCATATCACAGCTGTAATAAGGTAGCGCTAATGCTATCCCAGCATTTCCTCATGATGCTAGTTTAAATCAAAGCACTCAACTTGCAGAACACGGAGCAACTGTTACTGTTAAGATGTCGGAAAATGTGGGGTATCTTGAATTTAGTTTGTTAAAATCAAGACAGTCACCAAGTCAACCACAACTGAAATCTTACGGATTATAACTTTAAGGTATAAGCTAATAGTCAGGAACTGGAAGATCTCCACAACTACAGTGTTACAAAGATGTGTGTATACATGGAGTTTAACCCTTGATCTCCAGGATGGAGGGGTTGTGATCAAGAATGGCCAGAATGATTTTGTCCATGTACTGCCTCAGACGCAGGTTGATCTCCTCCTGCTCCTTCAAAGCATCGACCAGCTGAGAGAGAGAGAGAGAGAGAGAGAGAGAGAGAGAGAGAGAGAGAGAGAGAGAGAGAGAGAGAGAGAGAGAGAGAGAGAGAGAGAGAAGAAAGAAAGAAAGAAAGAAAGAAAGAAAGAAAGAAAGAAAGAAAGAAAGAAAGAAAGAAAGAAGCATCAGATGAGTGGCCATTTCAAAACGTCAGCGGAACACCTATCCACCAGCAACAGACTTACCTCATCTCTTGATGCATTGTCAATCTCAGCTGCCAGGCACTGAGCTTTGGTTTGACAGGAAAACAGGTTCTTAGCCTCATACAAACTCAAACTGAGAATCTGAGCGTTAAGGTCGTCGTTCTGATCCCGGAGCTTATGGTTCTCCTAGGGAAAGAAAAACACAATAGTCCCTGTCAGAGGGGAGTCTGGCTGAAACTCTACAGTTGTAGTGGGACCAACACACACTGGCTTTGCAACAATTTATCGGCCAGTATTCACCTTGTTGACTGCTATCAGCCCATCAGCAAATAAGATGACTTTGACCGATACCAATGGCTGATGTTTATCTGCTGTGTGCAGAAATTTTGTCATTAAAAAATTCTTCCTATTGACTTATGCAGTCATTGAGATGTAAAACGGGCTAAAAAAGCTTCTGAAGTAGTCGATTTAAAAAAAATTAAATAATAATTATTGTGAAAGAAGGTTTCATTAAAGGTTGTTACATAAATTTGTATGATCAAATTGGTGATCCTTCATAGACAGTGTGATGAAGAGTTGATTGTCTTATAACAGCTGATTTTTTTCAGAATGAAGAGTGCTTTGTTTAACTGACCTTCGCTACTAGCTGAATTATTACTTTAGAATTTCACAATCAGTGTATCCCTACTTTAAAGGGATATTCCAGTGTAAGTTTAATCCATGGTCTAAACACACCGAGACACCGAGTAAGACTCCCCCCCATCGAGAGATCAAGTTTGCCGACCGCTTTTCCCTGTCAGCTCTTGATAATAAGAACTGAGCATTCCATGGAGTAATCATACATCTTCATCTTTGAGCTGCTGAACTCTACTGCACTCGGTAATCGACTCATCAGGGCTTCCCCACAACGAGCAGGCTGCTGGAGGAGAGCGGTGAGTTGTGCTGTCTTTTCAATAAAAATCCGGCAAAGCTAGCAGACGTTTGATGCTTCGCACTGTGTGCTGGGACTGTACATGTGCTGTTGCTGAAGTTTGGTGCTGTTCTGACCATTAATTGTGGCTATGAGTGGCTTTTTGATGGCGGTTTCTAATTGGAGACATAAGCTGCAGTGTATTGTTATCGTGCGGTCTTTTCTGAAGTTGCTAAAACTAGCTAAGCTAGCGGTCAGCAAACTTGACCTCTCGAGGGGGAGTCTTACTCAGTGGATTGAACTTACACCGGAATATCCCTTTAATTCAGTATGTCAGAAAATATTTTTTTAAAGAAATAGGGAAATATACTTGTTTGCTTACTTGCCAAAGTTCATGAGAAGTTCAATGCCACTGTCTCACAACGCTTAGCTTAGCATAAAGGCTTGAAACAGGTGGAAATTAAAGTGGTCCTGAGAGATAAATAGTCTTTCCTACAGTCTGCAAGGTTTTCAAAAACCCAAGTAGTACTTGCTACTGTGATAATTTACTCACTACTATATAGTAATTTGTATCTAAATATTTCAAATGAAATGTACATCATATCATGGCACATTTGCCTGTGTGTTTCCTTTCAATCTACTGCAGTACCAGTATCTATTGTCCGACTCTAACAGGCTCAATCTCAAGTGTCAATATTCCATGTTTATTGTGCACTCTTGGTGTGGATTGTGAACTGAAGCACCCAGTACAATATGGCAAGCCTAAAGGACAGAGCAACAAGGATGAGCGTGCACCTGTTTCAGTCTCTTGACTTCATGTTCCATTTCACTCTCTCTGGTCCTGGCGTTGTACTCAGACAGCCCCTTGCCCTTTCCTGGATGCTCCATCTCCAGCTTAAAGCACTGCAGATACTCCAGCTCCCGGCGGAGGTCATCGATCAGCTGCAGAGAAAAAGCTTAGATCAGATTGAACTCTTGAATATTCTCCACCTATTGTCTTTATTATCTGGAGTATCTCACCTCCTGCATGGCCTCTTTTTCCTTCTGAAACTCATGGCGGTTATGCCAGAGCTTGTCCATTATCTTCCTGTATAGGTCCATTTCATCTTTCAGCCTTAGACTTGTGTCCTCCAGCTTGTCTGTCATCTTCTGCTTCTCCTGAAGAGGACAGAGTAAAATAATGCTAGTTTATTATGAGTTAGATTATTGTAGTTTGGGCCAGCATTTCTATTACTTATAATAGCACTGTGGGAGGTCCAGGAACACAGTAACATGGCCAGAACAAGTCTGTCTGTGAGCTGTGATGGATGTTCACAGTTGACAATTTGTGTAAAACTTTCACATTCTCTTCAGAATAAGTTTGATTAACCTCTGGGACCAGTTCAGTTGACTACCCATCTTTTTTTCCATCATCTTTGTAGCAACAATGGTGCATTCCCAGATCTCAGCAAATTATTATCATTATTCGTAGGAATTATGATCAGAATTACAAAACAACAGAAGATCAAAATTGTAATAAACCTTTCAGTAAATCAAACTCACCTGGTCCAGTTTCTCAGTCTGAGACTTGAGTCTGCACACATTTAATTTCATCTCTCCATTCTCATCTTCCAACTGCTGCACCCTACACACACACACACACACACACACACACACACACACACACACACACACACACACACACACACACACACACACACACACACACACACACACACACACACAATATATTGTGGTTACTAGTTCAATGTTTGGATCAGTTGAATCTGATGAAACAAACAGCTGCTGCTAACATTGGCAGGTTTGGAGAGCCCAGTTTAATTTACATTACAGTGAATCACACTGTGATAAGACAGAGTGGGATCCATTCTGCATCTTCTTCTTCTTCTGCAGAGGACGTCAGTTGAGTAGGTGGTCCTTCAGTGTGGTCCAGGACACATTTGTGTACACACCGTTAATACAATGCAGTCGCATGCGGCCCAGACCACCTCTGGACGTGGTCTCAGTGACTGGATCTCAAATGTGTCCTCAATGCCTCTCAGGGCCACTCACACCTGCTGTGCATTTGTGATCAGATCACTCAGTATGGATGGTTAAACCAGGTCTGGACAGAGTCCTGGAGCTAGACCAAAGCCAGCAACAGAATCTTTCAGGGTTTCACTCCATAGTGTTTTGTTGTTGAGTTTACCTGTTACAGAGCAGGTCTATCTCGAGGTTTCTTTCCCTCTCCATCTTGCTGTAAGCCTCCCGGTGCCTTTTTGTCTCCTCCTCTAGACTCTGGTCTGCCCTCGCTTCTGCATCCTTCACCTGCTCCTCCAGTTCATGCACCCTGGCATGCAAGCAAAGAAAGTAACATCACATGCACTGAAATCATAAAATATTTAATGTAGTGGCAACAAATACTACATCACCAAAGTCGCATGTGGAGCACAATTTCACAGCAGATTAAATTATCTGAAAGTTTACAGTGAAATCACAGATGAAACACTATTGTGATAGATTCACAAACAGGTATGCATACTTTATGCTGCTGTAAAAAAGGATTTTACTTAAGATCAATTCAAATATGGACATAATGTGCTACTGAGACATGAAATGTAATGTTCCACGTGTTAAAAAACAACATACCAAGTGTTATGTTTGGAAGACTAAATATGAGTGATTTCCGGTCAACATAAACAGATTAATGAATAAATAAAGGACTCAGTATGTGTGTTTTCCTACCTGTGTACAAGTTGTGTGTTCTCCTGTTTGAGTTTAGACTTGAGGTCACCGTTGGCTAGACTGTCACTTTCTAACTCTGTCACCTTCTTCTCCAGGTAACTGACCTGCGGGACACAACCAGACTTTTAGCTCATCCTACCACAAATGTATACTTTGTATTAGAGATTGGCAATTTTCTTCCTCACAGGAAATCATAGAGCTGCAACTTAATGTACACTTCAACTACCTTAAACATGACAGTACGCATGTGTGGTGTGCAGCATGTCAATATTTCCCCTTAAAGGCTGAGGAGACAATGTAGCCAGTTTTTGTCAGTCTCTGCAGAGTCAGATTAAAACAAACAGGCAACACAACACAACACACACCCTATAAGATTTTTAAGTCACTTATTTAAAGTGGCAATAGAGAACTCTTTTGCTTTAATGTATGAAGTAAATACTGATGTCAGTGTCATGGCAGTAGAAATGTCACACATGACAGGTTGATAAATATTGTGTGATATCTTATATCAGTGGTGATCATACAAAAGAAAGACGACATATTTTGTTCTTATTTTAACAGACTATCAAGTCCATACTAATGGTTTAACCATTTCCGCACAAGTTCCATTTCACCCAGTTCATCTTATGTCATTATTTCAGTTTCCACTTAATTTACTCTTGTTGTACTTGCATTTTTTTAAACTTACATTTAAACATACTTAACATTTATTATTTTTCTGTAAGAAACAATTCTTTTATAGTTAACTGTTTTGCACTTTTGCACATTTCATATTAAAATAGTCAACTTGTGTTAGATATACAATGGACAAACGATGGAGCCTGGACAACATATTGTTAATATTGGCGGTGCTGAGGTGGGTGGGCACTGGGCCAGCTCTGCGCTCCAGTGTTGTGTCAAAGTCTGTCCCCCCACTGATATGCATTTCCTCTTACCACTGGGACTTAAGACGGTTCAAAACTGGAATTCTTTTAACTAGATGAGTAAGAAAGAAAACCTGCCAACTTATTAATACAACCAAGTAGTGATGTAAGGAAGCCATTAATTGTCTTTGGCAATTAATGACTGGACTATGGACTACTACACAACAATACAGCAGCAGCAATCCCTCCCTCCCTCTGGTTGTACAGCAGGACTACTAGGGCACCCAATGGGTGTGTAACATGGAGGATAGCAGGTCCCACCAATCAGCATAACTGACAAACTATCATTTCCAAACTGTATGTTCAGTGGTTTTAGGGTGTTAATGTGTTGACACTGTGTTTTTCTCACAGTTGGATTGTAAAAACAAAAAGCCAGCGGATAAGCTGATGCAGCAGACTGTGAGCCGTAGTTTCCCTGCCAGTAAACACACCAACGTCACAGCTGCAGTGTCTTTGGGCTCGTTAGGTGAAGAAGACAAGCTGGGTGGTGGAGCAACAGCAGCCCGCCCTGCAGCCAGCCAGCTTGTTTGAAGGCCCAGAGAAAAGCTGAGGTTGGCGTGTCAGTGTGAAGAGGTTGGAGTGTTACTACAGCTCAAACACAGCTGAAAACAGACATCATCTGTGTGAGCTAACAGTTTAAGTGAAGCATCGAGAACGAAACCAATGAAGCCAACCAATCAGAGGCTAAGTCTAACAAGTCTTTCTTCTTGAGCAGTATGAGCACGCCCTCTGCTGTTCAAACAAAGCAATGCAATGACACGCGATACTGATTTCTCTTGTTAGATCCATGAGATTTACGAGCACAATAACCACGTGATAGGTTGGCAGATACTGTCACAGTCCCACAATTGTATTGTGACAACTTTTTATCGCAGTATTGCAAAATTTGGTATATCCTTACATCCCTACAACCATGTTTATTCTGCCTTAGCACTGAGATCACGGTATCAAGGTCAAATTGGGATTCTTAAGGTTGTTTTGTCTTGGACAGTAGCCATGTTGCTAACGCTGTCTTTGCAACAGCAGCGCCAACAGTAATACCACAGGCAGCAGTAAAAACCACAGGGGGGATGATTGAAAAGTCTATTTCTGCTTTAATGTGTGTGTGTAAATTCCTTGGTTGCTAAAATAATCGACCATTAAGTTTGACTTGTTTACTTCTTTATAGCTAAAACATTTTAAAGATCAACCCTGTGATGGAATCAAGTCAGTATTGACCTGCAGGATTGTTGAGTCCACGCATCAAAAGAACTCAAATCATACTGGAAGCCAAAGAGGCATCCTACCCACTGCTACCATTGTTACCTACTTGGCAGGTGAATCCAATAAAGTTGGATTTCAAACAAACAGACCATAATAACTGGGCAAATAATTTCAACAAACTCTAAAATGTAAAATAACGGCCTGTATTTTTGTGTGAGTGTGTATGTTCGTACTTTCTCTGTGATGTCGAGGTCGCAGGAGTCGATGCTGTCTGTGAACAGATCCTCTGTGCTGCTGCCCTGACTGGAGCCAAACACACTGTGGTTGGCCTGGAAGAGCTGACTGCAGGGCGAAGAGCGCAGATTAGAAACCAGCAACAGGGACATTATTACCAATTCTACACCATGATGATCATATTCATATTGAGTGAGCCAGCTTTTGAACCTGCCCTTTCATTGAAGGACTGTATTTATCACCCTGCTGAATGCTGAACCCATCAGTGTGATCTGTTACAAGTGATTGTCTGGCTTCCCTCTTTCTATGCAAATGCAGACTCACTGTAGTATTTTCATTCAAAGGGTCATTAATAGGAAGGTCAGGTCACTTACCGTCCAAATGCAGTGCTGGAAATCTTTCTATTGGGGCTGAAACAAGAGAGAAACTCTGAGTCGCACACAGCTTCTCATTCTGTTTTTAAAAAGACAACTACTGTTCCTACCACATGCGTGCTACTACAGCAACTATGCTGTTATTGCCACTGCGAGTACACTGTTATCTGGTCACAACTTAAGCATCAAAGATTGAATCAGGAGAAAAATGAATAATAATAATAATAATAATAATAATAATAATAATAATAATAATAATAAACATATAAAATCAAAGTTGAACTGTTTGGCTCTGATCCCGTTATGATTTTCTCTCAAACTGTCTTCTTTGTTGCTGCATTACATTGCATCTCACACACAGAGACACAAAAAACTTGCAACCTACCACCCCACCACACTGGGATACAGTTGCTATAGCAACAGCTCAGGCTCACCCTTTGATGTGGGTGCAGCGTCTGGTGCCAAGAATGAATAAGTGGGTGGGATTTGGGTATAAGGCTTGTGTGTATCAGACGACTGTTATATGGGGGTGATGCTGAGGCAGCAGCTTAAATCAATCTGTCTTCTCTACGCTGTGCTAGTCTGTCTACCATCCAAAAATGTCTGCTCCCACTTAGCCTTTCTTAGTGCGTGTGTATGTTATACCTGTTGGCCTTAAGGTTCCGAAGCCGAGCCTCCAGGTCATTGAGAAGATTCACTTTCTTGCAGCACTGAGAACAGTAGATGTCTAGCAGCTCACTGTTATACAGCTGCCGCATCTTCTGAGGAGTTTGTCCAGCACTGCAATTACAAAACACTAATCAATGTACAGTATACAACTGAAATAGACATGTTAAAAATATCAAAAGATGGCAGTACCATACATTTACTAAATACATTTATTTGGGACAGGTGCTATGCAGATTCAGGATGATTTTTTCATTCTTTTTTTCAAATTGTTTGAGCAAATGACAACACACTACAAAAAACTTGCACTGCAGTTCATTTTTTCCATGCTCTGAACATATCCCAGTGGCGGTGACACAATTCAACAGGGGAATCCATTGGCCATTTTCACAGCAGACATTTTTGAATTTGCATAAAAACAGGTGGATGGACACACACCTAATGAGGTCTCGATAAGAATCTAAAAAGTCATTGTTGCTACTGATCCATTCTGCTCAGGTCTGACTCATTTCAGCCTACTGTGACTCTTCATAGTAGAGCCAACCTGAGTATTTCTATTATTATTTCCATCAGTACTACCCCTTTTTCACTGGTCAAAAATCCCACTTGAACCCGTTAAGGTCGGGATTTCGTGTCCAATGGGAACAAGTAAACGAGGTATTTCCTCGATTGACTGCAGTAGACACAGGTTTTTATCACCTTGGCTCAGCTTTGATCTAAACCTAAGACCTGGGTGAACGCGCTAAATTCCTCAGCGCGAAGGGGTGAGGCATTATAAACATCCGGTGGTGGAGCGTAAATAAAGAAGGAATTTGGGATGTGGTCTATTCAAGGATATTTTATTACTGCACACAGTTTTGGAGGTGGAGCCCTGTTTATTCCTATGAAAGCTGCTCAGTGGTGTTTTGAAGCCAAAAAAAGCTTGACTTTGGCTATGAAAATACCTGGATCACCGACCAAGCCGGCTAACCTCCAGTTTAGCGTCCGGCTAACCTGAATGGGGATAAAATAATCTAATTGTGAGGCACTTCTAGACTTTCCAAATGTTATTGGACCAAATGGCTCAAACTATCATAGTGAAATGAGTCATTAGCGGGGGTCAAAATACTACATACTTAAACTTGCTTATAATTAGAAAGTAGTATGGAACAGGGATAAAGCACATTCCTTCAATGACAAGTCAAAATATCTGCCAAGAAAAAGACAAAAGGTGACCATCCTGTTACTTCTTGAAAAATATGAGATTTAGGGCATGTGCTTCTAGCTCGAGCACAAACCTGGAGGGAAGGGAGGATCCCAAGTCTGAGAAGCCATTTGTTCTGGTGTCCTCTTCGGGACAAGGACTGCTGGGAGTAAAATCAACATCCTCCCCTTCACCGTAGTCCTCAAACTGCTCTTCACCAGAGATGACAGACGCAGCTGCGGAGCCAATCAGGCGGCTAGGGTTGGAAAGCAGGAAGGGCAGGAAGGGTGGTTAAGAACAAACCTGATTTCTTTAATAATGAGATAAAATACCATACTCAAATTAGATCTTTAATTTTCATTTCCTTTTGGGGAACAAGTGATACAGATACTAAGACCATATAGCTTTTCCTGACACTCACTTATAGAGACATAATGAAGGACATCCTCAGATACTTTGAGACTCACCCGTTATGTCGTGTTGGGTCCAATGAGTCGGAACTGTTGCCGTTTTCAGTGCTGCTGTCCATGTCACATTCCCCGTCAGCACCGCAACCCTCACCATACACACTGCATTCTGGGTAGGACCGTGTACACATGATAATGGGAGGGCCCAGTTTGGCCTCACCATTCTACAAACAAAAAACAAAACAAACATTAATTGGACCCCTAATTTCAAAACTAACGTTAGCTACTGTTGCTTTCTGTTAGCGGAGCAGAGAGAGGCTCTGAGACAAGGCACTCGAAAATGTGCATAAAGTCGCATCCTTTGGACTGTTGTGGAAACCTGACCTGAGTCCTTCACAAAGAAATCCACAGTCCAGCAGCATTAAACCACTTCAACACATCATCCACAGGCTTGTATAGGTAACAGAGAGGATGGGGAAGATCTCATGTTTCATGTTACAATCCGCTCATATACAGCCAATAAAAAGTGATCAATGCATGTAAACTGGTACAAATTGTTACCTTGAGGGACAGCGTAGCTTTTTTCCGCAGGCTGTGACACTTTTAAACTCATCCTAAACACTGGACCATCATTTTCATATTTCTTGTGGAGAATAAAGGGACGACGAACACTTTGCTGTAAAATTGTAGACTGACGGTACACGTCTAGCATTTGACCTGGAGATGGTCCCCTGGGTTGGTTTATCAGAAACGGAGTGGGATGTAGCATGCCCCAGATCTTTGTGTTATTAATTATGCACGTGCCTGTCTGGTTCCACCCAGCTGAGGTGTCTCACACACATGAACACTTATATACATCTTCATCTGCAATGACAAAACAGAGAATGTCCTCTCGAAGTCCTTGTTGTTTTTTCAATTTATTTTTTTATAAATGGGTGCACACATTCCAGCAGACATGGTATAGTCACTTAGGGACCTCTGTGTAGCTTTCACTCATCAATTATACACATGTTTTTGTCTGTGATGAAGAGAAGATTTTGATCTATGACAATGAAACGCATATACAAATATATCAAAAGATTGTATCTTCTGCAATATGAAAATCACACTTTTCCATATTGTGATTTTAATCACAATAGCTGGAGATTTAGATGAATTGTGCTACCCTCATTGAGAATAAGTTTATTTCAGGGATGTTTTCTCTAATGCTGACTGTACACTGAAACATAACTGATGCAGGTGATTGGCACTGAACACAGTTTGAATACTGACCACAGGTCCACCAAACGCCCCCCTTTTTTCAATCAGCAGAATCACTCAAAACACCTGTGTGAACTAACAAAGCCCAGCACCCAACTGCACATGCCATTGAGAAGGATACAGGTGGAAGCTGTCCTGCTCCAACACGTGCAACATTGCTTACAGCAGACTGAGGAAGATGTCAATCAAGCTCAGCCTGTGCACGCACACAAACTCCTGAGAATCGGTCTAATTAGCCAGACTAGGTGAAAACACCTGTGTGGGTGGACCATGAGTAAACAGGAGCTTTATCAGTTTAGTCATCAAAATACTGCTTTTTACTGCCAAGACTCTATCACTCTAAAAGCATAAACCAACACACACCTTACCAATTAAGTGTGCATGCCACATGTCTTCTCTCCAGTCTCCAGCCACCAGTCACAGCATTGTGTGATTGTGTGAGTTTCATCCAAAAAAACAAATGGTATCCTTTATGGCAGTGGTAGGACCTAAATCCACTGTATTCCTGAAGCTTAAAGACTCAGTGTATTTTAAGCTTGAAGCATCTCTCACACACATGTATCACTGCAGCTCAGTCATTCATTTGAAAACACACTGATGCCTTAGCTGAAACAAAGCCACACCTCCATCTCTCTCCCTCTCTCTCGCTCATTCACTCTCTCTCTCTCTCTCTCTCTCTCTCTCTCTCTCCCTCTCTCTTGCTCATTCACTCTTTCTCTCTCTCCCTCTCTCGCTCTCTCTCTCTCTCTTTTCTCATTGCTAAGCAACTGTTCAGCTGGGATGATCTCTAGCGGACATAAGCAGTCATGCACTGCAACATAGAGTCATTTATGATATATTGAATAATCCTAGAAAAGAGTCACATAGATATAATGTTAGGAATGACCAAAATAAATAAATACTGAAGTCAAGACAAAAATTTAAGTAAGCAAAAATAGAGTGGTATGTCAAGCTTTTGACGGGTGAGTTTTTATTTTCTGTCTCTACGTAACCTAATCTCATCCAGGGAAAACAAATTATGAAGAATGAGGTATGATACAAAATAGAAATACTCCAAATTCTAGCTCTCTGCTGGGGGGAAGGATGTCTGGAATACCTTGCTTACCTTGCTTTCACTGTTGAATTGTGTTCTTACATCATCCCAATGTTTCCAACAATAGTCAAACCAGAGAAATCTGTCATTTTTTCAAGTGTGTTTTATTTGATTGCCTGCCAATGGCATCCCATGCCCTTTATCCCCTCTAGTTGCTGCAACTTCTGGGAAACAGGGGTTATACCAGATGATACGTCAGAGAGTGAGGAAGTCTGCGACCTAGCTAGGTAACCATTGTACTTTGTATTGCTTTGTATCCTGGAGCACAATAAGTGGTTGTTGTTTACTGTATGTTCTGCACAATAAACAATTCCCATGATCCCATTTTAGCTCACAAAGTCATCAAACTCTGTCTTTTGTAATTGTTTTAACTGTTAACCCACAGTGATAGAAATTCTAATCATATATGGATGGACATCATGACATACTTACCCTAAAAGTCTAACTTAACCTTTATTTATATGTGAAATGTGGAGTGAATATAAATTGTACCTGATATATGTAACCATTGTCAGTGACTGACGGATGGTTGGAGGTTACACTGCGAGGACCCATAGGCATCTTCAGTATCTCCTCACAGCCTAGCAAGAGGAGGGCAAGAAGGAAGGAAAAAAGGAAGAAAAGAAAGACAGAAATTTTTTGTGTTTCAAGGTGAGATGAAGATTATCCTCAGTCTGAGGAGTAGTTTGACATTTTGGGAAAGACTGGACGTGGGGGGACACAGCTGGCTTGGTTCTGTCCAAAGGTAACAAGATTAAGCTACAGCACCTTTAAAGGTCACCACACTTTGTATTTAGGGAGAGGAATGGCAAGATAAAATGCAGTTAATTCTCTGCTAAATCTTTATGTGTACAACTACATAAACTGCACATTTCCTACCTTTGATGGCGAACACTCCATGACAAAAGTCTTTGAAGTTGATCTTCCCATGAGCCTTAGGATCCAGGTACCTGGTCAACTTCTTCACCTGTGGGAGACAGAAGTCAGTCAAGTTACATATTGCCAGTTAGCCTCAGAGATCTTTACAATATGGACAAGGTATGGCTTCCTCTATCTCAAGACCCTCGACTGAAAAAACAAACTATATACCTGCTGTATATTAAATAGGCCTATCATTCTTAAATGAGTTGGGACTTAGGGTGATAAGTGATGTGGCGTTGTGGACTACAATATCAGCTGAATGATTTAATAACCAAAACAACATTATTATTATTATATATATATATATACGCAAGAACAACAACAACAAAAAAATACAAGAAATGTACATTACACTAGAATAAATACTAATTTAATTCAATTAATTAATTAATTTAATAAATAGATTGAGGTAAAGATAATAAGACGCAAGAAACAAGTGAATTATAAGGTCAGTCAACAGGTTTGACATGCACACTAATAATCTGATTACTCCGAATAGCCAAAGTGAATACTGATTTAAGTGTTAAAATGACTTAAAATGACCATGATGTAACACATGCTGCTGGGGTACTATACTAGTTGGTCAATGAGTACTACAGCAATTTTGTGTATCAACATTATGTAGCCCATCATAGTTCAATAAGAAAAAACTTCTAACCTCAGTAAACATCTACTAAATTTGGTAAAATCTGTATTATATTGTTTAGGCCACTTGTGGGCAGGGAAACAAGCTGTAAACACATCATCCAGAACAATTCTTTCAAAAATAACAATAATTTAAAAAAGAATATTGTTTAAACAATAAACACAACAGTGTAACAGAAAAAAATAAGTTTAAATGGAAAAATAAGTAAACAGTGTTGAAATTAGATTTGGAAACAAGAACAGAAAAAAGAGAGAAAAGTAAAAGGTCTATTTCTTCTGCCTTTTTGTTGTAAACCCAAAGGCATCTTGGTGACACCTGATGCCCGTTTCTGGGTTTTTTCCCTCACAAATTCTAACAGGACAGGCTCAGAAACATGAATAGAATTTTTTGCTCTCTTGACTCTTAATTTACCTCGCACATTCGGCAAAGAGAGCGAGAGAGAGAGAGAAGAGAAGAGCAGAGAAGATCAAGTGGACCAAATGGCTATTTGGACTAGTCCTCTCGACTGAATAAGTTGACTTTGTAAATATAATTCAAAACGTCAGCAAGTTGTCTTTCTTTGGTTCTTTCTTGTATGCCTTTATTATTATCATTATTATTATTATTAGGCTATTAATATTATTATTGGACATGCTGCATGAGATGCCCGTGTACCGTAGCCAATGCCTTAGTGTCTGGGTCTCAGGACTTCGCCAAACCCTTTTGCTGATCTTGTCTTTGTTTGAGACTGAATTTGTGTTCTAATTAGTTTAAATTAATTTACTTTAACTAACTAGCCTTTGAGACTGATGAGGCATTGAACGCAGCAGGAGAATAATTTTCTGCTTATTGAGTTTTGTGTAGTTTAACAAACGTCGGGAAATTGCATTGCGCTTGCAGTCGCCAAATGTTTTAGCGAACTGCTCAAACCTTTCTGCAGAAAGGTTCTTATTTTTTCCATGAAGAATCATTTTCTAAATCGTGTCGGCTTACAAAAAAGAGAGAATTTTGAGAAGTCTGTCTGTTGATTTGGGTCTGTCTGTCTGCCAACGTTGGTTGATAAACCTGCCTTCATGCCTGATGCAAACACTGGCCTATGCCCCAACAACTGAATCAGGACTGTTTAAGGATTTTCATACAGCCTAATGACTATTTCATCAGAAGGCCTATTCTTTGGATTTCTATTATAACCTAATGACCAGGCTATTTCATCAGTAAGCCCATTCTTTTTTATGGAAACTTTCACATGAGTGAGACGGGCTATGGCGCTTATCACCATTCGGTCATTTTCATGGACTAGCCTATTGTTTATTTATTTATTTTTTACATGATGCTTTTTCTGGTCCACGTTCAAACAAACTTTTTTTTTGCCACAACTCAACTTAATCCATAACACACATGGTCAGATACAAGCACACCAAGCAACGCTTTGTTTTGTTTTTTAATTCCATGACAACTTAGGCTATCCGTTTAAACACGGCAGGCTCCAGGATCGGTCACCCAGGCCTCCCGGGTGCCGAGTCCGGCCATGAGCGCCTATTGTCTCTTTGGATCTGCGTCGATCTCATTCTTGGCCTTTTCAGAGCCGAGCTGATGGAAATCCGTCATAGCAACGGAAAACTTTAATCTATGCTTTATGAGGTCAGATACAGTAGCCTACAATATACCACATAGAGTTAATAGGATCTATAAAGTCAGGTGATAGCTCTCTGTAGTTTAGTAACTACGAGCAACATCTTTTATCACACATAATCATTTGTACCACTGTCCATGTAAAAATATAAATTATAGCAGCTTCCATTTACTAGGTTTTTAGTCTTCCTCTGCAGATGGAGTTTACTCATTTGTCGAACTACTTCTGACAAGAAAGAAATACAGCAATTAACCTATTTCACTATTAACTGCAGTTCAAAATGTTTAAAACGGTTTAAAGCTTGTGCACCAGCTTAAAATGCAAAGCAGCATAGGAGTGCAGGTAAGCAAAGTTATCCATGCTACCACCAGAACCCGTCATTAGTGTTTGAGGAGGACCACTTGGCCAAGGGACCCAACTCTGAAGCTTTGGTTCTGCCAAAAAAAAAAACCTGAAGTTGTCAGTATGGGAGCATTTTGGAAACACAAAGAACAACCGAGGTGTTGCTCATGAAGACGAATATCCAAACTTGCCAAAGAAACATTAATGCTGATGGTCCAACACCTCAAATTAACAGCAACATCTTCAAGACAACCATCCAGCTACACATTCTCAAATTGAGGTAATACACAAATTAAAAAAACAATTAGTTTAGTGGCAGGATTCTTAATGTATCTCAAAGTGGAATTAATCACGATACAGTCAAGAAAGAAGCAAGAGTTGGGCTTTCAGTGTAATTTACAGTACACCTGTGGGAAAAAAGCAGGAAAAGGAGCTTTGCACCATTTATAAATTAACACTCACCAAAATAGCATGAAAGCCATAACACCTGCTGAGCAATTATTTCAATGTATTTATTTCATTTTCACTAAAACTGCACTTTGACTTGACTTATGTTTATTTTTATTGATTATGTTGTACTATATTCTTTGGTTACTGTATTATTGCAGTTTCGAAAGACAGCAACTGTTAAATGAGAACCAACAAAAAATGTGGGAAAACATGCAATAAATACCTCTTTACACATTGAAAGTGAAATAAATTAATGCATTATAATTGTGAAACAGAGAAAAAAGGATTTTTTCTCAGTGTTAGGGTTTTGGGTTGGTTATTTACTGTTTTATATTGAAGGATTCTTCTCATGTGACATGTTTTTAACTTAATGTAATTTCTCTTTCTCCTGCCATTTTTCCAGATCACCTGTGTTTCATTCTATTAACCAGCACCAGCGTATTTACGTTGGTGTTTATCCTCAGTCCTTGTTGGTTAGTCTGCGTTTTCACATCGGTTCTACAACCTGAGTGGTTTGTGCCATGTTTCTTACCTTTGCTTGTTCTTTGCATCATCCTGATTTGTACATTTTTGTTTGTTGAGTTTTTGCTCCGGTTGTTGCCTGCCTTTGTGTGCATCAATTGTTTTGTCAAACCTGCCTGCTTTGCTGTTTTGTGTTTGGGTCCTGCGTAACTGTGACCCTCAGACTTTAACTGTACCATCAAAATCTAGAATTGTTGCATCACAAGGTCAAGAATGAACTTTCACGCTCATTTAGTTGATAGTCTTACGCCGAAGGACTTACAGTGTACTGCTACATGTAAAATGAACATTCCCAGTTCGTCTCATTTTTGTAGTTGAATTAATCGGTTTCTTGTGTTTCTTGTGACATTAACTCACTAATCTGTTGGTATACATGCACAGTGCAGTGTTTCCGACACATTAATTTATTTGTGGTGGTCCGCCACAATTTCAACATTGGTCACCACATATTGATTTTTCTATTTTTGGAGCTGTGCGTCCCGTTCTCGCTCACTCAAGACAGCACACCCGTCAGTGAATAGCATGATGTTATATACTCTGATACAGTGGATGGCGGTGTGTTTTTTGTTTTTTTTTAAAGTATTTTTTTGGCCTTTATATGGCTTTATTGATAGGACAAGCTGAAGATATGACAGGAAATGGGAGGAGAGAGAGGGGGAGTGACATGCAGCAAAGGGTCCCAGGCCGGGAGTCGAACCCGGGTCCGCTGCAGCGAGGACTTAGCCTCTGTACATGGGACGCCCGCTCTACCAAGTGAGCTAAACGGCGCCCCGGCGGTGTGGTTTTTAGTCTGCCGTAAAAAACCAACGAAGAAGAGGAGGAGGACTATTTAATGCAGTTGGCTTGTCTGTAACTTCCTCTGCAAGAAGACGGCTGTTTTTGTCGTGGCCAAGCCGTGTAATTACATCGTCATGTGATGCACTGGGGACTTTTTCCTAAAAACTAACATTGTGAACGACGCGTCTGTAAAATGGTAATAAAAGCCTCACAACCCCGGGAAATGACTTGTTTTACTGTCAGAATTGAGGGCAATTCGGTCCAATAAAATTTGGAGAGTCTAGAAGAGCCACCCGATTACATATTATCCCCATCCAAGTTAGCTCGGTGCTAAACCGGAAATTATCTGACTCGGTCAGATAGTCTCGAGTGCGCATGCTCTATGGCTTCCCAGCTGGACAGCCACCGCCACAATTAAAGTCTGATTCTGTGGGAAACACTGCAGTCAGGTATTTTATTTGAGCACTTAACATTCAGTTGTGTCATAAAATCAGATGTCATCAGTGCACTGAGCACTGTTGACAGTGCATTCAGCTTCGCCTCAAAGCAGCTCATTCCTGCCTCTTCATCAACTACTCCTCACACTCTGCTGATGACACATTTCCTTTGGTTGAAATAATTCAACAGTCACGCATGAGAAGACTATGGCTCTGACCCGACATTCATACTCAGCGCAGGTGTTTTGAACACAGGCTTTGATGTTGGAATCAGCTTTGATGAGTCTGGATAAATACATCAAAATGACCTATTAGAGCCGAGTGTGCTCTGTGAAACTACACAAGCATCTGCAGAACCACATGCTGACTGACAAATGTTATCTGACACACACATACACACATACACACACACACACACACACACACACACACACACACACAGTCTCACATCCTAGAGCTCAGTGTCACATAAATCACACAAGCTTAAATGCAAATGTCAACATGCTGTGCCTAAACCTAATACCACTCTGTGTCATCAATTTAACATCAGACACATACAATACAGACTTGTTAATGTCAGACAGGCAGAAACCAGTGTCAACTACTCTCTTATGAAAACATTATCTGAAGCTCACAACTTGAGTTTTTATACGATATTCCTACGACTGAAAAAAATATCTTTTACATTTGAACTTAGATAAAACCAGATAGTATTACATTGAAGTCACTGCTCTACTACCACCTGTTTTAATTATTAAGAGATGTTGCACAGTGTACATATAATCTATTACATGTGTATGCATGTGTAAAGAATAATTCGTTTTAGATGTGTCAGCATCCCACATTACAGCTTGAAGGCTGTAAAGTAATCAAGAATTTGTCAGAAACAGTGCTTCAAAAAGTTGATTAAGTTTCTCCTAACTCCTCAACTCACAAAATTTAGCGATTTTATGAAGAATTCTGGGGACTTTCTCTCCCTGCTTCGACCTATAAAATGTGGGTGTTCAAGTTTGCCATCTGCTGTAGTGCAAAACCTCTAAAATTGTTGTAAATTATTGATAACAACAATCAGATACATGTAATCCTGGCCATTCATATTTCATACAAAAAAATATTATTGTCACACACCATTTACTATGACATCATTCTATAGATCAACCCCTTAGAACTCTCAACTGTGACTGACTTCCTGTGTCCCTGCACTTGGCAGGTTTGCTGCTGAGAACCCAAGGAAGAGCCGTGTCAAATTTGGTACAATTAATATGAGCACAATGTGGTTTGGTTAGGTTTGGTCCTTTCAGGAAAACAAGACCCAAATTATGTTTTAGAGCACAAAAAACAATTTCCCTACAGGGTTTGTGAACAGATAACATAAATAACAAACAGTATGTGGTATAGAATCCATTAAATGTTCTTTTATAAATAATTCATTTGCACTGTAAAAATCCCTATAGTGTTGGTGTGCATGCGTGTCGTAAAGGAGCAGTGTGGTTGAAACAAGAGGAATAAAGACATTATTTCATACTGTTTGCAGTAATCTGACTCTCTTGCAGTGAACTGATGTTTCTGAATGTGTCACTGGAGAGCATGTTGTTTTACAAATGAAACAAATGTAAATACGGCACCATCTCCATCACCATCTAGGCTGTTTTTAGCTAGGCTGATCATTTCATTACTTAAGAACCAACCAATCGGCACACAGACTCCCTGTGAAGCTCTCGTTGCCATGGTGACAAAGAACACAGAGATGAGCGGAACCGTGAGAAGGGAGGAGGAAGATAGAGCAGTAGCATCCTCTTAGTATGACTGAGTTATTTTTAGTGATGTGTTCAGGGTGCTCAGCCGCCATGACAGCTTAAAGGAGAATCTGCTCTCACTGTCATTTATCTGGGATACTTTAAACTGCCCCGTCTACTACTGACTACCATCTCTCCGCTGAGTTTGATTCCTTTCTCTTTTTTGCTCACGTTTTGCACAGCAGTCTCCAAATAACCTAATGTGACCAAACAGTTATTCAAACGCAGAAAGAACAAGAGGCTGAGGAACTGGTTGGCAGTCTTCTTGAAGGTAATCCTTCACCTGAAACCTGTACTTTAAGCTAATGAACAAACGTTATGCTACAACATACTTAACATTATTGCTCATCATTTCCCATAACTACAGAATGTTTTAAAATTAATTTCCAGTTCTTCCAGACAGCCACTGCTTTTATATATTTTTTTCACCTGGGTAAAAGCTCATAAACCTGCTTCGGATGAATAAAGGTCAATTTAGATAGATTTATTGAATTTTGTGTACTAATGCATTCGCAAACAGAGGCTCTCTGTCCCCTCACCTCCAGACCAGCACGATCATCCCCCCCGGCTGTCTGATTTTCTGTGAACCAATAGATCTGCTAAGAGCAGCAGAGAGAAAATCGAGAAAATCACGTCGTCCGACTTCACCTCAACTGTATCAGCAGCCAAATCTGCCTTCTACCTGTCAAAGATCAACTCCTCTGCCTCCAACCCCAGGACACTATTCTCCTTGTTCTCTTCTCTCGCCACCCCTCCTACCCCTCCCCCTCCTTCCTCCCTCACTGCTGATGACTTTGCAACTTACTTTACCAAGAAAGTAAAAGACATCAGCTTCTAATTTACTCCTGTGCCCATCCAGAAAGCACCTCCCCCAACCCTCACCTCTGATGGCCTTACCTGCGTCAGCCCTCTCTCCTCCGAAGATGTTCTCACACTAGTGACGTCCTCCAAAAGCTCTCACACAATATCCTGCCATTCCTCACCAGCCTGATCAACTCATCCCTCACTTCAGACTCAGCTGACATCCGAAACTACAGACCTGTACCTCTTCTTTCATTCTTCTCCACAACTCCTGGTCCAAGCACTGGTCATCTCCTGCATGGACTACTGCAACTCACTCTTGGCGACGTAACCATTGCAGTGTAACCAGAACGCTGTTGCACGCCTCAATTTCAATCTAGCCAAATTCGCCCATGTGCCCCCCCCTCTTCCGTGACCTCCACTGGCTTCGGTTGCGGCCCGCATCCGATTCAAGACGATGGTGCTGGCCTTCAAGGCCGTCAACGGAACTGCACATATTTACCTCCAAACACTGGTCAGAACACACGCCCCAGCGCGAGCACTTCACTCTACTACATCAGCTGGCCGGCTGGTACCGCCATCGCTAAGAGCAAACAACCTCGCTTAGCAAAGTTGTGACTCTTCTCTGTTCTGGTGCCTCAGTGGTGGAACGAACTCCCAACCAATGTCAGGTCAACCCTAACCCTAGCCCTACCCAAGACTCATTTGTACAGACACGACCCTGCATTGTATGATCCAAAGTGGTTAGGATGCAGTCAAGGTAAGTCTGAATTCCCTAAATTCGAAGGGAAAGTGCTTCAATGCCTCCTTTCACATCTCCTTTAGTGTACAGAACACTGGACCATCCTTTACCAAAGGAAAAGCAGCAACAATCAAGTCACATTTTAAGGTTCTTAAATGTGTGGCTATTAAATGCACAGGCTGATAAACAGACCATAATCAGAAAGAAAAAGCAACATAACAGTTTTATCCAGATGTTTTAAATGATGCATGTTAGAAACATACCTGACACATAATGCCAATCCTGCATAATTTTAACAAATATTTTTATAAAAATCATACTACTGTAATCTGAGGACATTTTTTCAACCACCACAGACTAACTGCATGACACAGGAACAAACCAAACTAAAGCATCTAATATATGCATAAAGACAGTGCCTGGAGTACTGGGATGTAGATGAGACCCATGACAGTTCATCATACATACAGATGTTTAATATAGTTTATAATACTGCAGCACAGTGAGGATACAGAAGTTTAAAATAGTTTATAATACTGCAGCACAGTGAGGATACAGATGTTAATATAGTTTAAAATACTGCAGCACAGTGAGGATACAGATGTTAATATAATGTATAATACTGCAGCACAGTGAGGATACAGATGTTAATATAATGTATAATACTGCAGCACAGTGAGGATACAGATGTTTAATATAATTTATAATACTGCAGCACAGTGAGGATACAGATGTTTAATATAGTTTATAATAATGCAGCACAGTGAGGATACAGATAGTAATATAGTTTAAAATGCTGTAATTCTCCCTTCTCCTTTGTTTGACCTCATGAAGTGTTCCATTAGGGTTAAGAATAGTAGTTAAGAAAGGACTAAGGAGGGGACTATTCAACAGCAGCCCTGGTAGTGCTGGTGGTTACTCAACCGGGGACTGGCAGAGCGCTTTCCATGGTGCTGAACCTGAGGCTGCCAATGGCTGTCGCAGGGTACATTAAATACAACATTTGCATCTCTGCAGTCCCTATGGAGCTAATCTGAGCCCTCAACACCCCACCGCACTGTACTCATGAACCTTGAGCACACTTGACTTAGTGTACTTAGCATTGAGAATCTAAAATGAGACCATGCCCCAGCTCCAGTGTCATGGCATTTGTACTGCTCGTGCTAAAGACCACAAAATAGCATTTAGTCAGAGGTGAGCATAGCAACTTGGAAATATAGAAAGGTGACTTAGGTTGCAGCCACAACATGAGTACTGACTCACGCTACTGTGGAGCCTGGAGAACAGTACTTCCATTGGACAGACACTTAAAATCCAAATCATCAGTGGTCCAGAAGCCCACGCGGGGTTGCCAGATTAATCAAAGGGCAACACAGGAATTATTCTGCTCCACAGAATGCTGTTTATTCTTTGGTGAAAAACTGAGCAGTCACATGGGGAGATTTCTGTCCTCATCCCTCAAAAATCTGAGAGACTAAAATCCCTCCCAGGATTGAAGTGTTCATAACATGAACAATTCAATACAATTGAATTGAATTGAATTGAAAATAGAACTGTTCATAACATGAACAATTCAACATCTTGCAACACAAGGACATTGCTTCTTTTTAGGTGGTCACAAGTAAAATACTGTTGGGAACTAGGGGTTGACCGATTTATGTGTATTGGCATTTTATTTTCTTGATTGCGGATAAGATTTATTTATTAAAAAGTGTGCTACCTTGGCTTCCCTTCCGCTCTGTCTGTATTCACCACTCTTGCTGTTTTTCCAATACAACTTTTGGCCACGCCAAGTCAAACCAAGCTGCGCTGGTTTGCTTTTCCATTACCAGTTTTACTGCACTGACTTAAGCCACGCCGTGCCAGCGATGGACCTGCTCCGGAGTAGGAGCAAGCCACGGCCACCCTGCCTCCAAGCAGGCCATGGTGACAAATTATAACAACAGCCAACCTGTGTCAAGCACCCCTCTCCCCCTCAAATTGATACTCAACTCCTGCACAGACATGAGTTGAGTTGATACTCAACTCATGTCTGTGCAGGAAACCTGAGAGAAAGATATTTCTAAAAGTCAGTGCTCTCAACTGAATCTCTTTAGTTTCTTTCATCCTGTATGTACTTTTAATCATCTGCTGTGTTTTTACTGTTTTGTCGTGTGCATTTTCAGCTTTTTCAAGAGTCATGTTTAGTCATTGCTGCTGAAAATAATGTTTCCTGTATTGGTTCTTCATAATAAAAACTTTTAAATTACTAAATAACAGGAGGCTTTTATTGTGAAGAAGTCATAGGAAATGAAACGTTTTTGGAACCAAATTAGCGGAGCCACTTTGTTAGCAGTGATTCCTCTACAGTATTGCAGGGATTGGGGCATCATTGGTTTGAGACACACCTTCAAGCAGTTGTGGTGTAAATGCAAAATTCCAGCCGTGTCAAGTTGTCCAACCGAGTCAAACCGAGTAGAGCTAGGCCGGCAGATGTAATGGAAAAGCGACATCTGTGGTCTCACTTAAAGTCCCGCCCCCACAACACTATCTAATAGGTTACAAGTGACACGAATAATAGCCAATCAACACTAAAGGCCGCTGACAGACACAAGCCCCATTCAAACTACCTTTTCAAGGTGGGAGGTTTGCGCAGATTTTCCACCTTGCCATCGTGTGAAAGTTACAGAGGCAGAATGGGGAGACAGTTTCGTTCTTCTACTGATCTGCCAGCTGAGATAGTAACAGAAGTGAGATGACATCTGTGTGAAAGTGTAAGCCGATAACGCGGGACAGGAGTGTGTCGTCTGATGGTGTTCAGTCTGACAGCTAAACAGCTCCTTCACTCAATCAAATAAAAGAGCAATGTCCCACACTTCAACCCACAAAGCAACATTACAGGACCAAACAACAGTAATGTAGTCGCAGGTAGTGTCTTTGGCATCTTATATGAAGAATTTATATGTGAAAAGCCTCTGTCATCCTGTCTGTCCTACCGACTCTTCGTCACACTTCTGCTGAAAAACAGCATCTGTCCCCAGCAGCACAGCCAGGCAGCTCCTGCTGTTTACTGCTGGTGATTATGTGACATGATTTCGTGCATAAAACTTTACCTCACCATGTCTTTGTCACCCTCCAAAATTGTGCCTCTGGTAACTTATATAGAAAAAAATCACCAAATTTAATGAGGACAAGTCAGCCCTCCAGACTGAGAATTCAGTGAACTTCTTCCTGGAAAAGAGCATCCCTCTCCAGGAGTGAGAGCCAGACAGGGTCCTAGGGGTGTGCATCTCTCCCTTATAAGACGATCCTATACGTATCTAGATACATGGACTACGATATGATTCTTTTTATTATGGAACGATTTGAAACGATCCAATACAATTCTTTGTTTCATGGAGACATTCATTTTCTATTATAAATTAGAACAAGCCAATTCTATAAGTGGCATTGCTTACCTTCAAATAGATATTTCATAAAAGACTAGGGATGACCAGGGAATCCTACATATTTTTCTTACTATTATGTATATCTCTATCTTAACCTGAGAAACAACTATCCTGTTGTGTGGATCTCTATGAGCAGGGTCTCTCTGAACTGGATCGGTCTGAATTGGACCTCTCTGGAACTGGATGTCCCTGACTTCCTAGTAATAATCAGTGTATAAAATCAGTTAACAGTGTGCAGAACTGCCAGCAATCACAGAGTACAGCTAACGATAGCACCTCTACTCCGTCCAGCGACGCCTCCTTACCTGATGAGCTCAACCACTTCTATGGCCACTTTGACAGGGACAACAAGGAGGTGGCTATCAATGCTGTGCTCCCCGCAGACCACCAGCCCCTCACACTCTCTCCCACCCTACCGACGTGCATGCGGCACTGAGCAGGGTTAATGCACAAAAGGCTGCTGGTCATGATGGTGTCCCCGGACGCGTCCTCAGGGCCTGTGCTGTGCAGCTGACTGAGGTCTGGACTAGCACATTCCACCTGTCACTAGCCCAAACAACTGTCCCTGTGTGCTTCAAAGCCACCTCCATCGTGTCGGTGCCAAAACACTCCACTGCAGCGAGCCTTAATGACTTCCACCCAGTTGCACTCACCCCCATCATCACAAAGTGCTTCAAGAGGCTGGCTCACCTCAAAACCAGTTTACCACCCACACTGGACCCCTACCAATTTGAACAGGAGCCCTACTGCCAGAACAGGAGTACATAAGATGCCATTTCTACAGCGCTTCACTCCGCCCTCTCCCACCTCAACAACAGTAACACCTACGTGAGAATGCTGTTCATCGACTTCAGTTCAGCATTCAACACCATCATACCCTCCAAACTGATCACCAAACTCAGTGACCTTGGCATCAATACCTGCCTCTGCAACTGGATTCTGGACTTCCTAACCAACAGACCACAGTCTGTTAGGATAGATCACCACACCTCCTCAACCCTCGTCCTGAACACTGGCGTTCCACAAGGATGCGTGCTGAGCCCCCTCCTTTACTCCCTCTTCACCTACGACGGTGACTGGTCTCATCAGCAACAACGATGAGTCAGCCTACAGGGAGCACCTAACAGCGTGGTGCACAAACAACAACTTGGCTCTCAACACCAAGAACACCAAAGAGCTCATTGTGGACTACAGAAAGTCAAATGATGGCACACACACCCCCATCTGTATCAACGGAATAAAGGTTGAGTGCGTCACCAGCTTCAAGTTTCTGGGTGTCCACATCTCAGAGGACCTCTCTTGGACCCTCAACACCTCCACCCTGATCAAGAAGGCTCACCAGCGTCTCTTCTTCCTGAGGAGACTAAAAAAGGTCCATCTGTCTCCTCAGATTCTGGTGAACTTCTACTGCTGCACCATCGAGAGCATCCTCACCGACTGTGTCACAGTATGGTATGGCAACTGTTCTGTGTCTGACGAGAAAGCACTGCAGAGGGTGGTGAAAACTGCCCAACGCATCACCGGTTCCTCACTCCCCTCCATCGAGGCTCTCCAGAGCAAATGATGTCTGCAAAAGGTGCGTAGCATCGTCAAGGGTTCACCCTCCTCCCCTCCGGGAGGCGCTACAGGTCACTCCGCACCCAGACTAGCAGGTTCAGGGGAAGCTTTTTCCCTGCGTCTGTCACCCCTCTGAACTCCACACCCCGGTGACAACCCCCCATCCTTCTTATAAATTCCAAATCTCTTCCAAACTCTTGATTTTAGATTTGACGGTTCATTGTAAATCTTGTCGCCATCGATGGACAGGGTGGTTTTGTTTCCTTGGCATCGCTACACTAACGTTTCTGTGCCCAAGTGTTGTGCTGACCTTTGAACTTTTTTACGTGAGTTTGATGATGCTGTGAAGAAGAAGCAGCATAGCAGCTTCACTCAACTCACACCTTTAATATTGGGCCATCGACCGGTTCACAGTACAGAGATCGATCCAGAGGTCCCCGTATCGGCTTAGTCGTATCTTTAAATTAAAAACCAATTTCTGATTCATATTGGTTAATTTTCACACCCCTACTATTTACTTATGGCGATTATGTGACGTGATCTAGAGCAAAAATCTTATCTTTGTCCAGGGGTGTAGTGCTATTTGTTTAAGTACTGGAGCGCACCTAAGACACGCTCATGTGTGCGTCCACGCACATGACTAACCATAGGAATATTTTTTCATCGAGCTTAGTTTTCATCTTATCCTCTTCTTAACTCACAGTAATGGGTTTCCATTTTTTCACCATGAACCTCAAGTAAAACCTGTTACGGGACACTTTTGAGAAGGTGACAACAAGGGGTGGGAGAAAAAATCGATTCTTAGATGCATCGCGATGCGGACATGGACGATTCTGAATCGATTCACAAATGTAAAAAATCGCTTTGTTGTGTGTTAACTAGGGCTGTTCAATTTTGCCCATAAATAAAATCCCAATTTTCTTCTCTCAAAACCCAATGTCCGATTACAATTACGATTTTTTATATGAAATGACAAAAGGCAAAGAAAATGGAATTTTTTATTGAACATTTTGCAAATTATTTCCCCACTGGGATAAGAGTGTAAGAGTAGCCGCATCCACGTTCTCCTGTGCGGTCCGCTCTGCAACACACTGCTGCCATTCCGGAACATGAAATAAGTTAGTCGTGCTGTGGTTTTTAACTGCCACGGACTTAAGACAGACTTTACAACGCAGAGTATTTTGCTCTTCATCCGAAGCGTCGAAGCCGAACCACTTCCACACAACGGACTTGCTCTTCTTTTTGGCAACAAAATCCAAGGGCGACATGTTTGTTTACAATGTGTGGGGAGCATGGGAGAGCGCGATGGGAGGACAGAGGTGGAAGTCACTACGGCAACACAGCGCAGCCCAGATACATGAACGGGGGCTGTACCGTAATTACTCTAGTAGTCAAAGTGAAAAATCGTTTTTAAGATTTTCATGTTTTTAATATCGTTCTAACTAAATAATTGCGATTACGATTTAAAACCAATTAATCGAACAGGCCTAGTGCTAACTGATAATGTTATGTTGACGGAATGCAAAAGGCGGAACTCGGAAGTGCAGCGCCCAGACAGTCGATTGCATGCAACAAAGACACGAGATGGCTGAGCGCGAAATCAGACAGCACCCTCTGCATTAAAAGCTAGCATATGGAAGCATTTTGGCTTCTGTGAAGTTAAAGGGAAACAGGACCTGGACAAGAGCCACACAACATGCAAGTGTCAAACTAAACAAAAATATTTTACAAACACGACAAACATGAGAAACCATATTACATGTTTCCACCCAGAGGAGGAAGAAAAATACTCAGTTGTAGCTGCTGCCAAACAGAGGACCATCGAGCAAGCCATATGAAAGCTTCCACCCAAGTCGGAAAGGGCGAAGCGGATTACAAATTCTATTGCAACTTTTATTGCCAAGGACTTGCGTCCGTACTCAGTCGTTAAGAACCAGGGCTCTCACGCTATTTTGTACACTTTGGAGCCGAGAGTCATGGAATCACTGAAGTGCACCAAACAAGAGCAGTGAATGAGAGCAACACAGGTGCAAATATGGCTAAGCTATTAAAGAATGCACTGCCAGGCACTGGTATGATTTCATTGTGGCCTATTTCATATTTTTTGTATGAGAGCTGCTTTCTGTATTGTTTGGCTGTGGCATCAATGTGCTGTAAACAGATCTGCAGGTAAACCCTGAGTCTTAAGCAGGTTTTCTGTACTGCCCTTCACGGAGTGTATCAGTGCAGCCATTTAGAAAAAGTGACACAACATTTTGACTTTCCTTTCTGCAGATGTTTAAGTGCCTAAGATCTTTTTTTATATGGTGGTATACAGCAAAATGATTTGAATGTTATTTGGTCTGAGGGATTCTATGCTCAGGGCGTTGTTTATAGTAAGACTTAGGGATGGGCGATATGGACTAAAAAATGTATCCCGATAATTTCTGGTATTTATCACGGTAACGATAAAAATGGCGATAAATAAACACCAATTCAGCCTAATCATTTTGACTATAAATCTATCACCAAAATAATAATAAAGGCTACTAAACTACAACAATTAAGTTCAAGCAGTACACCTGTACTGCAAAAATGTTTGTTGTTTTTCATTCGTTCATTTGTTAGGGCTGTCATTTTTTATTCGAAATTTCGTTCGAAAGTGGGGGGGAGTTCTTATTCGAATGTAATGACCTGTTCGAAATCAAAATGTACAGTCTATTAGACCGTTTGAAGTAGTTTGCCTTGTGATCCAGCAGAGGGCGCTCTAAAACTTCACTATCAGCTTGACCTATTGCACGCGCTATTGACCCTTGACCTATCAATTCAGCTAGCGTTAGCTTATGTTGTTTGCTACGAAAATGCGACACAAGCGAGCAAAGCCGTCCTGAGCGGCGAACGACAACAAATCTGACCTCACCTGCTAGCTTGCCACCCACGTGAGGCAGCGGAGACTGAGGCAACACAGACGAGCGGAGCTGCCGAGCAACGTCATGTGTACAACCTCGTCTGTGTGCTGCATGAATGTGATGTTAGACGGACTGTGAAGTTAATAAAATAATGAAAATAATGTCGTGCGGTGTCCAGATAATGGAGGTGGAGCCTTGTTGAGGAACGCGCTCCTCGCTGCCCGGCGTATCTGCTCCGCCTTCCGCCATTGGTGTCAATATTATACGTGTTGGGCTGCGAGTGTGTCGCGCGCTTACATACGGGAATTTATCGTTTTTTATCGTGTGATGACATATTCTCACCGTGGGGAATGTTTTTGACGATATATCGTTAACGATAACATATCGCACATTCCTAGTAAGACTCTTTCTTATTTATTTAATAAGGGTACCTTTTTATGTTGTTAGTTATTAAGAATATGCTGCAGTCCACAAACATAATTCTGTTACAGAATTCTATATTTTTAATGAAAGCTATTTGTGATTTTGGTACAGCAAAATCTTTTGGGGTTTTTTGTCTAAAGAATTAAATTGCTCATTGAACATAACAGGAGGATGTTGGTTGGAAGTCTATAATTTTTTTATGTTAGTGATTCAGAATATGCTGAAGCTGTATTAATCCTGTTGGGTCTTTGCAAAGCTGGGATATTTGCTCGCAAATTCCAATTGACTTGCCACATCTCTTCCATTTGTTTTATCATTAAAAGATATTGGAAGTAAATTCAGTATGGATCATTACAAATACTTTGCTTTAGTAGTCACACAGTGAGAAAAAAAGGAATCCTGTAGAAAAAAAAAAGATGCATCCAGATGCATCAATAATCGTTTTATCATTGCAGCCCTCTGAATCGTAATCGAATCGTGAGTTGCCAAGAGATTCCCACCTCTAGTGACAATAGACAGCCTGACTGCAACAAGGAGTCAGTAGTACAGTAGTCTGATTGTTTATTCACTGCTGTAACTTTTGTTTTTTCCCCCTGTGATCATTTTTGCCCCTTAATTGTCAGAGCAGAAACTCTTACTTGCTCTGTGTGCATCGCCTGGACATATACGTCATATAAGTTGTGCATGCAGAGCTGTTGAGTTTTGCTGATGAGAAGATGCCAACCTTTGTTCAAAACATACCATATAACTAAGTAGTTTTAGCACTTTAATATTTGAACCTTCAACCGGATTATACCAGCACTACACCTATGTTTTCAGGTAAACTTGTGGTGTCTAACATAAACATTAAGTTGATTGCTTGTAGTCGATCTCTCTCTGGTCTGTTTGTCTGTCTTGTGGACCTAGCCAGGCAGTATAGTATCTCTCTGTGTATGTTTTATTTACCAGCCACTTCCAGCACTGTTGTGTGACACTGTGCCTGAAAAATGTGAGACTGAAATACAACTCACGTCATTTATTATGTTTGATAAATGCCAAGTACATTTACTATTAGGGACGCACCGATTCCGATACTGGCATTGAGTATCGGGCGCTCACATACTGTACTAGTACTCGCAAAAATTCACCGATACCACGCACCGATACCACTTTATTGCATTAGACCTTACATTGCATGAAACTGAAGACCGCAATCAGAGGGCGCCTTGTCATTTCTTGTTGTCATTTCGGACAGGCGGACCACAGTCCGAGTCCGGACCCAGACGCGGTCCTATACGGACCTGGGCCTATACGGGGCACTTCTATTTTGAACGGCACCGCCGGTTTAGCAGATCAGGAAATCCACTGACCAATTGCATGCGAGTTAAGCCATCCCACATGATGCTACTCAGCCAATCAAAGCTGTGCATTCCAGGTGATAAACATTGCGACTCTGAATACAGACAGATGAAACAAGTGAAAAGCGAGTGTGAGAGAGACGAGTGAGCTGGAAACAGGGAAAAATAACTCCACATGTCGCTCTCTAAGAGCTAATGAATGTTCCCCCAGAGTCGATGGATTTTTGGTCAATACAAAAAGCCATTTACTGACGGACAGGCTGTCAAGGAGTGCACGAGTGCAGTAGCTGAAACCTTACTTAGGGGAAACAGAAACAGAAATGTTATTTTTCAAAAATTAAGTTCTTTATTTTAAAATGCACAATTTTTAAATAGCTATTCTATTTATTTTCACTATTTTATTTTTAAATGCAGCCCTTCTTTTCTTTAAAGAGAGAAGAAAATAATACATGCCTACAGTATTATATATCTGTATAATTAAATGTTAAGTGACAATAAATACTGTCGAAATGTTCTTTCTTTACCTAATTTGACAGTCAGTTCTTGATAACATGCAGACGTTGATACAATTACTAGGCTACCTCAGTATATATCACACTGATTTAAATGTGGAGACTGTGCAATAGTTTAATTGAGATATTAAGTTGTCTGTGTTAACTGTGTAATAAGTTTCATCTCAATCTGTCTTCCAGTTCAGTGCATCTGTAACCTAATAGTTATTTTTGTGGTAGAAATATTGGTATCAGTACTCGGTATCGACAAGTACACAAATGAAAATACTCATACTCGTACTCGTACTCAGTTTGAAAAAAAGTTATCGGTGCAACCCTATTTACTATAGTACAGCACAAGTACAGTTTTATGGTACATGAATACTACTTTGAGTATTTCCATTTCCTACCACTTTCAACTTCTATTCGCTACACTATGGAGGCAAATATTTGACTTTTTACTTCATTGAATTTATTTTATTACTAGTTACTTTGCCGATTCAGATTTATATAAAATAAAATTCAACTAATAAATTGATGTACTGTTATAAATTAAGCTATCCAGTAGTATAAAATAAATTAATATGAGCTCCCCCTTAACCTGTTGTACGTTAAATTGAACGGTTTAATTAATTGGTAATTATAATTACGGTAATATAGCCTAATATATTCTGAAATGCAGTTTTATTTTTTAGAAAACTATTTTAATTAAACAAATGCTTAAAGGCATTTCAGCTAAGCTTTGTGTTGGAGATTGCAAAACTGTACAGTTACCAGGCTAGAAGTATGGCCTTGGATATTATACAATTTACATACACACAAAAACACATTCATTTCAAAATGTTTCCAACTCTGACTTTGTACCAATTCTGTAGACTGGCCCATAAAGGCGTCTGTTTTCCAGTGCTAGCAAGTTGTTTTCACACAGCAAAGCCTCAACACATATCAAGAGACAAACAGAGGTATCAAACACGACAGCTTGCAGTCATCTGTCGTATACTGTAGCAGCACATCAGTCTAGTGAAGATGCTGCTAGCTAATGTTTCGGTAATGAGTCACTAATGCTAGCACCTCTAGCACACCTGTGACATTAAAACGTAGGACAGGTAGTCTGTCTGTTGTTGTCACGGGCTCATGATGTCTACCAGTCGCCACTTGTTACTAAATAGCCTCGTCAGACTGCTGGTTGGCCAGCACTGCCTGTCACACACAGAACAGGCCTGCGCCTGTGAAGGAGCTATGTGTCCATAGTTGCCCAGTCGTTCCTCACCTCCTCTCCTTGACCGAACTGAAGACCGAGATCCACCAAGTGCTCCACCCGGATGAAGCCGTCAGCATCCTCGTCACACACGTCGAAAACCTCCTTCAGCCTCCTCAGAAACTGCAAGAGCTGCTCTTGGTCGGGAAAAACATTTCCTTCCATTGCAGAGCTGGCTTCGTCGGCGAAAGATGTATTTCCCCCTATCAAATTGGCTGTTAAAAAATCGGTTCGACGGTCACCATCATCGCTCCCGCTCTCAGCTCCGCCAGACTCACTGCCGCTGCCGCTGCTGCTGCTGTGACGTACGCAGCAGCACCGCCTGTTCAAGAGGCGCGAGTTACGGAAAAGGACGATGATGTACGATTTGGGCACGAGGACTTGTGTCATATGACAGGTGCTGATTAATAATTCTGGTGTGTTACCACCCCTGCTTTCCACCAAAATAAAATGTGATATTGAGCAGCTGCCTCAACGACCTGAAATGGCCTTTAGGCTATTTAGGCTGTCTGTCCACTACCACTGCACCAAGAACCATGTAATGACATAAATGTGTAAAACAATATGGAAGCCCATTGCTGCAATAATAATAATAATAATAATAATAATAATAAGACAAATATTTTCCTCATACATCTCATCCTGAAATTGTGGGCAGGAGCCATCTGACCATCCAGTATACAGGAGTGTCTGCTGTCATACCACCATACAGAGCAGCTTCTTTCCTCAGGCTGCCAGACTCCTGAACTTAATCAATTTTATAAAATAGATGTAGCACAAAGGACTCAAACACACGTTTTGTTTTTTTAAACCCTTATGTTTGTTTTTGTTTTTTTATTAAAAAAAAGAGGTAATTCATTTCTTTTATAAGCAATGAAACATACTTTCAGCCTTTCACCAATTCAGCCTTTCTTGGTGTGGTATGATCAGTGGATTGCTGTGGCTAAGGTAGCTAATATTTTCATTAGAGTTATGATATAACTATAATATTATAATATGTCGTTATTCTGATATGAGACTATATTTGATCTTAAACTTGGTTTTAAAGGCTGCATTACAGTTAACTGATGTAATTTTCAGACTGTTCTACTGGTCCTAATGCTTGCTCTAATGTGTGTGTGTGTGTGTGTGTGTGTGTGTGTGTGTGTGTGTGTGTGTGTGTGTGTCTTGATGGTGGATTTCCTATTATTTTGAATGGAAAATCTCGTAAGGGAAATGTTCCAAAACACCTGGTTGTATAACTGCTATTGCCAAAATGTGAATATAGGTGTTGGCGACTTCCAAATGTGTTTTTTAAAAAGCGTTTTTGCAAATTTTGCAAAAACCATTTCGTGAATCATTTCCAAAAGACATAACACACGTGTCCCAACCAAGGAGCGCCTTTTCATGTATTTTTTTTTTTTTTTTTTTCAAAGTCGCCCACATCCACTGCCTGTGTGCCTGTCGGAGTGGAGCATTCCTCAGTCACACAAGCACAGAGATGAGTCAGAGTCCGTTGCACAAAACAGACTGAGGAGAGAGGACATGTGTCTGACAGACCCCTACCTGAAGCTCCGCCAAGCCCCTAATTCTGCACCAACAGTCATTACTATCATTTCAAACTATTTTAAGGATATAATCACGTGTCTTTTAGAAAGTTCGCTCACTCTCTTGTTCGTGAATTTTGTGCAGCTGCTAATGGTTTACATTAAGATGAACACTTGATACTGTGTGATGCATCCGTTTTCAGGCCTATTAAGAAGCCTTGGGATGCTGCTGCATGTAGTAGTAGCAGTAGCAGTGATGTTAATGTCTAGTTTTGTAAATATTGGCTATGGTGAGAAGTCTTACTGTAAGGTTTTAATTTTATTTGAGAACAAGGCTCATCCAATGAAAAATGTAGTCAAAATCTGGATGAAGGAATTTTTATTTTATTTTATTATTCAGTTTTCCCCATGAGGTATTACAACCGTGAGGGGGTTTTGTGTGCCTCAGTGACCCTAAGAGCTACACTGGCAGGAGCTTAGTCTCCTGGTGGGAAAACCAAGTTGGACAGGTCGAAGGGTAGAGGCCTGACATGTGCAACCAGCTGTCGGGGGTTGGACACAGTGCTAACAAACCAGTTCCATTGAGAAAACACTGTAACAGGCAAAAAGTTGCACCCACAATGCCCCCTTCACATTTCTGACTGCCCCCTAATATAAGTCTGCCTAAAACTGGCCCTGTTGTGTTAATGTGCACATTGTGCAAGCTAAAGGTAAGCTGTAATGCAGTCTGTTCAGACAGCTATATTAATTCAAATAGAAACATATCAGTTCAAGCCCTTTGTTTACAAGATGCCAAGTGAAAAAGGCAAATTCGTATTTTTCAGATTTTCAAATACTGTGGATTTCTTTTTGAAACTAAAATAGCTATGTAGCCTTTCCAGTGCTACCGTGGGTAAATTCAGCAGGCACCACGCACACGGTTCTGGTTTTGAGCCAGTCTTTATTTAGCTCAAAACACAAAGTAATACAACTCAAAGGGTCCGAACGCGTCTCGTACGTCTCCATCTGCATCTCCCCTGCATCTCCCATCTGAGGTCCAGCACACTACTGGATTTAAAGGGAGACCGTGATAAGTAAACAGGTGCCAGCTCTGCCAATCACTCACCTGGCGCTGCTCTCCTGAGCCCTCTCCACCTCTCTCTCTCCCGCAGCCTCACCTCGACCACCTCCACAAGCTACATCTTGACAGTGATAGATCTTTTCTGAATGTTTTATTTAGTTTTCCAAATTAACTTTGATACAGTTTCTGAATACAATATTTAGTCATTTATTTTTTCTGTGAAGGCAGAAATAAAAACAAGAATAGCTCTACATTTCAGCTAATGTAGTTTTCTGCTTTTTGAAAAATAAAATGATATGACTGCAGTGGTCCTGCAGATCTCTACTTGAGAATGTCCTCCACTCAAATAGCCCCTAACTTTAGTGACCGACTCTAGGCATCCTAGTAGATTGAAGTGCGCAACTGGTATTCAAGAGTCCCACATGTGTGTGATGTTATACAGCCTAGTTTGTGTTCAATGAAAAGGCAAGACCATATGACATATCATTTTATTTTTTATCATTTACTTTTAATATTTCTATTTTTAACAAAGTTTTTATTCTATTTATTTTTTACCTTGTAACTTTTGCCTTTTAACTTAACCTAACATTACATATTAACCTATTCTTACCTAACACCTGGAGTAAACCCAACCACACATGGGGATGAACATACTAACTCCACACAGACCGGTCTGGCCTGAACTAGAACTTGACTGTGATGCAATTATAGTGGCCCCATGGCGTCCTAAAAGAGGGTTCCTCAATCCTTCCCTGACCTGCAGATGTTCCCCTGCCCCAAAACACTTGACTCAAATGCTCATAATCAAGCTCTGCCGAAGTCTGACAACGACCCATTCATTTAAATCAGGTGTGTTGGAGCAGGGAACCGTCTAAAACATGCAAGGCAGGGGGTCCCCAAGGACTGAAGCACACTGTCCGAGAGAAGGGAAATAGAGGAATAAGAGGGAAATGAAGGCAGAGAGTGTTGAGAGAGGAGATGCTGATAGGGAATTTTGTAAAAGATGGAAAACTTTTATTTAGGTTACACCTAGCAAGTGGGAAAAAGTGGAGCACCCAGGATAAACCCAGCCACACATGGGAATGAACATGCTAAGGCCACCTGACCTTGTACCAGATCCTGACTGTGAGGCAATATTACTGCCCCACGGTGTCATAGAGAAGAGAAGTAGAACAATACCCAGCCAACATGTCCATGCGGGCCCCACATGAGTTAAATGTGAACTGCAAATGCCCATACTGAAAGCCTTCATGGGAAAGCAGGCGGGGCCACCATGGAACCTGTGAGCAACCCCACTTGGGACCCGTATTTGTAGTTCACATTTAACCCAAATGAGGCCCACATGGATATATTGGCTGGGAGGGGAGAGAAGAGGGAGAGCAGGCAAAAATGTGGGCATTGGGAGTGTAGGGAGGATGATGGTGAAAGGGGATGTCAGAAAAAGATGGGAGGAAAACTCACTGCCGAAAAGATTTGACAAAAGAAATATATTTTGGCTTGGTGGACTGGGTGTTTCCAGCTTATTTGATGCTGAGGCAGAATTTGGCTGGACATCGTTAGGAATGGGTTGGAAGGACAGTTGGCTTTGGATTTTCCACAGCCAGAGGTTTGCACAGGAGTAGGGGCAGTAGATTATTACTGTTTAAAGGTGGGTCACAACATTTACAAATACACCTATTTGTTCCCAAGATATCCTGAGTCTTTCACCACAGTCTGGGTACAGGGCCTCATTTCGTATTAAGGGTGCATCGCTGACTGGCAGTGGTAAGTGTGTGTTTCCCGCCACAGCTCTGCGACATCTGCTCGTTCATCACATCCTCTGAAGCTTCACCTTTCTTCCACCATACAAAGCTGCTTCAAAGATCCAGCCCCTGGTCGCTGGATCCGGGTTCCTGGAGCATTGCTGAACCAGCTCCAGAGTACAAACAGTAGATGGACATGAGTGCAAACATACTTCATTTCATCTTGTTGATGAATTAATCGTCTTGTAGGCCTTGAACTGGAGATCAGTCATTTAGTCACACAAATCAAGAGTTGCACACTGTAAAAGTCACATTTTAAATGATTTATTGCACTATAGCACATTAACATATAGAGGCATAATTTCTCCTCACATTTACAAATATTAGGTTTGAGTCAAGTCACTTTTATTTGTAAAGCCTAAAACCAAAAAAGATATTCTGTCATGGGGCCGTAATGTCTGTAAAGTGTATTGATCTGCATAATGGACAGATAGGAAAAAAAAATCAAACGTGCCTTTTCCTGCACGCTTGTGAAACAATTGCCTGGCCTCTCCTGATGTCCACGAAACTCAGCACAGCGACATTGTCTTGTGCGCCCATGAAGAGGCTCTTCAGCCTGGCCAATCTGATGCTGACAGCTTAAGTTTGTCTGCAGCAAGCAGTATATACGCCATTTACACTTTCTTTCCTTTTAATTTTGCCATCCTCCTCATCATCATTCTCTAAGGCCAGTGTCATGATATTTTATTTATCGATGGATTACTTTCTTGAAATTCATTTGATTTTCTAAGTCTGATCTGGTAAAGCTATCAATACATATATGAAATGATACTATTCCCTTAGACATATGAGCACATATACAAATTCAGTTAACTCACAGGTTACCATTAAACCTTATTGTGAAAATGTCACCTGGAAAGGAGAGTGTTTGAATCAAAGATGCAGGGACACAGACTTTCCTCAGATCATGTGTATAATGACTGGCTGGAGCCTGGTACTAGAACTGTTGGGGTAGAAAAACAGTGACAGTAACCACTATAACTACGAACTAGAAAGGAACATGAAAAGGCCCATTTATCAGAATTTGAAAAACAACAAACTATGTATGAGGACATGAAATGGCACAACCTGATCTGACCTGCTCATATTCCACTCGCCACGCTGACGGCAGCTCAGCACAGGTTATAATACATTCCTAGCCAAAAGAAAGGCACAACAGTGATGTCATATAACTTGTGACCGAAATAAGTATTACAACAAAAACTTTAAAAAAAACTTCTCACTTGGTTTCAAAGATGGAAAAAACTTCAAAGGAAATTTGAATGATTATCCTGGCAAAACCTTTTTTCAACGGTTCTCAAGTCACAGGAGGATGAGGTCAAAGGTTATAGATGTGTCCTTTGGCCTGCCAAAGTTTTTTGTTTAAGCGGCACTAAAGACCCGTATCAACTGGAATATGAGGCGTGTTAGGCATTATAAGAACTTCTCAAAGACCTTCAGAATTTCTCCTGATTTGTGTTTACATTTCTGCATGTTTCATTCATTTCTTTACCCCAAATTACCACAAACTAATCGACACACATCAAATCAATCAATATTCCAGCATATGAGTGCTGTGACTGGTAAACTGAACTGCTGCATCTTATCCTCAGAGGTTATGACTACTGCTATGAATGTAGATATTGAGATTTGTTCCCTCTTTAGTCTGGGTGCTGTGATTCACATGCACTTGACATGTACTGTTTGGTTGATAAATGGATGACCAGCGTAGCCACACAGTAGCTGGACAGGTTCCCCTTGTTACATCCCCGTTTATCGTGTTATTGAAGCTGATTTTTCCCCCTCCCTTCCGACAAAGTTTCCAGTTCAACAGGTGATCGAAATACTTACATGTAAACTGTCATGTAACTGTCCTGTGGTAGAATGTGCTCAGTGAGACTTCGAATGGAGACAAATGAGAACTACATGCCTTTCTTGAAGAACAGCAGCTCTCAAATAAATGTTTATAAAAGTTCAAATTTATTTTTCAATAAAAGTATTAAAACACCAAACCAAGAACATTTCTAGATCTCCTCTGTCACCATGTGAAAACAATCAAAACAATACAACAGATTAACATTGATGATCAAAATGATGTTATAAATTACAATGAAACACAATCACCACTGAAATAAATATTTCACTGTAAGAGGATTAAAACAAGCAGGTGCTGGGATCCTGACATTTAGTATCTGGGCCAGTTTAGAGGATGTGTTGTCTGTAATTTCCCTTCTGCCAACATTGGATACGATACAATATCATAATTATTATAGAAGTGTGAGTTGGGTGAGAAACCTGCAGGATGAAAAGTGCACGCAAGACAAACTAGTGCACAAGCACCAAGCATGTGAATATACAAGTGGACAAACAAACTTCCCAAGAGATTAAAACAAGTTATTAATGCTGTTTCCAGATAAATCATCATCATTCACATTCATGCATACAGTATAAAAAGCTCCACTATCTATCCACACACACACACACACACACACACACACACACACACACACACACCTCTTGTCATCACATTAGTGAGCAGCTGCTCTTTGGCGAGGCGGTCCAGCGCAGCCAGCCCAGTTTATCCTCAGTGTAAGGTGGGTTGCGCAGACCGTTGAGTCTCTCCAAAGCCCAGCCACGCAGCATGACAGCCCGCCGGTGGCTGAACGCCTCAAAGCCCCAGCGGCCGTGGTAACTGCCCCAACCGCTGGTCCCTGATCAAAGCCAAAATAGCATTCAGAAAAACATGCAGACAAAATACCAATGACTTGTAAGGGCCACTGTAACGCCCGCCAATGTAATAATGTCCACAAACGTAGTAAAAATCTGCAGCATTTAATGCAATAAACCCACAAATGTAAAACAATTGCCACAAAACAATTAAAAAGGAGGGGGGGGGAATCCGTTGTGTGATAGCGGAGTGGAGAGTCAGCAGCTGGATTCTGCACCCACGGTCAGTAGTATTAGTAGGTGTATATGCAAACAAACAAACAACAACCACAACGACCATTATTCATTGTGTTATTACATTTGTGGGAAGTTATTACAATAAAGATTTTCACTTCCCCACAAACTTCATAGTTGTTACATTTGTGGGAAATCACGTGTTACGTTTGTAGTAGGCAGCGGCTATTACGTTTGTGGAAAATGTATTACATTTGTGGGTTTATTACATTAAATGCTGCAGATTTTTATTACGTTTGTGGACATTATTACATTGGCGGGCGTTACAGGCCACTCAGAGGATCTGATGTGATTTCACTCCAGGTTTGAATTATTCTGTTGCACTACAGCCCAATAGAGAAATGTGTTTTCACCCAAAAAAAACTCTATAGTTCCGTCATAATACATTCAGTTTATAATCATTCTATAAGGAAGAAACATCCTTAAACAAAGTGAATACTCTTTTTATCTGTGAGCCAATTAGGTTTCCTGAAATAGTCCAACTCAACATTTGCATATGGATGAAGTTGAAAAATCACCATCATTGATTTTTTTCGTGCCTTTTGAAGCTTTTAAAAAGTTCCAGTTTTGGCTGCGCCAAGTCAAACTGTGCTCCGCCGATATGCCTCTTAGTCACCAGTTAACTGTGCTCCAGAGTGGGGCACACCGCCCAGCTCCTAGTGCCTGAAGCTTCTAACTGAATCTAACTGAGTTAGGATTTGTGTGAAGTTACTGCTGCTGGTTTAGCCGCTTCATATTAAAAGCTTTCAAAAAACTAAATACTAATAAAAATAGATTATTTTATTGTGAAGAAGTTAAATGAAATGAAATGTGTTAATAACTGAGTCAGTTGAGCTTTGTTAGTGGCTATTCAACGCAGGGAGGAAGAGGATTTACAGCCGCTGCTGTGATCGATACTCAAGTGTGTCATCAGTTAAAGACACACCTTCAAGGAGCTAGCCCTGTTGTCATGGAAATAGACAAATAAACATGTGCATCACTGGGACTAATGGGGACAATATTTTCTACATAAATAATTATACGGAACCTATTTTTTTAACCATCTTCACGTAAAACATGACAAAATAAGAAGACCCAAATAATAATTTGTTGCAGACAGCATCTCAAAATGTTTATTATGTGTCTTCTTACTCAACAACTGACAAAACTGAGCGACTTTTTCAGGAAGTCTTGGGACTTTCTCCACTGTGACAAACAGGCAGCCTATATTGGTTACCGTTTCCTGTATTTGTTGTTTTTTAGCCTTTCGTGGCTTTATAAAACAGGACTTTCACGGGACTTTCATAAATTGAGTGTAAATGGTGAAATCAGTTGAAACAGTTTGTTTAAAAAGCTGCTAAATGTTGGCAGGTAAGACGCACTTTAGACACAAAAGCAGACAGGCTTGTGTAGCCATGCAGCCAAAAACAAACCTACCTACACCTCCAAAGGGCAGGCTTGGCAGGGTCATGTGGATGATTCCGTCATTAGAGCAGAATCCTCCACTGCTGGTATTTTCCAGCACTGTGTTCACTACCTTTAGAGGGGAAGAGCAACCTGATGTTAAATATAAGACGATACTTTTACAGGTATGATGTGGGAGGTGCAGAGCTGTTTTCTTACAGAGGACTCGTCAGAGAAAGCATAGAGGGCCAGTGGCTTCTCTTTGCGGTTAATGAATTCGATGCCTTCCTCCAAAGATTCAATAGTGAGGATGGGCAGAATGGGGCCGAAAATCTCCTCCTGCATGAGTGCATCGTCTTCAGCCACATCCACCAGCACCGTGGGAGCTGAGGAGAAACATCAGAAAACAACAGAGTATATATTACTACTCACAGATACTATGTGGATGATGCAGAAACTTCTTCATAAAATGTATGTAAACCTATTTTTTGAATCAGATATATGCTCTCATAGAATATAACCTTGTCCCTTTCCTAATACAAATACATTTCCATCAAATCTAGGTTAATAAATATTAGAATTGTTGTAATGCTTAATGTAAAGATTAAAATTTGAAGTTATATTAATAATGCTCCATGGTGTGCAGTACCACACCTGATGATGGTTAAAACCCCTGAAATATTTGCTTTGGTTTATGTTTGAATTTTGTAATTAAAACTATTTATTATCACTATTGCAACTAATAATTAATAAACTATTAATAATAAATTGATGGGGCGCCCCAGTAGCTCAGTAGAGTGCGCGTCCCATGTAGAGCGGCCTCGTCCTCGCTGCAGTAGCCTAGAGTTCGAGTCCGACCTGTGGCCACTGGCCATTCGCTGCATGTCATTCCCCCTCTCTCTCATCCCATTTCCTGTCATCTCTCAAGCTGTCCTGTCAATGAAGCCATGAAAAGGCCAAAAAATACTACCAAATGATACAAGAAAATATATATATAATAATGAATTAAATCGAAAGCAAATATGAGTGCAATTAAGTCAAAGTTTATGCTAATAATGAAAAATCTCCCTTGTTTCAAATTTAAACCATGATGAAAATCTAAAATATGCCACAATTTCAGGGTCACTCCAAACGAGCTAAGAGTCGAGCATCAGCAGTAGGTGAAAACAGCGTCAAGAGATTAAATGTTTTCACATCTGAGGCAATAAAGTTTGTTTCAGTCTGGTAAGAGAGAGAAACTTTCAGAGGTAATTCAGAAGGTTTGCGGTTGTATTTTCCTGCTTAGTGAGGATAACAGGGGTAACAATATTTCCTTTCTTGACACTGGGAGTTGTTTGTAACGTTTGTAATTATATAAATTTAGTATCGATGTTTCTTTGAAGGAATCCATACCAAAACGGTAGCTTTTGACTATCAAAATATTGACCAAAGTACTCATACTGCAGTATTGATCCGTCCATCCCTACTGAGTTGGCTGCTGCTATAAGTTGGCTGCTAGTAGTAGCCATGTTGCTAACGCGCCAAGAGTAATACCACAGGGAAACACTAGGGCTCTAAGCTGTCTGGAAGCTAAAACATATTGGCAATACAACATAACTTTGCTTAATTTAACCCACTCAGGGTGTTAATTGCTAGGTGCTCACTTTCCCTGTTGACCAGCAGCTTATGGAGGCGAATGTTTGCCGACGTTAGCAAAATTGAGGTAGATATTGGTGTGTAACCAATGATACTGAGTCAGTTCTATGCCTTTATGACTCTTCTCTACTTGTGCTGCTGTATTATTATATTATAGCATTCACTAGAATGGAGTTCAATTAAAGTTACATCAACTCACTTGAATGTCATATTTGATCTATAATCTGTTCTCTTTCTGACAGAGGAATCTAGTTCAATTTATCAGCACTGACTGTTTCTGAAACCCACCGATGTACTTGTCCTCCTGGCTGCTCTCTCCTCCCAAAACAACCTTTCCACTGGACCTCCCGAGTAGTTCCATCAGTCGAGTCCAGTGTCTGGGCGACACAATGCGGGGGAAGTCCGGACTGGTCTGAGGGTCTTTGCCATAGAAGTTCTCCAGGACCTTGCGCAGTTCCGGCAGCAGGGCGTCCCGGTTGGCCGGTGAGCACAGCACATAGTCCGGTGCCACGCAGCTCTGGCCGGCATTAAAAAACTTTGCCCACGCTATGCGGCGAGCAGCGGCTGTGATGTCAATTTTTCCGTAAATGATGCAGGGACACTTGCCACCCAGCTCCAAGGTTACTGGGGTCAAGTGGATTGAGGCCGCCTGCAGGATGCTGCGTGCCACAGTCTGAGAACCTAAAAGACACAGCTGAAAAGTCAGTGTCAGAGTAAAGAGGACGATCCTCTGCTGAGCATGAACATGGTTTCTATGTTGTTTACAATCTGGTTGGTAGTAGTCAAGGTGTCTTGCTATGGACCGAAGTGTTTTTACAGGCGTTTGGGAGTTTCTACTGCATGTGTGAAAACAGTAGTATAAAACCTGTAGTGGCTCCAGAGGAAGCTGCATGATAAAGTGCCTCCAGTGTTGTCAATACAAATTTGTATTGTGGGTAGTGTAGGCTCCAGGTTTTGAACAGGAAGTAGAATGTGTGGACTAAAAAGGAGATCTCTGTTCTGCTGTATTAATTCTGATGATTTGTTTTTAAACTATATTATGGTCGTGTGACCACTGAGGGACAAAATATATATATCATATCTACCACTGAAATATTGTGAAATACTGTAAGCTTGTACCTGTGTAGAAGATGTGGTCAAAGCGGTTCTGCAGAAGCGCCTTGGTCTCTTCTGCTCCACCATGGACAACTGCGTAACAGTCCTGCCACAATGACAATCTCATGTTAGTGTGTGTGTCAGTCACTGTGAGTGTGTGTGTATAAACAAAACATTAGGAAAATGACACAACTTTTAAACTCAATGGTTGATTTACCTGGGACAGATATTTGGGGATGAGCTCTGCTATCAGACTGTCCGTGGCAGCGCTGACCTCTGAAGGTTTGATGAGTGCACAGTTTCCTTGTCAAAGATAACAACATCATCAAATCAGTTCAGACAGCAGTGACTGATTGAGGTTAGTGATCTGACCTCACTTTGTCATGAGGGCCACATTTACAAAGAATACTCGTAGTAAGGCTTAAACAGCCTGGCTATATTGAAGCCAAATAGAGTTTAAAGCAACATTATGTAGAAATAGGCACTTTGTGTGATTTGGCGCCACCCACAGTTTCTGAGTGCAACACCTCAGTGGTAAATACAAATCCCAGGAGTTCCAACAATTTGTCAGATGTAGTGAAGGTGCTAACTACGAAAAAACTCATTACATCAATCATGGCAGTTCCAATGATTTCTATACCTCAGATTTTTCTGTGATGGAATGAGTGGAACACACACCACTTTGTCACAAAAAAACATTCATGAAGTTTGGTTCAGTAATGAATTTATGATCTTTGGAAAATGTGACAAAATCTACTGGCTCAAAAATATACATACAGTAACTAAGATGATCAATTTTGGTGATTATAGAAAGTTGTGTCACTCAAATGTTCTTTGTAGCATGGCCTCTTAACTTCTTCTGACTGATAAAGATCGGGCTTGTTTGATACACCCATTAGACTCAGCCACAAACGCTACAATGGGAAAGTCTAAGGAGCTCAGCATTGATCTGAAAGAATGCATTACTGATTTGAACAAGTCAGGAGAGTCACTTGGAGCCATTTCAAAGCAGTAACAGGTCCCAAGATCAACTGTGAAAACAGCTGTTTGTAAGTATAAAGTGCATAGCACAGTTGTGTCACTGCCATCAGAAAACACAAACTATCACCTGCTGCTGAGAGTCAACCAAAAACTACCAAAAAATAAGTCTGTGATGAATTAGAAGCTGCTGGAAGACAGGTGTCAGTGTCCACAGTCAAGTGTGTTTTACATCAACATGAGCTGAAAGGCTGCTGTACAAGAAAGAAGCCCTTGATCCAGACACACCTTAAAGCTTGACTGATGTTTGCTGTTGGATCACATTGACAAAGAAAAACCCTTCTGGAGGAAAACTCTGTGGTCAGATGAATCGAAAATTGAGTTGTTTGGCCACAGTGAGCAGCAATATGTTTGGAGGAGAGAAGGTGAAGCCTTTAACCCCCAAAACACCAAACCTACTGTTAAGTGTGGTGGTGGATGTATTATGCTGTGGGGCTGTTTTGCTGCCAGTGGATCTGGTGCTCTAAAGAAAGTAAATGGAATAATGAAGAAGGAGGATTATCTCCAAATTCTTCAGGAAAACTTAAAATCATAAGCAGAAGATTGGGTCTTGGATGCAATTGGGTGTTCCAACCTGACTGAACCAAACTTCATGATTGTTTTTTGTGACAAAATAGTATTTGTTTGACTCATTCCATCACAGAAAAATGAGAGCTGCAGAAACCATTGGAACTCAAGACTGCCCTGATATACATGTTCTTCACAACTGTATGTACATTTTCCTGACAAGTATGTAGCGCTGTGATCCTCCCCTCTCACTGAAGGTGCATAGAGCAGAAACAAGAGACAAAGACACCATTCACCCTGTTACAAGACACTGTACCATCAACATGACTCTAGCTGATATTATAAGATGAATGGTTACATAATGCTGCTTGAAGTGAATTCATCTTGCTTGATCATCATCATCATCATCAGCTGCTGATTCAAAGATGTTTGGTGAAAAACAGTATCATTCACAGAAGGGTCTGAAAATGTTCTTAGTCCCTCCTGGCTACATGCACAGATACATTATTGTTCAGTTGTGATGTCCTCATTAGAACAAACTGAACAAAAAACCTGTTAGCTGTTGTCAGCTGTAATCATACATTCCATGACTTATCATTTATCTTTTAGGTTTGAGAAGACAGCTTGTGAATGCACGACATGTGAAGACAGATCACAATTCCCTGAATTGATAGTTGTTACAGACTGTTTCAGATGTCGCCAAGATTATTATCGCAGGTTTGAAGCTACATTCACAAAGTAATGGCAGTGAAACTTATTAGCACTAAGACCTTAGCAAACAGGTACCCATTTACACAACCAGAATACAAATAGCAGCACTATCTGTCCACTTGATGAATGCAAGATAGTCACTCTTCTTAGCTCTGTTTGGGATTTCACCAACTCCCTTTTCTTTCCCATCAAGTGTCTAATATTGTTTGTCTGCTCTCTGGTGGCAGGTCCTGTACAAGGGGGTTGATCTTAGATTATGAGGGGAAAAAGGCTGCCTGTTGTGACTGAAAGCAAGGTTCATTCATTCATTCATTGTCAACCGCTGATGGTTGCGGTAGCCGCTTTATCCCTTTTTTTCAAGGGGTTGCGGGGAGGTTTCTGGAGCCAATCCCAGGTATCTAAGGGCGAAGGCAGGGTACACCCCAGACGAGTCGCCAGCTCATCGCAGGGATGAAAGCAAGGTTGATAAGCTGAATTAGGCTACAAATCTTCAAGAAGCTGAAGGGCACTGCAGAGTTGGTCATGTATTCTCTGTGGGTTCCTTAATAGAGTGTCAGTAACTGTAACAGTGCAGCTGCTGTGTATATTCTGGTTATATGGGTGAGGATGATACCTGCGGCAATGGCTGCAACCAAGGGTATGAGAAGGAGTTGCACAGGATAGTTCCATGGTCCGATGATTAACACAACTCCTAATGGTTGCCTCTGTACAAAACAGTCATCTAGCTTTGTAGCCTGGAAATGGACAAATATCAAAAATAAATTACACAGCAAAACAAGTGTTTTGTAAATACAATGTAAGCACACATAAGGTCTTAAAGGGACACTGTGGAATTATTTCTCCCATCTAGTGGTTAAATTTTATTTTGCATTCAAACGAATACTGCTCTCTAGCGCCTCGCGTTTTCAAATGTGCATTGCAACCTGTTGGAACTACGGCAGGCGGGATGTGTCAAGATTCAAGAAGCTATGACAACAACATGTCTTCAAACACCACTTCATCAAGTTTTGTTTCGGGTGATGAGGTACGTTATTTCAAACAAACTTTAAACTGCAACTGACAAGCGCGTCTCGCTAAGCTCCTTCTCCGTTCCACAGTCACGCTGGCTCTGAGTGAAAACGCGTTTAGCCTTATCTGTACCACGTAGTGCTATTTGTCCCTCTCGGCAGTTCATCGTTTTTTATAGACCGGAAGGACGTGGAAGCCTCCGTAGAGCTCACCCGTCCTGTGTAAATACAGAGAAGTGGTTCTTCCCTCAGGAGGATAAGTGAATCTCTGAGATTCACTTATCCTCCTGAGGGAAGAATCACTGGCAGAGATCATTTTACACCAATGAGGACTTCTTTATGAATGAAGACGTTGATTTGAGGTAATAAATTACTTAAAACACTACACAGTGTACCTTTAAGGCCCAAACACACAAAACCAACATCAAACGCCAACGAGGGTGACTGATGTGTCACCTCACGGTACCTGTGTCTCCACAAAAAAGCTGCACTTGAACACACCCAAAGACTACAGCCGACAGCCAACTAGCTTGAACCTTCTATACATGTGGGGGAGGAGATATCTCTCCATACCACCAGGTGGCGGTAGTCTGTATTCATCTTTCAAAAAGGGAAACTGGAGGGCTCAAGTCTGCAGATATAAAAACCGCTATTATTACTAAGCAGCATTTTTTGACACCACTCACGCTGTTATGGCCACTTCAGATCAAGAATATTTCTGATAAAAATATGTAAATGGTACTGCTTAAGAGGGGAGGAGAAAAAAAGGAGAAACTGCACTAAATGGGTGAATTCATGGTATTACAGTTACAGGCTCTGCCCAGGTGTGTCAGAGCCCTTAGCTGAAAATGAGCAACCCCCCAAAATAAAAATTTTAAACATATGTAAAAGCAAGTACAGTTGACTTATCATCAGGAGTAATACTCAAACCTTAAATGTTTTTTCTAATATCTATTTTGTGCTCAGTTGGTCAGAGAAAATACTTTAAAAATATCACTTAGAGGTTTTCTCATAAGAAGCTTTTCATTAAGTTTAAAATTATTCTACACAAACTGTTTAATTGATTGTGACTAAATAATCATGATAATCAAAGTAAAATCATTGTTGAGCCCTGTAATGTATATAAAATACTACCAGCATTAATAAATCATTGCCAACCTACCAGGTTTTTGCTGACATACTCGGGCTTCAGCCAGCTGGATAGGTTATCGATGGCGTAGTGCAGTTCATTGATCACTATATCAACCTCGGACAGGACGGCCTCAAATTTTGGCTGATGTGTGAGGACAGCAATAAGAAGGGAAGTTAGTGTTTACTGAACTGTAGCAGACAAAGAAATTACATACACACTGTGCTCCAAACACCCTGCATGCGTTCATGCAACCTTGTGTGTGTGCTTTTCTTGCACCTAAAATGTAAATAATTTACAAATTAAATAATATTCAATGAGAAAAGTATTTTAGATTTTGTTTGTTATGTGTGTGAATCTCCCTCAAATATCATAAAAGGCTTAATAAAATAAGTGGAATAGCAGGAGGAGTGAAAATAAAACATCACAATGTATTTTAAATAGAGATGTTCCGATACCATTTTTCCATCCCGATACCAATTCCGATACCTTACTTGGGTATAAGATTTTTTTTTTCTTTTAAGAGCTGTATATGCTACTAATATGGTACCTGTATGGATATGATATGATTGCAATCATTGCTGTATGGCCTGGCTCAGGTAAAACCTTGCAGAGAATGATTGCCATACAACATTCTTTTATTATCTATTTTGACAGTCAGCCATAACCGAAAAAGAACAAATAAAGAACAGAACAGTTTAAACCAGTAGTGAAACAGCAACTTAAATAAATCTAGGAAGAAATAATTCCCTTAGAACATACTCATGGAACTCGTTTGCTTGCAGCACCGACTGACTTTGAAGGGCAAATGTTGACGCTGATACTGTGTCCACCCAGTGTGCAGACTCAGCAAAGACATGGGGCACACGTCGGAGGTCCAAATGTCAGTAGTGAAACTGACTGCCTGCACGTCTTTCAGCCCACATGAAATGTGTTCCCTCACTGTCTCATAAAGTTTGGGGAGAGCAGTTGCATTGTGTTCTTTCACGTGATACGTTTGAAAAGCTTTATAAGGTTGCTGGTGTTGAAATTCGGCAACATTCCTGCCATCCCTCCAAATTACAGCCTTACATACTGAACATGTTACTGTTTTACTGGTGGGGTTATTCAGAGCAAAATATTGCCAAATAGCTGACTCACCTGAAATCAACTTCTTCTTCGCTGCTCTAAAAACAGTAGTTGTCAGGGGCAGCACGTCAGTGCAGCTTCCTGTGTTAGCTTTCAGAGCAACGAAAGAAGAATTGATTTCCGGTGTGTAACGTTAAGCAGAGCTAACGGAGCGAACTAGGAATTAGCCGATACCAATACTTGCATTTTAGGCAGTATTGGCAACATTTCTGATACTGGTATTGGAATCGGAACAACTCTAAATTTAAAAAGGTGCAATTTGTGTTGAAAACATAAAAACACAACACACAACACACACACACAGGAAAGGATGTGAAAAACAAAATATGCTGAAAATCAAGTTTACTTTTCTCTTTGTCTCCCAACGTGTGGCAGTCAGTGTGTAATCATGATGGACACAATATGAGGGTGTATTGTCTCGGTGTGCACAGGCCTTCACTCTGGTGATATGCTGCCCCTATTTGCTTTGAGAATGAATTCAACAGGTGGCCAATTCTTACATATTGCACCTTTAAAGTAAAATGTTAATGTCACACACTTCAGTTATAGGATTTAAAAAAGCGTTTAATTTCACCTCCATTAGAACCCTAACCCTACCCTACAACCAGACAGAAGGGCTGTGTAAAACAGTTGTCAGGATGTCAGCCCTTCTGCTTTGGTTTTGTAATTATGTGCTGTCTGTGTTGTGGAAGCAGTGTGTGTGTGTGTGTGTGTGTGTGTGTGTGTGTGTGTGCGCGCAGTCTTGTACCTTTGCAAGGTCTTTGTGCAGTGCTTTTAAAATCAGCTCCTCGTTATCTTTGACCATGGACATAAGCTTGGTCAGCTGAGTTCGGCGAAACTGCTCTGGCATGGTGATACGTGCCCTGAACGCTGCACGCAACCTGTCCACAACCTGACTCTGGGTGTCCATCCTTTCACCTGGAACACACACACACAAACAAGTCAGCTTTTTAAAAATATATGATTATCACAATGGTCAGTGCTGAACTTTAATTTCAGAAATTAAGTTTGACAGTAAAATAGGTGTTTCTTACAAACATGCACATATATATCACCTTTATTATAAATTAAATAAACTGTTGCATATATTAACTGTGCATATGTATTATTCCGTTGTAAACATTTTCCCAAGACAAATAATAGATAATCTGTTGCAAATCTCTTGGCAGCCTCGCAGTGTTGAGGTGAACTTATGCCGTTATGTCATGAACCCTGTCACCACTGTAACACACAGGATGCTGCATGTTTGTGCAGGCCATTGATGTGACACCCTGAAATCAGAGCAGATAAGCCCGTCCACATGACTCAGCAGAAAGAAAGGATGGCAGAGCCCCGAATGGAGTCATGTAGGAAAAAATGTTCGCTATTCATATCAATACACAAAAACCAAGCAGGTCTGAGGAAGTTTGCATTGAAAAAGTGAAGTGAAAATAAAGTAGATGCTAATGGATCTTAGACTAGAGACTTAAGTTTCGCAATATTTCGCAACGGAGAGAGAACATATTTCAAAAACTCTGTGCGCCGAATTCACCAGAAGTTCATCGTGTTTTATCAGAAGTAATCACGTATTCTTCCCCCGATCAATTTTGTGGAAAAGCAAAGGATTATACATTTTTACATTTCCCAATGGAGGTTCGCACACCGCTGTCAAACGTCCGTGGCACTCGTCAAACCGTAATGTACTGGGACAACGGGCACGTTTTTGAATATACAGATGAACCGACCAGCATCATTTTTACACAGAGCGGAACTTTAACGTTACTAAATGTGTCCAGAAGACGGCTGAGACCTTCGAAACCTCCGTGCCATGTTCCCAAGTGAAATCCCGATTTTCCAGGGCTCGTCGACTGAGGTTTCTCGGAACCCTTCTTACGCCGTGATATTCATCTTGGAACCAGTGTTTTAACAGCAGGTGAAGTGTAGTTACTTCTAGACGAGCTGCTGCTGTGCTCAGCCTACCTGTTATCCTGAGTGTCGTCAGCCCCGCTGCCCCTGTGCCGAAGAAACGCTGAAGACAGACTGCTCTTGTGTTTCCGGGTGTTGTCCTTTTTCTTCCAACCGGTTCAGTTTGAGCTGAATGGGAGGGGGCGGTCGAACTTGAAAAACGAGCCCTTAAACTTGTCAGGCGGGATAGCCTGGCACGTTACGTGTGTGAACAGGTAGTGCAGTGGGCACCAGGTGCGCGCCCCCCCCCGAACCACAGTCCGTCTTGATAAGTGCAGTGACACACCTGACGCTAACATATTTTTACATTCGAGTTTTCCCTTCAAACCTTTCTTTAGCAACAATATTTTCCCTTTTTTTTCATGAACAACAAATGCATTGCTCAGCGGCACATCAACAGTGGTGTTACTATGTCGGTCTTAATAATCCCACACATAATTCTATTGTACAATTTTATGTTTTACATTTGAGACACACATGGTGATTTCGTAACAGCAAAATCTGAACCCACATTCAACCATGTATAACCATGCATAATATATATAATGCTGATGCAAAGTTTCTGTACAGCAACAATAACCTATTTCATTATATAGTACACAAAATGTACTATTAATTGTCTCTGGACAAAATGTTTATTTACAATGTTGTGGGATCTTTATTGTAAATGTAAAAGAGAATAGCTCTCGTTGTTTAGGTGCTCATACAGTGACAATCAGATGACAGAGTCAATACATAATATCACCACTATACGATCACATGTTTGTTTTATACTGAAGAGTATGGAAAAAGACTGTAATAATATTGAAATATATTTTATATTAGTCTTTTGTAAAAGCAAAGGAAAATACTCCCCAGCTGGAAATCTGAATGATCGCAGTTGCATAACGCTGTGAATAACGACTGTGTGATGCTGATTTTTGTACCAGACACAAAGAGGGGCACAACCCGTTACACTGGTGCTGTGACTCCGTGATTCAAGATCAGCTCGATGCAGGTCACCTAACCGGAGGTGCAGCGTGGATTGCATGGATGGAGTTCATGGTTGAACATCTTCTGTCCTTGAGTTTGAGTTATGGTCAGGTACTAAAAGCCTCACAGTGACTGAATAAGACTCTGGTTGAACTGTTTATATTTACATGTTGAAGCCTGTATTTTATCTTGTTTTGTAGGTTTGTTTTATTGTCTTTAATTTTTCTCTATGCCTTACTGTAAAATTGCTAGCAGATTTCAGCCAAGTGATGAGTCTGATCATAGTCACTTCTCTTTTGGGAGGGGTAGAGGTGTGGTGGGAGCTCATTTACAGTCCAGTGAGTCTGTTGGGAGAGATATGGGGGCTTCGCCTGTGTTGCCTGCAAGAGATAGGGATTCAGGATCAAGTTGGGATCCATCTGGATCACCTATGGGGCAAATGTTACAGGGTGAGCAACTTCACTCAACATCCAGGGGTGAAAGTAACACGTTACACCAGTTCAGTGACATGATCTACCAGGTAGGCTCACAGATAGGGGAGTCTATTGCAGCCACACTTATGTCTGGTGGCGCTATTGGTAATGTTGACCTAAGTAGTGCTCCTTCACACAGATAGGCTGCTCAGCCTTGCAGCAATGTGAATACATTCATTGAGAATGCACGCATTAATGTCATTGTAAAGTCTGACAGGGAACCCATTATTTTCCTCTCTCTACTTGCTAGCCTGGAACGTTGGTCTGATGACGGGGCCCCAGACAAAGTTGGCACAGTCCGATGCAACAGAGCTGTCACACTGTCGGCTGGCAGTTAATATCTGGTGTGGGGGAAACTTCCTCAAAATGTGAAGATATCTCCAGGCAGTACTGTTATGACTGAGCCGACCTCTTCTCGCTCTGTGCCCAGGGGCATCATGGTTGCCAGGGTGGTGACACCTCTCTGGGGTGACAGATGGGTACCACTGAATGTTCTTAACGCATCAAACAGCCCTGTTACCCTGTGGAGGAACACCAAGCTGGCTGATGTCTACACCTACCTTGCGCTGGAGGATATAGAGGTCAAGAGCTCTCACCAGGCTACATCTGTTGAGCCTGTTGGAACATCAGCTCCGAAAGGGGATGTCAAGGCTGTGCAGGAGAGACTGGAGCATGTTGGTCTGGGAGACTTGGACCTCGAATCTTGTGATGTGTCAGCAGACTGGCAGAGGAAGTTGGCTGATCTTGTGATCAGATATGAGGACGTCTTCTCTCATCATCATCCGGACTGCGGTGAGGCTTTCGCCAGTAAATCTCTGTCATGAGTTCAGAAGAAGTACCCCGCTCATTGCCTTGAATTCCTCGCATTAAAGTGGTCTGTTTGTGACAAATTCAGTCACCGGCTTAAGGGCCATGTCTTCACTGTGTGGACGGACAATAACCCCCTCACTCACATCATGACAAAACCACGACTAGACGCCTGTGAGCAGGGGTGGGTGGCGAAGTTGGCGTCCTATTCGATATGCAGTACATCCCCGGCTCCAAGAACATTGTTGCGGATGCATTAAGCTGTAGGCCATTTGTGAAGTCAGCTGTCAGAAAGAGGTTGCTTCAAAACCCTTACAATGAGCTCCTTGTGAAAGCAATCCCTGTCTCTTCTGACCAGGAAGCCTTCAGGCAATCAAATGCCAGTCAAGATGTCTGTGACAGAAGGGGAGGAGGGGAGCCTTATGTGCCTGAATGTGTCAAGAACCAGTCCTTCTCCAGAGAAGAAGTCTCTGCCATCCTTGAGACACTCAGTGTGTGGGAGTCTAGTGCCAGAACGTGAGTTGTTAATGTTCTCCAGCAGCTTCCACAGCTACCAGTGTTCTCTGGGAGTGAGTTGCATGGAGGGCAGTTGAGGGATCCTGTCCTCTCCAGAGTGTTGTACTTTGTTGAACGTGGCCGACGCCCGTCCGGGAGAGAGAAACCCAAGGAGCTTGTCATGGTCATCAGGTACCTCAAACATTGGGAGAAATTGACAACTTGCAACTGTATCCTCTACAGAGTATCCAAGGACCAAGTCTCTAAGAAGAGGAGAGACCAGTTTGTGGTCCCTGATTCCTTTAAATCTGAGGTGCTCAAAGGAATTCACGATAGCGCTGGCCATTAGGGGCAGTTTAGGAGCTTGAGTCTCGCCCGTCAGAGATTCTTCTGGCCTCACATTGACCAAGATGTCAAAGACTGCTGATCCAGAGGGGAGAGTGCCTCTGGAGAGTATAAAGACCTCCACACCTTTTTGCCAGTCAAGATGTCTCGACTGGGATTGTGTATATTGATTTCTGGACTGCAGAGGAGTCTAGCAACAAGTCTGTCGATATGCTGGTAGTGACGGACCATTTTACCAGGCTAGCGCAAGCTTTCCCTTGTCGAGATCAGTCTGCTAAACAGGTCGCGAAGCAACTCTGGGACAAGTACTTTTGCATTTATGGATTTCCTGAGTGGATCCACTCGGATCAGGGCGCTTCGTTTGAAAGTGAACTGATGAATGAATTGTTGAAGATTGCTGGTGTGAGGAAGTCCTGGACGACTCCGTACCATCCAATGGGTAATGGTAGCGTGGAGCGCTTCAATAGGACGCTAGGTAATATGATTCGAGCCCTCTCGCCTGATGCAAAGCACAATTGGCCCCAACAACTCCAGACCCTGACTTTCATGTATAACTGTACTGTACATGAGACCACAGGCTACCCCCATTTCTACCTTATGTTTGGTAGAGTTCCTTGTCTCCCAGTTGATGTCCTTTTCAAGAACATCCTGAAAGATCCAGAGATTGGCAGTTATGACAGCTCTGTGGTGTCTCTGATGAGAGGCCTTTGAGAGGCCATGGTTATTGCTCAAGGGCATATCGACAAGGAACAGACTTGCCAGGCTGAACTCTATAACCGCCGTACTAAGGGGAAGTCCATCACTACAGGTGACTGAGTCCTGGTCTCAAACAAATGTGTCAGAGGGAAAGGAAAGACAGCAGACCGATGGGAGTCCATGATATACACTGTTGTGAGTCTGAATTCCTCCACTCACACATATCGGATCAGGAATCCTATGATTGGACAAGAGAGAGTCGTGCATCGTAACCTGCTGATGCTTGTTAACTTCTTACCTGTCGATGTGGACAGTGTCTCGGATCACACCTTTCTGTCCTCCTGTGAGAATGAGTCAGGTAATGTCACTGACATGGATGGAGTGATGTCTGTTGTGGAGGAGGAAGATGCTGGGAGCAGAACCCAGGAGTGGGTCGGCAATTTGACAAACACGTGTGTAGACAACCATGACGGGGATTGTTTGCCTGGAGATGTTCTGAATATGGGCAATGAATCTGAGCATGAAGGCAGATGAGCTCTGAACACAGCTGCACACATGCCCCTTCAGCTGACACCCAGAGTGTACACACACGCTTCAGCGTTCTGTTATCTCGGACAATGCGCCCAGCACAAGAACACCCTCCATTCACTCTGATTCAAGCACCATACACAGTGTTAGAACTCATGTTGGACGTGTAGTGAGGCCAGTTAACCATCTGCTGCATCAGATGTCCAAACAGGGTGTTGTTAGTGATGCCGGTCAGCTTGTTGACAAAGTCTCTAAGTCACTATTTCAAGTATTCCAGTGAAACTGTGGTTTTCAAGTGTAGTTTTGGTGCATTTCACGGTGTTATACTTATTTATGGTGAAGCAATGACATATCAAAAAATTATGAAGGAGTCCTGGTGTAGGGACCTGTTTCTATGTATGGGACAAGGTTTGTGTGGGGTGTACACTGCATCCTACTTCCGGAAGCTGGCAGAGAGTTAGGCGCCACTCTCTTTCCACTTCATCCTATTGAGGATACTTTTCAAGTTGGAGTGTTTGTGTAACCATGTCAAGTTAGGTTCTCTTTTGAGATATAATGGTGAATTTAATGCTGTGCACGTCTAAAATTTTGGGCGAAATTCAGCAGGGCTGGGTGTAACAGATTTAGAAATAACCTATTATGAATTTCTCAGTTTTAAAGCCACCTGGTGGGTTAATAGCGCAACTGCATAGATAGATTCCTCTTTACGTACCCTACGTGTCTCAGCAAAGGGAAATACTCCAGAGCTGGAGGTGGGTACATGTGAGCGATGCTGCAACCAATGTTTCTATGTTTAATGTTTTAATGGTTTTTGAAACTGTGAATAACGACTGTGTGTTGCTGATTTTTGTACCAGGTAGGCTTTGTTAAATGTGGGTTTTATATAATGTTGATGCAATGTTTCTGTATAGCAACAATAACCTGTTGCATTATATAGTACACAAAATGTTCTGTTAACCCTCTATGGCATGGTGTTGCCCTCAGGCAACAAACCACTATTTTGGCCCCCACACCCCTCCTTTAATTTTTTAAAAGTAAAGTATCATATTACAAGTCTGATGATAAGTCTGTGACCAATGAAATTTGAGATTGGCGTGGGTTTGACCTTTCGTCGGGGGCGGGAACAGTCCTTTTTGGGACCATTGCCGGCTTGGACACACTACTAGCAGAAGGTAAGATAAATTTCACTTTTTTGACATGTTTAAATATAAATAACTTTGTGTAAATAATTTCTGTGATATGCATGAAGATGTGAAGAAGCATATTTAATTGAGTAAAGAGACTTTTTGTCTTTATTTATATAATAAAATGGTATTTTTTCATTCGTTGCCTCAGGGCAACATTGTGCAGTTAGACCACTTTTGTTTGAACAATAACATTCCTATGGATGGATATGTGCAGGAATGCAAAGTTATCACCATAATCGTAATTTTTTGTTTTACTATCTACTATTACTCACAGGAAATGGATGCACAGACATTTTATGGGTCTAAGGATCGAGCAGTTAGGCTTATTCCTTCTGACAGTGAGGACAGTGAGCTTGAGGAGAGTGACAGTGAGGAAGAGTGGACCCCAGAATCAGGTTTGAGGAAGACTTAGGAGATCAGGGTTCAGTCAGTAGAGTAACATACTGTATGTAATGAACGTGTGTGTGTGTGTGTGTGTGTGTGTGTGTGTGTGGTGCGTGTCTGTGTGGACATCAGTGGTGAAGAGAGATATATGACCTACGCTTCCTGGTTGTTTTTTTTAAAACAGATGTCCAAACTGATGACAATGAGTCTGTGAACGAAGAGGGAAATGAAGATGATGATGCTGTTTCTGAGGAAGATGTTCCTCGTGTACCCCGGTGGAGATCACACAGTGCCAACGTCACTGATTAACCAGAATGGCAGGCCAGCCTTCCAAAATCAGACAATATCATGTCCCCCTACGAATATTTCAAAATGTTCTTTTCTGAAGACATTCTGGAAGAAGTTGTAGAACAGTCAAATTTATATGCCATACAGTGTGACGCAAACAAGCCCCTTAACCTCACTATAAAAGAACTGGAGCAGTTCATCGGTACAGCAGTGCACATGTCATTGTTTGGATTACCAGGCACCTGCATGTTTTGGAACAAAGCCACCCGAGTGGGTGGCTGACACCATGTCACTAAATAGATGGGAGTTCATCAAAATATCCCTCCACTTCAACAACAATGAAGTGAGACAAGGAGAAAATTATGATCCACTCCACAAAATCCGACCACTGGTCACTCATGTAACCTCGGAACTACAGAAGATCCCAATGGGTGAGAAGCTGGCTGTCGACGAGCAGATGGTTCCTTTCAAGGGAAGAAATAGACTGAAGCAATACTGCCATCAAAACCAAAGAAATGGGGCTACAAGATACTCGTCTTGGCTGGCTCTGATGGTGTGCCACACAATTTTGAGATCTACACTGGGAGAGTTGTGCAACCCCCTGAGCTGCCAGATGTAGGAGCAAGTGGCAACGTTGTCCTTCGCCTGGCCCAGCCAATACCCACGCAGCAGAACTACAAGGCGTTCTTTGACAACTGGTTCACGAGTGTCCCTCTCATTCTCACACTTGCACAGCAGGGAATCCACTGTACTGGTACTGTTCGTAGCAACAGACTACCAGGTGTCAACTTGATCTGTGACGCTGAGTTGAAGAGAACTGGACGTGGATCTTTTGAACACAAGACGGCCGTGGTTGGAGAAACCACCTTGTAAAGTGGTATGACAACCGTTCAGTAAGTCTTCTCAGTAACTACATTGGAGCACACCCAGTCACTGAGGTTGATAGATGGGATGGCAAGCAAAAGAGAGTCATCAAAGTCCCCTGTCCTGCTGTGGTGAGAGAGTACAATAAGAATATGGGTGGGGTGGATCTGCTGGACTCCCTCATTGCACTGTACCGCAATAAAATCAGATCAAAGAAGTGGTACCACCGGCTGATGTTCCACTTTATCGACATGACCATCGTGACTGCCTGGCTACTCTACAAGAGAGACTGCAGCAGCACTGGAATGAGAAAAGAGGAGAAGATGAAGCTTTATACGTTCAAGTCGTATATTGAAGAAAGCTTGTGCAAAAGTGGAAAGAATCTGGAGCGTAAGAGAGGTCGTCCCAGTTCACAATTACTGGGGAGTATGAAGAAAAGAGGAGAAGAGGACTTGCTACACCCATTCCGGTTGCTGATGTGCGTCTGGACGCCACAGCCCACTGGATGGTCATCGATGAGAAGAAAGGGAGATGCAAGGTACCAGGATGCAAAGGTACGCCAAAAGCCAAGTGCCAAAAATGTGATGTCCACCTCTGCTTCACATCCATCAGCAACTGCTTCCTGAGGTTCCATACAGAATAATAGAGACTGTGCTTTGTAAAAAAGAAAAACACAAATGATTCAATCAGTAGCCCACAGGAACACACATTCAGAAACACAAACTGCAGCTAATTTCTAAATAAATAAAAATAAAACTTGATGAAAGTGTTGTTGTTGAAATAAAACTTGATGAACACAGGACACATTTTATGACCGATATATTATGAGGGACCCCAAGCTCCCAAAAACTAAGGTGAAATATTTTTTTCCTCCTAAAATAAAAATTCATGCCATAGAGGGTTAATTGTCTATGGACAAAATGTTTATTTACAATGTTTTGGGATCTTTATTGTAAATGTAAAAGAGAATAGCTCTCGTTGTTTAGGTGCTCATACAGTGACAATCAGATGACTGAGTCATACATAATATTACCACTATACGATCACGTTTGTTTTATACTAAAGAGTATGGAAAAAGACTGTAATAATATTGAAATGTATTTTATATTAGTCTTTTGTAAAAGCAAAGGAAAATACTGGAGATCTGAATGACTGCAGTTGCATAAAGCTGTGAATAACGACTATGTTGCTGATTTTTGTACTAGACACGAAGAGGGGCACATCCACCATAGAACCATGCACAGACACAACCCGTTACATAAACACATACCTCGTCAAATGCTAATTGTAGGAAAATCTTAGTGACAATACGCCATCAGATTGGCAGCAAAGTTCATATCATGGTACAATCATTTTCAGAAATGATAGCATGAAAAACGCAACAATGATTTTATCGGCACTGGTTTAGGTTGGACTACACTAGGAGAATGCGCCAACGCTGTTTTGCTGTGACACTTGTGACTTTCCATCAGAATGGGGAGGAGATAATGACTGAACTGAATTTTCTTTTTTCTGAGAATTTATTCTTTGAGTGTGACTCTTCCTACTGAGCTACTGACAACCAGTGATGTCAAAAAGCATGGATATATAACTATGGTCAGAATGCATGTCAGTAAACCACACCTGAAAATAAATCAGTATTGATACAAAAACTTTATTCTCACAATATCAAAAATTACAGACCTACAGAGATTTGTAGATTAAAAGGAATTAAGAGAGCAAACAATGGTGAATATAGTGACTCCTGTTGGCCAGTCATTACATTTCTGGTATTTATTTGTGATGGTGCTAAGCAGCAGCACTGGGTATGTTAAATAGTGACACACATGACAGATGAAGGTTAAAACAGAAACATAAGAGCAAAGAGGGCTGGGGGAACAGGTCATTTCGCATTTAATAATGGCAGCAACAATTATACAAAAATCAAAAACAAAGACAACTTATGCATTGAAGGAATTCCTTAAATGATGAGCTTTTGAAAATTCCTCATCTGCATATTATTGGAAACAAAACAAAAAATTAACTCCTTCCAAATACTTCTAAAACTAAATGACAATGTTTGTCATGAAAAACATACTACAAGAGTGGTGGAGGTAAAGTCAGAGAGTGACAGTGTCATATCTACAGAGAATGAGAAAGGAGAACAGACTGAAATGGAAGGAGGCTGAGGGGAGAAAGAAAATGGCCATCTTCTACAGCCAAGGAGAAGTGACAACAGTCATGTGCCCAGTATCCACCTCACCCCCTACACCTTTCACAGTGACTGCTCTGTCAGGCTTGGGCAGTGTGGCAAAAATCCAGCTCATCAGGCTGAAGCTGTATGGAGCTTCGCAGGGTTTGGCAGGTTTTCTGTCTAACTGCTCTGAGTTCAGACTGACAGAACTGTCCAGCAGCAGGATGGAGGGTGGCTTGTGAGAGATGGAACTGGAGATTTTGACACATCATGGCTGCCCGCTCAAAGACTTCACAGGAAATAGTCGGCTACTGGCTTCTTGGAGGGGATACCTCTGGTCTCTTGTGGTGCTGCCTCAAATATGATAAACTCCCGCTGTAGATGCTCATCCAGCTCCAAGATGGCCGCCACATTGCCACATCTGATTGTCCGGAAAGAGACAAAGAACTGTTTAGGACATTCAGAAAATAACTTAAAAGGGCAAAGCAACACATGGCTGTTTTCTAGATCAGGGGCATAAGTACAAATTTCTCCAAGTCTGAAATCCTATCCTAGTCAAGTTTGGGATGACATGCAGGATTTTTAGTGTAGTGCCGCTTTTCCACCATATCAGCGGGTTATTAAGCAGGTTTTTTTAAACGCAGGTACACCTGCTAAAAATGCCGCATTGACCGCAGTCCCACTTTGCGCAGGCAAGGCTGTGATTTTTATTTGAAACGTTAAGTTGTGCATCATTGACGTCACATTTAAAGTCAAGAATGCACCTGAAACAATTGTAACAGAAGAGAAAGAGGTTGAGCGTCACAACCTCTGCGAAATGTCTGTGAAAAGTCTAAAAGAGCTGCGCGATTAAATTAATTTATCCCCATTCAAGTAAGCCGGGCGCTAAACCAGAAGTTAGCCAGCTCTGTAGCCAATCCAGATATTCCGATAGCTGGGAGGTCAGGTTTTTTCGGCTTTAAAACACCACTGAGCAGCTTTCATAGGAATGAGCGGGACTCCCTCTCAGATACTGTGTGCAGTAATAAAACATCCTTAAATATACCACATCCTAAATTCCTTCCTTATTTAGGCGACACCACTGGATGTGGCATCACTTCACGCAGGGGAATTTAGCATGTTCAGCCGGGTCTTACGTTTAGATCAAAGAATGTAAACATTCCCATTGCACACAAAAGCCTGATCCTTGCAGGCTTAAGTGGGATTTGTGACCAGAGGAAAAAGGGTATAACATGTTTCCAAAATGCATTCAGGAAAAAAAAACTATTTTATCCTAAGAAAGAAATTCAGGTATTACGGACACATCCTGACTAAGGAATGTCCCAAGTTAGGAATCCTAAGTTAGGATGACATAGACCTGGTCATAAATTCAAAATACCAAAACCAGCAGTGCCACTGATGGACTGGGCTATGACAATGAAGATAGGAACAACATGAACACTGAAAAGTTATGACTGAAATGCAATAAAAATGGTAAATTGGAGAGGCTAAGAGCTTAAAATTTCCTGACCATGTACCAATAGGTATACAGTATACCCTCTCAGCTGACATGATTAATGGCTCTGACCCAAAGCCAATACCAAATTCCCAGACGTTTTTGTCCATTACAGCAAGATAGTCTGCCAGTGACAAGTGAAGTAAGACAGCCACTGTCAAGGATAGTCTCATGTACATTTTAAACACAGATGCACACGACAAGACCGGTGTCGACTGAAGAATCAAAATCACAGTTCTAGTTGGGATTTCTTCTAAGATGCCAAGTCTGAAACTGAACACAGACATGAGTTTCGGAATTGCTTCTGTAACAGGAAGGCAGGACTTTTCCTATCAATAAAACTTTAAGTTGAGATAGGACAAGTGGTTTGAAATTTTTCTTTAATGACAGGGACATGTATGATAAAAAAAAGGTTGGACACCCTAAACACTTGGTATTTCACCCCGCGTCTTGCGTCCTGAGTCACAGAGTGTTGTGAGCCTGATCCACGTCTTCGTGCACTCTTATTAGGCCATCGTCACTTTTTGATGTGGGGTTTTATGAGGTACTTATCCCAGTCAGTGTATTACAAGCAGTAGATAACCATCTCATTAGTACATGACCAGCTCTCCCCCTGTGTGGAGAAGCAGCGCGTCGCACTGACAGGGAAGCAGAGCATTGTACTGCTAAACAGCACCGATAGCAGGACATACTTTAGCCACCTAAAAGAAGGCACACTTAAAAAAGGAATACGTAAGAATACAGATGTTGTACGGTTAAGGGAATGTAGTCCCAACGGAATGCCTGACAGCAATGTAAAGCACCAAAAATGTTCAAAATATAGCGCACACTTAAACAGATGTATATATTTTCAAGTGTGCCTTCTTTTAGGGGTCTAAAATACATCTTGTTGTTGGTGCTGTTTAGCAATACAATGCGCTGCTTCCCTGTTGGTGCTACGTGGTGCTAATGTGACAGTACCATAAGTGGTACGACTGAGTGGTATAATGGCAGGGAAAACCCTGAGTGGCGAGTTCACTGGGAAACATCTTAACCTTTACTGCAGTTTCAGAATCAGCCACAGTGCAAGCAGGACTAGAGTATACAACCAGGTGACCAGTAAATTGAGGTCTCCACATCACATCACATCGCCATTGATATTATGTCCATTCAAACAGGGACTGAGTTTTACTTTATCTACCCACCTGTAGCAGTAGTTGGGTGCTGACCACACAGTGAGAACTGTCTCATTGAAGTGCCACTTGTAGCCCTCCATGACCAGCTGGTGTGCTCGACAAATCATGTGGATGTCGTTGGCGGCGTTAAACTGGGCCACGACGTCGCTCCCAAACAAGTAGCCAGCACCTCGAGGACTCACTCCCCAACCTGTGGTGTCTATGGGAGGGAAGATGAGTCAGGTGAAAAGCTGCCATGGCATCAATGTTTGAGACAGAAAATTGAAAACTATAAACGCTATTATTGTCTATCCAAACAAAATTCCTCCACTACTGCCAGTTTTTTCCTTTTATCTTGCTAAATACCATTTATTTAAACATTCATTAGCATACAGACTAATGCAATGTTTAAATGACTTGACAGGAAGCCTGTTTACCTTCAGGATCTGACCACAGAAGGTCACACATTGGCCCATCATGGGGCACCTCCTGTTTTCTGTCAATGGTCCGGATCTGGTCCAATGTTTGGATTGATGGAGACAAGCCACCATGCACACAAAAAATCTGAAGGACAGAGAAAGGAATGCATCTGATACATCTCATATGATGTCATATCATTAACTAAGAAGTCACTCAACCAGCCAAACTGTCAAGCTTCAGAGGATTTAGAGCATGCAGTTTCATTGTCATCGACAGTGAAAGGAAATACTGGGCAATGTATCTCACCTTTCCATCAATGATAGCAGAGAGGGACAAGTAGTCGAATATCTCAGTGCAGTATCTCCAGACAGTGACTGAGCCATACTTGCGTAAGCACTCGTCGTAGAAGCCGTAGACCTGGGTGATTTGCCGGGACTCGTGGTTTCCCCGAATCAAGGTTATCCTGTCTGGATAACGCACCTGAGGAGAACAGCAGACATAAACAGGGATCAGGGGATTTCACAGGCCTGAAAAAATAGAATAGTAAGTTAACAGCGCAGCAAAAAACAATGTGAGAATCTCATTACAAAACATGCAGTACAGGTAAAGAGATCTGATCTCTTTTCATAGTGCAACCCTTCCACCTCTGGGAGAAAAGGATAAACCGTGTGTACCTTGAGAGCTAGCAGCAGGAGGAAGGTCTCCACACTGTAGAAACCTCTGTCCACAAAGTCGCCCATGAAGAGATAATTTGTCTCTGGGACATCGCCACCAACCTGTCAGGTGGAAAGATTGAAACAAGTTCTGTAACAGTGGTATACTGGGATTTTTATGCAAATACAACATTACAAACAATGCTGCTACTATTTTCAGTCAGATAGGACCTGTATCAAGCTTGACTTCACATTCGTTTGTCAGGAGTGCTGCTCCCTAGACCAACAAACTGAACAACAGACTCCATCCAACAACCAGGTACCATGACCTGCAAGCTCCAGAGGGAATCAAAAATGTATCTCCACCTTATTCCACCAGTGACGTTGTGGGAGTGGAGCTGGACTGCTGTCCAAGTTACATGTCATCTTGGACAATGGCTCCCATCCACTCCATGATGTGGTGGTAAGCCACAGGAGTACATTCAGCACTAGACTGACCCCACCAAGTTGCACCACAGAGCGACACAGGAAATCATTCCTGCCTGTGGCCATCAAACTGTTCAAGTCCTCGCTGAGTCAATAGGAGGACACTGGACAATTTGTTTCCCTCCAATGTGCAATAAATTAAGACAAACAATGTGCAATAACCCATATATATTCAACTGTAGCATTGTTTATTACTCTGTATATATGGATATATTGTAGTAGAATGCACATTTCTTGTATTTTTGTTTTGTTTTTGTTGTTCTTGCTGATATATAGTTTTTATTCCAATAATTATTTTTCTGCATATTCTTGACTTTGAACGGGAGCAGCTGTAACACAAGCAATTTCCCCTCGGGGATCAATAGTATTTCTGATTCTGACTACTCCCAATTCCCAAAGAGATGTGGGTACACACACGACAACAAAATCTGAAAGACCTCTGAACTGAAAAGAACATCTCCTTTTCCACTTCAATTTGATTAAGGCTCAGCCGAAATACAGCAAACAGGATAAAGAATTCCGTTGACATATCTAACAGTCTATCACCATTCAACAGCGCAACTGCAGTTAGCATGTCTGCATTACAGTGGGATGTTAACCGGATGTTATAATACCCTCTGCAGTGAATTAAAGGACAACATTTTAAAGCAACATTATGAAACTATTCTACCTTCAGATAACAGCTTCAAAATCATACCGGAAACAACAACAACAACCTGTGAGCTAGCAACATACATGCTGAAAATGGCATGTTTCTCGAACACTAGCTTGGTCCCTAACATTATGAACCATAACAAGGTTGCAGCCATTACCTTTTATTTTGTGAAGATGTTATGTCTTTTATTGCAAAGCTCGCCCCCCCCACATTTAAAACCAATTGACCCTGACACTTGCAAGAGGGAACCCTCACTGCATCCTGGGTTAGCCCCACCCAAGACAATTGGTCTTGGGTGGGGTGATTGGTTTGAAGAAATAAACACAAGCCTGGTTTCCTTATACCAGAATGACATCTGGTGCAGCCAGCCCTTTATATGTTGCTGACACAGCACTATGGAGAAAGGTCTGGCTATGCCATACTACCAAAAAAGACCAGAGGCAAGAGTAAACCTCAGTCTGACTTTTAGTCTTCGGGCGCCAGCTTTGGGGAAAATAAAAAGATGCAGACAGATGCCAGGCTTGGCCTTCTTGCTGTTGGACTAATAAGTCATATTAGCTGGCTTGCTATGACTTGTGTTGTTGCACTTGCTTGATGTTTGGCTGTGTTAGCAAAGTTGTTGATTCGCTAGTTTTTATCATAAGAATTGTATTTTAATCAAGACAAATGCATGTGCATAACTATTTATCTTTATGACAATGGCATATAGGTGAATTGCAATCTGAAACTGTAGGGGCGCAATACTGCACAAAATGCTACTTCTTGCAAGCCTTCCAATATTACTTTAATCACAAACATCATGATAGATAATGCTTGCAAAGTAGGAACAAAACACATACAGAAATATCCTTTAGGACTTGTGTTCAGCAAAGTACATTAAGAATATTACACTTGTGTCCAGAACCACCAATCAACTTAAAATTTAAAATACACCACACCGACAAATAAAAATGCGACAACTATGTCTACAATGACCAATGTGTAACAAAAGATAGAAACTTACTCTGAACAGCTCTTTCAAGTCATAGAACTGACCGTGTATATCACCACACACCTATGAGAAAAGAAAGACAAGACATTATCATGCATAATTTATAACTTTTATGTGTATGGCCACATTGATATCTGTGATAGGCCAATACAGACTGACCAATATATCAGTTAGGCTCCAACAGAAAATTTTACTTACTGTGACAGGAGAGTCTACTCTCTGAACGTTGCTTTCTTCAACCAGAATCTCTCTGAAAATACACACAATATAAATTTAATTATGCTTTATGTCCATGTCAGATTTTCTGTTAATGTGTTCGAAAGACTAGTAGCTAGTCAGACAGGAAATGTAGTTTGTAACTACTTCCAGTTACAGAGCAATGTGCCACCATGTGTACAGTGGTGTTGAACACAGGGAGAATTTATTCAAATGCCACCAAGCTGAGGACATAGCTCTAATTTCTGGTGTGTCTCTCTTCCATTTTAATCCAGTACACACAGCCTATTGACTATTTATAATGTAGATTAACACCTACATAATGAAGTCATGTTATACGTTTCTATGCATCTTTAGACTAATACAAACCATTAAAGCCATTTGGATATATCATTTATCAGTAAGCATCATCAAAATCAAGTAACTTGATTATAACTGCCTACCAAAAATCACTTCCAAACCCAAACACCCAAAGAGTTCACAGTTCAAGTACATGATCAAAGTCTGTAAAAAAAAAAAATCTATAAGCAGTTATTTATCTTTGCCTCTGTATTAAAAAATGATGGTTAGCAGCATAGCTTTTGTCTGCAATATTTAGTATAAACACTAGGGATGTCCCAATCAGGTTTTTTTACCCTGATATGAGTCCTTTAATATTTAGTATCTGCTGATACCGAGTCCCGATCCGATACTTAGCCTTAACTAATATTTTCCTAGATAACACAGCTGCATTAAGAAAAAAGTATCTGCATCCAAGCTGTTCCTTAATAGGTTGGATGATAATTATTTAGTCTTTTAGTTTTTGAGCATTGGTTGGACGATAAAAGCAATTTCAAGATGTCACTTTGGGCTCTCAGACATTGTGGTGAGCTCATTGTTTTTTTAGTTTTTTTTTTTTTTACATTATATAGATTATTAATCTTGGGAAACACAACACATTAATCTATAATGAAAATAATTAGTTGTTGGCCAAATGTTGAGAACTTGAAAGGGTATCAAAACAACCTATAAAAGTAACAGTTGTTATAGTGAGCTAACTAGCTAAGTACAGTGCTGTTTCCCAATATTATAATCACACACTTATCCTAAGAACGCCATCCATTTCACCTTATAATATCAGCTGGAGTCACACTGATGGTACAGTGTCTTGTAACAGGGTGAATGGTGTCTCAGTCACTTGTTTCTGCACTATGTAACTTCAGTGTTTCCTTCAACATACAAGCTTTCAGCACATCACATTGTTCTGATGTCATTAGTTTTGTTTGTAGTTAGCACCTACATTACATCTGATAATGTGATACACGCCTGGGATTTGCATTTACCACAGAGGTGTTGCACTCAAACTGTGGCGAGCTGTGACATGGTGTGGTATGCCAGCGACATACCAAAGTTACAGCAATGATTTAATTTTATGGTTGATAATTAATAATTATATTCAAGATTTGAATGTAGTATGCAAGTAGGACACAACTTATTTATTCTAAATCTTTGCTTCAAGTTGTGTTTGGTGTCATCCCTGCTAACCAGGTCACTTAACACATGGCATTCATCAAAAAGTCTGCTGAATACTGTATATATTCAACATCACCAACAACTGTTCACTGTGTCTGTACAAGTTGATCCATTACCTGGCTTTGGCACACAGTGCTTTCACTTCATTTTCTTTAATGAGCTCACAGCGTCTGAGCTGCTCTATCTGTCGGTCCAGGTCACTGATGTCCCCCATTGTGACACACATAGGGAGAGCTGCTCACACACTATGGTCTCACACTCCTCTTCTGTCACACCGGGCAGACTGAAATAACAGACTCTTTCCCAGGCAATTGAGCGGACAGTCACAACGACCCCCTTCCTCGGATATAGACTGGGCCCCTTCAACACTTCAGGCTCTTGGTATGTGGATGAGCAGGATAATGAACTGTGGGGGAAATGCGTTGAAGCAATTAAACAACAAATTTGAATTAAAGCGAAACAACATTCACGTATCCCGACAAACATGTTCAACGTTTGTTGCTTGATAACTTGGGCCTATTTCCTCAAACTGCTAACTACCTAACTAAGAGAGAACGACAATCTAATTTAAAAAAATATAAAACTCACATCATATTGCTTGTTTATATGCTCCGAGTACAGATGAAAAATGTAGCAGACATTATTTATTCGTCAAGGAATTTAAGGGCCTATGGGCGTAGCTAAACAGTAAGCTAACATTAGCACGTTAGCTTACATCACTGCTAACGACGTCAGCGAGCAACTGATTATTTGATAACTTAGCCGACCATTTTGTTTGGGATTCTTTTCCTGAAGGTTTACGCTAATGTCTGCCAACTGGTATCGAACAGCTACACATACTTAATGCAATCATTGTCTGAAGACACGTATTGAGGTTGGCTGGCGAAAGGCTGTATGTTAGCTGGCTAACCTCGGCTGTCGGAGCACCGACAGTGGTTAGCGCTTCTAGGCTAATTTCGTGTGGAAGCTAGCTAATGCTAGCAAGACGCTATCAGAACGATTCACATAACGCCGCTGATTCGACGAAATATACGTAAGATTAATTACCGTCAAGTGAGTAACAGCAGAAGTTTGAGAGACAAATATCACTATGTTTCATTCCGTGGATTGTGTGGTCTTCCACCGTCCACCGGCTCCTCTTCTTCCCCCGGTATCGTCTTTGCCGGTTCACTCCTGCCGTGCTCATGAACGCTAACGACTTGACTAGAACTTCCGGTGTAGGGGACGCGCATTGGAGTGAGCTGAGAGGAGGCGTCCTGCCGTCACAGTGTAGCGTTTCATTTGTTCAGTGTGAGGAAAAAGTAAGATGCTCATTAAATGTGCAGAAAGGATGACTGAATAAGGACGATGAAAAGTTCGAAAATAAATTATATTAAAGTAAAAATGAAAAATGTAAGTCGCCATCCAATCAAAAATAGCATCTTGCTATCGCTCGACCTTCACTGTGTGAATTATGTCCTGTATGTGCGGTAGCACTTCATTTTACTGTTCCGATAATTTCATGGCAAGAAGGTGGGATCTATCAAACAACATATTTGAAATTTCTTTGAAATTACCCCCAAATTACTACAAAATGTATTTGAAATTACCACAACATCATTTTATAATCATATTTTCCAACAAGCAGTTAATAAATAGCTGTAATACATTTATAGGAAACTTCCAACTGGTTTCTGCTAAACTCCTGCTGATCATGACATTTTAATTTTCTAGTTTGTGGCTAACTTCCCCTCAGCAGGACACTTAACTGAAGTGAGTCTGTGCAGCTTCATTTCAAGTTGGTTTCTACTTCTGCAGGTCACTTCTACTACTAATTACATTCTCACTCTACCATTTCAGCAGATCAGTCTAACTTTTGGAACAATTTACATTTTTTTTAAAAGTACTTATTGACCACCATGAATTGTTTGTTACCATTAAATACATCTTCATAATCAAACATTTTTTTTTATTTTAAACGTTTCATACCTTAATTGCCTATTAAGGCCTAATAATATTGTGTCTCATTTAACACCACTCAAGTTCAATGTCACTCTTTATATTTTGAGACAACAATATATTAGCAAATAAATTAATAACTGGGAAAATAGTTAGTATTTACAATTAGGGCCAATCGATAGTCTTGCTGGTGCTCAGAACAAGATAATCTCCCCAGTATATTATCTTTAAAGTTAGAGGGGCCTTTTGGCCCCTCTCATTACAACTGAACTGGTGTTCCAGCCTGGGTCAGGACCTTGTTTATTTTTTATTTAAGTATCTGCATTTAATAACTGTGCCTGTATGTCTGACAGAGAAAGAGGGAGAGAGAGGGTGGTTAATTCAGGGGCAATTACAAAGACATTTCAAAGACATTGCGTGGTAAATACCACTTAACTTAGTAAACTTTTGTTTCCAATGAATTAGCATATTCTTAGATTTGGAATTTGTTGGAAAAGATGTCAGACACAACATTTTATTCAGAAGTGATTTTCTTTTTATGTAAAACATCTGTAGGGGATCTTAAATTCCTCAAACTCAATACAAATGTTTAATTGTAGCTACACAATGACATAATTTCGCAAACTGTGGCTCAACTATCAATTTGTTAGATTTTATATAGTTGATAACTTAGTTAGTCAATAAACAGAAAATGGTTCAGCAATTCTGATTTTTTGATTTATCAGTTGTTTTCCTACTAGAAATAAACATGCTCTTGTTTCAGACCCTAAATTGTGAGGATTTGCTACATTTCTCTGTCTTAAGTGCTATGTCATTAACTGTTGGTGGAACAAAACAAGCGATATGATCACCTTGGGCTTTATAAAACTGTAAAGGGCATATTTCACCATTTTGTTCCCTTTTACGAATCAAATGATGAGTCCAGTAATTGAGAAAATAATCATGAGATTAATTGTTCATAAAAAATAGTCATGAGTAACAGCTCTTATGCTCTAAAATGGTTTTGCATGAAACAAACCTAAGATATAGTAATTCAAAGGTGGCAGGTAGATGTTGTGTTGTGGTTACTCACTAACGGATGGTCCTGCATGATCAAGAAAACTTTGTCCAATAATAATCACAGTACAATCATAGCATCCCATAGGTAAAACTTTATAATACAGAACACATTTGAGAAATACAGTGCATAATTTATAGTTTTATTTTACATAAGTTACCCGTATTAATGTGGCCTGTCCAATTTTTAAGCCTCGACACCTTAAACCTTTGGAGATCAATGCATTTTGATCAAACAAGCACAGGCAACACAATCGGAAAGTTCAAGATCAAGATTCATTTATTTGTCCTGAGGGAGATCTGTCTCGGACAAAAAAAAGTAGAAGTTGTGGGAAAAATTATGAATATTCAACAGTAGCAGCATAATAATCAAATGTTGAGTAACATTTCAGTAGGAATGTGCACATAGGTTTGTGTGTGTGACATGTTCAAGGGAAACTGGTTTTGGGAGCAAAAAGCAGAACTTGAGCAAAAGAAAGTGCACAACAGTAAATCTCCTGGTGATGTTAACGATGGTGTCAGGCAAACCCAAAAATGTTGCCTTTGTCTTTTGTTATGACACCCTTTCATTGATTTCATATAAATTCAAAATTATTAGCAGTATAAATCTCTAAATATTATTTCCCAGATTGTTACTGAATATAAAATCTAACACATAAATCCACATAAAAAAGACTTTTGCTATCCTTAGTAGAAACTTAGGTGCATCTCAATAAATTAGCTGATTAGAGCGTGACACCGTGAGACTACAATATTGAACTTTTTCACAGTATTATAATTTCCTGGGATACTGAATTTTGGGTTTTCATGAGCTGTACATCGTAATAATCAAAATTAAAACAAATAAAGGCTTAAGTTTCACTTTTTAAATTGAGTTACTGAAATAAATTAACTTTTCCACGATATTCTAATTTATTGAGATGCACCTGTAAAAGGCATTTTTCGTCACTTCATCATGGCCTGTTTCAAGAGCACCAGTTAGTGAGAAGAAAAACAAAAGCAACAATACAGTTCATTAGTTGGTCAAGTAATAGCTCTTTTCAACCTGGCTCTCAGAACACAGAAGGAACCATAAAACAATTGAATCTATTGGTGGCGCTTAAATCTTTTGGATGTGATTTTTCTAAGTAGAGTCAAAGAAATAACTATGTTACTATTTCTTTATCTGTGTTAAGTCAAAAATATGTTAAAATGTTGGTGCAACAGGCAGTACTAAATGGTTGGACTCCTCAGTTGTGTGCCAGTATTAGGGACACGACATCAAAATGTAACAATGGCATAACAGAAATGAAATATCTCAAACTGTGAGATGATGACTGAATTTTTTAGTGAACTTATCCTTCAACACTTTCCATTCTTAAGACTTCAGTATCATAAAAAAGATAATGAGTGAGTGAAGTCTGGTTTTTGGTCAAGTAAGACTCAACATTTACTGTCTGCTAACAACAGCTCTTCAAACTATATGACCAGACAAAGATACTGCAGGTGTTATTTTTAACAATGAGATGCTCTACTCTGCCCCATTCAGAAACAATTCAGGTCAATAAAGTAAACTCTGCTAAAATAAACTCAATGTTTGAAAAAAAACAAAAACTTTTTGATAACGTCACATGCTTGTGTCTTGGAGATGTCTGTGGTTCATACTTCATTACTTCATTCTGCTTACCTACAGACACCATGGACATAAACTGCACATTTCCTGACATTTCATTGCTTCACAAAAGCTTTTCCCAACGGAACCACAGAAAGGTGCTTCTTGTGAAGCAGCTAAAAGACACAGTGGTATTTTTCATCAAGCAGAGTGCACAACTAATATCGCTCTGCAAAACAAGCGATTGTTTCGGCACTGATATGACAGCATACTCTACTTTCCGCAGCAACAGGCTGAAGAACAAGAAGTTTGTGCAAACCACCAAACCCCTTGGGTGGCTGTGGCTCAGGGGTAGAGCCAGCATCTTGTTATCGAAAGGTTGCTGGTTCCATTCCCCTGGTCTGCATGTCAAAGTGTCCTTGGGCAAGATACTGAACCCCAAACTGCTCCTGATGTGCTGGTCGGCACCTTGCATGGCAGCCACCGCCATCAGTGTCTGAATGTATGTATGAATAACTGTAAGTCGCTTTGGACAAAAGCGTCTGCTAAATGCCCTAAATGTAAATGAAGTGAAGGAAGCTATAACCATGCCCTCCTAGTTGAAAACCATTCATATCATTGGATCACAGGCTCTTATCATAATGCTAACAGCATGGTCCTGCACATGTATCCCAAAAAGCAGTGGAAGTTGGTGAAAAGGTCAGTAAGAGAAGGCTTAGTGGGGGTGAAGCTTCATTCAGTAAAGTATGTAGGAGTATAGTCTGCTTTTGTCAGTTGGCTTCATTTTGGTTAAAAAAAAAAAAACATCCCTCAAATGGAACACACCCACGTCATGCTTATTCATCCCGCCGGTCAGTGTGGGGGCTGGGTCAAAGGGAGCAGAAGTATCTATGCACAGGGAAAGCAGCGAGTCCAGCCAGAGCTATGCCCAGACTGTCTCCTACACTGGCAGCAGCCATGGCAAACTCCCTCTGTCTGTCTTCAGTCTGTGGGAGAGAAGACAGACGGCATTTCAGGTACAATGATGATGATCAATGCAATGTATGAGTATACAAGGTGATTATTCTGCTTGTTAATGTTAATGTCTTAATGTTAATATTTTGAGACCGTGGACAAAAAAATTGTATCATTTTTTTAATATACTGCACTCAACCCACTACGACCCAAATAATAAACATTTGATCTGTGGACATAAACTGCACATAAAGCATAAGATGAAAGAACTGTGAGACAGCGTAAGTCTCAAACAGTAATGAAGGTCAGGCCTCAAGCATCTGTTTTGGAGGCGCCCCTATAATGTAGTTGTAACAAGAGACCGAGAAGTCAGAATCCGGGGTGGTGGGGGTTCAGGATGGCTGGATGGGTAATACACAGGATTTGCCCCCAGCTGAACAGGGTTCTGACAAAATGTCAATGTTAAAGTGGTAAGATGGTATGGAACATGACATTTTAACCCAAAGCATGATCTTTTCATGCCTAAACCTAACCAAACCGCAACCGTTTCACAACGTTAATAACTTAACTTAATATACTATATATATATATATATTCTCATTTAATGGTTTTTCTTGTGTGTTTTTCATGTGTGAACAATTCAAACGGGATCAAAATGTATTTGTTTCTTGCCATTGACTACTTCAAGCAGTTAAGCAAAAATACGAATTTGTTTTTGTAAAGAAAAAGCGTGGTAAATTTGACAGCACTCTGTAGATGCAGAAACTGCTGTAAAAATTTACATTATATAGATTGTGTCATGGCAACAGGTTCACTTCTACATTACATTGTGTTTACAGGTGTTGGCAGTATGACTGCACATCCGTCATGTATCACCTTTTATATCCCACACATTCTGCTTTGTGTTCTAAACCTGGTGCCTACATTACCCACAACAAAAGACTTTATTGTACTTTTTTAACAAAGCAACTGATGGAAAGTTGACCTGACCTCCTTGCTGATGAAGTAGAAGGTGTTGACATAAGCAGCTCCACCTAGCAGACCCTCATAGAAGACAATAACAAACACCAGCCAGGCATTGGGCAGGAAAAGGTAACGCACTGCAAACAAGAGCAGCACTGCATTCACCACCTGTGGAGGGCAGAGAGGAGGGGAGAGGAATAACACAGAGCCTGGGAATTAGCATGTCGACACACGACACAAACTGCACTGAAACCCACATGGGTCCACAGTCACAAGATAAATATCAACCGGAATGTGACATCTGAACAAATGTGGCTACTTGGTAATCAATATGAAGTAACCAAGCTTTGTAGCTTATTTCTTGAGTACCATTTTGGAACTTTCAATTGTATTTGTACTGCTTTCTTTGGTTTATATCACTATACCTGTTGTTTTGATGAAAAGGGGTCAATATTCTTTTACATTATACATTTACCAGTGGGTGTGCATCACCTCAAAATACTGATTTGATAACTGTTCTGACTTTTTTTATTGACAGCTTGGGTTGCACGGTTGGTGATGAGGATAGGTGAGTGTGGTTCCTTAAAGTCAAAATAAAAAAATCGATAAAATTAAAACTGGAATGGCACTCAGTGGAATGCACACCTTCACCAACAGTCCCTTTTTTGTAGTCACTCACAGACACCAGCCACCTAAATACGCCTGATTTTTTTCAACAAGATCCATGTAATATTCTCTGAGAGATTAATGAAATTGTTGAAAAACACCCTAGCTCACAATGTTAAAGAAATTGAGAAAACATTCCTTTATCTGTACCAAAAGTCAATGAGGTCTATCATGTGAAGTTTGTTGGAAATCTGTTCAGTAGTTTTTGTGTAATCCTGCTGATAAACCAACTAACCAACAAACTGATTTCAAGGTCACGATTCAATTTGATTTTCTGTATAAAACATTTTTTCAGCGCTGACGGCCATGCCATTGTTAGACTATCACACCTAGAATTGTAAAGATCAACGGATCACTAGTTTTATGCCCTGACAACTGTCATTTAGATTTCAAACTCTTATTTAAAAGGATAGTGGCATTTTACAACAGAAGTTTGGTCAACAACAAATACCAAAATGTGGAAATTCAGTTTTGTTTTGTTGTTAATTGTAAGTTTGGGTTCTCAAATCTATCCCAAGTAAACCACCTTCAGTAAAAGGTCTTTGCAACTGAAACATCAGAGGAATGTCTTGGTGCACGCAGCAAAAGTGTTTGAAGGTGCAGCTGTAGGGTACCAGTAAGATAGCTGTGCCTAAATTATGGTCAAGCAACATATATATTGTACATATACCCAATAACCTGTAGATAATTACTGCACCTACTAAGCTGTTAACTTTGACCTTATTTAGTTGCCCAATGTGGAACAAAAAGGAATATCCAACTAAAAATGTTGGCGTTTAACTTTTTGTAAATATGTTCACAATATAATTAAATAAGGAATCTGAATCAAGTCAGTCTCACATTTCACCCCTTTTCTGATGATTTGTACTTTATACTCCATTTCTCACCTGCAGCGAAGCGAGAGCCCACAGTTTCCTGATCTTCACACAGCACAGAGAGGATCGAGACACCAACACGCCCACCTGGTACAGCGTCTGGTACCTGAGCACACACACAATTAACAACCAAATTCAAATCCATGCCCTTGATCATTGAAATAAGTTGTACCTTCAGAATAACATTCAAGTGAAGTTAACTGACCAGCGATACTGCTCTGCATGGGACAGGAAAAAGTTGGGGAAATACAAAAGTTCCATCTGGAAAAGAAGAAATATTATCAAAATGATCACAATTACATCTGTCAGTGTGTTATATCGGAACTCACACCTACCTACACCAGAGGGAAGCTGGATTTGACTTAACACCATGTAGTGATATGAATGTGAGGCCAGAGGGCACCAGAGAACTTACCATGCCCTGATTGATGAAGTACTCAGCAAAGTACACCAGTCCCAGGGGAAGCACAAACTTCAGCAAGCCCTGCACACAGCATCGACAGTGTAACCAGACACATACTGAAACACTCAAGTCTGAGGTAAAGAGAAAAGTACCTTCTAGTGCTTACTTTGATGATGTGCAGTTTCTCTGTGAAGGTGAGAGGTCCAACGGGCCTGTCCTCTGTAACATTCAGGGGGAAAAGAACATGGCCTGTGTAGTTATTCAACAACAAACAGCACAACTTTAAAATGATACTTTATTCAAATCAACAGAGTGCTGCAGTGGACGAGGAAATCAACTTTTAATCTGTCTGTGTATCTAATGACAAATGGGGTGCTTCATTGTGGAGAAGCAGTAAAGTCACAGTAACTCAGGCTCTGCAGGTCCAGTCACTGCACCAACCATTCATTATCCATCCATTCTTATTTGCAGTTCATCACAGGGCTGACATATAGGGACAACAACCATTCACAAGCAAATTAGAGCCTATTAACCTCACTTGCAGGTCTTTGGATTGTGGAAGGAAGCCAGAGTACCAGAGTAGTAGATCATGCAAACACCGCACAGAAAGGCCCTGCCCCAGCTGGGTCTTAAACCCAGGAGGCAACAGGGCTAACCACTGCACTGCCATAACATTGATCATCTCGTCACAACGCAATGGTCTACTGGGAAACATTGGGTCCTGGCATTCATGTGGATGTTACTTGACGCAAAACACCGACTTGAACACTGTCGCGGACCAAGTACAACCCTTTAAGCCAATGGCACTCCCCGATGGCAATGGCCCCCCAGCAGGAAAGTGCACCCTATCACAACACAAAAACTGCTCAGGAAGAGCTCGAGGGACATGACAAAGAGCTCAAGGTGTCAACCGGGCCTTCAAATTCACCAGATCCCAAACCGATCCAACATCTGTGGGACATTCAGGAACAAGTCTGATCCATGGAGGAACCACCCCCCCACCCACAGGACACCTTCAGAGGTCTTATGGCCATGCATCAACAGGTCAGAACTGTTTTGGCTGCACAAGGGGAACCAGTGCAATATTCAGGAGGTATCCAATTCAAAACTGTCTCCTCAAGGGATGCATTCTTTCACCAGCACTGCATCTAGAGAAAGATGGATACGCATTACATCTTTTGACTGTCTCTTTTTTGGGTGGATATGTTAGATATGTTGCCCAAAATAATGACAGTATCACAATACAGCGATTCCTCAATAATAAATATGTTTGCAAGACAATAATCTAACAATACATCACGATATCTGTCCAACTGAAACCTTGAAAAGGCAAAGTGCAGGAATTTGTATTTATTTACCACGCTGTGGTGTCAGCTTCACAGAATTCGACATGAACTGAGATGAAATAACAGATTAAAAGTGCATAGAGCAGTGATGTTGTTAGGTTTTCAATATGGTGATTCCCACAGGACCCACAGGTGGTCTCTTCCCCAAAATCCCAAATCTGAAAACAAAATACTGGCTATGGCTATAAGGCTATGAGGCTATGGCTGCCCTCTGAAAGTCGATGAGCTGTCAGTCGAAGACTGATTTTGTCAGAGTAAGTAAGTAAAGTTTATTTGAATAGCACCTTTCACAGATCTAAAATCACTATGTACTTCACAATAATAATAAAAAACAAGTATAAGCAATATATGGGAAGACAGACAGCAATGACAAACAGCACAAGGTTGACAGGTTAAAATAACAGCAACAATAGAACAGGTGATGGCAGGGGCACATAAACCAACAAGGAAGTAAAACCAGATAAATTGAGAAAAAATAAGAGAAGCAGTGATCCAACTAAAAGCCTGTCTAAATAAAAAAGTTTTAAGCTGCTTCATGAAACTGTCACAGGAAAACATACTGATGTAGGCTGATAAAGAAGTTGAGAGTGGCACTGTACTGAAAAAAGACAAATAGCTGAATCTTTTTATTGAACAGAGAAATCTGATTTGACTGAAAAAATCCTAAATCGGGTAAAGCCCCATCACATCATCCTGACACACTTGTCTACAACATTCAAATAAACTAAACAGTGGTTTATTTCTATGGTTTCAACATGGCACGTCTCCTGAACAATAAAACATCACCCATCATCACCGTCACGAGAGAATACAGAATCGATCAGAGCTGATCATTGTTGGCAGCGACCCAGTACGTTTATTCACCAATACCAAGTTTGTAGCTTTGATTGTTGAAATCTGTGTGTCAGGGACTGGTCTCGCAGCAGAAAATATCATGATTATTGAGATATGCGCACATTGTGCAGATGGTTGGAAACAGTCATCGGAGGATTTTTTTTTCTGTCTTGACAGCAAGTTTCCTTTTATAATTATTTCAATATGGATTTGCTGTTCACAATGCATCATTATCAGGGACAAAATATGGTGTGTCCCCTGGATGCATGGACAGTGAGTTCACCGCATCCTTTTGGATTTTAATGCGTCAGACAGGCAGGACGTGTACCTGTCAACATCACTGATCGTCTTATCTCAGTGCCTCTTTATCACACACACTGACTGTAATGTGTCCGTGTATATGTGCGTCATCTTTCCAATGTAAAATAGCCATAAACTGTCAAAAAGAGAACCAAAAAACGAAAGTGAAAATGTTTAAAGTAAGGATACAACAATGCCTCACAACCACAGAGTCATGAGGCAGTGACTCTGGTAAGTGAAACTGTCATGAGAATCTGTTTAGGGCACCTGCATGTTTTAATAATAATACAGATATTTGGCAACAGAGTCTCAATATTGCAAGATGAAGTGATATGATATATCGCTGTGTCAATATTCTGTCCCATCGCCAGCAATAAGCATCATGCAGCTGACAGACTGGTACACACAAATTAGTTTTGTTCTTTGGACTGATGTCGTTCCTGGTGACAACTAACATGACTTTGTCTCAGGTTCAATACAAATACATCTACATTCAGACCTCTTACAAAGTATTATTTTTCATATGCTTAAAAGTAAAAACAACCTTTTTTAGGGGGTGTATCTATTTACTGACATTTGCCCATCGTCCATATGCCCAGGACCTTTGTTCAGCATCTCTACATATCAGGTTGCCGTATTAGGTCCATGAGTACAGGTTTAAGTCTCTATACACGCATAAAGCTCACTGTGATTATAAGTTCACCCTAAAACTCTAACTTGTTGTTTTCATTAAGCTTTAAAGGGGTTGGTGTATTTTTTTCACATTTGGCAGGGTCAGGTATTTTGTTTCCAGTCTTTGTGCCAAGCTACTCTTAATATGTACTGACTTCTTCTACCGAGTTAACACACACAAGATTGATTTCAATCTTTCATCTCATTCTTAGAAATAAAGCACACAAGTGTATCCCCCATCCCCCATATTTCACACCCACAGAGAATTATCATAAACTGCAGTTGTTCTCAGCACTACAGAGAGTGTTAGCTTCTTTTCTGCACAAAGTTTCTGTTTTCTAGCCAGGAGCTGTTTTGATTCACCGTCATGGCTCTCCACAGCAGAAAAGTTAGCAAATAGCTCATCATCATCATCATCATCATCATCATCATCATCATCATCATCATCATAATAATAATAATAAACATTATTTCTATAGCACCTTTCAAAACCATCGTACAAGAAAGACAAATTAAGCAAATCAAATGCAATAAAATCAGATGCTTCACAAAATACAATAATGGTGCAAAGAGCAGTAACATGACATAAAACACAGAGATAAGACTAAATATAAAAGAGAAAGAATAGAACTTGGAAAATATATTATGCAAATGCTTGTCCGTACAGGTGTGTTTTTGAAAGCTTTTTAAATTGTGGCACTGACTCAGCTTCTCTGATATTTAGTGGGAGTTTGTTCCACAGTGTTGGAGCAAGAACCATAAAACATGACCCCCCTTCGTTTTCAGTCTAGACCATGGTACTGTTACGGTCCTCTGATCTGAGGAGTCTTGGAGGAGAATAAGGGGTGAGTAGTTCTGAAATGTAAAGTGGAGCAAGATCAATTAGGGCTTTAAAAATAATCAGTAAAATTTTGAATTTGAAGTGTTAGTGAGGAGTCTGACTGCTGTATTTTGTACTAACTGTAGGCGGGCAACTGCTGTGTTGTTTAGACAGGTGAATAATGAGTTACAGTAATCTAGACAGGAGAAAATGGGGGTGTGGATGAGTTGTTCAACTATGTTTCTGGGTAGCACTGGTTTGACCTTGCCAATATTTCTGATTTGTAAAGTTCTGACTAGACTGAAATGTGTTGATTGAAGTTGAGAGGGTGATCAAAAACAGCACCCAGGTTTCTAGCTGTCTATTTTGTGTCTGTTGTTAGTGGTCCAAGGTGAGGGTTGAGAGATTTAGAAATATGATTTTTACCAATAACCAGTACTTCAGTCTTGTCTGTGTTCAGCTGGAGGAAGTTGGAGGACATCCAGTCCTTAGTGGCAGCAAGGCAGCAGTGCAAAGATTCCAGGTTATTGTGGTTTTCAGGGTTGAATGAAACGTACAGTCCCTGACAAAAGTTTTGTCGCTTATCCAAGTTGTAGGAACAACAAACTTGACTTAGCTTATATGAAAGGCAAAGGCCTCCAGATTATGCTTATTAAACCAAAATAAAGTTATGTATCATTCATTGAGTTTTATCATTTAATTAGGACAGAAAGGTCAGATTTTGCTTGGACAAAAGTCTTGTCATGTCTTTAAACGATTCAACCAATCACAGATTAGAGCTCCACATGTGACAAATACTGTAATTAACACATTCCCAGGTGTGTATATAAAGAACCCCAGCACACCAGACCTTCATATGAAGTGCACCCTGATCTCTGACAACATGCCAAAGATTCAGCCACAGACCAAAGTGCTGATCATCAAGAGCCTGAAGACCAAGTCTGCTGCTGAGGTGGCAGACATCTCCAATGTATCCAAACGTCAAGTGGAGAGTTTAAAAAATGATTTGAAGAAAATGGTGACGTTCATGACAAGCCCAGGTCATGTAGACCCCGTAAGACAACTGTTCGAGAAGACTGTTTGTTGCTTCAACAGTCCAGGGCCAGCCCTTTTTCAACTGCAGCAGAGCTACATGAGAATTGGTCACCAGAAACCCCTGTATCTACAAGAACAGTTTGCCGAATTCTCTCATGCAACCGGATCTTGGATATATTTTGTTTTGCTTTATAGTCTTTGAGTTGGTTGGCTAATAATTGTCAGATTTATCTCCATATATGTAAAACATGGTTTTACTTTTTAAAAGTAATTGTTCAGTTGAATGAGTGGTGAGAGGTCAAGTTTGCCTACCGCTAGCTTAGCTAGTTGTAGCAACTTCAGAAAAGACCGCACGATAACAATACAGTGCAGCTATGCCTCCACCAAAAACCACCATCAAAAAGCCACTCATAGCCACAAATGATGCTCAGAACAGCACCAAACTTCAGCAACAGTACATGTACAGTCCCACCACACAGTACGAAGCCTCAAACATCTGCTAGCTTTGCTGGATTTCTATTGAAAAGACAGCACAACTCACCGCTCTCCTCCAGCAGCCTGCTCGTTGTGGGGAAGCCCTGACGAGTCGATTACCGAGTGCAGTAGATTTCCGCAGCTCAAGGATGAAAATGTCTGATTATTAGTCCATTACTTCCGTTCTTCCGCACATTTTTTTAAATTCCCTGTCGGATGAATGTAAAGAGCGCCACACATCATAGACACCGTAGTCACAAAAAAAAGGCTTGAATGCAACGGGCCAGCATGCTCGCTGTGCCGGGGATAGTGTATGAGTATGAGAGAATATGTATTAAGATCTGGAAGTAACAAAACAATCGTTCAAAAAAAAAAAAACCATCCACATTAGGAGCGTAAACATTTACGAGTACTACTAGTGTGGTATATAATTTACCCAAAACAATCATTATATTATTATATAATATATCCAATAGTATTATGCAGCTCAAAGGAACAATCCTGACTGATGAGGATTGAAACACCTCTGGCTTTGGCTTAAAAAGAGGAGTGAAACCCCTGACCCGACAATCGTGACAGCAGACGGTTTTTAACTGAGCAACGAATATGGGTTTCTTGTAGGAAGGCTATTCCTGCTTTAAGTTGTTTTAGATGCAAGAAGACCATTCTTCTTTTAAAAGGGTGGTTTAGACCGACACGTTTTATATTTATCAAGAACTTGTAGCTTCTGCGATTTGGATACTGATACAAATTGTGATTTTGATAATATTTCAATGCATTTTCTGGCCCTATTTTAAGCAGAGCCAACTTGTTTTCTCACTAACTATAAAGCGTAAATATCAAATATAATAAATATGAACAAATGTTATGCTCTGCTGCTAACTGTGTGACAGTGTCCATCACATTAAACTTGATTGCATCTGTTTCCCCAAACAAGACCATGCAGAATATGTTATCACCTCCAGCGTAGATGCACATACATATCTGAAAGACACACGATTTCCTCTAACCAAAACAAGATATCATAACGGGAGCCACTGTGGTTATCTGATCTCACAAATGATAAAACATTTCCAAGAAGTCCTGCTGCTAATGCAATGACTCATTTAATGTGTGAAGTGCGTATATATAGAATGGTGGCTGTGGCTCAGGCGTAGAGCAGGCGGCTTGTTATCAGAAGATTGCTGGTTTGATTTCCCTGGTTTGCATGTCCAAGTGTCCTTGGGCAAGATACTGAACCCAAAACTGCTCCTGATGTGCTGGTCGGCACCTTGCATGGCAGCCACCACCATCAGTGTATGAATGTCTGCATGAATAACTGTAAGTCGCTTTGGACAAAAGCGTCTGCTAAATGTAAATGTAAATGAAACTAAACTACAGTTAAGATAGAACGTTTTTCTTCCGAAACAAACAAACTGACAAACTAATCAGATTACCATCTGGTTAGATTAAGGCAATGCACTGCGCTTTAGTCTTTCATGTGCTGCACATGAGTTATTGCACAACTGCAGCTAATGTTAAACTGCTATTAAATAAGCCTGCTCACCAAGCAACTAACCATACATCGGTGCATTTCTAAAACTTCTGCTTTCACTGGATTGCTTCTCTGTATTTCAATAACATTAGTTTTAATTAAAACAATCAATGTTAGTGTGCGACATGTACCTGGGGTTGAATTCTCCTGCTCCTCTTCTTCTTCTGATCCGTCCATCAGCTGCTGTCTCTCATCTGAGTTCACAGCTGCATATTCGGTCTCCCTGATTTTCCACTGAGGTAATGAGAGTGGAGGAACCAGCAGGAGGAAGTAGCTGAATGTGATGTTGGGATGAACAAAAATTAAGAACCAAGACGAATGGTTTATTAGTGTTGTGACTAAACCAAGAGAAGGAATGAACAGAGAAGAAAGCTAAGACATATTGTAGAAAATGAGACTAAGAAGGTGGGCAGTGCTTCCAAACACTGAATGACTTATAGCAAAACAAAGTACACCCAGACTTACCTAATCAACATAGCAAACGGGACAACCAACATGATGAGAAGTGTAGTCTGGGGTGACAGGCCGACTTGGGTGAGGCCTGAGTAGAGGAAGGCTCCAGCAACACCAGCGCCACCAGTACCTGAACCCCAACCTCCCAGTACATCCCTGAGGTAAGAGGGAAACAAGTGCTTGACAGATGACAGATATACTATAAAAAACACAAGAGCATGAGAGATCCACACACAGACGTGCGTACACACGGTTTGTGAGGTTATCAGCAGCTACAGCTACATTATTAAAGGCTCTGTTGCAGTGGTACCAGCGTCAAGGTATACCTTGGGCGTGAACATTGACAGTTATCAAACCATGTACATTTGCTTATCTATGATACTGACATCTACCATATTAATGTTCTTAAAACGTGTAAATAGATTTCAAGTTTATATGAAGATTCATGTCTGTCAGGACTGTTTTGAAGCTTCTTGCTTGGAGGTTCATTAAAGGAATCTCTGACTGCTACAAACATTTCTATAACTAGCACAATTCTGAACCGCCTCTGTTCACAATAAGCCATGCCTATTTCCAGTTTTCCAAAAGGAGAAGTGATAAAATCTGTTTTCTTTTGTTGTTTTTTTTAGGTAATTTCAATTTAGTCTTAATATCACTTGTTTTTTGATTTATGATGAATATACAATACAACATATACATATTTGTATAATGAATATTTCCTAAAATGTAATTAAAGGTACACTGTGTAGTGTTTGAAGTAATTTATTACCTCAAATCAACGTCTTCATTCATAAAGAAGTCCTCATTGGTGTAAAATTATCTCTGCCAATAATCTCACTTATCCTCCTGAGGGAAGAATCACTTCTCTGTATTTACATAGGACGGGCGAGCTCTACGGAGGCTTCCAAGTCCTTCCGGTCTATAAAAAACGATGAACTGCCGAGAGGGACAAAAAGCACTACGTGGTATAGATAAGGCTAAAGGCGTTTTCACTCAGAGCCAGCGTGACTGTGGAACAGAGAAGGAGCTTAGCGGGACGCGCTTGTCAGTTGCAGTTTGAAGTTTGTTTGAAATAATGTACCTCATCACCCGAAACTAAACTTGATGAAGTGGTGTTTGAAGACATGTTGTTGTTATAGCTTCTTGAATCTTGACACATCCCGTCTGCCGTAGTTCCAACAGGTTGCAACGCACATTTGAAAACGCGAGGCGCTAGAGAGCAGTATTCGTTTGAATGCAAAATAAAATTGAACCACTAGATGGGAGAAATAATTCCACCTTAAAAAAAATTTCGGTCCAGGAAGAATTAGGCTTCCATACATGTAATCATGAGGCAATAATGAAACCTTGTCTGGACAGCAGGATGTCAAATTAAAAACCTTGGTTATAAATGGTACAAGTTCAATTTTAGGTAAATAATGTAACAACAAGTTGTCTTTTAACAACAAGTTGTCTTAACAACATGTCCTCAATTTTGAAAAGGTTTTTGAAACAGCATAATATATGCAGTATTGTATAATGACCCCTTGTTCGAGCCCTTTGCTATAACAGAATATACCTTACACTTTGGGTACAATAGGTGAAGTTCAATTTTAACCTTGTCATCTCATCTCAATTTATAGTTAAAGAAAGTTAGAATGAGGTTGGAGAAAGAGACGAAATAAGTATTTACCTGCTGAAGAAGACGGTGAGAGACAGGAAGGACAGTTCTCCGAGTCCAGCGCTGATACTGGCAAAGATCACCCCTGGGAACACAGTCATAGAGAGGCTCATCTCAGTGAGTCAGGTGGGAGGGACAGAGATGCCTGGGAATGCTCATGAATAACAGAAAAGTAATAATCACAGGGGGACTAAGGTAAGTTATTACTCTGTCTGAAACTGAAACTGAACAGCTACATAGGCATCATTTAGTTCTGTTCTGTAATGTTGACTGCTGACTGGAGCTGGAGGAGAAATGTACTTTACTACACTAACATGACAGAGAGGAGAGGGGAAAAGATTAGAGAGAACCAGAGTCTCTGGTGAGTGCTGAGCTCAGTGAGAGGTTTACCTGAATTCAATCACACAGACACACACACACACACACACCCTTGGTGTATGCCATTGCTCACTAGTTTACAGCTAATGCAAGCAGTGAGGTAATCTGGTGTTAGGGCAGGGTTTCCTCTACATGTAATTGATTGTGGCGCACCGCCACGGCAAAATAAAAGCCGCCACACCTTCAGAATAATGTTGTTGTTTTTTTGTTGGTTTTTTACCTTGTTTTTATGTTGTTTTATGTTTATATCAATGTAAATTATTGTATGAAACGTGATTTTGGCACAAAACATGGTGTTTTTCATGAAATGTGACGCTACGCTGCAAATAGCTACCCTTATTTTGAAAAACCAACACCGGAGTCACCACCTGCCTGTCTGGCTGCGGCGCCCGAAAGACGAAGAGAGTAGAGACAACAGTCCGACGTGGAGGGAGAGAAAAGGGCGAAAGACACATTCTATGCAGGAAGAGATGTTTATTTGACTGTATTCAGTATAGACTAGTTTAGTTATTCAACCCTCTGGGGTCGACGGACGCGCCGGCTCGTCCAAATCACGTGACCGCGTTAAGACGACGGAGCAGCGAGATTTATTCTCCGTTTCAACTTGTGGCTAAAGTGTGGACGTCAAACTATATACCAGTTTTTAAATTGTGTTGATAGGCCGAGTAAAATCGGACTTGTGATAAATAATGGACGCTTTTTCGCGAATATCGCCGTCACGTCTGGTGTTTGGTGCAGGAAGAAACGGTAAAAACGGGCTTTCCTCAGTAACGTGTCCGCAAACAGAAGGCGCTTGCAAGCAAAAAACACGTGATACCCCCTTTCCTATTGGTGGAAAAAGCCACCACATCAACCAATCACAAAATTATATGGCAAAGCACGTGATTTGGTTGCTGGGGTACAGGGACGGCGAAGAAAGAGTGACAGCGATACTGACAGAGACAGCGTTAGTGACAGCAAGTTTTGAGAGTTGAGACTTTTGTGACATTTGGCTTGTTTGGAGTGTATAGATAGTGTGTTGTGTAGTGTGTTTAGTGTGTAGTGTAGTCGGTTTTTTGTTTTGTGTGTCAAAACAATGAGGAGACTATTGAACGTGGAGCAGGTAGTGCAGCTCCTCATTGAGCTGTGAGGACCTGAGGGAGGCCTGAGCCTGAGGCATTGCCTGCATTAAAATGTAAATAGTTACATATAACTTTGTAAATTTCAAAAACTTATGTACAAATTTAGCAAACAACAAATTAAATTTGCATTGTAAGTAATAAAAATGGTTCGTTAAACATATCCCGTGTTCACACTCATGTGAGTAATGCAAAGAGAAAATTTGGAATTTGGTAGTGAAAACAACATTAAACAACCATCACTGCTGATGAAAATTTCCCTTTGCTTTTTAAAAAAGTTTGAAAATGTGACCAGCCTGTTACTGGAGCAGTCAGTGGTAAAGTTTACGATATGAATTCCTGGATAAGAAATATCATGTGCAAAAAAACGTCAGAATATTCCTTTGAGTTCAGTTGTTTAAGCTGTACATTCACAAATTACATTCACAGAGTCCTTTTTATACAACTGACTCTTAGCTGTAGCCTAAAAACAAGTATTGCTGAGAGGTAAAGATTATTTCCCCTTGATTAACTTAACAAATATACATTTAACTATTCCCCATACCATTCTGAGTTCCACATTTAATGATTCCTTTGTCTTAATTCCATTACCATTCACACTTTTATCTTTATACCTTTTTTAGTTTGAGCAATTTCTATTTTAATTTGACTTCAGTTTATTTATGACCTGATTATTCCTAGCTGTGCAGTAGATTAATAACCTTTTAAATTGCATCTCTGCGAAAGACCTGGTTTGCCAAAGCATCTAGTAGCAGTAGGTAAACCAGGACTCAGCTGCTGAACGCACGCGATCATCCCAGGGTTTTTATAGTCTTAATTATGATCAATTGAGTAATATTTTAACCACAAATTAAACAAACCAATCACTAAAGTTCCTCGAAAACATATAGGCTGATAATCTAAATTTGGTCACATGCATTGGACAAACAAACTATGGACTGTGTAAACACAATGTTTTTGTCTTTTCTTGGTAAGAATGCTATTAACCACTCTTACAATTTTCTATTATCAAAGAGAAGCGCAAAATTAAGAAAACATTGGTCAATCCCTTGACTCAATGGGTACTAACAAAATAAGAGAAAATCATAGATACAAACAATAATAAGAGAAAATCTGTCGAACATCGCTTCTTGCATGAAGCCCATTGTCTCCAAAAATGGTCGCAAAATGTGACTACATGGTCACAGTCTGGAGCTCTGCTCGGAAACATTTGGGATACTGTAAGTACACAACAAAGGTCTGCTTTTCTGACATTTTAATGCTGAAATAGTTCAGTCTATAAGAAGAAGTAAACTGAGAATCCGGACTCACCGATCCCCATCGTGTTTTATATACACAGTTCACAGAAAGTAGCAGCATCAGAAGAGCCAATAGGGGCGCACAGGTGTTCCTAGAGGCCCTGTCCTAGCCCTAGCAGGGGCCTGGGCTCACAGGGCCATTGGGCCTGCTGCAGGGTTTGTGTCCTCAGTGACCCTGTGATAATGTGTTATCATGCATGAAAAAAAACTGTGGCTTGAGGTAGGTCATGATGTTGATCTAATTGCCTCAGAGATGTTGAGAGGAAGGAAGATGACCTTGGTATTATCTGTTGCGTAACTGCTTGCTTAGTTAGATTATTTTGCCTCCTTCTCTTCAAGTCCTTTGATACAGACTTCTGTGTTAAATAAAGTCTATGTAAACAAACTTAACTTGAACTTACATATCAGTTCCCTGATCGGTCTTAGTATGGTGATAAAGAATTCTACCAGCTAGTCAAGATTAGTGGTAAAAATGGTATCATATTTCTGTGAAATAACCACATTAAGATAAGGAAATGAAACCGAGGCAAAAGATTCAATGCTAAGATATGGGAACATGATGTCATCCCAAACAACTTGACCCATGCCCTCATTTTCAAGCTTTCCAACACGGGTGAGCTCAGCCATTGTGACAACCGACAATTATTTCTATTCCTAGCAGGGTCTTCTGCAGAGTTCTGCTCAAAAAGTCACAATAAGCGTTGCAATAACCATCACAATGTTATGATCCGTTTCTAGGACGACAAGCATGCCCAGTTTCTCAGTTACACCAGTGAACATGCCCGAAGTTCAAGGTTGTGTGTGTCTGTCAAACTCGTCACAGACAGTAGAGAACAGAACCAGCATGCCCGTAATTTCCCCAAAACGTTGTCAAGATTCTCAGCTCAGTTTTTACAGACATTTACCAGTCAGCATGGTCGGTAGCCCTCAGTGTTCGCCAAACACAAAATCCACATTTGTCACTTGGCAGGTGCTAATTTCAGACCCTTAATAGTAGATGAGTGTAAAACATTAGCCATGTAAACACCAGCGCATAACACCAGCCTTAAAAGAATAGAAATAAACAGAGATAGATGGGCCAGCAGTGAAGTCCAGGAGTATAAACAGTCCTCCATATTGTTGTTGTTGTTGTTGTTGTTGTTGTTGCAGAGGTGATGTTGTTCTACTAACCACCGGCCTAAGTCTGGGTCTAAGCCTCAGCATTCATTTTGGCGGTGCAAATTCAAGAACCATTTGGTCTGAAAACAACTTTTGATAAAAGCCATGATTAAAATGACCCATAGCTCTGTAAAGAAAGGTGTCTTTACCTAGAATGCTCATCCACACAGCTGAGGAGAAGGACACAAGCAAGAAACTTGTAGCTGCCATGACCGCACAGAACAAGACTCTGAAACTGAAAAACAGGAATAAGGCAGGAAATGTACAATACAGTACAATATTCATGTATCACAAAAACATTAAAGGAGCTGTATATCAAAAAAAAGCCCGCACAACAATAAGACTGGCACAGTAATGGCCTCCACTTTATAAACTACCATCCATCAAACTGAACAGTTTCTTAAATAAAGGTCTACCTGGAGATGGAAACATTTAGCCACACAAAATCACTAACTGCCAACAGTGCCAGAGACATGTTGAGTTCCACAAAACAGAACATTTTGTGACGCTACTTTCAGCTAAAACCTGCTGAAAAAAACCTTACAGAGGATCTGACAGCAGCTGAAAATATTACTATTTTTAAATGTAAGTACCCATCTTCTAAGTCTGGGTTTAATGTAGTGTTTTATAATGAAATATTATTATTTACGCTTTTTTTTTTTAGGAAACAAGGAATTTGACTCTGGTTAAGTTTGCTCTTAGTCTACAGGGAATACTATAATAAACATTCAATAAAAAAAATAAATAATAATAATTGGAAAATGTAGACTAATATGTACAAGATAGTGCAATTGTAAAAAGTGCTAGTATTTACAGGGGTTATTGCACTGTTTTTCTGACACTGACTGTTAAGTGTTCATCAGAGTGACAGCCTGAGGGAAGAAACTGTCTCTGTGTCCGGTTTCTTTGGTTTACAGTGCTCTGTGACACCAACCAGAGGGGAGGAGCTTGAATATTTACCTACGCTTGGGTGTAGAGAGTCACATTGTCTATTCCACCACAGAGGCAAACAGCATTGTAGGCTATAGACACCTGTGTGTATTCTATTTTATCATTTTACAGTTACACTTAATACATTTAATTTGGGTACGTTTTTTTTTCTTGCTTGTATTATTTCATTATTTATCTTTTATCATCTTGAGTACTCACCTTTAATTGTTGTCTTACTAAACTAATTTGAATTACTGTCTTACTAAATTAACTTTTTGGATCGATCAATCGAACAGACTTAGTGATTGATCACTAAGTCTGTTCCACACAGAGGCCAAATTTGCAGGGAAAAGGTCACCACCACATTCAGACGTCTACTGCCAACCTTTTAGATCACACATTTTAAGTGGAAACAGACAGCTTGCCTCGATGTTTTCTACATTGAACAACTTAAGTAAATCATCGGCAAAAGGTCTCATTTTTTGCGTCACCTTACACGCGATCACATACAGTGATTAAAAAAGTAATTAACACATGCCAATTGCTACAAATTCTTACTTAGAGCCCTTTTAAAACAAAACAAAAAAACCCGTCCAATGGCAGTTTAAGATATGAAATGACTGCAACCAGTTTTTTATTAGCTGGGTGAACCAAAACTTGAAATATTGGCTGTATGTTGACTGCGTTGAATACATTTATATATAAAAAAATGTTTCAAAGTTTGTGTTTTTTATTGAACAGGTTTAAGAGTGATAACTACTGTCTTACCCATAAGGCAGTTTGTGGATGACAAACGGAGCAGACAGCTTGATGACGAGCGTTGGGAGGATGTCAGCTAACAGCACAGCCTGAGGAGAAATGAGCGGTGTCTTCTTTTATTGAAAGCATTAGTGTTTATATTTCAAACGTGATGTGCCAAATAACAAGTGCTGAAGGAAAAGTATTACATTTGAGCAAGATCTTTTTGCCTAAAGCAGTTTTAACTGATTTTTATACAAAACATCTTTCTTGTGTTGTGTTTCACAAAACCCAAGAGTGAGAAGCTAATAATTCTCTATCATCATACTGATATAGGTTATTTTATTTTCATTATGCATTTCAAGAAAAAAGTTGAAGTGTTGAGAATAAAGTTGACATTTCGAGAGTACATCGAACAGCGCATATGACTGCCTCAGCAAAATGCATTGTGCAGATGAACTGGTGAAACTGTACTTCAGAATCGGCTTTAGTAACAAAGAAATTATTTCTCTTGTGAGAAAAAAAAGGGGGCGTTCAGAAGGAAAAACCACACAGGCATGGAAGAGGTGTCCGCATTCGTGAAAGCTTAAATTGAAAGGATGTAGTAACGGCAGAGACCGGATGCTCGGGCAGCTCGCATAGCTGTCAGTTGCTCCCAGGTCACTCCCCTAACTGGAACAGAAGAGTTAACTTTATCCACAAAATTATATTTCAACATTATTCTCGACATTTTGACTTTATTGACAAAATTGTATTTCGACTTTATTCTCGTAATTTTTCTCGAAGTGCATAATGAAAAAAAAAACATCCTCTCTCATTTTTTTCCCTCATCTCTGGTCCTAATACTCTTCTGTAGTTATCCTGTGTTGTGTAGTGAATGTCTATTTACCGCAGTAGAAACAGGGTTGCAGTCATAGCGGCTGCTGTTGCTACTGTTCCCTCCTTGGAAATCCAAGGCCAGTGTGGCTGAAGTCTAGATGGAAGAAAGGGAATGGGTCAAAAGGTTTACAGCTGTACGTTTATACAGACTTTGTAGCTTCAAAATATTTATTCATCTATTCTAGACTTCTTACGGATGCTGTGGTGTTTCCTGACTCTTGTGTTTTTAGGATGTCATGGGCGGCGCTCAGCATTACCACATAAGCAAAGTTGTTGCACAATCCAAGGAGCCTGAGGTGATGATCAGAAGAGGGGATAAGATATCACAGGGTCAGCAAATTCAGATGCATCAATAACTGACAGCTGAGCCACTGGTTGAGAGGCTTGTCTTTGATAAGACACCAAAAGAAGTGCAGATCTAAATCGAACATGCGAATGGTCTTACTCCATAAAGAGTTTAGTGTTGTCTTTACAAGAACTTTCCCTAAATACAAAAGTAATGACAAAATTGAATTTAGATGAGAAAATATATGACAAAAATATAGGTAACAAAGGGTTAGAATACAATATCGGCAGTTTTTGACACTTGGTTATACTGACTCGTCTCAGAAGGCCTTGAAAAAGTATTAAAATATGATGCCCTACTCTAATACTTACTGTTACACCCCTTCACCAGGCTGCATCAACAATGTGTGACTTATAAACATGATAACAGAAGGTTTCTGTTCCTTCCATTTGTCTGCTAAGAGGAAGCTGTGGCCTTCATTAGGTCTGACATTAGGCATTCGTTTCAGTCTACATTTAATACTGGGCTGACCTTACTCTCTATTACACTTTAGATGCAGTAATGAAAACTGTTAGCTTCAGTTTGAGTAGTAAGCTATTTGGTTTTTTTTTTGGTTTTTTTTGGTGTATCAGCGATGCTTTTGAAAACTACATTTAGGTTTTCAACTCGTCTATAACAGCGGGTTCTCACCAAAATCCAGTCCAGTTGCGCCACTGTGTGCAATAACCTGTAAATAACAGATAGACAACACGTTCAGCGACCCGCGAAACAACGTGTGGTTTAATATACAGAAGTCAAGTGAAACACACTGCTGACAGATGACAGACCCACCATTCCTGTCAGAGAGGCGAGCAGGGTCTGCGTTGACGCTGGCTGCTCGCTCCATGTTTACAGACCGTCCCGGGTAAGTCCAGTAACAGCCGGCTAACAGCTCGACCCGCTGCCGGAGCCGGAGACACCGCGGCTACACGCGAGCTAGCCTCAACAAACACCCACAGAAAGTCCCCGCTGAGACCGAGCGGTGCTTCATACAGCTGCGGCTAGTTTCTGGTCATTTTTTAAAGTTTAACGACGTCATGTGAAACACGGTGTTTCATACAAATAGATTCCCACGGAAACAAAACCAAATTTGAAGGTTCCTCTTTTGGGACGCTTTTCATTGGGGATACAAACTTAGCTCGTCCGTCCCTTTCATGACTATTATTCTTCTATCAATTACGCTATTGTTTTATATAACAATATGATAAGACAATATTTTACAGTCATTAATTATTTCTGGCTTTGCTGCAGTTGGCTTTAAAGAAACTGTGATACAACCATAAACACTGATGATTTGATTAATGCTTGATTTAATTAGTGAATACAAAACACACTGTAAAGATCAGTTCGTGTGTTACACTATCATCAAGCTTTCATTAACATTTTTGTACGTCATTAGATACTTAAAATGAGGAGTTATACATGTGTGTTTCAAAAATAATAACTTTGAAATGTCCATACATTTGTTAAAACTACATTTTTTACTACATAATAAATATTTTATTTAGTGTATTCAAACTGCTAATGAATGTTGAATTAGTAACATATAGGAATTTTTTTTTAATCTGAACATCAGATAGATAAGATATTAATGGTATACAATAATCATAATCTGTTTGTTTTTTTTGCATTATTCCTGAGGTCACGACAGGCGATCATTAACTCCTGTACTTAGTAGGGGTGATTTTCTTAGAAGCCATACATATTTTACATTAAAATACTTCATACATACATTGAATTCATACATTCACTTGGCAACTAAGTCAATGCAAAGTATTAAAAGAGAATTTTGCTGATACTTTGGACCAAAATATTCAGTCTAGTATTGTTTAAACTTTGACAGTGGATCATAGTTAAGTAGCTACTCAAAAAATCTAAATCAAACTTTGAATCAAACTTCAGAATACAAATCAAAAGGTCGCAGTTGCACCATTGTACGCAGGCAAAAGAAGTTCAATGTCCGTTCAAAGTTCCCTTGGTTTTCATGGTTTATTTTTCCAAAAAGCAAGCAAGCAAAGAACAAAGCAACCCTGCATGCCTCCCCTGCTCTGGTAAATCCAGAGGCCCAGGTGCATCTTGGGTGGGCCTCCCCTCCTACCTATATAACCTGTGGGTGCCCACAGTGTTACCCAAATTATATTCATTCATTTATTTTCTACCGCTTATCCTGCACTGGGGTTGCGGGTGAGTTGGAGCCTATCTCACCTGACTCTGGGCGAGACCAAATTATATTCCCAAACAAAACTAAACACTAACTAGACAAAACTAATCATGCTAAACAACGAAATAAAAGAAAGATGCTATCAAACTCTAAATAAACAAAACATCTAGAATAATCAAGCAACAGTTTTTTGTTTTTAGCAAAAATGATAACCAAAAACTAACAACAAACAAAGAGCTCCAATAAATATGTTATGTATTTATAGCCATACTGATTGATTAAAGTAGTACAACTCTGAGTTGCATTGATTCCACATATAGTGTGACAGGAAAAGGAGGGGTTATGGTGCTGATAAGAATCCCATCTCTCCAGCTATGTATAAACCTGCAGCTGCAGCCTCACAGTCTGCAGAGCCACTGCTCGACCTCGTCACAGCCATGGCGTTCTGCAGACTTCTCGCTGTGCTGGTGCTGATGTACAACATTGGAGGTGAGGAAGACAAAAATGTTGACTGGTTCAGAATGTTATACCAGTATTATGATGGATGTTCTGATTTATCTGTACTCCATGGAGGGTCATTTACAGTAGAATCTCATTTGTTCTGTAATTATAAATAATTTTTATTGGAGGTTCTTCAAAGTTTTCTTTCTTTTTCTTTTCTTTCAACTAATGTTAATGAGTGGGCATCCGATATTAATCACTGAGTTTAAAAATGCAAATGATGTGACATAATCTTAATGTAACACATGCCGAATTTACAAGACGGCCCAGATAATCAATGTTTTGTTATAGGCAATGTTTTACAAAGTTTATAAAGTGTCTCCTAATTCAACAACTCACAAAACTGATTAATTCTTTAGGGGAGTCTGGGGACTTTCTCTTCCTCCTGATCGCCTTGCTGTTGACAGTAGCTGGTGTGGCTGCTTTGACATCCACTATGTCGGTTTTAAGTTTGCCCTCAGTGCAACATTTTCTCAAATTATTGTAAATTATTGTTAAAAACAATTTTACCTAAGTTTTCCTCTCCAGTCAAATTAATACAAAAAACATACACCATACACCATCATACACCATTTACTATGACATCATTATATGGACTGACCCCCAGCTGTGACTGATGTCCCTGAACCCTAACCCTTAGATCTGTCACATTCTGACCTTTAAGATTCATTTAAAAAAAGGAGTTGGGCGTTTGGAAAATGCACTTATTTTCTATTTGTACCAAAAGTTTAATGATGACAACATTGATTCCACTCTCATGTCTGTCTATCAACCATGAAGCATGCATGCACAAAACAACCAAAATGTGGACCCTCTCTGTTCCAGAACCTCCACAGGATACCTTTAAAACAGCTCAATTAAGTTTCCTTATGCTTTTTTAGGTTTCCTTGGTGCTGAGGTGAGGAGCTCTATCATCGGGGGGAAGAACGCTGACAGGAGCAATTGGCAGTTCATGGTCCACCTCAACATCACATCACGTGATAAAGTCACCAAGTGGCGCTGCGGCGGCACCGTCCTCAACGAGTGGTGGGTGCTGACTTCTGCCAGCTGCTGGGATGAGTAAGTGCTCTCAGAAGTATAGGCTCATTCTGTACCAACTCACCCAATAAGTGTGTCTTTCAGCTCTGAAGCTATATTTAGTGGACTAAATAACTTCGAGATGTGACAGAACTACATTAATACTCCACAGAACTAATGTGAAAACTAGTGGAGATGCACATTTTTGAAAATGACAGATTCTTCATTCTGGTAACAAATTGGCTTCCTGTTATTAGTTTGATTACTGTAACCATTCAGCAACAACTACTTCAATGAATACATGTTTCCAAGTTTCCTTAAGGTGTTAAGCTGGGATGTTCAGGACAAATTTCAACCCAAACCAATGAAAAATGGGTGATTGGTGAGGTTCAGAATACACAGAATCACAAAAATGCAAAAATTTAGCTCAGAGAGCCAAACTTACGTGGAATGACCCTACAGTCTTTTTTGACATGACCCTAATCATCTTGCAAAGAAGTAAGAACTTTGATTATAATAGGCATCCGGGTGGAAAACGTCCACTTTACTGCCTTTAATGGAGCCCACCACTACCAAACAAAATGGCAAGTAATGCAATTCAAATGCAATAATTCACCCCGACCAACCATATTTCATTATTATTATTATTATTCATTATTGTCTTAAAGTTGTAGGACTCTAGTGCCTTTCATATATATTACAGATAGAGGTATTTTTTGAGTAATTCTGACTTTATTTATTTTGCACTTTCACAAAAGCAAGTTACAAAGTGCTTTTAAAACAGGGGAAAATAAAGACAGCTGGTAATAACAAGTAGTGCTGTGTCAAGAATTCAACATTTAAATATCTACATTAGTTCTTTCCAGTCAAATAGCAAAACGTGGCTAGGCTTATGTGCGCTTGTGGTTAAACATCCCTCTTTAAATGATGCCCCACTCAACCTCCCATGTTAGAATACTAATGTGTAGTAATGTGTCATCTGTAAATGCAGGAAAACTAATATGAGTGTGTTTGTGTTGCCAGACAGCGTCGGCCTAATAAGGACCGATCAATGGCTTGGGTCGGCTCATACGACCTTAAAACGTATCGTGGCCGTTACAAGGGCATAACCCAAATCATTACTCACCGTGACTACGTCTCCTCTGGTGGTACCTATGAGAACGACATCGCCCTGGTGAAGTTGAAGACAAAGATAGAGACCTTCGCAGAGGTTAAAAATGTGAATCTGCCCAGCGCCAACGACATCTTCGATTCATCATCTGAGTGTTGGATTGCCGGCTGGGGGAACATTGGGACTAATGGTAAGTTCTGCACAGAAAGTAGTCTATAATGTGTGTCAGCGTAAAATGACAAATTAAAAACACACACACATATTCATGCATTTGTTTGATTAGATATTTTAATGAATTTGTTGAATTAAATCATATTCTCCACAAATGTATTTGGATGTTTTTCAGGGAGATAGTTCTGTAAATCAACACCTGCTTATAAACCTAACTGCACAAAAAAAGTATGTGTTATCATATTTAACTATTCGCTGACTGTTTCCTGTAGTCTTCAAAAAGCTCTTCAGCTTCTTCTGATCCACTCCAGGACCTAAAATATGAATTACTGTAAATTCTCATATCAAAGCTGGTATTCAGCAAACAGCCAGAGGCGTGGCCTGCACAAACAAAATAAAGACTGAAGGAAAAAAACACTGCGGGAGGTGAAATTACCTGTCGCCTACTACAACTGCTCACACACTGCTAGATTTACTATACTGTACATTCCCACAGCACAAATTGCATCAGTACAACAACAGAGTCCGGCTCACGTTATTGCTGTTGATACACATTAAGAAGCAATTAAAATTAATTAATTAATAAAATTAATTGAAATTGGGCTTCACTTGACATGAAATAACACCATACAGGAAGGAGCAAACAACTATATATATACCTACAAAGACTATATGTAAAAATATATATATTTTGATCAGTATAAAATTAGGCCCCTGAAGCTTTGTAAGAACTACTCGAATACCAAAGGAGGCCAAGGTGTCCTGAGTGTCATGGACGCTCCTCCATGTCAGGTCAAGTGCATGCTGTTGTTAAAGCAAAAGGGGGACATAACAAATACTAAGATATTCCTAAGAAGGAACATTTTTCAAAGATTCAACTCTTCACTAGTACAGCTGAGGATATTGTTATTGAATTCAAAACAAATGCCAAAATAGATTCATTTTATTTCACTAGTGGCCACAAAATCTTTTGAGCCTGCCTTTTTGAGTGATACTTCCAATAAGAGCAGAATTTTCTCCATTTCTTCTCTGGTGTTTTTAGTATGGTCACCAACCATACCACAGTTCCTCTGATTTTCTATTTTTGACAGAAGCACAATTATTTTCAGACGTTTCTTTTATGTGTTGTGTTTCATTCATGGCCGCTTGAAATCATTCAGGGACAGTCAGGCAAAACGCCTGACATGATGCTCGCTGTACTGATGGAATTAGTGCTGTGGGATGGACATAACACTGAATGTATGATGATAACAAATGAAAATGGAGAAGGTTTTGTAAGTCTGCATAGACTAGGTAATATTGGAAATGAAAAATGAAGGTGTGTTCGTAGTAAACGCCCAAATAAAAGCCCCCTGCCACTGGGCTAAAAAGTGCTTATGTGTGATAATTTACAGTACCTCATTACAAATTCTTTAAATGACATCACATTAAAAAAAATCTAGTTACTATGAATCCACTGATGTCTTTCCTTTCAAAAGTTAAGATTTAAGGTGAGCACAGAGAAAACTTCCCCCTTCAACAGGTAAATATGGAAAACAAGCTCATTCTGCACAGTGAAGCTCAAACATCACAGTTAAGGAACGGCAGGACAGCTAGACTGCAGGGCTGCAAACAGCACAGAATGTGTTCATTAGTCATAGAGATGCTGCAGGATGATTTTGTCAACTATGTACACAACCAGGCTAGTTGTTTACCCATTTCCAGTCTTTGTGCTAAGCTAGGCTAACCAGCTGGTGGTTTAGCCTCATATTTACCGTACAGACAGACTTGGTATCACTCCGCTTATCAATCTATCAAATTTACAGTAGTTCCACAAAATGATATGGTCGCTTTGCTCAAGGCTTGGTTTACCAACGAGATGATCTTAGTGTGTTCCATTAAACTCAAAGACTTCCAGCCATACATTCAGAACTAACGCTGGTTGCTAATCTACATCCAGTATTCATAAACACACCACCTCTTCCTTTGTACTCATTCTGTGTGTCTGTGTCGATGCAGTTCCACTGCCGGATCCAGAAACCCTTCAGGAGCTGAAGATTCCCATCATCTCTCAGAGTGAGTGTAAGGCAACATATCCTCAGGTGACCGCTGAGATGCTGTGTGCAGGGGACATGGCTGGAGGCAAAGACGGCTGCGCAGTGAGTTGAACGTGAATTATACATTTAATAATATACTGTATGAGGGGCGCATGACTCCTAGGTTGGGAGGCACTGGCCTACACTAAGTAGCTGTAGAGTAGCCAACACTGATGTACGTAACGTCGTTGTGTTAGCTGACTTGCTGTCCGTTTTGCAGTGAGCTATCCCCTCCCTCATCTCTACGTCACCAAATGAATGAGCAAACGGTAATCTCCAGGCGGCAGCAAACAACTGCTCTCTGCATGTTCACAAGCAGAAAGGGCCGTCTCTTTCTGGAGTTCTCTGTCCTGATTGGATAAAGTGGGCAGGGATACCAGAAAATGTCTTTACATTTTTGCTGCATGAGTAGGGGGAGGAGAGACATGGGTTACCGATCATACACGCTTATCAGATTACTGTTTGCATAAAGAGCTTTTTAATGCTTATTTTAATTCATTTAAAAAAAATCACTTACAGCTGCTTTAAAACCAGCTCCACCTTTAGTAGCAATATTTTCTAACAATAACATCATTAAAGGTCCCATATAATGCTCATTTTCCAGTAAAGAAATCTTTTTTAATTGACTCCTAAATTTGTTTTTACATTTCTTAATGATCAGAAAACACATTAACATTCTCTTACTGCCTGCTGCTGCAGCACCTCTATTCTTCCTCTGTCTGGCTCTATGATATTAGCTCCTGTGTCTTTAAGGTCCCCCGGCTCTGCTCTGATTGGTGAGCAATTACATACTTTAGTACATACAGACCACCATGTTTCCGGATGAGCTCTGTTGGTGTTTTAGCGACCGTGGCCAAGCCGGGCTGTGGCTGAGGGCGGCAACTGTATAAGTGTGACATCACGACCATACAAAAGTCCTGCTAGTTCGTATCGAGGCATAGTTTCTGAGTACAGGCTGTGAGAATTTCTAAGTGGATTGAGCTTTTTGATACTTTCACAGTATGTACGTAGCAACAGGTTCATAATTCAAAAGGTTATAGGTTACAGGACCACAGAATGAGTACTGTTACACTTTGAAAACATTCTGCTGATACTTTTGTACTTCTGCTGCTGCAGAAAATGACAGTATTGACAGTATACCCATCCCAAGACAATCTCATCCAAAACTACCATAGTCATGTACTGTGTCAACTCAGAAGTTGAAATAAGGAAGGAACGATGCAAAGTGTGCCGACACTTCATTTTACAGGTCTGCAAATTTCATGGTAAGGTGACGGTAATGACCGAGGAACATCGTCTTTGAAATGTGCCCCCAACAATTTTATTTTATTTTATTTTTTCACCAATTTGTATAATTTCAACAGATCTGTTCAACTTTGAAACAGTTTTCCCAAGAATATACTGGTACTAATTAACCACAGATACAACTTTATAATCAACAATTATGTGACTAATTTCCCATTTTAACCATTTAATTCCTTAATCGCTTACTAAGGACTAATAATGTCTTTATACCATTCAAGTTAAATGTCACTCTTCATATGATTTGTGACCAAAATTTCTAGAAACTAGAAAATTAAAATGTCATTATTTTCTGGAAATATATTACAGCTACATGTTGAGGAAACTGTTCGTAAATTCGGGGGTAATTTAAAATAATGTTTAGATATGTTGGGTGGTTATAATTCATACTTACCATGACATTTCCAGACCTGTAAAAAAAATTTTTTTTACACAAAGTGTACAGATTTATGCAATGACTGTTTTTCTTTTTTTTTTGCTTCCATAGGGGGATTATGGTGGCCCGCTGATGTGTCGTGCAGCCAGTGGCCTCGTGCAGGTGGGCATCATGAGTTACGGGAGTCCCAGCGGTTGTGGTCGTGCCGGTCAACCTACCGTCTACGCCAAGGTGTCCAAGTATCTGAGCTTCATCAATGAAAACATTCACCGTGGCGAGGAAACCTCTGCTGAGGTCTAAACTTCCAAGAAGCTAAAGCTGTCCAGTCAACTCACCTTCCAACCTGCCTTACTCTCTATAGTTTCTCTCTGTTGAACTGTCAGTCCATGTTTCCTTTATGCTGGTTTAACATGTACTCCGGTTTGTTCAACTAAATACTTTGCAATAAAGCTTTGAAGCATCAGTTTTAGTCCCTCTGTCTTTTGGAAAAATCTTGGCCAGCACAGGCACAACTGCGTGTCATTCTAATATTAAAGAGAGCACATGTTTACAAGAACCATCATCATCGTTCATAAACACAGAATATAGACACTGGGCCTTCCTGTCACACAAGTCTCATTGCATCTTTCTGATCATCTTAAGAATTCAGTGCATTTAAAATGCCATCATTATCTAGAAATTGGCATTTTGTGTGATTTTGGTCTTTAGAATGGATTAAGTTCCAAAAATGTTGGATCCTACAATTCAACACAATGTAACTCAGTAGTACCTCTTTCTATTCTCACACACCTGGTAAACACCCATGTCTTTCACACTCCTTGGCTTAAGTTTGAAATCCAGGCTTTGGCCACAGATGTTGTGGGCACATTGGCAGGGAAGTCGTGGGTGCTGCAGGCTGTCCACCATTCATCCATCCAGAGACATGACAGGAATGACTTCTGTTCATTTTATTTTTTTAGTCTGGCTGTCAGCGTGTCACTTTTAAAAGTTGCACTTTGAATACGCTGAAACAGCAAGACTTCCACATTCAGATAAATCAAACAGTGGTAGTATATGTTCAATATTATAGCTCTCCTATGTGTGAGAATACGAAGTTCGTAGCTTTTCATGTTACTGATATTTAACCAGACTGCTGCCAATACTTGCTTTTCTCCAGAGGTAATTTCATCACAGTGATAAAAATGTTTCAGTGGAGCAGTTTAATATCTGTATTATTAATTAATGCTTGGTGAAATGGTGAAAATATCACAGCCAGTCAGTCGAACAAAGAGCTGTTTTCCAAATGTGTTGATGTTAAACTGGAAGTTAATTAAGACCATTCAAAGTTGATACAGTTGCAATGAGTTGACACAATTGAATTGTCAGTGTTTAATTATGCAACTATGTACTCATTAGTTTTAATTTTTTTTTAATTGAGATCCCATTCCTTGTGTGTTGCATGAAATAAAGTCATGGAGAGTTCTGTGTAAGTTCTTTAGGTAATAAGGTTTTTTAGGGTTTCTGTTTCGTACCCAAAACAAAAAATGTAGATTTATTTTACTGTTTAATTTTTCCGTATCAGATTTCACTTTAATGGCCATTTTACTAATAACTACTAACAATTGCCATGAAAAACATATATTTACAAACTGCAGCATGCCAACATGTTCTTCTTGAGCATGTTTTGCTCTGAAAAGCATGATAGGATCACTCTAGTAGTGCCTCTACAAAAAGGAGCTGACATAATGAAAATGAATTCATAGCCGCACAGGAAAAAAAGCAGCTGAGGTGGCAACCTACGTCACACACATTTGAATTTATCTTAACACATGACATCTGGTCATTCAAAATTCATTGTTTATGATGTGGCCTTGGCTCAGGTGAGATGACCCACCTCACCCCGACTCATCCCAAAGGGGGTTTTGTCATCAGCTGCTGATCCAGCACTTGGGCTGGATTGAGCCGAAGGACTCATTGAAGGAGAAATGTTAAACCAACTTGAATGATGTGGAAAATCCAGGCACGTGTTTTCTGTATGTGTCATCAATAAAAACAAGACAATGCATGAAGGTTGGTGAGGGCTACCAGATGTATTCTTTAGTTAAAAAAAGACAACATTTTGGGGTTTGATTCACGTTAAAGCCCCTGAAAACATATCTTCTGAATATTCTGCCAAAGCTTGACAAGTTTAAGGTTTCTACACAAGAGATTTCTGGATTCATTTTTGTCACTGCTCTTTTCACCAGTGTAATGTAGGTGGAGATACAATATAAAAAACTGACTTCATCTACATCTGTGCACCAAACAGGATTATCAACATCTACATAGGTATCTGATTACAGTTGTTGGTGTCTTCATTCACATCTGAACAGATCACACCCACACAGCAAGAGCGTTAAGTTTGGGATAAATTACACCTAAAGAGGATTTTCTTACAAACCTGGTTGCTGCCAATTTTGTCAAGAATATTTAATTTTATAGAGAAATACCGTTTTTAAAAAATATTTGCAGGGGCTTTAATTCAGATGAGAGGATTAACATCAGCTACTCATCTTCGAATTCAGTTGAGAAAATGGACATTTTTCCGCTATCTTCACAGGAAGACTCTCCTCTATCAAAAACCAAAAGAGAAGTCTCAACAGTGTTTTTGTTCTTGTATACATGCCGTCTCAAGCAACCTAGTCATCAGCACAGCCATGGTCATCTGTGTCACAAGATGTCTGCCATTTTTTGTCTTTTTCTGAAGGTAGCTGGACTTTATGCTTAGCTGGACTAAACACTTCCAAAGATAAATTTGATAAACGGCTTATTTACCTCAGTGACGAAAAAATCATCTTTCCCAAAATGTCAGCATCTCTTTGTACACTGTACGTACAATTATACAGGTAAGCAAATTCAAATACATTTCTGTTGGATTGTCTTGTCACTGAACAAGTCTTAGACAAGAGGAGATAGAGCACCACTATGATACCTTTTACCCGTTTTTCTCCCTCATGAGCTCAAGTTCATATCTGGATAGGCAGTGGTACTTCTCATTAAAAGGCACATACACAAGGCAAACCTTTACCCGAAATAAATAGGTTAACTTAAGGATTAAAATGCAACCACACCACTTGACCTTAAATGACAGAAATAAAACAAGCTATTTTCTCCATGAATCTGGAAGTTACTGGATCTTTTTACTTTGGTGGCTCAGTAACAACTTTGCATAAAATAACATACAAACTCTTCATAAAATCTTTGTCTTTAAAATAAATGATGGAGTTAGAAAAACTTTCATTTTTGTCCCAACAGGGAAACAAAAAGAGAAAACAAAAAACAAAAAACCCAAAAGAGCCAATCACCATCCTGAAACTGTTACTATATGGATTAGGTCAGCTGATCAGAGTCCATCCACACCTCACCATCAGTCCCCTCCCGGAGGTTACTAAGCAGCTGTATGTCCTGACTGATCATTGGCTACCTCTACATGCACACACTAACTTTAACTTGAAGGCTCGAACTGCATCTCTCAGCTGCCAGAATAAAAAGATAAATAAAAAAACAGCTGTGATGAACATGTTCTGACTGAAATGTTGTGTGAACAATCAAAGATGATGCGAGTATGGTGTGTGCATGTAGAAAGAGCCATAGTCGTGCTCATCGTGGCAGCTGTGTCTTGGATTGTTCCTGCAGCTCTGTTCTTGGATCTAGGAGAGGCTGAGGAGAGCTGCTGCTCCTCTCCGTCTCTGTCGCAGAGTCCTCCTTCTTCTCGTCTTGCTCAGCTTTCTGTTTCTCTGCCTTGGTCTTGAACCTCAGCCCGTGGCCTGTTAACCAAAGAACATATAGGTTATTTTCAGTATTGGTTTGATCCCTTTTCAGTTTCAGTTTACTGATTAAGTCTGCAAAATATAGCAAAGCACACTTCAGGTCTTCGAAACTGCTTACTTAGCATGCTGTCACATCTAGCCTGCTTTTTTCAGTTCAAATGGACTCTGCTATGTCAAGCCTAAGTTTGACTGTTCGTTCAGTTTGTCTCTGGGTGTCAAACGGAGGTGATGATTAAACAACTAGACTGAGACACCCTGAAAAGGAGGGAAAACCAGCACTAAACATGAAATCTCCTGATCTTTATGACTGATTTATAGCCTGGATGTACGCATAATTCTGTAAACTGCACAGTGTGTGTGTGTGTGTGTTTGAGTGTGCACTGACTTGGACAGTCTGCAACCTCCTTGTAGGCCTTCTTCTTACAGCAGCCTCGACACAGGTTGAAGACACATTTATTTCCCTGCAGTGAAAAATAAGTTAGTCTTATAAGTTAAAAAAGCAGAAAGCAACAAACAGAGAATTTACTGCGAAGAACATCGACAATGGAACTCCTCTTTGATTTCTACAGCTTTATTTGACAAAAAATCATTACAGCTTCTTATTTTCATTGGTATTACACCGATATCTGCTTGACTGAGTGGGGCTCAGTGATGACAACTTACAGTAACGGTCAAAAGTTTCCATCCAACAATACGAGATGTGTGCATATGTGTAGTATATGTACTGATATAATCTTTATGATTTTTATTTTTACTTTATTTATTTATTCAATTTGAGGTTTGTGTCGATATTTGTTTTCATTTGTAAATGCATGTTTGGAAAACACAGATGACATCCTTTTGTAATGCCTGTGAAGGAAACAATAAAAACCATAATTGAAAAAAAAAGTTTCCCTCCATTTGTAAAGAGTATCTACAGTCCTGCTCACCATTAATGGCACCCATGAAGTTTAAGTACATAATGTGGAATATCTTCTGAAAAAAATGAATCAAGTGAAACATCTCTTTTCTATAGAGAACTTGTGTTTGATACAAAAGAGCAAATGATAAAAAACAATTTAAAACAATAAACAATGGGAGGAAAAAATAGAAAAACTTAAAGCTTGCTGTGTCACTGCTATTGGCACCCTTTGCTGTAAATCAGTATGGAAACACATTGTGACTCTCCTGTGGTAAATCACAAATGAGAATCACCTGTGATAAATTGTCTGTGCCCATGTGACATGAATTAGCCAATGAATGATGACTTCCGTGTTTTAAAAAGCCATCTGTTATCCCCTGTTCCTTTGTCACAATGGTGAAGACAAAGGAGCTGTCTGAGGACATCAGAAGTGTGATAATTAGCAAACACAAGACCTCCAAAGGGTATAAGGCCATCTCCAAAGACCTTGGTATCCCTGCTTCAACAGGCCGTAATGTTGTTAAGAAGTTTGCCAAGCATGGAACTGTCAAGAACCTCCCTGGAGGTGGGGGGGAAGAGAAAATTTCGAAGTCTTCGAGGGTTGGTGCGAATGGTGGAAAAAACACCACGTCAAACATCCACAGACCTGACAGCCAACCTGGAGCAGTCTGGGGTCATGGTTTCAACAAGTACCATACGCCGCACACTAAACCAAACAGGGCTTCATGGGCGAAGGCCAAGGAAGACACCATTGCTGAGGAAAAGACATAAAAAGGAACAACTAATCTTTGCCAAAGAGTACCTGGACAAATCACAATCCTTCTGGGAAAATGTTCTGTGGACAGATGAAACAAAAATAAAGCTTTTTGGCAATGCACAGCAACAGTTAGTTTACAGATGGCGCAATGAAGCCTACAAGGAAAAGAACACCCTAGCGACAGTTAAGCATGGTGGAGGATCCATAATGCTGTGGGGCTGCTTTGCTGCATCTGGTACTGGAGGCCTTGACCATATCACAGGAATCATGAAATCAGAGAATTATCAAGAGGTTTAGATCGAAATGTCCTACCCAGTGTAAGAAAACTTGGTTTGAGTCGAAGATCATGGGTCCTCCAGCAAGACAAAGACCCAAAGCACACATCCAAAAGCACGCAGGAACGGTTGAAAAGGAAAAAATGGACTGTTTTAAAATGGCCAACAATGAGTCCTGATCTCAATCCGATTGAAAATCTTTGGTATGAATTGAAATCTGCCATTGGGGAAAAGAAACCTGCAAATGTTCAAGAGCTTGAACAATTTGCAAAGAAAGAGTGGGAGAAAAAACCAGCTGAAGAAGCTTATAGATGGCTACAAGAAACGTTTGGAGGCTGTCAACACTGCCAACGGGTGTGCAACCAAATATTAAAGAGGGGTGCCATTATTGCTGCACATGCTGTTTCTTCTTTGAAATAACAATATGTGAGTTGAAAAAACAATTTTCTTTGTTAAATTACTTTGGACCTCCAATTAAAAGATCCTGATGATATAAATTTGGTACATTTCCATTTATTTCTGAAGATATTGGAGAGGTTATGCAAAAAATGAAGGGGTGCCAATAATGGTGAGCAGGACTGTATATCATGGCAGTCTTTAGTTCCAAACACCTCTCCTTTTTCTGTGATGGAATGAGTGGAACACATACTACTCTGTCACAACAAACATTCATGTAGTTTGGTTCAGTAATTAATTTATCATAGGTATTTTGAAAATGTGACCGAATCTGCTATATCGAAAATATACATACAGTAACTATGATGATCAGTTTTGGTGATTATAGAAAGTTGTGTGAATCAAATGTTCTTTGTAGCATGGCCTCCTAACTTCTTCTGACTGATAAAGATCGGGCTTGTTTGATACACCCATTAGACTCAGTCACAAACGCTACAATGGGAAAGTCTAAGGAGCTCAGCATTGATCTGACAGAACGCATTACTGACTTGAACAAGTCAGGAGAGTCACTTGGAGCCTTTTCAAAGCAGTTACAGATCAACTGTCACAGATCAACTGTGCAAACAGCTGTCTGTAAGTATAAAGTGCATAGCACAATTGTGTCACTGCCATCAGGAAACACAAACTATCACCTGCTGCTGAGAGAAAACTGGTCAGGATGGTCAAGAGTCAACCAAAAACTACCAAAAAGTAAGTCTGTGATGAATTAGAAGCTGCTGGAAGACAGGTGTCAGTGTCCACAGTCAAGTGTGTTTTACATCAACATGGGCTGAGAGGCTGCCATACAAGAAAGAAGCCCTTGATCCAGACACACCTTAAAGCTTGACTGGTGTTTGCTGTTGGATCACATTGACAAAGAAAAACCCTTCTGGAGGAAAACTCTGTGGTCAGATGAATCGAAAATTGAGTTGTTTGGCCACAATGAGTAGCAATATGTTTGGAGGAGAGAAGGTGAAGCCTTTAACCCCAAAAACACCAAACCTACTGTTAAGTATGGTGGTGGATGTATTATGCTGTGGGGCTGTTTTGCTGCCAGTGGATCTGGTGCTCTAAAGAAAGTAAATGGAATAATGAAGAAGGAGGATTATCTCCAAATTCTTCAGGAAAACCTAAAATCATCAGCCATGTGGACTATACTGAAGAAAGTCCATGAAAGGAAGCAAACAAATGTAGTGGAACTATTCTTCAAGAGGAGTGGTTAAAAATTCAGTCAACTTCATGAATGTTTTTTCTGACAAAGTAGTATGCGTTCCACTCGTTCATCACAGAAAAATGAGAGCTGCAGAAACCATTGGACCTGAAGACTGCCATGATATCCATGTTCCTTATGAGTGTATGTAAACTTTTCACCACGACTATGTGTGCATCAACACTTTTTGGGTTCTTCAGTCACTGTTAATAAATCTTAAATCAATTACCTTTGGGTTTCCACACTGTTCACATTTGATGTACTTGGCTGTGGGAGAAAAGACGAGGGGCAACATGAGATTTCAGTAGTATTCTACTTGAATGTTTCAAGCGAGGAAGTGTGCAGTTGGAGACCGGCTGGACTCACGTTTCTGCTCGGGACAGAAGTTCTTGTTGGGGTTTCTGGATCTCTTCTTCTGCTTGTTTTTGGAGAGTGTGTCGGCTGTTCCATCCAAGTCCTCCAGTGCCCTCTTCTGACACACTGTCTTCTTCACCTCTGAACCCTGGTTGTTCCCGTTAGCAACTGGCTCCTTTGGCCTGTAAGGCATAACATTACTACGTGAGGGAATTTTTTCCCTCTTCACTGGTGTCAATCACAGTTCAGTTACTGGGTACTCAGCTAAGAAATACCATGTGGCAGTTAAATTTTCCGGCTTGCTGTGATACATCTCTCCATTAGACCTCTCTATCAAAGACTGTAGATTACCTTGCTGTGGAGTTGACATTCACTGTAACAATGTATGAGAATGATCTGAAACTGTGTCAGTGGAAAGATTAGAGAGAAAAACAACAGAGGTTGTGACTCACGCTGGTCTGACATACGGCTGGCATATCCAGTGGGGGAACGGCAGGCCGCTCTCCTTCTCTTCCATATCCTTTCCTTTGGCTATCTCCTCCTGTACACACACATACAGTACAGCTACTGGTACAGAGGACTGTCTACAGCAGGTGTCCTTCATCCTGTAAGTATTCCAGTCTCTGCATGTTTAAATAAGTATATATTTTGTCCACCACCTACACACCCATGCCTTGTCCCGGTTACACTCATTAAATGGCTTGTTGTCACTCTGACTCGCTGGATCTACAGGATTTAGAGGAGGACACCGCCATCTAGGGGATCTGATGTGTTTGTCATGTGTTGAACAGATGGTCCAATACCTAATTTCCACCTGGTATTGACATGCAGTCTGCATCCAGATAATTTATTTGCATAAGGGAATTATGCATGTTAATGCAAGATATACAGTAAAAGAATATGTTCCAATAAGTGGATAGAACAATATTACAATAATTTTACATCTTCCTGGTTTTGAAAGATAGCAGAGAGCTCTCTTCAGAAGACTCTGCAGGCACCATGAAGTTCTCAACAAGGGTCACATGAATCCAAGCTGGCACTAGTGCTACCAAACTCAACTCCGCTGGCACTGACTAGCCTTCTAAAGTATGACTACTGTTAGTCAAGTTAGCAAGGATAACGAATATGCTGTTCAGACTTGGTATCAGCGTGCATCCTTAGTGACCTGATCACAAGTGGACAACTCAAGTACAGGTGTGAAAGGTCCCCAAGATGATTTGAGGACACATTTGAGATCCAGTCACACAGACACATTTGAGATCCAGTCACACAGACCACGTTCAGAGGTGGTCTGGGCCACATCGATGGACCTGCCTACTCAACTGACGTCCTCTGTGAAACAAGATGAAGAAGCCACACAACAACAGGCAGAATGGATCACACACCTGCCAGTGTTGGCAGCAGCTGTTTGTGAACACACTGTCCGTTTCAACTGATCCAACCATTGGACTAGTAACCACAATATCACCAGACTCTCTTAACAAATCTTCTAATTTTAAGAGTTGTTGAGTGAGAAGAAACTTGACAAACTTTGTGAAACAGCTACGACAAATTCTAAACCATTGGTGCCTTCTTGTAAATTCAGCATGAAATCAGAACATTACAATTTGTCGTATGTATGTTAAGTTTCTCTTCACTCAGAAGACAACATTTTATTGATGCTAAACATGTCAAACTTTACATAAAAAAACAAAACAAAAAAACACTCAAATTTTAGTTTTGAGTTGTTGAGTTAAGAGAAACTTGATAAACATTGTGAAAAGCTGTCTACACCAGATTCATAACTGGTTGGGGCCTTCTTGTAAAGTTGGCAAATATTCCACATGGTATTTCCTTTTTGTTTGACAAGAAATTTCTGTCTTTGTGTAGAACAGGGGTAGGCAACCATTGGCACACGGGAGCTTAACCAGTGGCACAGCAGCAATGAGTCTGCAAGAGAGTCTTGGAAATGTTGAATTGCCCTCTCAGCTGCATGCCAAAATACCTTTCTTTTTTCAGGTCAGGTGCAGCACCTCTATCATAAACTACTAAGAGATGTCTTTATCCTGATCCAGCTTGTCTGTTGGAAAAAGGTCTTATCAATTTTTAATGCTACATAAAGCAGACTAGCCATTGAATAATACTCAGACTGTCCAAATATGACTAGCTGACAGCTAAAGAGGCCGCAACACCTACCACAATCTTGTTTTTTAATGAAGGCAAATGCAATAGTGACTAAGTGCCTGCTTTTTGTCTTGCCTCTCTCCCTCCCCCTCTGGTGCTGCTGAGCATTGAGTCGAGACCAGTCAAATTCACTGTTTGCTCTTCCTCAGTCATGCATCTTTGCACCTGCTGTTTGTTGTTACCTGACAGCGCAGCCTCAGCTGCTTGCTGACATCGGCCAAACCTGCGAGGGTCTTCACCTTGGCCAAGTCCTCCCTCAGGTCGTGGTGAATCTGTAGCCTACAGACAGACAGACAGACAGAGAGACAGCTGCAAGGTTCAAGAGGTACAGCTACTACACAACTACATTACATGATGCATAATCTGATTGACACGACATTCCACATTAAAACATCTCCGCATCAGAAATGCTTACTGAATAGACACAACTACAGAATGTATCACAGGATAACTCCATACTGATGTAGACTGTGTAAATATGAATATTCATTTTTAAAAAGTGGCGGTGTGATGATATACAAGGACTAGAAATGTTTGCATTCACAGCAGCACATGCTGTTATTGTGCGGTTATTGTGCTTGCAAAGCTCATGGATCTAACAAGAGAAATCAGTATGAATGCATTCTACTTTCTCTCCATGTCATTGTATTGTTCTCTTTGAACATCAGAGGGCGCAATCATACTGCTCAAGAAGACAAAATCTTGTTACTATTTGGTATCATTAATGGTCATCATATTTTCATCAACCAACATTCAGCATATTTAAATTCTGTCATTAATTTAATACACAGTAGATTTTAATACCAGCGGCAGTTCCCATTTCCTTGCTGGATTGAAACTGCCTTCACACACAAACACATGAGGGACTCACAGGAAACGCTGCAGCATGTGATCCAGAATTACTGTTTGAAATGTGATCTAATTTACATCAGCCTCACTGTTCACTCTCCTAACACACACACACACACACACACACACGGGGGGGGACATACGTGTGGTGCCAGAGCTTGAAGAGGTGGGCTCGTATATATGACAGGGTGCAAGGGGGATGTTGCTTCACCACCTCTAGATATTCCTCAGCCATCTCCCACACTGGGGGGCTGCGTCCCTCAAACAGTGCAGGGTTGTGGAGGTTCCCCTCTGAAAATAATACAAAAAAGCACTCAGAATTCAGTTTCAAAACAATGCATATCCTGAGCGCAGACGCGCTTCATATATAATCTTTTAAAAACCAAGGAGAAATTAATGTACTTAAAAAAAACCAAATGAGACACTGTCTTCTTAACCTGCACTCATAACTCCATGCACTCCTGTCTCTTGAATGCAGCGCTCCACATCACTCAGTTGCTGAATGTTGCCATTTGCAAACACTGGAATATTCACTGCCTTCCTGTAGCAAAACACAAGACAAACAGTTACTGAAAATATGTTGTGTTCCAGGATGAGGTTAATGTTGAACATTATCAGTAATTTGATTTTGATTTAGTATCAAAAATAAAGCATAAAAGAGCTGCAATTATTAGTTTGAGACCACTGGAAGAGCTGGACAATTGTTTATGTTGGATATAACATGCAGTGTGTGTGAAGGATTAAAACACAGTGCCTGGAGCTCACCGTACTGCCTTGATGTGCTCCCAGCTGGCGATACCCGTCATGGCTCCTTTCTGGTCTTTGGTTCTGCCGTGTACCGTCAACAGCTGAGGAGAGATGGGACAAAACCAAATTCACTGTTTCAGCACAGTCGCGAAGCAGTGGATTTCTGAACTAAATCAATGTGATCATACCTGACATCCAGCTTTCTCCAGCATCTGGGCATAGCGGACCGTCTTTTCCATCTCCTTGAACACACGGATCTTACACGTGATGGGCACAGAGAGCTTTTCATTGGCTAGCCTGACTGTAAAATAAGAGGGGAAATTTGTATTGTATTTGAGAAGGTTCAATTGTGATGATGTGTAAAAAAAAATCAGAATAAAACATTAGGCGAATAACTGGGATCAAGTGGCAATACACTGATGCAAGAAATGTGAGGGGTTTTTCTATTTGTAGGTTTTGGAATTGACATATTAATCCCAGAGTCATACAATAAATTAAACTTACTCATTTTCTCTAACAACTCCCATTCGTCTTGTAGGAAAACTCCATAGTGCCCTTAGAAACAAGCATCACGGCAGGTTAGTTTCCTTTCACTTGGCCGTCTGCAAGGTCAGCTTCTTTTTTAAAACTAACACTGCGAGTTGTCAAAGTCAGAAATAAAGGGGTTCATCTCTCAAAGAAGTATGCGTACCTCTCTTAGCAATCATCTGCGGACAGCCCAGGTTGAGGTCGATAGCATCGCAGTAGTCCTGGGCCAGCAGAGCCGCCTGAACGAACACCTCTGGATCATTGGCACAAAACTGACACACAGGGAATGCAACACTGTGATATGCTGGCAATACATGTGGAATAGTGTTAATGCATGGTGTCAATCTACATAACTTGCCTTGTGACTGCACAAGATAATGGACAAGCTGGGGAACTTCCAGCAGCACTACAGTTTGGCCTCATTAACAATCTGTGGATAAGTCTGCCTGTGTGGATCCTCACCTGCGTGATGAGAGGTCTGTCCTCTTTACACACCTCATTGTAAAGGTTTTCCCTCCTGTAGTTGGCATCACGAACAAACACCTGAGCATGCAGCATGGGGGTGTAGCAGAGCTGAGCACCGTGCCGGTGGCTCAGCTCGGCGGAGCCACCACAAAGCTTGCTTCTTTCAGGGTCCTCCTCCAGAACTCAAAACCCTGGAGCTTGGCCATCACAGCTGAATAAAGAAAGGGTTTCCATCAAATAAAGTGTGAAAGATTAACAACCTTTAACACACTTCCGAGACTGAGGATGTTCCCCGACACTTAAGGAATTTCTTGTGGAGTTTGGTATTTAGGCTCTCTTTCCAACCTTATCATAAGCCATTTATGGTCATTCCATGCTAACTCAGCCAAAATGCAGAACTTTTCCCAGTTCATGTTATGGAATTCTCAATTCTCATTAAATACATTTCAGAATTCTAGTGATTCTGTGTATTCTGAACCTCACCATCTGCTTATTTTTGCATCACAATTTGTCCTGATCATCCAAGAGACCCTCAGGAAACTTGGAAACATGTATTCATTCTAATAGTGGTTGCTGAATGGTTACAGTGATAAAATCAATAACTTTTTTTTTTTACCATAATGAATAATCTGTCATTTTCAAAGTCATATCTCTACTAGTTTTCCCCAGAGTCTGTGCAGTATTAATGTAGTTCTGTCACATCAAGAAGTTATTTGGTCCTGCTTAAAAACTACATGCTACAGATCTTGCTAAATAAATAAATATATAAATAAATAATAAACACTTTGGGGGTTATTTTGACGATAGACTCTCACAAGGAAGAGGTTTAATTTTCTTGAAACTTTAGCATGTGAAAGTCTTCTCTTACTCCAACATCATTTATAATTATTTGAATAAGTTAATTCTTTGCGCTTTACACTGGCTGTAATGTTCCATTCAATGATTTGATTTTATCGGTAGATATTTACACTGTGTTGACTTCAAGGCTTCTATCTGTGTGGTATAGAAGCCTTTAAGTCAACACAGTGTAAATATCTACCAACAAAATCAAATCCTTGAAATACACATATTGAGCCTGTTTTTCGCTTGCTCTGAACACTTTCAAGTTACAGCTTGTAATAGTTTAATTAGTTGCAGACTGTGATGTCATCCTGTTCTGTGAGTCTCGACAACATATTCATCTTAGTTCCCTACTAAGTCAGTGTTAGCCCAGCAGTGAACGCATGAACTGGCCCCATGTGACATTACAGAAAGTTACTGGGAAGTGGCTACCAGTTAAATACTGAAGTAATAACAATATTTTTAACTGAGCGATTAAAGCCACGTATTCGTGTACAGACTAAACTGAAATTCTAAAGCTGTCGACGACTTAAAGCAGACTCCAAACTGGAACTAATTACACACCTGAAACACTGTAGCTTAACTAGCTACATTGCAAGCTCAGCCAATTTTTTTGCAAGCAGGAGTAAACTGGACAATTCCATTTTTGTCGCTTTCGAGTGTTTCTGATTTGAACTGCATCTCTCTGCCTGATAAATCATTAACATTTACCGCTAACTAGTCAGCTGTGTCTGTGTTGTACTGTGATGTAGCTAGCGAAGCTAACTGCAGTCCGCTGACATGATGCAGCACACAACTACAACCAGTTTGACAGAAGATGTATCACAGCTGTTTCTCTGGGAGCACCATGCGCTGCTCTGGTCATCTACTAACTGTACTCGAAATGATATGTATATTTAGTCAGTTGTTTCACCTGTAATACAATGAGATGAGTACTGAGTAGTAACGAGTATTCCTGGCGCAGCACTTAGTGCTGGTTCCTAGGGTTATGAAGAAGTCAGATGGCTGCAGGGCTTTTTCCTCTTGAATAACCTCCCAACTGACATCAGACAATCTGGCTTTATTGATGCCTTTAAACCTAAACTCCTAAACTTGATTGCATCTGTTTCCCCAAACAAGACCATGCAGATTATGTTATCACTTCCAGCGTCGATGCACATACATATCTGAAAGACACACGATTTCCTCTAACCAAAACAAGATATCATAACGGGAGCCACAGTGGTCATCTGATCTTACAAATGATAAAACATTTCCAAGAAGTCCTGTTGCTAATGCAATGACTCATTTAATGTGTGAAGTGCGTATATGTAGAATGGTGGCTGTGGCTCAGGCGTAGAGCAGGTGGCTTGTTATCAGAAGATCGCTGGTTTGATTTCCCTGGTTTGCATGTCCAAGTGTCCTTGGGCAAGATACTGAACCCAAAACTGCTCCTGATGTGCTGGTCGGCACCTTGCATGGCAGCCACCACCATCAGTGTATGAATGTCTGCATGAATAACTGTAAGTCGCTTTGAACAAAAGCGTCTGCTAAATGTAAATGTAAATGAAACTAAACTACAGTTAAGATAGAACGTTTTTCTTCCGAAACAAACAAACTGACAAACTAATCAGATTACTATCTGGTTAGATTAAGGCAATGCACTGCTCTTTAGTCTTTCATGTGCTGCACGTGAGTTATTGCACAACTGCAGCTAATGTTAAACTGCTATTAAATAAGCCTGCTCACCAAGCAACTAACCATACATCGGTGCATTTCTAAAAGTTCTGCTTTCACTGGATTGCTTCTCTGTATTTCAATAACATTAGTTTTAATTAAAACAATCAATGTTAGTGTGCGACATGTACCTGGGGTTGAATTCTCCTGCTCCTCTTCTTCTTCTGATCCATCCATCAGCTGCTGTCTCTCATCTGAGTCCACAGCTGCATATTCGGTCTCCCTGATTTTCCACTGAGGTAATGAGAGTGGAGGAACCAGCAGGAGGAAGTAGCTGAATGTGATGTTGGGATGAACAAAAAATAAGAACCAAGACGAATGGTTTATTAGTATTGTGACTAAACCAAGAGAAGGAATGAACAGAGAAGAAAGCCCTGACATGTGACAGGCACATATAAGGACCGAAAGCCAATAAATTTGAATTTATTGTCGAATCCAAATATCATAGTCGTACTGTTATACAATTACAGAATTAAGTGAATTACAGAGAACAGTGGTAATTCCTGTTGGATTTAATCATATTGTAGAAAATGAGACTAAGAAGGTGGGCAGTGCTTCCAAACACTGAATGACTTATAGCAAAACAAAGTACACCCAGACTTACCTAATCAACATAGCAAACAGGACAACCAACATGATGAGAAGTGTAGTCTGGGGTGACAGGCCGACTTGGGTGAGGCCTGAGTAGAGGAAGGCTCCAGCAACACCAGCGCCACCAGTACCTGAACCCCAACCTCCCAGTACATCCCTGAGGTAAGAGGGAAACAAGTGCTTGACAGATGACAGATATACTATAAAAAACACAAGAGCATGAGAGATCCACACACAGACGTGCGTACACACGGTTTGTGAGGCTATCAGCAGCTACAGCTACATTATTAAAGGCTCTGTTGCAGTGGTACCAGCGTCAAGGTATACCTTGGGCGTGAACATTGACAGTTATCAAACCATGTACATTTGCTGATCTATGATACTGACATCTACCATATTAATGTTCTTAAAACGTGTAAATAGATTTCAAGTTTATATGAAGATTCATGTCTGTCAGGACTGTTTTGAAGCTTCTTGCTTGGAGGTTCATTAAAGGAATCTCTGACTGCCACAAACATTTCTATAACTAGCACAATTCTGAACCGCCTCTGTTCACGATAAGCCATGCCTATTTCCAGTTTTCCAAAAGGAGAAGTGATAAAATCTGTTTTCTTTTATTTTTTTGTTAGGTAATTTCAATTTAGTATCTCATAATTTGTCTTAATATCACTTTTTTTTCTATTTATGATGAACATACAATACAACATATACTTATATATTTGTATAATGAATATTTCCTAAAATGTAATTTCAAAAAATTTCGGTCCAGGAAGAATTAGGCTTCTATACATGTAATCATGAGGCAATAATGAAACCTTGTCTGGACAGCAGGATGTCAAATTAAAAACCTTGGTTATAAATGGTACAAGTTCAATTTGAAGTAAATAATGTAACAACAAGTTGTCTTTTAACAACATGTCCTCAATTTTGAAAAGGTTTTTGAAACAGCATAATATATGCAGTATTGTATAATGACCCCTTGTTCGAGCCCTTTGCTATAACAGAATGTACCTTACACTTTGGGTACAATAGGTAAGTTCAATTTTAATCTTGTCATCTCATCTCAATTTATAGTTAAAGAAAGTTAGATGAGGTTGGAGAAAGAGATGAAATAAGTATTTACCTGCTGAAGAAGACGGTGAGAGACAGGAAGGACAGTTCTCTAAGGTAAGGGGGGACTAAGGTAAGTTATTACTCTGTCTGAAACTGAAACTGAACAGCTACATAGGCATCATTTAGTTCTGTTCTAAAATGTTGACTGCTGACTGGAGCTGGAGGAGAAATGTACTTTACTACATTAACATGACAGAGAGGAGAGGGGAAAAGATTAGAGAGAACCAGAGTCTCTGGTGAGTGCTGAGCTCAGTGAGAGGTTTACCTGAATTCAATCACACAGACACACACACATACACCCTTGGTGTATGCCAGTGCTCACTAGCTTACGGCTAATGCAAGCAGTGAGGTAATCTGGTGTTAGGGGGTAATAAATGCTCACAGGAGTAACGTGAATCAACATAAATGATCCCATGTTCACACTCATGTGAGTAATGCAAAGAGAAAATTTGGAATTTGGTAGTGAAAACAACATTAAACAACCATCACTGCTGATGAAAATCTACCTGATGTGACTCAGGTCTCATTTACACGACAACAGTTTTGCTATAAAGGGAAAATTTCCCTTTGCTTTTTAAAAAAGTTTAATTTCCAGATGAAAACATTGTGACTGGAGCAGTCAGTGGTAAAGTTTACAATATCAATTCCTGGATAAGAAATATCATGTGCAAAAAAACATCAGAATATTTCTTTGAGTTCAGTTGTTTAAGCTGTACATTCACAAATTACATTCATAGAGTCCTTTTTATACAACTGACTCGTAGCTTTAGCCTAAAAACAAGTATTGCTGAGAGGTAAAGATTATTTCCCCTTGATTAACTTAACAAATATACATTTAACTATTCGCCATACCATTCCGAGTTCCACATTTAATGATTCCTTTGTCTTAATTCCATTACCATTCACACTTTTATCTTTATACCTTTTTTAGTTTGAGCAATTTCTATTTTAATTTGACTTGGCGGGTGAGCTGGAGCCTATCTCAGCTGACTCTGGGCGAGACTAAATTATATTCCCAAACAAAACTAAACACTAACTAGACAAAACTAATTATGCTAAACAAGGAAATAAAAGAAAGATGCTATCAAACTCTAAATAAACAAAATATCTAGAATAATCAAGCAACATTTTTTGTTATTAGCAAAAATGATAACCAAAAACTAACAACAAACAAAGAGCTCCAATAAATATGTTATGTATTTATAGCCATACTGACTGATTAAAGTAGTACAACTCTGAGTTGCATTGAGTTAAAAGTGTAACATATCTCCCTCTCTGAAATGGTACCAGTATCATAGATCTGTACTTCACAGTACTTGAGTAAATTGTCTTTTCCACATATAGTGTGACAGGAAAAGGAGGGGTTATGGTGCTGATAAGAATCCCATCTCTCCAGCTATGTATAAACCTGCAGCTGCAGCCTCACAGTCTGCAGAGCCACTGCTCGACCTCGTCACAGCCATGGCGTTCTGCAGACTTCTCGCTGTGCTGGTGCTGATGTACAACATTGGAGGTGAGGAAGACAAAAATGTTGACTGGTTGTAATATTCTCTTCAGAATGTTATACCAGTATTATGATGGATGTTCTGATTTATCTGTACTCCATGGAGGGTCATTTACAGTAGAATCTCATTTGTTCTGTAATTATAAATAATTTTTATTGGAGGTTCTTCAAAGTTTTCTTTCTTTTTCTTTTCTTTCAACTAATGTGAATGAGTGGACATCCGATATTAATCACTGAGTTTAAAAATGCAAATGATGTGACATAATCTTAATGTAACACATGCCGAATTTACAAGACGGCCCAGATAATCAATGTTTTGTTATAGGCAATGTTTTACAAAGTTTATAAAGTGTCTCCTAATTCAACAACTCACAAAACTGATTCTTTAGGGGAGTCTGGGGACTTTCTCTTCCTCCTGATCGCCTTGCTGTTGACAGTAGCTGGTGTGGCTGCTTTGACATCAGCAAAATGCCCTGTGCAGATGAACTGGTGAAACTGTACTTCAGAATCAGCTTTAGTAACAAAGAAATTACTTCTCCTGTAAGTAAAAAAAAGGGGGGGCGTTCAGAAGGAAAAACCACACAGGCATGGAAGAGGTGTCCGCATTCGTGAAAGCTTAAATTGAAAGTATGTAGTAACGGCAGAGTCCAGATGCTCGGGCAGCTCGCATAGCTGTCAGTTGCTCCCAGGTCACTCCCCTAACTGGAACAGAAGAGTTAACTTTATCCACAAAATTATATTTCAACATTATTGTCGACATTTTGACTTTATTGACAAAATTGTATTTCGACTTTATTCTCGTCATTTTTCTTGAAATGCATAATGAAAAAAAAAACATCCTCTCTCATTTTTTCCCTCATCTCTGGTCCTAATACTCCTCTGTAGTTATCCTGTGTTGTGTAGTGAATGCCTATTTACCGCAGTAGAAACAGGGTTGCAGTCATAGCGGCTGCTGTTGCTACTGTTCCCTCCTTGGAAATCCAAGGCCAGTGTGGCTGAAGTCTAGATGGAAGAAAGGGAATGGGTCTATAGTGGCCTTTTTGTGAGATTAGAAGCCACTATGAGCGGGGTAGATGACGCGCAATCCGAAATCCAAAACAAAGCAGTCGCTGAGTTGAAGTTTAAACAAAAGTGCTTTATTAAGCAAAGCTTCAAACAAAGTAATTCTTCTTAACTCGCTCTACTTTGAAACAAACATTTGCGACTTGCGGTCAAAAAACTGTCCCGCTTCCCTGTCTCACTCATCTCTTTCACAGGTGATTTAAATCCCTTCATTAGGTGGTGAATACAATAATAATCCTGGCCTACAGGGGGAGCCAGACAGAATTACTTAATTTAATTACTTAACTTAATTAACCATAGCCATAACAATTATGATTTCTATTTCATTATTTCCATTATGGTTCCGACAGGGTCAAAAGGTTTACAGCTGTACGTTTATACAGACTTTGTAGCAGACTTTCTCTCCCTCTTCATCGCCTTGCTGTTGACAGTAGCTGGAGTGGCTGCTTTGACATTCACTATGTCGGTTTTAAGTTTGCCCTCAGTGCAACATTTTCTCAAATTGTTGTAAATTATTATTAAAAACAATTTTACCTCAGTTTTCCTCACCAGTCAAATTAATACAAAAAACATGTTGTACACCATTTACTATGACATCATTATATGGACTGACCCCCAGCTGTGTCCCTGAACCCTAACCCTTAGATCTGTCATATTCTGACCTCTAATTTTCATTTTAAAAAAGGAGTTGGGCGTTTGGAAAATGCACTTATTTTCTATTTGTACCAAAAGTTTAATGATGACAACATTGATTCCACTCTCATGTCTGTCTATCAACCATGAAGCATGCATGCACAAAACAACCAAAATGTGGACCCTCTCTGTTCCAGAACCTCCACAGGATACCTTTAAAACAGCTCAATTAAGTTTCCTTATGCTTTTTTAGGTTTCCTTGGTGCTGAGGTGAGGAGCTGTATCATCGGGGGGAAGAACGCTGACAAGAACAATTGGCAGTTCATGGTCCACCTCAACATCACATCACGTGATAAAGTCACCAAGTGGCGCTGCGGCGGCACCGTCCTCAACGAGTGGTGGGTGCTGACTTCTGCCAGCTGCTGGGATGAGTAAGTGCTCTCAGAAGTATAGGCTCATTCTGTACCAACTCACCCAATAAGTGTGTCTTTCAGCTCTGAAGCTATATTTAGTGGACTAAATAACTTCGAGATGTGACAGAACTACATTAATACTCCACAGAACTAATGTGAAAACTAGTGGAGATACACATTTTTGAAAATGACAGATTCTTCATTCTGGTAACAAATTGGCTTCCTGTTATTAGTTTGATTACTGTAACCATTCAGCAACAACTACTTCAATGAATACATGTTTCCAAGTTTCCTTAAGGTGTTAAGCTGGGATGTTCAGGACAAATTTCAACCCAAACCAATGAAAAATGGGTGATTGGTGAGGTTCAGAATACACAGAATCACAAAAATGCGAAAAAATTTAGCTCAGAGAGCCAAACTTACGTGGAATGACCCTACAGTCTTTTTTGACATGACCCTAATCATCTTGCAAAGAAGTAAGAACTTTGATTATAATAGGCATCCGGGTGGAAAACGTCCACTTTACTGCCTTTAATGGAGCCCACCACTACCAAACAAAATGGCAAGTAATGCAATTCAAATGCAATAATTCACCCCGACCAACCATATTTCATTATTATTATTATTATTCATTATTGTCTTAAAGTTGTAGGACTCTAGTGCCTTTCATATATATTACAGATAGAGGTATTTTTTGAGTAATTCTGACTTTATTTATTTTGCACTTTCACAAAAGCAAGTCACAAAGTGCTTTTAAAACAGGGGAAAATAAAGACAGCTGGTAATAACAAGTAGTGCTGTGTCAAGAATTCAACATTTAAATATCTACATTTGTTCTTTCCAGTCAAATAGCAAAACGTGGCTAAGCTTATGTGCGCTTATGGTTAAACATCCCTCTTTAAATGATGCCCCACTCAACCTCCCATGTTAGAATACTAATGTGTAGTAATGTGTCATCTGTAAATGCAGGAAAACTAATATGAGTGTGTTTGTGTTGCCAGACAGCGTCAGCCTAATAAGGACCGATCAATGGCTTGGGTCGGCTCATACGACCTTAAAACGTATCGTGGCCGTTACAAGGGCATAACCCAAATCATTACTCACCATGACTACGTCTCCTCTGGTGGTACCTATGAGAACGACATCGCCCTGGTGAGGTTGAAGACAAAGATAGGGACCTTCGCAGAGTTTAAAAATGTGAATCTGCCCAGCGCCAACGACATCTTCGATTCATCATCTGAGTGTTGGATTGCCGGCTGGGGGAACCTTGGGACTAATGGTAAGTTCTGCACAGAAAGTAGTCTATAATGTGTGTCAGCGTAAAATGACAAATTAAAAACACATACACATATTCAGGCATTTGTTTAATTAGATATTTTGATTAATTTGTTGAATTAAATCATATTCTCCACAAATTTATTTGGATGTTCTTTCAGGGAGATAGTTCTGTAAATCAACACCTGCTTATAAACCTAACTGCACAAAAAAAGTATGTGTTGGAATTTATCATATTTAACTATTCGCTGACTGTTTCCTCTAGTCTTCAAAAAGCTCTTCAGCTTCTTCTGATCCACTCCAGGACCTAAAATATGAATTACTGTAAATTCTCATATCAAAGCTGGTATTCAGCAAACAGCCAGAGGCGTGGCCTGCACAAACAAAATAAAGACTGAAGGAAAAAAACACTGCGGGAGGTGAAATTACCTGTCGCCTACTACAACTGCTCACACACTGCTAGATTTACTATACTGTACATTCCCACAGCACAAATTGCATCAGTACAACAACAGAGTCCGGCTCACGTTATTGCTGTTGATACACATTAACAAGCAATTCAAATTAATTAATTAATAAAATTAATTGAAATTGGACTTCACTTGACATGAAATAACACCATACAGGAAGGAGCAAACAACTAAATATATACCTACAAAGACTATATGTAAAAAAATAACCAAACCAAAATTAGGCCCCTGAAGCTTTGTAAGAACTACTTGAATACCAAAGGAGGCCAAGGTGTCCTGAGTGTCATGGACGCTCCTCCATGTCAGGTCAAGTGCATGCTGTTGTTAAAGCAAAAGGGGGACATAACAAATGCTAAGATATTCCTAAGAAGGAACATTTTTCAAAGATTCAACTCTTCACTAGTACAGCTGAGGATATTGTTATTAAATTCAAAACAAATGCCAAAATAGATTCATTTTATTTCACTAGTGGCCACAAAATCTTTTGAGCCTGCCTTTTTGAGTGATACTTCCAATAAGAACAGAATTTTCTCCATTTCTTCTCTGGCGTTTTTAGTATGGTCATCAACCATACCACAGTTCCTCTGATTTTCTATTTTTGACAGAGGCATAATTATTTTCAGACGTTTCTTTTATGTGTGAAATTAAAAATGAAGGTGTGTCCGTGGTAAAAGCCCAAATAAAAGCCCCCTGCCACTGGGCTAAAAAGTGCTTATGTGTGATAATTTACAGTACTTCATTACAAATTCTTTAAATGACATCACATTAAAAAAAATCTAGTTACTATGAATCCACTGATGTTTTTCCTTTCAAAAGTTAAGATTTAAGGTGAGCACAGAGAAAACTTCCCCCTTCAACAGGTAAATATGGAAAACAAGCTCATTCTGCACAGTGAAGCTCAAACATCACAGTTAAGGAACAGCAGGACAGCTAGACTGCAGGGCTGCAAACAGCACAGAATGTGTTCATTAGTCATAGAGATGCTGCAGGATGATTTTGTCAACTATGTACACAACCAGGCTAGTTGTTTACCCTTTTCCAGTCTTTGTGCTAAGCTAGGTTAACCAGCTGGTGGTTTAGCCTCATATTTACCGTACAGACAGACTTGGTATCACTCCGCTTATCAATCTATCAAATTTACAGTAGTTCCACAAAATGATATGGTCGCTTTGCTCAAGGCTTGGTTCACCAACAAGATGATCTTAGTGTGTTCCATTAACCTCAAAGACTTCCAGCCATACATTCAGAACTAACGCTGGTTGCTAATCTACATCCAGTATTCATAAACACACCACCTCTTCCTTTGTACTCATTCTGTGTGTCTGTGTCGATGCAGTTCCACTTCCAGAAATCCTTCAGGAGCTGAAGATTCCCATCATCTCTCAGAGTGAGTGTAAGGCAACATATCCTCAGGTGACCGCTGAGATGCTGTGTGCAGGGGACATGGCTGGAGGCAAAGACGCCTGCGCAGTGAGTTGAACGTGAATTATACATTTAATAATATATGAGGGGCGCATGACTCCTAGGTTGGGAGGCACTGGCCTACACTAAGTAGCTGTAGAGTAGCCAACACTGATGTACGTAACGTCGTTGTGTTAGCTGACTTGCTGTCCGTTTTGCAGTGAGCTATCCCCTCCCTCATCTCTACGTCACCAAATGAATAAGCAGCGGTAATCTCCAGGCGGCAGCAAACAACTGCTCTCTGCATGTTCACAAGCAGAAAAGACCACCTCTTTCTGGAGTTCTCTGTCCTGATTGGATAAAGTGGTCAGGGATACCAGAAAATGTCTTTACATTTTTGCTGCATGAGTAGGGGGAGGAGAGACATGGGTTACCGATCATACACGCTTATCAGATTACTGTTTGCATAAAGAGCTTTTTAATGCTTGTTTTGATTCATTTAAAAACCAGCTCCACCTTTAGTAGCAATATTTTCTAACAATAACAGCATTAATTGACTCCTAAATTTGTTTTTACATTTTTTAATGATCAGAAAACACATTAACATTCTCTTACTGCCTGCTGCTGCAGCACCTCTATTCTTCCTCTGTCTGGCTCTATGATATTAGCTCCTGTGTCTTTAAGGTCCCCCGGCTCTGCTCTGATTGGTGAGCAATTACATACTTTAGTACATACAGACCACCATGTTTCCGGATCAGCTCTGTTGGTGTTTTAGCGACCGTGGCCAAGCCGGGCTGTGGCTGAGGGCGGCAACTGTATAAGTGTGACATCACGACCATACAAAAGTCCTGCTAGTTATATAGTTTCTGAGTACAGGCTGTGAGAATTTCTAAGTGGATTGAGCTTTTTGATACTTTCACAGTATGTACGTAGCAACAGGTTCATAATTCAAAAGGTTATAGGTTACAGGACCACAGAATGAGTACTGTTACACTTTGAAAACATTCTGCTGATACTTTTGTACTTCTGCTGCTGCAGAAAATGACAGTATTTACAGTATACCCATCCCAAGACAATCTCATCCAAAACTACCATAGTCATCTACTGTGTCAACTCAGAAGTTGAAATAAGGAAGGAACGATGCAAAGTGTGCCGACACTTCATTTTACAGTTCTGCAAATTTCATGGTAAGTCGACGGTAATGACCGAGGCACATCGTCTTTGAAATGTGCCCCCAACAATTTTATTTTATTTTATTTTTTCACCAATTTGTATAATTTCAACAGATCTGTTCAACTTTGAAACAGTGTTCCCAAGAATATACTGGTACTAATTACCCACAGATACAACTTTATAATCAACAATTATGTGACTAATTTCCCATTTTAACCATTTAATTCCTTACTCGCTTACTAAGGACTAATAATGTCTTTATACCACTCAAGTTAAATGTCACTCTTCATATGATTTGTGACCAAAATTTCTAGAAACTAGAAAATTAAAATGTCATTATCAGCAGAAATTTCCTGGAAATATATTACAGCTACATGTTGAGGAAACTGTTCGTAATTCGGGGGTAATTTAAAATAATGTTTGGATGGTTATTATGATTTATGCAATGAGTGTGTATGTGGTTTTTTTTGCTTCCATAGGGGGATTATGGTGGCCCGCTGATGTGTCGTGCAGCCAGTGGCCTCGTGCAGGTGGGCATCATGAGTTACGGGAGTCCCATCGTTTGTGGTTGCGCCGGCCGACCTATCATCCACACCAAGGTGTCCAAGTATCTGGGCTTCATCAATGAATACATTCACCAGGTCTAAATTTCCAAGAAGCTAAAGCTGTCCAGTCAACTCACCTTCCAACCTGCCTTACTCTCTATAGTTTCTCTCTGTTGAACTGTCAGTCCATGTTTCCTTTATGCTGGTTTAACATGTACTCCGGTTTGTTCAACTAAATACTTTGCAACAAGGCTTTGAAGCATCAGTTTTAGTCCCTCTGTCTTTTGGAAAAATCTTGGTCAGCACAGGCACAACTGCGTGTCATTCTAATATTAAAGAGAGCACATGTTTACAAGAACCATCATCATCGTTCATAAACACAGAATATAGACACTGGGCCTTCCTGTCACACAAGTCTCATTGCATCTTTCCAATCATCTTAAGAATTCAGTGCATTTAAAATGCCATCATTATCTAGAAATTGGCATTTTGTGTGATTTTGGTCTTTAGAATGGATTAAGTTCCAAAAATGTTGGATCCTACAATTCAACACAATGTAACTCAGTAGTACCTCTTTCTATTCTCACACACCTGGTAAACACCCATGTCTTTCACACTCCTTGGCTTAAGTTTGAAATCCAGGCTTTGGCCGCAGATGTTGTGGGCACATTGGCAGGGAAGTCGTGGGTGCTGCAGGCTGTCCACCATTCATCCATCCAGAGACATGACAGGAATGACTTCTGTTCATTTTATTTTTTTAGTCTGGCTGTCAGCGTGTCACTTTTAAAAGTTGCACTTTGAATACGCTGAAACAGCAAGACTTCCACATTCAGATAAATCAAACAGTGGTAGTATATGTTCAATATTATAGCTCTGCTATGTGTGAGAATACGAAGTTCGTAGCTTTTCATGTTACTGATATTTAACCAGACTGCTGCCAATACTTGCTTTTCTCCAGAGGTAATTTCATCACAGTGATAAAAATGTTTCGGTGGAGCAGTTTAATATCTGTATTATTTATTAATGCTTGGTGAAATGGTGAAAACATCACAGCCAGTCAGTCGAGCAAGAAGCTGTTTTCCAAATGTGTTGATGTTAAACTGGAAGTTAATTAAGACCATTCAAAGTTGATACAGTTGCAATGAGTTGACACAATTGAATTGTCAGTGTTTAATTATGCAACTATGTATTCATTAGTTTTAATTTTTTTTATTGAGATCCCATTCCTTGTGTGTTGCATGAAATAAAGTCATGGAGAGTTCTGTGTATGTTCTTTAGGTAATAAGGTTTTTAGGGTTTCTGTTTCATACCCAAAACAAAAAATGTAGATTTATTTTACTGTTTAATTTTTCCGTCTCGAATTTCACTTTAATGGCCATTTTACTCATTGCCATGAAAAACATATATTTACAAACTGCAGCATGCCAACATGTTCTTCTTGAGCATGTTTTGCTCTGAAAAGCATGATAGGATCACTCTAGTAGTGTCTCTACAAAAAGGAGCTGACATAATGAAAATGAATTCATAGCCGCACAGGAAAAAAAGGTTTATAAAACTTTATCTTAACACATGACATCTGGTCATTCAAAATTCATTGTTTATGATGTGGCCTTGGCTCAGGTGAGATGACCCATGTTGCTGCCATTTTCCATATCTTAGTTTAACTAAGATATGGAAAATGTATTTTTTATGTATTAATATTTTGACATAACATTATTTAGCATTTGCATTTTGTATTTGCTTACTATAGCATAATTATAATTTGTAGGATTGCATTACTGTAATTATAGTTTGCATTTTATTTATGCATGTGTAATGTGCATGCACTGCACTGATCAGAAGGCAGGTTAACAGAGATGCATGGGAGAAAGGCCCGCGCTGAGCTATGACGTATGAGCTCGCGCACATCAGAAATGTGAATGCAGTGTGATTTGTGTATTTGGTGAGAATCTTCAGTAAAGGACGGAGCGAACACACTGTTTTCTACTGTCGTTAACCATAAACACGCGTATGAGACTCGTTCTTTCCGTCCAAGAGTGGTTAAATGTATGAATAAGTCAGGAACATTTTATTGGGAACTTTAGCCACTACAACCCACCTCACCCCGACTCACCCCAAAGGGGGTTTTGTCATCAGCTGCTGATCCTGCACTTTGGCAGGATTGAGCTGAAGGACTCATTGAAGGAGAAATGTTAACCCAACTTGAATGATGTGGAAAATCCAGGCACGTGTTTTCTGTATGTGTCAATAAAAACAAGACAATGCATGAAGGTTGGTGAGGGCTACCAGATGTATTCTTTAGTTAAAAAAAAAAAAAAAAGTTACTATGTTAGCAACAATTTCTTGATAAAGACAACATTTTGGGGTTTGATTCACGCCCCTGAAAACGTATCTTCTGAATATTCTGCCAAAGCTTGACAAGTTTAAGGTTTCTACACAAGAGATTTCTGGATTCATTTTTGTCACTGCTCTTTTCACAAGTGTAATGTAGGTGGAGAACAGGATTATCAACATCTACATAGGTATCCGATTACAGTTGTTGGTGTCTTCATTCACATCTGATCAGATCACACCCACACAGCAAGAACATTTAGTTTGGGATAAATTATACCTATAAGAGGATTTTCTTACAAACCTGGTTGCTGCCAATTTTGTCAAGAATATTTAATTTTATAGAGAAACACCGTTTTTAAAAAATATTTGCAGGGGCTTTAATTCAGAGAGGATTAACATCAGTTACTCATCTTTGAATTCAGCTGAGAAAATGGACATTTTTCCGCTATCTTCACAGGAAGACTCTCCTCTATCAAAAACCAAAAGAGAAGTCTCAACAGTGTTTTTGTTCTTGTATACATGCCGTCTCAAGCAACCTAGTCATCAGCACAGCCATGGTCATCTGTGTCACAAGATGTCTGCCATTTTTTGTCTTTTTCTGAAGGTAGCTGGACTTTATGCTTAGCTGGACTAAACACTTCCAAAGATAAATTTGATAAACGGCTTATTTACCTCAGTGACGAAAAAATCATCTTTCCCAAAATGTCAGCATCTCTTTGTACACTGTACGTACAATTATACAGGTAAGCAACTTCAAATACATTTCTGTTGGATTGTCTTGTCACTGAACAAGTCTTAGACAAGAGCAGATGGAGCACCACTATGATACCTTTTACCCGTTTTTCTCCCTCATGAGCTCAAGTTCATATCTGGATAGGCAGTGGTACTTCTCATTAAAAGGCACATACACAAGGCAAACCTTTACCCGAAATAAATAGGTTAACTTAAGGATTAAAATGCAACCACACCACTTGACCTTAAATGACAGAAATAAAACAAGCTATTTTCTCCAAGAATCTGGAAGTTACTGGATCTTTTTACTTTGGTGGCTCAGTAACAACTTTGCATAAAATAACATACAAACTCTTCATAAAATCTTTGTCTTTAAAATAAATGATGGAGTTAGAAAAACTTTCATTTTTGTCCCAACAGGGAAACAGAAAGAGAAAAGAAAAAACAAAACAAAAAAAACCCAAAAGAGCCAATCACCATCCTGAAACTGTTACTTTATGGATTAGGTCAGCTGATCAGAGTCCATCCACACCTCACCATCAGTGCCCTCCCGGAGGTTACTAAGCAGCTGTATGTCCTGACTGATCATTGGCTACCTCTACATGCACACACTAACTTTAACTTGAAGGCTCGAACTGCATCTCTCAGCTGCCAGAATAAAAAGATAAATAAAAAAACAGCTGTGATGAACATGTTCTGACTGAAATGTTGTGTGAACAATCAAAGGTGATGCGAGTATGGTGTGTGCATGTAGAAAGAGCCATAGTCGTGCTCATCGTGGCAGCTGTGTCTTGGATTGTTCCTGCAGCTCTGTTCTTGGATCTAGGAGAGGCTGAGGAGAGCTGCTGCTCTTCTTCGTCTCTGTAGCAGAGTCCTCCTTCTTCTCGTCTTGCTCAGCTTTCTGTTTCTCTGCCTTGGTCTTAAACCTCAGCCCGTGGCCTGTTAACCAAAGAACATACAGATTATTTTCAGTATTGGTTTGATCCCTTTTTAAGTCTGCAAAATATAGCAAAGCACACTTCAGGTCTTCGAAACTGCTTACTTAGCATGCTGTCACATCTAGCCTGCTTGTTTCAGTTCAAATGGACTCTGCTATGTCAAGCCTAAGTTTGACTGTTTCGTTCAGTTTGTCTCCGGGTGTCAATCAACGGAGGTGATGATTAAACAACTAGACTGAGACACCCTGAAAAGGAGGGAAAACCAGCACTAAACGTGAAATCTCCTGATCTTTATGACTGATTTACAGCCTGGATGTACACATAATTCTGTATAAAAACTGCACAATGTGTGTGTGTGTGTGTTTGAGTGTGCACTGACTTGGACAGTCTGCAACCTCCTTGTAGGCCTTCTTCTTACAGCAGCCTCGACACAGGTTGAAGACACATTTATTTCCCTGCAGTGAAAAATAAGTTGAACAAAGCAGAAAGCAACAAACAGAGAATTTCCTGCAAAGAACATCGGCAATGGAACTCCTCTTTGATTTCTACAACTTTACTTGACAAAAAATCATTACAGCTTCTTATTTTCATTGGTATTACACCGATATCTGCTTGACTGAGTGGGGCTCAGTGATGACAACTAACAGTAACGGTCAAAAGTTTCCATCCAACAATACGAGATGTGTGCATATGTGTAGTTTATGTACTGATATCATCTTTCTGATTTTTATTTTTTTATTTTATTTTATTTATTTATTTATTTAATTTAAAAAGTTTCCATCCATTTGTAAAGAGTATCTACAGTCCTGCTCACCATTATTGGCACCCATGAAGTTTAAGTACATAATGTGGAATATCTTCTGAAAAAAAATCAATCAAGTGAAACATTTCTTTTCTATAGAGAACTCGTGTTTGACACAAAAGAGCAAATGCTAAAAAACAATTTAAAACAATAAACAATGGGAGGAAAAAATAGAAAAACTTAAAGCTTTCTGTGTCACTGGTATTGGCACCCTTTGCTGTAAATCAGTATGGAAACACATTGTGACTCACCTGTGGTAAATCACAAATGAGAATCACCTGTGCCCATGTGACATGAATTAGCCAATGAATGATGACTTCCGTGTTTTAAAAAGCCATCTGTTATCCCCTGTTCCTTTGTCACAATGGTGAAGACAAAGGAGCTGTCTGAGGACATCAGAAGACATCAGCGATAATTAGCAAACACAAGACCTCCAAAGGGTATAAGGCCATCTCCAAAGACCTTGGTATCCCTGCTTCAACAGTGCGTAATGTTATTAAGAAGTTTGCCAAGCATGGAACTGTCAAGAACCTTCCTGGACGTGGGGGGGAAGAGAAAATTTGATGAGAGAAGTCTTCGAAGGTTGGTGCGAATGGTGGAAGAAACACCATGTCAAACATCCACAGACCTGAAGACCAACCTGGAACAGTCTGGGGTCATGGTTTCAACAAGTACCATACACCGCACACTAAACCGAACAGGGCTTCATGGGCGAAGGCCAAGGAAGACACCATTGCTGAGGAAAAGACATAAAAAGGAACGACTAATCTTTGCCAAAAAGTACCTGGACAAACCACAATCCTTCTGGGAAAATGTTGTGTGGGCAGATGAAACAAAAATAGAGCTTTTTGGCAATGCACACCAACAGTTTGTTTACAGACGGCGCAATGAAGCCTACAAGGAAAAGAACACCCTACCAACAGTTAAGCATGGTGGAGGATCCAAAATGCTGTGGGGCTGCTTTGCTGCATCTGGTACTGGAGGCCTTGACCATATCACAGGAATCATGAAATCAGAGAATTATCAAGAGGTTTAGAGCGAAATGTCCTACCCAGCGTAAGAAAACTTGGTTTGAGTCGAAGATCATGGGTCCTCCAGCAAGACAAAGACCCAAAGCAGGAACGGTTGAAAAGGAAAAAATGGACTGTTTTAAAATGGCCAGCAATGAGTCCTGATCTCAATCCGATTGAAAATCTTTTGGTATGAGCTAAAATCTGCCATTGGGGAAAAGAAACCTGCAAACGTTCAAGAGCTTGAACAATTTGCAAAGAAAGAGTGGGAGAAAAAACCAGCTGAAGAAGCTTATAGATGGCTACAAGAAACGTTTGGAGGCTGTCAACACTGCCAACGGGTGTGCAACCAAATATTAAAGAGGGGTGCCATTATTGCTGCACATGCTGTTTCTTCTTTGAAATAACAATATGTGAGTTGAAAAAACAATTTTCTTTGTTAAATTACTTTGGACCTCCAATTAAAAGATCCTGATGATATAAATTTGGTACATTTCCATTTATTTCTGAAGATAGTGTAGAGGTTATGCAAAAAATGAAGGGGTGCCAATAATGGTGAGCAGGACTGTATATCATGGCAGTCTTTAGTTCCAAACGCCTCTCCTTTTTCTGTGATGGAATGAGTGGAACACACACAACTCTGTCACAACAAACATTCATGAAGTTTGGTTCAGTAATTAATTTAGCATAGGTATTTTGAAAATGTGACCGAATCTGCTATATCGAAAATATACATACAGTAACTATGATGATCAGTTTTGGTGATTATAGAAAGTTGTGTGAATCAAATGTTCTTTGTAGCATGGCCTCCTAACTTCTTCTGACTGATAAAGATCGGGCTTGTTTGATACACCCATTAGACTCAGCCACAAACGCTACAATGGGAAAGTCTAAGGAGCTCAGCATTGATCTGACAGAACGCATTACTGACTTGAACAAGTCAGGAGAGTCACTTGGAGCCTTTTCAAAGCAGTTACAGGTCCCAAGATCAACTGTGCAAACAGCTGTTTGTAAGTATAAAGTGCATAGCACAATTGTGTCACTGCCATCAGGAAACACAAACTATCACCTGCTGCTGAGAGAAAACTGGTCAGGATGGTCAAGAGTCAACCAAAAACTACCAAAAAGTAAGTCTGTGATGAATTAGAAGCTGCTGGAAGACAGGTGTCAGTGTCCACAGTCAAGTGTGTTTTACATCAACATGGGCTGAGAGGCTGCCATACAAGAAAGAAGCCCTTGATCCAGACACACCTTAAAGCTTGACTGGTGTTTGCTGTTGGATCACATTGACAAAGAAAAACCCTTCTGGAGGAAAACTCTGTGGTCAGATGAATCAAAAATTGAGTTGTTTGGCCACAGTGAGCAGCAATATGTTTGGAGGAGAGAAGGTGAAGCCTTTAACCCCCAAAACACCAAACCTACTGTTAAGTGTGGTGGTGGATGTATTATGCTGTGGGGCTGTTTTGCTGCCAGTGGATCTGGTGCTCTAAAGAAAGTAAATGGAATAATAAAGGAGGAGGATTATCTCCAAATTCTTCAGGAAAACCTAAAATCATCAGCCAGAATCAGACATGAACCTTATGGAAAACATGTGGACTATACTGAAGAAAGTCCGTGAAAGGAAGCAGACAAATGTAGTGGAACCATTCTTCAAGAGGAATGGTTAAAAATTCAGTCAACTTCATGAATGTTTTTTGTGACAAAGAAGTATGCGTTCCACTCGTTCATCACAGAAAAATGAGAGCTGCAGAAACCATTGGACCTGAAGACTGCCATGATATCCATGTTATGTAAACTTTTCACCACGACTATGTGTGCATCAACACTATTTGGGTTCTTCAGTCACTGTTAATAAATCTTAAATCAATTACCTTTGGGTTCCCACACTGTTCACATTTGATGTACTTGGCTGTGGGAGAAAAGACGAGGGGCAACATGAGATTTCAGTAGTATTCTACTTGAATGTTTCAAGCGAGGAAGTGTGCAGTTGGAGACCGGCTGGACTCACGTTTCTGCTCGGGACAGAAGTTCTTGTTGGGGTTTCGGGATCTCTTCTTCTGCTTGTTTTTGGAGAGTGTGTCGGCTGTTCCATCCAAGTCCTCCAGTGCCCTCTTCTGACACACTGTCTTCTTCACCTCTGAACCCTGGCTGTTCCCGTTAGCAACTGGCTCCTTTGGCCTGTAAGGCATAGTCAGTAACATTACTACGTGAGGGAATTTTTTCCCTCTTCACTGGTGTCAATCACAGTTCAGTTACTGGGTACTCAGCTAAGAAATACCATGTGGCAAAATTAAATTTTCCGGCTTGCTGTGATACATCTCTCCATTAGACCTCTCTATCAAAGACTGTAGATTACCTTGCTGTGGAGTTGACATTCACTGTAACAATGTATGAGAATGATCTGAAACTGTGTCAGTGGAAAGATTAGAGAGAAAAACAACAGAGGTTGTGACTCACGCTGGTCTGACATACGGCTGGCAGATCCAGTGGGGAACGGCAGGCCGCTCTCCTTCTCTTCCATATCCTTTCCTTTGGCTATCTCCTCCTGTACACACACATACAGTACAGCTACTGGTACAGAGGACTGTCTACAGCAGGTGTCCTTCATCCTGTAAGTATTCCAGTCTCTGCATGTTTAAATAAGTATATATTTTGTCCACTACCTACACACCCATGCCTTGTCCCGGTTACACTCATTAAATGGCTTGTTGTCACTCTGACTTGCTGGATCTACAGGATTTAGAGGAGGACACCGCCATCTAGGGGATCTGATGTGTTTGTCATGTGTTGAACAGACGGTCCAATACCTAATTTAAACCTGGTATTGACATGCAGTCTACATCCTGATAATTTATTTGTATCAGGGAATTATGCATGTTAATACAAGATATACAGTAAAATAATATGTTCCAATAAGTGGATAGAACAATATTACAATATTTTACATCTTCCTGGTTTTGAAAGATAGCAGAGAGCTCTCTTCAGAAGACTCTGCAGGCACCATGAAGTTCTCAACAAGGGTCACATGAATCCAAGCTGGCACTAGTGCTACCAAACTCAACTCTGCTGGCACTGACTAGCCTTCTACAGTACGACTACTGTTAGTCAAGTTAGCAAGGATAACGAATATGCTGTTCAGACTTGGTATCAGCGTGCATCCTTAGTGACCTGATCACAAGTGGACAACTCAAGTACAGGTGTGAAATGTCCCCAAGATGATTTGAGGACCACGTTCAGAGGTGGTCTGGGCCATCGATGGACCTGCCTACTCAACTGACGTCCTCTGTGAAACAAGATGAAGAAGCCACACAACAACAGGCAGAATGGATCACACACCTGCCAGTGTTGGCAGCAGCTGTTTGTGAACACACTGTCCATTTCAACTGATCCAACCATTGAACTACTAACCACAATATTACCAGACTCCCTTAACAAATCTTCTAATTTTAAGAGGTGTTGAGTGAGGAGAAACTTAACAAACTTTGTGAAACAGCTACGACAAATTCTAAACCATTGGTGCCTTCTTGTAAATTCAGCATGAAATCAGAACATTAGAATTTGTCATAGCCGTTTCACAAAGTATGTTAAGTTTCTCTTCACTCAGAAGACAACATTTTATTGATGCTAAACATGTCAAACTTTACATAAAAAAACAAAACAGAAAAACACTCAAATTTTAGTTTTGAGTTGTTGAGTTAAGAGAAACTTGATAAACATTGTGAAAAGCTGTCTACACCAGATTCATAACTGGTTGGGGCCTTCTTGTAAAGTTGGCAAATATTCCACATGGTATTTCCTTTTTGTTTGACAAGAAATTTCTGTCTTTGTGTAGAACAGGGGTAGGCAACCATTGGCACACGGGAGCTTAACCAGTGGCACAGCAGCAATGAGTCTGCAAGAGAGTCTTGGAAATGTTGAATTGCCCTCTCAGCTGCATGCCAAAATACCTTTCTTTTTTCAGGTCAGGTGCAGCACCTCTATCATAAACTACTAAGAGATGTCTTTATCCTGATCCAGCTTGTCTGTTGGAAAAAGGTCTTATCAATTTTTAATGCTACATAAAGCAGACTAGCCATTGAATAATACTCAGACTGTCCAAATATGACTAGCTGACAGCTAAAGAGGCCGCAACACCTACCACAATCTTGTTTTTTAATGAAGGCAAATGCAATAGTGACTAAGTGCCTGCTTTTTGTCTTGCCTCTCTCCCTCCCCCTCTGGTGCTGCTGAGCATTGAGTCGAGACCAGTCAAATTCACTGTTTGCTCTTCCTCAGTCATGCATCTTTGCACCTGCTGTTTGTTGTTACCTGACAGCGCAGCCTCAGCTGCTTGCTGACATCGGCCAAACCTGCGAGGGTCTTCACCTTGGCCAAGTCCTCCCTCAGGTCGTGGTGAATCTGTAGCCTACAGACAGACAGACAGACAGAGAGACAGCTGCAAGGTTCAAGAGGTACAGCTACTACACAACTACATTACATGATGCATAATCTGATTGACACGACATTCCACATTAAAACATCTCCGCATCAGAAATGCTTACTGAATAGACACAACTACAGAATGTATCACAGGATAACTCCATACTGATGTAGACTGTGTAAATATGAATATTCATTTTTAAAAAGTGGCGGTGTGATGATATACAAGGACTAGAAATGTTTGCATTCACAGCAGCACATGCTGTTATTGTGCGGTTATTGTGCTTGCAAAGCTCATGGATCTAACAAGAGAAATCAGTATGAATGCATTCTACTTTCTCTCCATGTCATTGTATTGTTCTCTTTGAACATCAGAGGGCGCAATCATACTGCTCAAGAAGACAAAATCTTGTTACTATTTGGTATCATTAATGGTCATCATATTTTCATCAACCAACATTCAGCATATTTAAATTCTGTCATTAATTTAATACACAGTAGATTTTAATACCAGCGGCAGTTCCCATTTCCTTGCTGGATTGAAACTGCCTTCACACACAAACACATGAGGGACTCACAGGAAACGCTGCAGCATGTGATCCAGAATTACTGTTTGAAATGTGATCTAATTTACATCAGCCTCACTGTTCACTCTCCTAACACACACACACACACACACACACACACACACACACACACGGGGGGGGACATACGTGTGGTGCCAGAGCTTGAAGAGGTGGGCTCGTACATATGACAGGGTGCAAGGGGGATGTTGCTTCACCACCTCTAGATATTCCTCAGCCATCTCCCACACTGGGGGGCTGCGTCCCTCAAACAGTGCAGGGTTGTGGAGGTTCCCCTCTGAAAATAATCCAAAAAAAGCACACAGAATTCAGACACACTTCATATATAATTTTTTAAAAACCAAGGAGAAATGAATGTACTTAACAAAAACCAAATGAGACACTGTCTTCTTAACCTGCACTCATAACTCCCTGCACTCCTGTCTCTTGAATGCAGCGCTCCACATCACTCAGGTGCTGAATGTTGCCATTTGCAAACACTGGAATATTCACTGCCTTCCTGTAGCAAAACACAAGACAAACAGTTACTGAAAATATGTTGTGTTCCAGGATGAGGTTAATGTTGAACATTATCAGTAATTTGATTTTGATTTAGTATCAAAAATAAAGCATAAAAGAGCTGCAATTATTAGTTTGAGACCACTGGAAGAGCTGGACAATTGTTTATGTTGGATATAACATGCAGTGTGTGTGAAGGATTAAAACACAGTGCCTGGAGCTCACCGTACTGCCTTGATGTGCTCCCAGCTGGCGATACCCGTCATGGCTCCTTTCTGGTCTTTGGTTCTGCCGTGTACCGTCAACAGCTGAGGAGAGATGGGACAAAACCAAATTCACTGTTTCAGCACAGTCGCGAAGCAGTGGATTTCTGAACTAAATCAATGTGATCATACCTGACATCCAGCTTTCTCCAGCATCTGGGCATAGCGGACCGTCTTTTCCATCTCCTTGAACACACGGATCTTACACGTGATGGGCACAGAGAGCTTTTCATTGGCTAGCCTGACTGTAAAATAAGAGGGGAAATTTGTATTGTATTTGAGAAGGTTCAATTGTGATGATGTGTAAAAAAAAAATCAGAATAAAACATTAGGCGAATAACTGGGATCAAGTGGCAATACACTGATGCAAGAAATGTGAGGGGTTTTTCTATTTGTAGGTTTTGGAATTGACATATTAATCCCAGAGTCATACAATAAATTAAACTTACTCATTTTCTCTAACAACTCCCATTCGTCTTGTAGGAAAACTCCATAGTGCCCTTAGAAACAAGCATCACGGCAGGTTAGTTTCCTTTCACTTGGCCGTCTGCAAGGTCAGCTTCTTTTTTAAAACTAACACTGCGAGTTGTCAAAGTCAGAAATAAAGGGGTTCATCTCTCAAAGAAGTGTGCGTACCTCTCTTAGCAATCATCTGCGGACAGCCCAGGTTGAGGTCGATAGCATCGCAGTAGTCCTGGGCCAGCAGAGCCGCCTGAATGAACACCTCTGGATCATTGGCACAAAACTGACACACAGGGAATGCAACACTGTGATATGCTGGCAATACGTGTGGAATGCACGGTGTCAATTTACATAACTTGCCTTGTGACTGCACAAGATAATGGACAAGCTGGGGAACTACCAGCAGCACTACAGTTTGGCCTCATTAACAATCTGTGGATAAGTCTGCCTGTGTGGATCCTCACCTGTGTGATGAGAGGTCTGTCCTCTTCACACACCTCATTGTAAAGGTTTTCCCTCCTGTAGTTGGCATCACGAACAAACACCTGAGCATGCAGCATGGGGGTGTAGCAGAGCTGAGCACCGTGCCGGCGGCTCAGCAGGCGCCAGGCCAGCTCGCTCTGGTCCACCATGGGAGCCACCACAAAGCTTGCTTCTTTCAGGGTCCTCCTCCAGAACTCAAAGCCCTGGAGCTTGGCCATCACAGCTGAATAAAGAAAGGGTTTCCATCAAATAAAGTGTGAAAGATTAACAACCTTTAACACCCTTCCGAGACTGAGGATGTTCCCCGACACTGTAAGGAATTTCTTGTGGAGTTTGGTATTTAGGCTCTCTTTCCAACCTTATCATAAGCCATCTATGGTCATTCCATGCTAACTCAGCCAAAATGCAGAACTTTTCCGAGTTCATGTTATGGAATTCTCAATTCTCATTAAATAAATTTCAGAATTCTAGTGATTCTGTGTATTCTGAACCTCACCATCCGCTTATTTTTGCATCACAATTTGTCCTGATCATCCAAGAGACCCTCAGGAAACTTGGAAACATGTATTCATTTTAATAGTTGTTGCTGAATGGTTACAGTGATCAAATCAATAACAGGAAGTCTTTTACCATAATGAATAATCTGTCATTTTCAAAGTCATATCTCTACTAGTTTTCCCCAGATTCTGTGCAGTATTAATGTAGTTCTGTCACATCAATATCAACTCTCACAAGGAAGAAGTTGAATTTTCTTGAAACTTTAGTATGTGAAAGTCTTTGTATTACTGCAACATCATTTATAATTATTTGAATAAGCTAATTCTTTGCGCTTTACACTGGCTGTAATGTTACATTCAATGATTTGATTTTATCAGTTGATATTTACACTGTGTTGACTTCAAGGCTTCTATCTGTGTGGTATAGAAGCCTTGAAGTCACCACGGTGTAAATATCTACCGACAAAATCAAATTCTTGAAATACACATATTGAGCCTGTTTTTCACTTGCTCTGAACACTTTTAAGTTACAGCTTGTAATAGTTTAATTAGTTGCAGACTGTGATGTCATCCTGTTCTGTGAGTCTAGACAACATATTCATCTTAGTTCCTACTAAGTAGGTGTTAGCCCAGCAGTGAACACATGAACTGGCCCCATGTGACATTACAGAAAGTTACTGCGAAGTGGCCACCAGTTAAATACTGAAGTAATAACCATATTTTTAACTGAGCGATTAAAGCCACTTATTCGTGTACAGACTAAACTGAAATTCTAAAGCTGTCGACGACTTAAAGCAGACTCCAAACTGGAACTAATTACACACCTGAAACACTGTAGCTTAACTAGCTACATTGCAAGCTCAGTCAATTTTTCATTTGCAAGCAGGAGTAAACTGGACAATTCCATTTTTGTCGCTTTCGAGTGTTTCTGATTTGAACTGCGTCTCTCTGCCTGATAAGTCATTAACATTTAACGCTAACTAGTCAGCTGTGTCTGTGTTGCACTGTGATGTAGCGAGCGAAGCTAACTGCAGTCCGCTGACATGATGCAGCACACAACTACAACCAGTTTGACAGAAGATGTATCACAGCTGTTTCTCTGGGAGCACCATGCGCTGCTCTGGTCATCTACTAACTGTACTCGAAATGATATGTATATTTAGTCAGTTGTTTCACCTGTAATACAATGAGATGAGTATTGAGTAGTAATGAGTATTCCTGGCGCAGCACTTTCCAAATGTGTGCAACAACGAAATGTCACCGGTGGGAAGCGTTTCCTGTGGCCTCTTCTTCTGTTGGTGATAATGACTGGAATCTAACGTGCTGTATGGTATTAGCGCCCTCTTCTTCTTCTTTTTCTTCTTCTCCTCTAATTTAATGGCTACCCTATTCTGTTGTGGTGTTCGGAGCGCAGGGTAGAGTAGTGGTGGAAAAAAAAAATTCACAACTCCAACCATGTAAATGTGTCAGGATTTGAAATGCGCACACATTTTATGTCATATTATTTGATTATTAATGCTAATGTGGCAGCAATTTACTGTTGTAGTTGTTCTACTGGAGCTTTTTAGCTACAACTGACAATGATGGAACGTAAGTAGGCTACTGTCAGCCTACTTCAGTACAAGAGTGAGGTATTTGTGCTTTATTCGAGTATTTTCATTTTCTGCTACTTCATACTCCCCCTTGACGACATCCAGAGGCAAATATTATACATTTACTTCGCTAGATGTATTAGATACTAGCCAATAGAATACAGTATGCAATATGCAGTATACATTATGTAGTATACAGTATGCAGTAGCTATACAGTATGCAATATGCAGTATACACTATGCAGTATACAGTATACATACATGTACATATATGTAACATTTTACTTTTACTTGTACTTTTGATACTTATTGCCAGAAAACATCAGTTCATCTTATATCAGATAGTTTAATACTTTTACTGAAGCACTATTTGTACAGGTGAGTTTCACTTTTACGAAAGTAATATTTACTTCTACTCAAGTATGACTGTTGTGTACTTTTTACAACACTGACTGTTGGCCACTTTAATCTGTGACAATACAAGTATGTTTTAAAATGTTAATTTCAGCATCACATGGAGACGCTCAGGCTGAATACGGGTATACTTCCAAACTTCAGTTGATTACAGGTCTTGAGTATTAATTACACCACCACTGGTGATAACTGACAGTTTATGAACAACACATTGTGCTTCAAAAGTTATTACTCTTACATCTTTGACAAAGAAGTGGTTGAGATAAATTGCATGACCGTGGGCGTCATGGATCTATCACTGAAAACATTGCGTAAGGCTGTATTGGCTTTGTGTTTGTCTTTACTCACCATCATCTACTGCCTGACAGCAACATGATCCGAAATACTCCTGTGATTACTTTATAAAGTAAGTAATGATACAAAACACGTTGTTACATGTTTACACTCAAGACAGTAAATCATTTGGATGCATTTTGTCCTCCTTCAGAATACATTTGTTTTTCTTCACAATGGACACAAAATTTTGTAAAAATAAAGCAAATGTCTTCAGTGTGTTTCAAGTGATATCAGTAACAAAGTGAAAGAAAGTTACTTAACAGGGGTGTGGGCCCATTTGAACGTTAATGTTCAACACTTAAACACACTTTATGAAATCAAACATATAGGATATAAATCCAGAACATCATCGTTATAGCAGCTGCATGGTTTGTAAATGAGGCTCAGATGTGAGGTTTTCAGATTCAACTCTGAACCACTGTTCGACTGTTCAACTGCAGTTTAATCACACATAGACACACTCAAATCACAGTGAGCCACGTTTTTATAAGAAAACAAGAAATTCATATGGAGGAGAGCATGGTATTCAGCAAAATACACTGTCTTACATTTTGAATTATATATTCTCAAATGTCTGAAAATAACACACCAAAAATAATATTTAATGAGCTGCATATAGAAGCATTAAAAGATTATCTAAATAAATCTAAAAAATAACAGGTATTTGGTGGATTGTTAAAGAATCACACCATTGATTTTGTAGAATGTCCTGCTGACTAGCTTCTCTGATAACCGATAAAATGAAGAGTCCCTCTCCTCAGCAGAGTGAGACCTCACATCAAATCTCACTCACTGTAGAAATGCTCCATCACCATGGATACTGATCGATGCATCAGTCACCCAGCTGTTGTGTTATATTATGTGCTGTTTCCCTGCAACCAACAACAGTGTGTGTTCTAAGAAATCAAATCAAATCAAATCAAATCAATTAAATTTGATTTATATAGCCCAAAATCGCAATCACATTGCCTCAGTGGGCTTTACAATCTGTACAGTGAACGGCATCCTCTGTCCTTAGACCCTCGATTCGAGTGTGGAAAAACTTGCCATGTTGATGGAGAAAAAAAGACCCTTTTAACTGGGTAGCCACAGAGGAGGGATCCCTCTCCCAGGACGGACAGACATGCAATAGATGTTGCATGTACAGAAAAGAACAACAGAATCACAGTTTACAAGTTGCATTGACAGAATATCTGATACAAATGATAATATATTTAAAGTGTGTGGATCCAGGAGGCAACTGAGCAGGGTGAGGCATCGCCAAGTGGTGCCCTGAGCCACCCAACCTCCTGTCCACCCTGGTGACCTGGAAGATGGCAGGCCACACACATTAGCAGTAAAACAGAAAAGATCAGAGTGAAGAGGCATCAAATTTTACAGAAATACAGATATACGGAGATAAAACAGAGGAGAGCAATGTTCCAGCGGATCCCAGGGTGTGACGATCCATAAGCATCAATATGTGAGGCAGCAGGAGCCAGGAGAGGTAGATGGTCCTAGGGGCCCGTGATCATCAGAAGGCGGCCTGAATGAAAAGAGAGGAGGAGGAGGAAGAGGAGGAAGCTATAGAGAGTGTAGAGAGTGACACAGCTTGCAGCTTATGGGAACAGAAAACAAAAAAAAAGTTAGAGAAATTTGATGTTAATCAGAATAAACAGATTGTTGCTCGTCGGCAGGACAAATCTAATAGGTAAGTCATTGAGACTGAGACTGACCCACTGAAGAAGCTAGCAATCGACATCAAGGACTAATTAAAGGCTAAGTCAAAGAAGTGAGCTTTGAGTTTAGATTTAAAGGCATCAGCCCTGCAGCCAGCTGACTTCTTCATAACCCTAGGAACCATCAGGAGCCCTGAATTTTGAGAGCGTAATGCACGAGTTGGAATATATGGTGTAATGAGATCTGACATGTACGGCGGGGCGAGGCCATGTACAGTTTGTGTATGTCATCAGCAGCACCTTAAAGTCTGATCTAATATGTATTGGGAGCCAGTGCAGTGACGCTAGGATTGGTGTAACATGATCAAACCTTCTTGTACGTGTTAAGACTCTAGCTGCAGCATTCTGAACTATCTGAAGACTTTTAGTGCTCTCACGCGGAAGACCCGAAAATAAGGCATTGCACCATCAAGCCTAGACGAAACAAAGGCATGACTCAGGATCTCTGCGTCAGCCGTGGACAGCTATATTGCGCAGGTGGTAGAAAGCGATCTTGGTAATTTCTTTGATGTGCTGATCTAAAGAGAGGGTAGAATCAAAAGTAACACCTAGATTCTTGACAGTTGAACTTTGAGAGATAACACAGTTGTCAAGAGTTACTGTCAACTGATCAAAGTAGTGTCTCTGTCTAGCGGGGGCGGTGACCAGCATCTCAGTTTTATCCGAATTCAGGAGCAGGAAGTTTTCTGACATCCATTTCTTCACCGCGTACAAGCAGGTCTCTCATTTCGTGATTTGAGATTTATCATCAGCTTTTATGGGCACATACAGCTGAGTGTCGTCATGAGTGATGAATTATAAATATTTAACATTGTAGGTCCCAGTGCTGGACATAGATCCTTAAACAGCTTTGCCGGAAGGGTAGTTGGTTTTGAGAATGAGACACTTTTAGACAATATAGAAATCATTTGCATTAAAGGGTGCACAGCTCACAGACTGTGGTTTTTGAGTAAGTTTAGCCACGGTCTCGAAGAGAAATCTAGGATTGTGTTTATTATTGTTTATTAGGCCAGAGAAATATGCTGTTCCAGCAGTATTAACAGCATCTGCACCTGCTTGAGATCTCGGGTTCCATCAGTAAACCAGGGAGTAGATTTCTTTGGTCGTCTTGTCGTGGTAGAGACAGGTGCCACAGAATCAAGGAGAGAAACAAGTATTGAGTTGACTTCATTAGTGAATTTTTCCACAGGTTTTGTCACAATCACAAAAGGATCCAAGATCAAGACCAGTTTTTCACTGAGTGTCGATATGATTGTCGGGCTGATATGATGAGAAGTAAAAAGATTTGTGTCACCGGTACAGGGACAGGCCAATGACGCTTCAAATGTAACAAGAAAGTGGTCCGACATGGCAGAACAGACAGAAACAACATTCAGGGCTGACACATCTAATCCATGGGAAAGGATCAAGTCCAGAGTTCTACCACTGGAATGAGGAGGTTCATGAACAAGCTGAATGAAGCCAGAAATATCAAGAAGTCCCACAAAAGCTTTACTTAGAGGGTCTTATCTGAACGAGTCACAAGATCTGCGAGAAATTCACCGAATTCTTCTAGGAATTGGGAGTAAGGCCCTGGAGGTCTGTAGATTACCACTAGGTGAAAGCGTGTTCCCTGGACACGTATTAGGTTTCAGCCATGTTTCACATAAGCCAATCATGTCCAGCTCATGCTCAGTAATCAAATCAGTAATCAATGCTAATGAAGCCAAATTTGAGGGTTTTAAGCTCATCGGAGAGGCAGTTTCCAGTGACCGGCCGTTCAGTGGAGAGAAATAAATAAATAATGTGTACCTGTAACGTAATGACAACAAATCTATTGAATTAACAGACCAAATGACTTCTGCCCTTCTCATTCTTACTTCGTTACATGCTCTCTGAGGAGAGTGTAAGGAAGAACTAGAAAAGGTTAATGTGCATGATCAAAATAACATGTCATGGAGCAGTCAGAGAGAATTTAAGTTTCCTTCATTCTTTTCAAGCTGCCACTTAAAGTCTCTATACGAGATGAACTTGATGATCTGATTTTTTAAGCAGCTTAGAAACCACTGCTGTAAACACTGTATGCTCCAGTGTCAGTATGGAGAATTCCTTAAACACCAAAAGGATTAATAACGTATTTATTTTTGTGCCACTTGCAGACAGTGGAATCAGCCGGAAACACAACACTAATACATTATCACCATATAATGTGATGTGTCAAATATGTTGTTCATTTGGAGTTTTGTATGGCCACCCAAGGAATAAAAAAAAAAAAATGTACCTCTTTTAGCTCTGGTTTGGTTACTACAAGCTCCCGGGAGGAATATTTAGTCTCTTAAGCTGCTAAATACTCTGTTATGTTCGCCAGCTGGTGGCCAACTGTTTTACATAGCCTGTTCCAGGCATGGATGTATTAAGGGAAATCTGGACGCTCCATCGCAGGCAAAGTCCCATTCATTACTATGAAAGCTTTTGGTGCCACTCTGGAACCGCTCTGGTCGAAAGGAGGTAACAAGCCAAAAAGTTTGACTTCCTGGGTTTAAATCATTGTACAGCCTCGTTGTAAATAAGGTACAAAGACAGATGTCATCGTTGCTCCTCCTCTGAGCCAGCAGCAGAGGTAGTAACAGGGCCAAACTAACTCATGTGTAAAAAGAGTAAGTCTGAAAGGCAGCTCATTATGTGTGTGCCTCACAGCCGTGGAGTTTAAAAGCAGCTAGCAGCTCTTAAGACTTTTAGAAGAAGAGCAGCAACTGAAAATGTCCGTAAACGTTCCAGGTTCACAAGGTCCAGGAGCTCCTGACCCTCTGAGCAGAGGGTGACATCAACTACCGTACAACACGGACAGTAAGTGATTGCCATGTTATACCATTGTTTGGAAAGTGTAGGACGAAAGACATGATGACATCTTGTGAAAAGGGCTCTGAGAGTGAACCAGAACAGTTCAGATGTGGGCCCTGAAGGCAAAACGATGAGCTGAAAGATGTAGAAGGGAATAACAGCTTTGGATGATAATTTTCTGTGGATTTGTCGGCACAAGCATGGATCCATTAATAATATAAAACTATTTATTAGTGCAGTCTTGAAAATACCTAATGATTAAGGACACAAGTACAGTATGTTAAAGGGCGCCTGGTATCACGACAGCCTACCAAAACCTGATGCATTGCTAGTAGTATGGATTATGACTGATTATTAATTATTCCTATCCCTATTACTTGAAGGGAAAAACAGTGATTTTAAAACCTCGATCTTCCGTTTGTGACCACTTATCATTCCACCATTTGTTGGCTCCAATTACATTTTAAACAGCAACAACATCTATGAAACTAAGCACGAGCGAAGTTGTAAATCAACTAAATTTGCTTTTAATATTCTCGTTCACTGATACACACACACAAACAGTACAGACAATACAAAGCATGAAGGCCACATGAGAGTCATCTAATAGTCAGTTTAGTGAAAGATCCTCAAAGTCCATTTTTGCTGCTCTAACGGTAACACGTGCTGTGGTCTGCCTTTCTTGGGCAACTCTTAGACCACAATGTGAACTTCATGCTTTTCTGGGAAAAAAATGTCAATTCTTAACTCACATAAGCTTGATGTCAACAGTAAACTGTGGTCACAGGTATACATGTCAATGCTCTTCAAAGGCACAGCCTGTCGAGTGAGGGTGTATCTCAAAGACTGTAAATATCTCATGGAACACAGTGATGAAAAGCGTAACACAGATGTGGGGATTTTTTAGGCTCTGCTTATAATCCAAGAGGGAATTACACTGCTACCACGAGACCAAGAACAATCTTCAAGCAACTGCAACATTAACATCCCACGCATGTAGCAACCATTTGATACTGATACGACACAGAGCACTTCTCACTTCAGCATCTAACCCGCCTCACCTGTGACACGGACCGTAAGAGAGGATACTTACACTGTGATAACACCAGGTGGTCAGGGGAGAATGAGCCTTTCATGCTGTTTCACAGCGAGCCTTAACCAATTTAAGCAAACTCATTTTCCTACTTACACAGCTGAGCTCTTTGACTCTTCATAACACGCTGTAAGAAAAAAGCAGCCTTTTGTTTTTAAAGGAGAAGGCTGGCCTGATTTTAATATTTATTTACTGCCAACAAATCCAATGAAAAGACTTGCAATGTTTTAGTCCATCCCTCAATACTTGCTCTGGGAGACTGGGATATATACAAACTATTGTTATGATGAAACCCAGTTTGCCAACCATAATATAGCCACCTATTTACGAGAATATATTTGTTGGAAATGTTGACTGAATGTAACCTTTTAGGTGAACTGCTCCTTTAACTGGTGACCAGGCCTTTAGTGGGATAAATTGATTGTTGGTTTATATATTTTTTTGTGTGTTTTTTTGACAGGAACAACACATTTATTACACTAGATGATTAAAAGAAGTTTGTGATTGTACTCATGATGTTTTCATGGGATTTGTTGACACTAAGAATATAGAATATCATCACAATCGTCCTTTACCTTTATTTGCTGGTGACTACATCAAAATAAAGCTTTTGACTTCTGTTATAAACGCTATAGACAAGGCAGTGCGGAGTAACTGAGTTCTTCCAGTAGACACTATGAACCACCACATTTTAAAACATCCAGTGACAAAACATTGCTATTATTTCATACGGCAGTGACACCTATCATCCCTCCCACCCAAGCCCCCGCAAAGGATACACAGAAAGACCTGGATTAAACACTGAATGATGAAGACGGCACAACAAACCAATGGGGTGCTCATCAGAACACTCTGAAGTACACTTCATCCTGCCCAAGGGTTATTTGAAAAAAAAATGGATTGAGTATTGGCGGCAGGTAAAATCTCATCCAGCGCTCTCCATCCTGCTCACAGGCATGTTTCAGGACTGGTGGCCATGTCACCATTTTGTTGTGGCTCTTTCAAGAACCGCTCCACTTCCTGTGAGTCCACTGTTAAACTCTCTGGCCTGACCTCCTCTACTTCCTCGTTGACTGTCACCTTCTCCTCCTTTAAATTCTTTATCATCTCCTTCTCCTTCTCTTGCTCCTCTCTTGCTCCTTTCTCCTCCTCGTCATGCATCTCTGCAGGTTTGATGCCCACGTCTGTCTTGGCCTCATCAGTCACTGTGGTATTTTCAAGCTTGTCTGCTGGTGTTGATGATTTCTTTCTGATACACAGGAAGTTACAAGTAGCCAGGACCACAGCTGAGAGGACCACCTCACATCCTGCCAGCAGGAAGACATACATGTAGTTCTTGGTGGCGTCAAGAAGTCGTCCTGAGGCAGAGGAAAGAGAAACAGAGACACAGATGAGAGGATAAAATCATTCAAGTCTGATACGAACCATGTAACCACATTGTCCTTGGTGATGTTCCAGCTGGATACCAATGAAGTCTCTCATCTCTCTCTCATAATGTACACAAAGTCATATTTTGTAAAAGTAAAAGTCACCCATACAAGTACTTCTTGAGTGAAAGTCAATCAGTATCAAATATATCAGATATTAAATGTACTTCAGTATCAAAAGTCATTTTCTGGCAATAAATGTAGTTAAGTGTCAAAGGTACAGGTAAAAGTAACTAAAGATACATGCAGTATATCAACTGTGTGTATGTAGACACTGTGTTAAAATCTGACTGCAGATATATGAAAATAATTTAACAGATGTACTTGAGTAAATGTACTTAGTTACATTCCATCACTGCAAATAAAGGCAAGTTAGCCCCGAAATCAGATTGATATTTCCATGGACATAGGATTAGTGCATGTCCCCACCAATATCCAATGAGTGATAAATTGTCCCCTGCAATAGTTTGCTACACAAACAGTTAACAGATCTTGTTCTCTACTAGTCCTGCCTCCAGAAACCAGTATCGCTGAGGGATTGGCTTTGCGTTTTCTTGCTAACGTGGGACAGGCTGGCTCATGAATGTGGGCTGGCTGCAGTACCTAGCTACATCCTCGTTGACTTAATTTGCCCCAAAGCTGTTCTGTGCACCCGGGGATAAATAGCACATATAGAACATATCATATTGATTCAGTCACAAGTCACAGTAGCCTACATTGGTGACATGCTCTATCCAAATCAGTCGGATGACGCAACAGCACATTCCTAGATAAACGTGGATTTATGTCAAAATCTTTATTTTTGGTAATTTGGGGGGTTTGGTTGATTTTAAGTAAGTGTTGACTTTAAGAATATGAAACAGACAACACATTTATTTTAGAATTTATTATTAATTTATTATTTTAGCATTTCTGAAGCTTGTAAAGGTAAATCATTATCAACTCCCTTGCACTCTGTCTCCCTGAGATTATGAATGAAACTAGTACTTGTTATAGTTGACGACTGCACTATGAAGTCTCTGTTAAACTGCCTTCTTGATGGTCATTGCCCTTCAAAAATATAAAATGAAAAATGAAACTTTTAGTGGTGTTTGACTGTTGAGCTTTGCTTTTTGCTTATGGCCCTGTAGACTCATTTGTTCTGAGCTTGGTTCATTAAGGCTTGTGACAGTGGTTATTTAACTTGTGTAATGACTCTCTTTCTGCCCTTGTGGTACCAGCAGACACCTAGAAACCTCCCAATAGAACACACTTTGGAAACGCATCGCACTTCAATATCTGTGATGTCTTTTGTCCTAACCATCAAAACCAAACCTACATCCTTGAATATTTCTCTTAAATCAGTCCTGTCCACTCCAGATGGAGACCATGAGGCCTGCTAGAAGTTTAGCATTGAGCTTGCTGCACAGAACCAGGGGAGAAATTTACCTTCAGTGCTTTTTGGTTAATGTTGTGAATAGGTCTATTTTAACCCAAACCATGACCTTTTCCTAAACCTAACCAAGTAGTTTGTTGTTGTGTTGTGTAAACCCTAACCAAATTGGACAAAAAAATGAAAATAGTAAGTCATCATTGACTTTTGCTGTCACAAGGTGGATCTTAACTAATATGAACCTTCATCTCTGAAAAATGTTGGTTTAGTTTCTGTCTGCTCTTACATGTAAACCTAAATGATATGATGTGGCCTGTTAGCAGCCGGTATAGCTTTAAGACTTGGAGATAACAAAGTCCCTACATATATCAACAAATCATGTCGCTAGTACAACCTGAGCCACAACAATAAAAAAGAAAGGCTTACTATCAGTAAAACCTTTACATTAAATTAGGCACTGTAGTCCAACATGTTCATGTTGTAGTTTCTGTGATTACTGACCTGCACCAGGAGGCCCCACCAGCACACAAATGGCCTCCATGAGCAGGACCAGGCCAATGGCACTGGAGAACTTCTCAGTACCAACTATTGCCATGAGAACCTCGAACTGCAGCGCACCCACCATACCATAGGAGACACCAAAGAAGATGCAGAAGACCACTAGCGATGCATAGTCCTTGGCCTGGGAACAAGTATGAAATTAATTGTAAAGGAAGAGCGAAACCAAGGTTTTACATCAGGAGACTACACTTTTCATCCCAGTTCCTAATGTGCAAGCAATCACTCACCTGTGATCCGATGAGGTCAGTGATTCCATTGAAGATCAAAGCAAAGCTGAAGAGGTAGACACAACGAGGCCGCACCCATTTCAGTCCGGCGATCACACCGCACGTGGGCCGTGCAAAAATGTCAATGAAGCCCAGGATAGTGAGCAGCAGAGCTGATTTGGTGTCCTCATTCCCAAGCTCCTTAGCATAGCTCACAACAAACACAGGAGGCACAAACAGCCCCAGCACCATGATGGACGCCGCCACCGTGTAGATGAGAAACCCACAGTCTTTAAAAACAGAGAAGTCCAACAGTTTGGCTTTAGGCTTCTTCTTCTTCTCTGCCCCCTCTGTTCCTTCCTCTTTGTCTTGCTCCAGGTCCGCAGCCTTAAGCGTCTTGGGGGCCACCAGAGGTTTCATGAGGGCCGCACACACACAACAGTTGAGTAGAATGCCACCCAAGATGAGGAAGCCCCCCCTCCATCCGTACTGGTACTGGAGGACCTGGCCCAGTGGTGAGAGGCAGCACAGGGCCACAGGGCTTCCTGCTGCTGATAGCCCATTGGCCAGAGGCCGCTTCTCACTAAAGTAGCGGTTGAGCATAATTAGAGATGGTTGGAAGTTCAGGGCTAACCCCAAACCTGCAGGAGAGGAAACAGAGTTGCTAACATTCTTATACTTTCTTTATGTAAGCATACATTCAGCCATCAAACACCGGATCTATTGTGTTGCAAATAGGGATTTGTAAGGTCACCCAAAGTTTACCATCTTTACAATAATCTACTGGAGGGTGGGAAAGTCAGACCTGTAACAACTCCAGCAGAGAGGTAGATGTGGATGATGCTGGTGGAGAAGGAGGCCAGGATCATTCCCAGAGATGCAAAGAGGCCGCCTACCATCATCACTGGACGACATCCAAAGCGGTTAACCAGCACACTGCACAGAGGACCTGGATAAAAAGTAATGCACTGAGTCAGGCAGTGTGTCTGAGTGGCCTGGAGCATGTACACTAGACAGCTTTGGAGATTTTAGAAGCTCGAACGATGAAGTTGATATCTTTTCATCTGACTTGTGGTCAGGCAGCAAACAAGCGCTTTTGAAGTTCACTGTTGTTTCTTTAACCATGTTAAAATATCCCTCAGAGAACTAGAATGGAGAACATACCTCCACCAAGGCCCAACAATCTTGTATCACTCTACCTTTAAACCAGCCATAACTGCTCAATCAGAACTTAAGCTTCTTCCTCTAAAACAAAAATGTTACATGTGCTCACGTAAGCTTCAACCATTTGATTTCAACCAATAAAGTGAGCTGTCTAACATCAATCAATCTTCAACTTTAAGTGGTGAGCGAGTGGCACAGAGCACAGACTTAATGTCAGAAAGATTCCACTGGAGCGCAGTGTTTCACTCATCACTTGTTAAAATAGTAAAAGTTATTTAAAGTTTAAAATTAGTAAAGTGAATGAATACAGTCAGTAGAAAGTCCTCAGAAATATGGTGAGACAGATAAAGACCATTAACAAAACAAGCATATCTAAGAGATTCATGTCGTTCAGAGTGGCTTATTCTCAAATAAAAACTGGACATTTATTTAACTTTAGATATGAAGATGCAGACCATAATATAATCACCATCTTGTTGATGTTGTTTACAGTCGCTTCATGCTTGTTTCAACCGGCTGTATGCGTGTTACACTGTATGCACTGTACAATCTGCAGCCTACCTGTGCCATAGAGCATGGCCAGCAGTATAGAGGAGATCCAGGCAGTGTCGCTGTATCCCACCCCAAACTCCCTGATCAGCTCTTTGAAAAAGACACTGACTGCTTTAGGGAATGCGTAGGAGAAGCCAGTGATGACAAAACAGCCTGAAAGCACCGCCCAGCCCCAACCTCCATCTGGAGCCTTCACCCCTCCTGCAGCCGTGTCCACTGCCACACCTCCCATGATGCTCTGGGGCTGTTTTTGAAAAGAGGCAGACAGAGAAGCTGGAGGAAAAATGAAAATGACAACAAGCAGTTGGATCAACTTTCACTGTACATCTAATCTAATGATGCACCGTGAATAAAGGCCACCAGCAATTAGACTGCTCCCATATTGAATGTACATAGCCAGACTGAATATGTCTAGCATAAACATTACAATATCATTTTTAATTTAGCTGTGACATAATTATAATAATGTTGAACTGCTAGAAACCCTTAAAGCTTCAGCTCTATTAGCGCTAAGCAGCATTTGACACTTTTTTGGCCCCTTGAAAGTGCAATATGTACTAACACACACCCAGCCACAGTCTGTTCACCTGCTGCCATCTGACAAAAGATACAGAAATAGAAGTAGAAGCTGTCATACCACCAGACTACAGAGCAGCTTCTTTCCCTGGACTGTGAGACTGCCGAACTCATCATCAACGCTCCATTTTATAAGAAATTGTTCTGTTTTGTTCTTTTTCTGTGAATGTTGTGCAAAGGACTCAAAAATCGTTTTGTTTTTAAACCCTTGTGTTTTAAAACCACCTGTCACACCACCTGTCAAATGAATAGGGGGCAGCATGTCACCAGAGTAACCACCAACAGCTGCTACCTGTAACTGCCATTAGCTAGTTGGCTCAGTTAGCTGTGTAGCTAGCAGTCCTATTAACTGCTGAGTCTGGCCGGACTGGAAGCTAGGAGCACCGGAGCAGTGTTGGTGTTGTTATAATTGCTAGCACAGGAGCATTGGACTGCAAGAGGAGATAAAGATTACAGCCAACAGTGACGTTAGTTACGTTGTCTCACTGAACGCTCACCAAAACCCGTGACTTAATCATTGTAGCGTTGCTCACCGAACTGACCAACTCTCCTTTCACATAACTGCAGTTGTCAATGTGACCAGATTTATTGTGTTTTTCATCTTTTTTAATACCTTTTCTAGGCTGCTGTGACGGCCATGTTGGTGTTGGTGATGTGTGTTGAGTGAGACGATGTAGTTCACTGAGCGCTTTGACACAAAAGTACATGAGATTTTACTTTACCTACAACAAACAGAGACTTTCTTGACTTGGAAAATTATCTTTTTAATTCACACACATTATATGTGTGAATCTCGGCACAATTTAAAGATGATCAAAACATTTATTTGTCTCTCCCCATTTTTTTCTGAAATAAGGTCACATGATGGTCCATCGGAAGGGCCGTGACTTCAGATCTCTTTGCTGGGGGTAACCGGTGCCAGAATGGGCAGAGACACAGCGGGCTCAGGCAGGGACATGAGAAGCATGAAGTGGGAGAGGAGTGAGATGGAGGTCAGGTATCAGTCAGCGGCCACCTTCAGAAGACGGAGCTGTTCTGTTGGATTACCTTACAGGCCATAGATAACTAAGGTTGAGACTAAAGATAACATGTCCCAATCATAAGGTCAGCATCCTGATTCATAATACAAGACAAGAAAATAAAGAAGCATCGTTCTTGTATTGCAGAGTAGAGCTAGCTATTTCCAGTATGAAAAATATAAGATCAGACTGAGTTTTACAGTAAATAATCTGTCAGAGCAGCAGTGTAATGCTTTACTTTATAGCTGCAACCTCAGTTTTACTAGTTAGTTACCAGAATCACGGCATAGCTACATGACACTCACTACTTTTCAATTACTGTTTCACTACAATGTAGTGGGATAATAAGGCAGGCCCATTCCTCACCCCACCCTCAGTGAATCAAGCAGGAAGTGAAGATGGCTGCAGCGCATGCCTCTCAGAGCGTCAAAAGCTGCTCATCTGTGGGTTGAAGGATTCAGGCAGTCATTGACCGAAAAGCATTTGAGACTGGTTATCCAGTATGGCATCTTCATTCTGGCTTGTTTGGTTTTTTACATCAATGTTCTCAGACAATTAGCAGAGTATTTATAAAAAGGGCCATAATTACTAAGTGGTTCATGTAAGGCACTTGCAAGCATCCTTCAATCAAAGCTGAAAGTCAGCACTTTCACGGTCACTGTGATCATCCTAACACGTGGACTGCATTGTAAACTCAAATCAATCACCACAAAAACTAAACTATTAACAAAATAATTAATAAAAATGGTCACATTTAGAGATATTATCTAATTCAAACACTTGGTCCTAAGCAGTAGATTTTAGTATTTTCCCTCCTCTATTCGAACCAGTAAAGTATTTCCAAGTCAGCAGTGGCCAGCAAGTGTAAGTTACTAATACAGTGTTTGATTTATTTTCGACTGGGACAGTGGAGCCAGACATTACTTTAACTTCCACAACCACACATTATTCTTCAGCCAACTACAACCCTACATTCATGTGTGTATTGTGTAGGTGTGTGTGTATATGTGTGCAATGCATAAAAAGGCTGGGGGCCAAGATGCATTTGTTAGCATCTTAAAAGTCCCAGGAGACACTTTTCTCCCTCTCTTTAGATTCCTACAAATCAACGCAGTAAAGACAATCAGCTACTGTTTGGACAGCGAGGAAACGGCTAGTGGCTCCATTCGTTAATTTACAACCTGTTGAAGAGCTGAAGGAACGAGCTGAGAGGGTGAAAATACAGGCTGGGCTCAGGCCAGAACAGTTAGCAATCCAGTGTCTCCGGGTAACATGATCATTTCAAGGCTCACACAGACGGGAATGTGATGGTACCCACCTAAAAAAAAACTATTGACCACCAGAGCTGGTGTTTCAGACAGTCTCCAGGGAAATATGCTGCTTTATTACACTGGCATGCACAGCTCTGAAAAATATACTTTTTCAAGTCCTCCAGCTCAATGATGACATTTAAAAATAAATGTCACTATTGAATTTTACAACACCAACACAACAGTGACCTGGAAGTTAGGGGACATGATTGGGTGCATTGACAAAAACCAAGAGTGCTTAGAGCTTGAGTGAGACCAGGGAAGAAAAGAAATCTGCTATTATTAATGATTTCTCTGTCATATATGGTACTTTTTTTTTTTTTTTTTTTTTAAATAAAGAAATACTCAAATTTGGGGGTTTATTGTGACATTTTCTTCAATGGAACAGCTGTGAAAGTTTATTGAGATGTTTACACCCATGTGACCTATATACCAGGAAGATAACAGCAAAACATGTAAGAAACTGGATTTCCTTCTTCTTCTTCTTCTTCTTTTTTTTTTTTTTTGACTGATTACACTTAATGAATCAAGCAAAAACCAAATTGATTTGAAGATTAAATCTTCACTGGAGTTGTGAGGCTAAAAACATTAGTGCACAGCTTGACCACACATCCAGGATGTAAATAACCTCTAGGGCTTCCAGAGACCTGGATACACCAGACCATAGATGCAATAAGGGAAATCTTGATACAGCATTGAAACAGTCCCGTTCATTCCTATGAAAGCTGCTCAGTGGGGCATGAAGCCATGAGTTTGACTCCCTGTGTGTAAAATGACCTGGATCTTCAGCATAGCTTCCACACTGAGGCTCATAGAGCGTGCTCACTACGGACTGTCACTGGCCCAGCGGCTAACTTGTGCTCTCAACCTCCGCTAACTTGAATGGGAATGAACAATTTAATGTTGCCCTTCTACACTGTACAAATGTTATTGGACTGAATGGATCAACAAATTGATTTATGGGAAAAAGTATATTTGGGGCTGGTGTGCATCCCGTGAGGTTGTCATTACATGGTATGCCCACTTGACCTGAAGCTATTTTAGTTTACATCTATTTTAGGTTTTTCTGTTTTAAAACAAGTTCCCAGCTACTTCAGTTGTTTAGGAGAATGATGCAACGCTGTTTTTCTGCGAAGCTCCAGAAATGTTTTGAGGGCTTACAAAGTTCACCTGACTGTCCATCAGCATGGAGGGTTTTTGGGTGAACTGTTCCTTTAAGAAAAGGATCTTAATAATCAGAAATACGTCGCGAGTTCCTTTACACCACATCTATGGTATGCAGTGGTCTGACCATGTTTTTTAAACTTATCCTACTTTTCTTTTTCTGTTCGATCACTCTGAGTATTGAGATTAATATTGATGGATGTGACGTCAAAGTAAAAGGTTTCTGACTTGCTCGAGCTGAAGTAACGTCGCTCGACACATCATGCCACTTACATCAGAGGAGCCGACACAACCTAACCTGCACGAGCTCCTCACGTCACGAGATGTCACGACATGGGCGGCTGGCATCACGTGGGGCACCGAGCATCATAAATGAAATCACACCATATGAGGGACTGGATGTACAAATGTGGCTATTAATATGCATGTGGCAGTGACAGACAGACACACACTTCATTATTTTAGTAGACAAGAGGTGAGATATGACCGTGTCGCTCGGGATGTCAGAACACAGGTCGTGACAAACTGTTGAGTCTCTTACCGTGTGATGCTGCTGAGATGTCCCTCCTCCAGCCTCTCTCCTCAGCACCGGAGCCGCGTTTCTCTCCGCACGTCTGCCTGCAGACCGACAGCAGGGGGAGAGCCCTCATCCTGCTGGCTGGGTCCTAACGCCTCCATGTCACCGTCCTCACTCAGCAGTGACCAATGAGAACACCGCCCAACTCTGCTATTTCTGGCCTCTTATTTTATTAACAGTGTAGAGGAGACCAGGACTGGTTGGCACCATCTTTTATCTCTTCTATCAGTGCCATCAATTAGCTCATAACTGTGGGCTGTAGTAACAAGGCTGAAGGTCCTAACTGCTCTGTATAAAGTGTAATAGCTCTTACATTTTCAATGCATATCATAAAAAACAACATTTTCAAATACAGTAAATAGCATTTGTGTTTTGTTTGTCTGTTGTGTTACCTTAAAGCAACAAGCTGTAAATTCCTGGTGAAAGAAAGCTGGTTGTGTGTCTCACCGGATCATCAGATACTGACGCCTCAGGTTGGCATCTGATCCAAGCTGCCAACCTAAAGCATCGGGATGAGACGCAGGAATCAACTCTCTTCTGCAGGAATTTATAGTTTGTTGCTTTATATATAAAAATTGGCCTATCACCAGAGTCACCACTAACCGTTAGCTAGTTAGCTCAGTTAGCCTGCGTTCCTTTCATAGATACTGTATATAGTGGGACTGAGAGCAGGACTACAGCTGGATGAGGAGAGGTGGATGTAATATGTTTATGATATCGATGCTTGGTGCTCACACACAGTCAGAGTTAATGGACAGTGTTTACTTGATTTTGAACTTTTGATATGAAGATGCTGACCACAGTATCATCACCATCCAGTTGCTGCAGTTTACATTCACCCTGACGCAGAGTCAAAAGAGGCACTATGTGTTTATGAATATCTCTATATTAATAACTGTATATATGTTTGTATATATTTGTGTAGCATGAAGGAGTTTACAAATATTAATTTCGTTATGCAACCCTCTGTTGTATAATGAGGAATGAATAACCTAACCCTAACTTTGTACCCTGAACCTTCCCGTAATGAAATTTAAGTGTTAAAGGTTCAACCAGGGTTTTAGAACAAATTTCCCTTTATTAAGTCTCTTTTTGCTACAAAAAGGATTTTTTTTAAATTACAGTGGAGTGTTGATGAGTTCAGGAGCCTCACAGCCTGGGGAAAGAAGCTGCTCTGTAGTCTGGTGGTATGGCAGCAAGGTGGGTGTTGTCTTCTGGTATCCTTTGGTCTCTGTGCAGACATCTCACTTCATCCAATGTGTGTAATGTGATGCACTTTCAGTGTTTTGGGATTGACCAGAAGCTGCGTTGAGGCACCTGGAGGTGTGCTGCTCTCTCCTGTGATGCACTGACTGACAGAGTGTTACCGATCATGGAATAAATAAACTCCTGTGCTGCTGCTGCGGGGAACAGACTGGTCTGCTGACACTCACACTCCCCCTGGGCAGGCAGCATGTGTACTAGCGCATGTTTTGTGGCTGAATTACACTCTGCTCACCCCGACAGCCTCATACACAAGCATTTCCCTGTGGAATTATACTCTAAACGCCTTGTGTAAAAACGGATGCTCACATTTGACTGAATTAAAATACACCCAAGGATTTTCATGATAAAATCAACTCTTTTTTTCCCAATTTGCTTTTTATTCTTTCTCTTATTGACTTGTTAATTTTCACTGTGGATGTTATTCTTATCCTGGGATCATCTGTCCCTGTACACACTGCAGGGAGGAGCAGGGTGACCTGTTGTGTAACTGTCCTGAGCAGCCTGCACGTGCTCCAGCTGTCCCACAGCGCCACTCAGTGGTCAGATTATGTCATTATGTCAGTAATGAGCAATTTTATTCCAGGCTAGCCATCCCAAAACTTGATTGCATTGTGTGGTTGCTATTAAATATTAAATGTGCGCTTGATTTTGAATACATACAAAAATAAATTAAAATAGAGAACATAAAATAATTTAGGGCCAATCCTTGAAGTACTGCTTTCCATAGTTGAGACTGTATGGCATCACATCATACCACTGACACCTTCATCTGTTTTAAAGCTGCATTAAATTATTATTTTTTGTTAATTTGTGGGGCAGCGGAACATGATTAAAACACAACACTTACATATAATCATCTATTATAATAGTATAAGTTGTTATGGTGAATATGTTAGCAAATAGCTGCCAATGCACTCATCTAGCAACTGTCAATCATACATCAATTATGCACATAGGCACTCTGCCATTTAAAATAGTTTAAATGTTATGATTTAGCCAACCTGGATATGTCAGAATTTGACCCAGTAAGAGGCATTTAGATTGACTTGTTTGCTTATGAAGGTCATTTAGAGGCATCGGTGTTAAACTGAGGCTGTTTTGTAACCAGTTAAATGTTCCTTGTAATTTTAATTTAGCTTGTTAGCATACAAACTGTTACCAATTAGATCTACAAGAAAAAGATGGCTAAGGATGATGGGAATGTCAAACAGGCTCATCCGAAGCCTAAACGGTTGACAAGTATACGACAAATTAAAACTAATTTTCGATGAACTTAAGTATCTGCCTTTGGATTTGTTTTTTTTTTACCCTTTCCTTCTTCGCTCTGGGCATAACAATGATAATATGGTACATTTACTCAAGTACTCTACTTAACTAAAATTTGGAGGCATTTGTTCCTGAGTATTCCCATTTTCTGCTACTTTATTGTTCCACTTCAACACATTTTGGAGGAAAATATTGTACTTTTACTAGCATGTATTAGTTTAGTAAGAGTAATTACGTTACAGATTGCTGCTGCAAAGCCCAAGGGGCGCATTGTCAATGTATGTAACATTTACTTTTACTAGTACTAGTACAACACTGTGTACACAGGTCCAGGTCCAAAGAATGGTATCGTAAATTCTATTCATGATCCCCAGAAGATGATTTCTTACAAATCTCAGGAACATAATATGCTAACTCAAACCAACAATATCTCAGTCACTGCAGTCACAACTTTTCATTTCAGCCCATCCAGTCAATAAAAAGCAACAGATACAAGTACTTATTAATTTATTTACACAATTTTAAAATACACAAATACAGTGGCATTACAAATGAGGAGCAAAAGTCTTAAGGTAGGAGTGGAAAATACAGACTTCCCATGAATCCACAGTAAGAGATGCATTGTGGGACATGAGCAACCATCTCCACTGCAGTTAAAAGCCAAACCTGACAAGAGGTGACAAAACAAGAAATAACTGAGCAAAGCAGACGTGACACACTGAAACTATTCTCCCATGTAAAGTGTACTTGCATTTATCATAGCCATCATCAGTGAGACAAACAAGTTAATCCATCACTTTTTTTATTTTTCAAGCCCACAGGTGAAGTTTAATAAAAAATAAAAAACTGTCTTAGCAGGAAGTCTAATGAAGTGAGGCATTCCCAGTCCCTTCATACACTGTCTTCATCACCCGAAACCGTACAGCGGCTCCTGCGCCCGTGGCAGACAGAGTAGGCACGTCCTATACACAACAACAGAACAGACATGTACAAATGACCACTACAACCCCTACCCTCTTTATCTACAGAATATGGCCTACAATACCTCGTAACCAGTCTACCACATAGAGAATTTTCTAGTTCAAAATCTGCAAGATTCATCAGTCAGCTCGGCTGACCGCTCAGATCCAGTCTCCTCTTGATGGAAGGTCACAAGTCACTGAAAGCCACGTGAGTCTGAGCAGCTCCAGTACCGTCCTGTTGGGACTCATCTGTGATCTTGTGTCTTAGGAACACACTCCGTCCAGAGCTCTCCAAAACCTCATCCCTCGCATTAATCCTGATGTTAAAGCAGACCGGTCCATTTTCTATCTGGACTCTCACAACGCTCATCTGAATTTCTGATGGTAATGTCCTAAATAGGTTACATTAAGTCTGATGATGTTTGGTTGTCCTGTTGTTTAAAATGTCAAAAATCAATGGTCAAAATGTACGCAACAGAGGCTTAGATTGGATCCTCTGTTTTTTAGAAGGGGGCTCCACAAACACTGGATCTTACATTTCCTATAATGCAACTCAAAACATTTTCTTTAAGCTTTTCCAGAGCAACAGATGATGTTCTACAACTACTTTGACAAGCTCAGACTTGCCGTAAGGCTAGAGTACTTGCCGTTTGTAACACAACGTCATCATCCATCAGCATATTACGCTGTGAACATCATCCAGTTCTACAAAGTGTAAATTTTGTGTAAATATGATATGCATTTGAGTGTCAGACATCCAAGACATCTCATCTAAACTGACTGGCTGTAATGTCGCATTCTCAGTATTTAATGAACTGGAATGGGCTAAAGTTGGATAACAGTGTACTGTGCCGTTTGTCTTGTTAACTACGATGCATTTCTCAAATATAATCCTGTAAATTGACAAAAATAACTATTATTAAGCCTCCATTGTAGAGTTCAACTCTGTCATGGACTTGGTTTCTTGTTTGCGACAGGCTGGCTAACTAACTGTCAGGTAGTGCGATGTACATGGGGAAAACTCAACTCTGACTAGTTTCATGACATTGGAAAGGACATTACTTTAGCACCTGTACGGTTGATTTTCATTGTGTTGTCTACTGGGATAGTGCTGGAGAGGCACATCCTGACAGGTGAGTTACAAGTGTAAGACAGAAGATGAGCGTTTACGGTCTGAATAGAAAATGGCCAAAGGTATGCTTGAAAAAAGCTAACTGCATATTGGCCCGAAATGGAAGCAGACAGTTAAATGGTCTGGAGTGAGGTTTAGGAGACAAAGGAGTTACAATGTTCGTCCCCACCCATTTGAGCCTGCATAAGCCTACGACAGAACCACACAAACACACACACAAAACCACATCACTATGCACCGGGTTAAAAAAAAACAAAAAACTCATCCATTCAATGTGGACAGATCGACCTCCTGTTTCATTCACAGCTTTCCCAAGCAGCACACTGCAGTCACAACCTGAAGACGGAAAGAGAATGTGCTGCGTGTTTTTGGATGTACGTCCTGGTTCCAACGCACCTGAGGAGGACCAATAGAAATGAAAAAAGAAAGGGAACCCAAACTCATACTATGGGATCCCCTTTCAAAATAAAACATCAAAACCCCTTGTCCCATTTTTAAAACAAGGGGGTAACCCCCCTACCTATTTTACATTTAACCTAAAACACCTACAAAAATGGATTTGAGGACCCTCTCAGGACACAAAACAGAGTTTAGGCACTGTCCTTTCACACTGCCAAGATGGATCACGTGTCTTCCTGCTTCCATAATTAAAAAAGTCCTGCACACTACTTTCAACAGCTAACAGACTTGTCATTCTCTATTTCCAAACCCTTGAGAAGTCTGACCAGTGGAGCTGGTGTAATAGATGTTTTAATGCTAAAACAACAAAAAGTAAAATCAAAGTTAATTACAAAAGAAAATATGCCAGAGAAAAGTGAATCCATGGCTTCATCAACAGTAAGGAGGAGGAAGGAAGTGTTTCCACATCTTCCATGTGACAAGAAGGGAGGCTGAGGCTGCTACTTTGCCAAGGTGGTGAAGACAACCAGACTGTACTCCACCTGTCTATCTCTCTCACACACAAACACACACACTCTTGGTGGTGCACTTCTTCCTGTCGAGTGAACAAGAGTGCAGCCAGACTCTTGTGCAATGGTTGGTAGTCCTCTGTGTCAATTAAGAGTCTTGTGTGTGTGTGTTTGTGTGTGTGTGTGTGTTGCAGGTGGTGCATGTTGAGGCCTCCATGGTGCACAGGTGGCTGGTAGAGTTTCACCGTGGTGCTGCAGACTGGAGGCCGCTAGGTGTGACCCGGGACAGAGCCTGCAGATGACCCAAGAAAGAAAAAAAAGAGAGGATGACATCATTAGCATCATCCATACCGACTAACAGCAAAGAGCACATTGGAAATATTTAAGATCAAATATTTACAGTAAATGCTTTGGTCAGTAAATGATTGACAGTGAAGGCTGGCTGCCAGGTCACGACTATAATGGCTGCAACATAATCCATAATAAAGTTGCGTCCACTGACAGTGCTTGTTTTTAACCACTGACAGGCTGAGGCTGTGTCTGATAACATTAAAGACACAATTCATACAGAAAGAAACCTTAAATAATACGATCCTCTCTGTTTGAAACATAAGTACCGCTCAAGAAGAAGTGAAACTCTGAAATCTTGTGAGTGGTGATTTGTTGCAGCAAGACGACAGTTGGAGAGAGGAGTTTGGAATTTACATAGAGGAACTACCAGCAAGAATATATGTCCAAAGTCATGGCTGAATGATGAATCGATGTTGACAAACTAGATGAGGCAAGGACTGCAACTCCTCGCCTCGCAAGATTTCAGAGCAGCTTTTCCCTGAATGAGACTTGTGTTTCTGGTAGAAAAATGGATCTTATTATACAAGAAAAATGTCTCTGTACCAATCATTTCTCTAACGTAGTCTGACACAGAATAACAACCTCAGCCTGTCGGTGGTCAAAACAAGCACTTCAAGCGGATACAACTTCGATAATCGGAGTGGCTCAAAAGGATTAGTCTGCAGCCGTGTCTTGGCTGTCGGCTGAGGTGATCTATTAGACTGACTAAATATGAATCATTTACACAACTAAACATGTAAATCTAAAAAACACAGAATTCCCCTTTAGATCTGCTGCTTTCAGTTAAATGATTTGCATCGTCAGTCTCTTACAATATCAACCAGAGGTGTGGACTCGAGTCACATGACTTGGACTTGAAGACTCAAGTACAGACTGTGGAAAAATACATGATTTTGGTTTGAACGCCACACCCATGAAGTCATGTTCTGTAACTGCAGGCACAGGGCTGAGTCTGGGTTTGAGTGCGTGTATCACACATGTGAAGGGCGTGTTCAGGCAAGTATCTTACTGGGTTTCCTGTTTTACTATAAAGTCGAACTATTAAAAAGGCAAAAATGCCTTCAAATCATTAAATAAAAAAATTGAACCAAAAGTCTTTATTAGGGCCTCAAAATCTTCAAAATGATTCAGAGTTAAACTGTCTTTAAACTGTGAGGTTTCAAGTGAAAAAGCCATCCTTATGAAAACTGAGTTGAAAGCACTCCATTTGGCAGATTGTGCAGTTCTGCCAAAACAGAAATTAAATATTGTCTCAGTAGGTTGAGCTGTTTAATTAAGTCTTTTCATGAGAACAGAAAAACACCACAAACACTGCTCAATAAAAAAGAATAAAAAAAGGGCTGGGATTTAAACTCCACATCAGCACAGAGAAATTAAATCCATCTATCTGAACATGACTCATAATTGTAAAAACAATAAAAGGCCCATTATGGTTTCAGATTGACACTAATTGAAAGCACATGATCATATGTCAAACAAAACTAGACATTAAGTCAACCTCTTGCACCTCAAGTTTTTTGTAGCACCACTGCTGTTGGTTGCAGTAAACAATCATTTTTACACTTTGGCTGTTACACTCTTTGGCCTCTTGGGGGAGCACTAGGTCTACAACAAAGACAAGAACAAAGGACATAACAAGTCTTTGGAGCTGCTGGGAGGAGCTCAGCTGCTCTGTTCAGACCCACACTGCCAGCAGGATGGCAGGAGATGCTCTTAAACTACATCCAAAAGAAGACAAATGCTTATTCACCCTCGTATCTCAGCTGTTCTCATTAGTCTGTCTCCCTGAGCTCGCTGTTACCAAACTATAGCTGCCAGTTGGTTGCTTCATGTCAGTGATTCATTTTCAACATAAAATGCAAAAAGGGGAACAAACTAACATTTGGAAAAGGGAAGTGCTTTGTCCTGAAGCAGATCTGTATGTACTGATGCACAATGTGTGTTCTTATGATGTCTGGTTCTGTTTATTGTTAGGCAACTGATTGGATAATATATTTCATAATATTAAAATGCAAAGTCCTCCCTTTGTTCTTTTTCAAATACTGTACACCTTCTCCTGCCCTACAGCTCATACGTAGTTTGGTACATCAGACCTAATTAAGGACGTTACTAGGGGTGTGCATCTCTCCCGTGATCTGATATGTATCTAGATATATGGGCTACGATACGATTCAGGGATCATTCTTTTCATTATCGAAAGATTTGATACGATTCGATCCGGTTTTGGTACGATACAATCCAATTCTTTGTTTCATGTAGACATTCATTTTCTATTACAAATTAGGGGACGCCAATTTTGTAAAAGTGGCATTGCTTACCTTCAAATAGATTTTGCATAAGGCCAGGGACGACTGGGGAATCCCATGTATTTTTCTTACTATTATGTATCTCTTTATCTGCATATACCTCAGTGTATAAAAAACACACCTGTTGTCTTATTCAGGATCTGAGGAACAACTATCCTGTTGTCTGGATCCACATGAGCAGGGTCTCTGGATTTGGAACTGGATGTCCCTGCCTGTCTGTATCCTCTGCTTCCTAGTAATAATCAGTGTATGGAATCACACCTATGATTAACAATCAGACAAATGTTTACCACTGATAACCAACGCAAAAGTTGGATTAACTTAACAGTTTGCACTGTGTAGCAACTGTCAGTAGACAGTCAACAGTGTGCAGTATGGTTCAATTCAGTACATAATGTCAATAGACAATGACAGTTAACAGTGTGTAGTACTACCAGCAGTCACAGAGTACAGCTAAGGACAGCAGCATACTCAAAAGCAGACAGGTCGAAAGTCCTTAGCAATAAAACAAGCTATAGATGCCATGATGACCTTAGACCTCGCCGAGTTGTGGCTAAATTGTGGCTTTAAAAGGTGTTTAATCCCTGTGTCTTTGTCTTGCGTGTTCTTGCTAGTGCTAACTTTACTAGCATCCCTGTTGTCTGTATAGGTTTCACCATGTCGTCTCACCAGGTGAACGGTCATTTGTTGTGCTACTACTGTACTTAAACACTGTTCTACAGAGCTTACAATCGAACTGCTTTTTGTCCAACTTTCTGTCCTTCTTTTAAAATCCAAATCTCTTCCAAACTTTTGATTTTAGATTTGACGGTGCATTGTAAATCTTGTCGCCGTTGTCAAACATGTTGCTTTTGTTCTAACCTGGCAGGCAACGCTACATTAACCCTTTTTGTGACATATCAAGCACTGACCTTTGAACTTTTAAGAGAGTTTGTAGACGCTGTGAGGAAGTAGCAGCAAAGCAGCTTCACTCAACCGATTCATAACTTTAACATCGGGCCATCGACCAGTTAGCAGTACATTTATATTGAATCCAGAGGTCCATGTATCAGTGTAGTCGTATCTTAAACTTTAGACTGATTTCTGATTCATATCTGTGAATTGTTACACCTCTAGACATTACATAACTAAGCACAGTTTGTGTCTTTGTGTGTGTGTTACCTGTGAGGTGGACATGCGAGACGTATCCTGGCGTCCCGTCAGGTCTGAGGAGGAGATGTTGACAGGTGCCCCACGATGAAGACGCATGCTCACCTTCCTCTCCTTCTCTAAACCTCAAAGGTGGAAAGGTACAAGAAGTCAAATGACGAAGTCAACGGATGGCAAAGCTGAGAGAATCATGAGCCGAAATCAATACCAGCACCTTTAAAAACGTATGACCTTCCAATTGGTTGATTCCATCTTCTACATTCATTTTAAGAGTGTGTGTGTGAGAGTGTGTGCTGACCTGTGTGTGCAGCGGGGTTGAGTGGTGAGGGGGCTGCCACGTCCTGAGCTGCCCTGGCTCTTCCTGAGGCTGAGGCCATGCCCCTGGCCCCTGGGTTCCTGCTGTGCCTCAGCCTCTCCTCCCGCTCCCGACGCTCCCTCTCTGCATCCTCCACAGCCCTGTTGGCACCCTGACAAACACACACACACACACACACACAATTGTTATTTTTTCTCTCCATCCAGAGAGGGTTAACTTCGAGTTTAGATGAGTGGGTTGATTTTAAAAAATAATGTGTGCATGAAAATTGGCTCTCATGTTTTTGGAGATGTGAAGGCCCACAGACAAACAGCCATATGGTCATTTTGGGATGCATAGCATTTGACATAAAATATCACTTTTTGGAAGTAAAACTTGTTATTTTGGCCAAATTAGTCTGGCTGAAGGTAACATTTGTGTTTGTAATAGGGCACTCAACCTTGTACAAAAAGTGTAGTGTTCTTGTATGTACAGATCTTGTCAAATGTATAGTTAGACAGATATTAGATCTAGTGTTGATGTAATTATACACATTTCAGTAAGCAATACTCATTTGTTGACCACACCTCATGCTCAGAAAAAGCCCCCTTAATGTGACAATAAAACTTACAAATTTGAGCATGTTCCAGTCGAAGACATAGTCGTAAGAGAAGCCCTGTCTGTGGAAGAGGTTCCTGAAGAGCTGGCGGAGGTACGAGTAGTCGGGCTTGTCATCGAATCGCAGAGAGCGGCAGAAATTCAGGTAGGTGGCAAACTCCGCTGTGGAGGAGCAAGAAGACGGGAAAGTTCACTCACACATGGCCTATACGGCAGGTTTATGGAAAATAGTTCAATAAATATTACACACTCACACAGACTTCCTTGTAAATATGAAAAGTAGTGTATATAAAATGTTATGATCTGAGTTACATCCTACACAGAACCAATAAAAGATGGGAGCGAGCAGTGAAACATACATGGGTAGCCTTTGCAGAGGACTTCAATGGGAGTGGACATTTTCTTCTCACTGATGCGTTCGTACTTCTGCCTCTTGGTGGCGGCTTTGAGGCCTTGCCAGGGAAGAGAGCCCAGGTTGAAATACATGAGGACGTAGCCCAGTGACTCCAAGTCGTCCCGCCTGGACTGTTCTGTAGACACACAGAGGACAATGTCAGATCAGCAGCCAGGGGTTCAATCCATTCAGAACATAAGGCAGGATTTTGTGGTCTTACCGATGCCCAGATGTGTGTTTATGGAGGCGTAGCGGGCAGTGCCAGTCAGGTTCTTGTTCTCGCGGTAGGGGATGTGCTGATGTGTGCGGGCGTCGCGGTATTTCTTGGCCAGGCCGAAGTCGATGATGTAGACCAGGTTGCCCTTCTTGCCCAGCCCCATCAGGAAATTGTCTGGCTTCACGTCTCTGTGGATGAAGTTCTTGGAGTGGATGTATTCAATGCGGCTGATCTATGGGGAGGAGGGGAGAGTATGAGAGGATAAATCAATTTGGATTCAAATCATACTTTAGATACCATTGGAATCAATCCAGCGCTCTGTGGTGGTGTTTTGTGTTACTGCAAAGCAGAATAACATGTTCTTCCTACTGTTAAAGGAGCACTTAAAGGTAAAAAATGTCCAGTTTACAGCCGCCCCTTCCCCTTTGTTTCTCTTCCTCTCTGGCTCTCACCATCTGGTCAGCCAGCAGCAGGACTGTCTTGAGGCTGAATTTCCGAGAGCAGAAGTTGAACAGATCCTCCAGACTGGGCCCCAACAACTCCATCACCATCACATTGTAGTCGCCCTCGGCCCCACACCACTTTATCGTCGGAATACCCACTGGAGAAAAGGAGGGAACAGAAAAGAAAGGGAAATGTTACATTAGTTTTATTTATTCATTGTTAATTATTCATTTACTATTGTCACCCATGTATATCACTCAGTTCCTATCATTTGGTTGATCAACTCCTTGAAAGATTAATGTGTTTCATGACTTACTACCTGGCCGACTGATAAATGCTCTTAAGAATGGTCCTTAACTTGTGTGTCCTTTTTTTAAGACACTCAAAGAAACTTTGAGCAAAGTCTAAGTGTGACTCTTTAGTGTCGATTAACTGCATAGACAATCTGAATAAAATTAACAACTAGGCAACAATCTTTATGACTGATTAATTGATGGTCATTTGTCAAACAAAAATGCAAAAACATATTGGTTGCAGCTGCTCCAATCTCGGAAAAAGAATATCCCTTCATATTATTATAAATGGAATACCTCTGACCTTTTCTTTTTTCTAACTGTTGAATTATAGTTCTTATTTTCAGTTTTTTTTTATATATATAAACAACTACTGTAAAAACTGTCTGACACAGGTCAATGTAATGCTGGGTTAGAAATGGTAAACAGAAATGGCTACAATCTGAAAGGCCTGATCATGTACACGGTGTCCATGCCCTGACACATAGGAGGAGTGTTGAGGCAGGGGCCAGCTGGTTTAGTAGTAGATGGTAATTGGCTGACGTTGCCAAGGCGAAGAGGCCATCTGGCATTTCCTTCTACAGGCAGACAGTAACAAAATGCTGCTGCTCAGCACCTAGCGCAGGCGCGCGCATACACACACACACACACTGCATTAGCTATTTATATACATACAAACGCAAATACATCCTACCGTGTGGGTCAGCCACCATGCCCCAATAAATCCTTACTGCTGGAACAAAAATACAAATGCATGTGTGCACAGTTGTGCTTACAGAGACAAACTGTCTCCTGTACTGTACTCGCTAAGTTTAGTCAACTTTTGGCTAGACTGAACAGACTTACTGAGGTCAGAGTGTATCCATTAGCCAGTGGAGGAAAACTAGTTTGAAAACTAAGCTGAAACATGCCACAGTGGTGTCAGTAGCAACCTCGGCAGTGCGGTTGTTGGTCTTTTTCAACATGTGGTACAGACTACTGAGCTGGCAGAACATTTAAAAATACCTGACAGTAAACTCCTCGTTCACGCCAACTCTATGTGACTCAGGTTCTTTCCCTCTTCTCCCAAGCTTAAAACTTGTGGGCAGGTTTAGAGCCGAGCATAAAACAGACAGTCAACTCTGATTGGGAAGTTCTTGTGTCACAGTGCCACTACACTGGTGTCATTCAAATCCAAAGAAATGGGTTTCGGTGTGGTGTTTTTTAGCAATGCTTGGGACGATGTTAGTTTGTTGGTAGACAGACCACAGCTACCATATGCCACGACATTTTGTACAGACATTCATGTTCACCATAAGACAAATTCTACTGATCCCCTCAGATTATGGGAACATGCGGACCAAATAACATGGTGCAGCGAAACGCCTCAGGTTTGTGCCGCAGTGTTGGAGTATCACTCCATGATCCGTGTGTGTGATGTGTTGGGAACCCCCCGCTGATTGGTTTGCCGAAAGGAGAAGCTGCTTTGTTTTTATGCTTCTAGCATAGCATGCTGGTCCTAAAGTGATCTTTTGTCCTCATTGATGGATTAAAAATAACAGTTAACAACCAGGATGTGAGGCAGCTCATTACTGTGTGTTTTAAACTGAGGCTACAAAACAAACCGGGTGATCACAAGTGAAACATCGCGCTACACACAGACATGCCTGTTGTGCTTACTCTGTAGCATTTAGCCATGCTAAATAAAGTGCCCCGCTACTGAACCATTCTGCCCTGCCTCTGGTCTGCGGTCATGACAGTGCATGAGTGAGTTAAGCATGCCGGCCCTTACAGTGATCTTCGGCATCCGTGGATTTTAATGAGAGTTTAAACTGGTGTACAATGCCAAACTGAGTGCATACACATGATACATGACGTTACACTACACTGGTTTCAGTCATTCATGCTGCAAGAAAAAAGAGTAGAGTGGTAGGGTGTGTGTGTGTGTGTGTGTATGGTGTGTTAAGGGTTATACAGTACCTCCACCCTGCATCATCTTGTAGATTTTGCTCTCTATGTGGAGCTGCGGGTGTTTGGTCTTCACACATTCCAACTTGATAGCTACCTCCTCTCCAACGGAGATATCAGTACCTAGAGACAGACAAACAGAGACAGATGGAGAGGTTAGCTGCATGGAAACACATCACATTATTTTGCTCTAAGAATGGAGCATAGTAGGTTGATCTACCAGAAGTTTACCAGAGTATATTCAATAAGGCATTGAACTATGAACAGTGTCGGATCTGGAGCATAGCGTTCAGACAAGTCAAAGGACAATAAAGTCAAAGTCCAAACATGTCTTTATATTATGTTCCAATCCATTGGTTCTATGATGCAAATCAGACATTAAGATAATAAAAAGATAGCCTTGTCAACAAGTTACTGATCTCAGGGCCTTGGTCACCTCTCTTACCAAGGCCCCTCTCCCCCGATTGCTCAGTTTGGCCAGGCGGCCAGCTCTAGGAAGAATCCTGGTTGTTCCAAATGTTTTCCATTTAAGAATGATGGAGGCCACTGTGCTCTTGGGGACTTTCAATGCAGCAGAATTATTTTTTGTAGCCTTCCCCAGATCTGTGCCGACACAATCCTGTCTGAGTTTTGCAGGAAGTTCCTTCGACCTCATGGCTTGGTTTTTGCTCTGATATGCATGATCAGCTGTGACACCTCATACACACACAGGTGTGTGCCTTTCCAAATCATGTCCAATCAATTGAATTTACCACAAGTAGACTCCAGTCAAGGTGGAGAAACAACTCAACGATGATCAACAGAATGGGAGGCACCTGAGCTAAATCAGTCTCAAGTGTCATAGCAATGGGTCTAAATATTTATATTGATGTTTTTCCTTTTTCATAAATTTGCAAACGTTTCTAAAATTCCATTTCTGCTTTGTCATTATGCTGTATTGATTGTAGACTGATGGGGTAACAAAATAATTTAAATGATTTTAGCATTAGGCTGAAACACAACAAAATGTGAAAAATGTGATGGGGTCCGAATACTTGATGCACTGTATGTAGTGAGTACTTTACCTGCTGGTGACAGAATAAAACATAAATCACTATGTGGTTGGTGATTAAAGTGGAGAAGGCCTGCTGGAGATATCAGTGCTCATTAACACAGCGAAGCCAGCCAAAATGGAAGCAAAGCCAACAATATGCACTGCATGTACCCTGCTCTTCTTTCATGTATCTACTTATAGGTGTAGTTTAAATTCATCACAGGTATCATTATGTTTAAATTAGGGCTGGGACTTTATCGCGTTAATTAATTACAGAAAAAATGTATTGCAATTTATTTTTGTACTCGCGTGGAACGTTGCTCATTGCACGAAGTCCTGGCAAACCCCACAACACGAGAAATCGAAACCGATGAGAAGTCGCTGCTGGGTTCAGTGGGCGGAAATTTTAGTTTTAAAAAACCACCGGGTGGAAACCTGGATAAAAGCACAGTTGTGTGGAAATTGCGCAAGAAAGAATTTGCCTATCATCGGAGCACTTCCAGCCTCCGCTACCACCTCAATGCCAAACACGTTGCAGCTAGCACAGACAGCGCTCATAATTCGAGCAGGCGGCGTCGCCAATCCACACTCGACAAGATGACAGGGTTCAGAGCCAAAATGAGTCCACGACTGACCAATTAACAAACGCACTGGCGAAGTGGATTGCAGTGGACTGTAGGCCACTCTCGGTGGTAGGAGATCAGGGGCTAGAAGCGGTGCTACAGATAGCATCGTCTGACCCAACTTATGAACTGCCCTGCAGAAAGACAATTTCAAACAAAATTCATCAGCTTTATGACACTGAAAAGCAAGCGAAAGTAGATTTATTGGAGAAAGCCGACTGTGTTGCTGTGACTGGGGATCATTGGACCTCGGTAAGCAATACAAATTACGTCGGTGTGACTGCACACATTATTGACGTCAATCATAATATTCTTTAATATTGCACTTTATGTTAACAGTGATGAAAATAAACACGATTTTGTTGTTTAAGCTTATTTATGTGTCTATTCATTGATTCAGTCATATACCAAAATCCATTTAAATTGAAAAATGTTGCTACTCGTGTCAAATATTAATATGCGATTGAGATTAATTAATTACAAAGTGTCTAATTATATGACATATTTTTTATTAATCGAGTCCCACCACTAGTTTAAATGTAACTCCTTTTAGAAGATTTGAGGAACATTCTATCTGTGGCTGCACTGTGTGATCTGACAAACCAGTGCTTCAGCTGCCTTCTTCCTAAATATGGTTATGGGTTTCAGTTCCTTCCAAGTAAACACAGCAACTTGACACCAGGTTACATAATCACACACACGTGCACACACACGTGCACACACACGTGCACACACACGCACACAGGCAGCATTTAATCAAATTGGCAAACAGCAGCACCAGTGGAGTATCATTGATTTCCCTGTATGATGTCATCTGGGTGGGCTGAGCAGCACTCAACAGGGTGAGGCACACAACTGGGCCATGACTCAGTTTATAGCTGCTTAATTGTACATCTTCCTCACAAGAACTGTTTAAATAATGCTAAAGACGCGGCTGTGTAGCATTACAAGCAGGATCCTGCTGCCTCGTTTTGTGACGATGTAGGAAAACACGGCTCAAGCTTGCGCAAGGCAGGTCAGCTGCATTACATCTACGCAACTAAATTAAATGCCATTGATCTGCCTTTGGCTCACCGTCCAATTTCATATCCGTATCAGTCTGGGGAGTGACTTTAAAAAGGGTTAGTTCACCCAAATCACAAAAAAAACAAAAACAATCACCTTCATAGAGGGGAAGGTAGTGATGTGTAAACCAATAGAAAGTACTCTCTTTCCCTACTGATTGATGAGTGGATGGGTGCTCAGCTTGGATGGATAGCAGCATTCCAAAATTAAATCGAAGTTGCTAAACAGGGATCATGATGATTGTACTAATTGGTAAAAATGGGAATCAATTAGGAGCCAGAACTTTTATGGCCAATTACAGGACCTTTTTTATTTTCTGTGCAAAAATCTAAATATTATACTTTTAAGCATTTATCATGAATCTATAAAACATCAGAAAATAGTCGAAAAATAAAGCCCAGGGGGTCTATTGAAATTTCCTTTTTTGTCTGACCAAGAGTCCACATTTCTGAAGTTTTACAGTGTATGATGTCAATGCCAATTTATCATTTTAATAACGGAGTGCATTTTGAAATAGCAAACAGTTCGGTGGTCAGCTAGTAACAAACACAATGGTGTTAAATCTTAACAGTACACTACAATATGTTCTTGAAAAATCTTGGGAAACAAACACACAATAAAAATAGGATTGTAGACTGTTGTTGATCAGCAAAATGACAAGTTTCGTGTCTTTTGGCTAATTTTTGCCAGTAGAAGAGTGGGGTGCTCTGGGTGTACCATTGCTCAGTTGCATAAGCTACCAACACTGTAGTGATACAAAGCTGGTTGAAAATGGGCAAAGTTCCTGTTTAACTTTAGAGTTTGTGTCGATGACAATTTCACATTGAAAGTTTTGCTGAAGTTATTTATCAAGGAACTTTGCTGTCCATGTCACTTGTAGTTTTTCCTCTTTATTTGATTTCACAAGCTTCCCTATAATTACTGTGAGAGATTCAGAATTATATTCAAATTGTTGTTCGGTCATAGATTTAAGACAAAGTGTGTGGTGAGGGGCTATGCTCCTCCATTTTTGTTTCAGCACAACACTTTGAAACGCATGAGACTCAAACTAACAGTTGTTTTTGCTGACTTGTTCATTTCTTTGTGCTCTAGGAGATTTAATAAATCAGTTCATCAATTAATCTGTAACAGTAGCCCCTTTCACACATTATCGCCACAACGGTCGCAGTGATTTATTTTCATCACAAATACTTGCTGAGTTAAAGTTTTCTGCCAGTGACAGACGCTGTTTTTCAGGCAGAAATGTGACGAAGAGTCGGTCAGACAGGCGGGAGGACAGACGCTTCTTCGCGTAGAGTTGCAATATTTTTTTTCTCATATAAGTTGCCAAAGACAGTTACAGTTACTAGTTACTGTTGTTTGGTCATGTAATGTTGCTTTGTGGGACATTTCTCTGTATTTAGTTGAGTGAGGGACCTGTGCAGTTATCAGACTGTCCGATCGACACGCCCAGAATACGCGCAGCCGGCTTATCCGTTCACACTGGTTCGGTTCGCCAATACTGCACCTCTGATATTCACACAGAGGCGGAGGCAGAGAATTGGCGCAGGATCCCTGCATCCAAACAGCAGTGTGAATGGGGCTAGTGAAAACAACAACAAAGTCTTTTCCCAGTCTTAACTTTTCAGTGTGTTGTCTGCTTTATTGCATCATTGGAATGTGATTTGCCCGGACAGATTTTTGTGGGGAATGCAGCCCCCCACCCCCCACTGATCCCCTCAGAAGAGGAGGGGTTGTGAATGTGCGCGTGTGTTATTCGTGATAAAGTGTGGACATGTGGTGAAAGTGTGTTTTTATCCTGGGCTGTGCTGCAGCTGGAACATGTTCAGACACATTCCTCCACACTGGTTATCTAACAGCAACAAGGGCAAACCATTTACACTGAGACTCTTCATGCATCTCAGGAAGATCAGATCTCGGAAAAAAGTGTGAATGCATACACGAGGAATTTAAGATTGAAATCCGATGGAGATGGTCTGAGATGCTGAAACAGTTTAAATTCATCAGTCTACTGCTTTCCACCAAAATTAGCAGGTCTAAACAGTTTTTTTCTTATACGCGGGTCAACCCGCTACAAATTGGCATTTGACCCCATTCCCACTTCCCACAGGCAAAGCAGCCTGCCTGCTTTTCTTTATCTGAACCGTTACGTTGTACATCTTCCAACCTGTAACTTCTTCAGTCAGCAGTCTGTGGAAATAGTCGCTCATGGTCGGATTTTTGTAATACATCCATGGCCTGTCCCCTTTGTCCATGTAGTAACAGGAACTTCAATTACACTGACAACATCCACTGTTCTCTGTCTCATTAAGGCAAAAACAGGAAACTTTTTCAGTAATGTCTACATATAATATCAGATTGAGGACTCACTGAGCTGCTGCAGTGTTTATCTGATACATGATCACTTCAACCACTGAATGTTCTGTGTGCAGCTGGGAGTTGCGCGACTTGGAGCCTCAAGGGCAATTGGTCTTGCTCACAGTTCTTAAATACGATTCATACTTGTGCTTGTGTTAGCTTATGGACGGTTGGCAGCTAATGCTAGCTAAATGATTATTGATCTCACTCAACTGCAGAAAGTGCAGAGGTTGTTATTCTTCTTGTATTTTTGGCAGCTAGCAAACAGCTTCAGCTTCAGACTGAGAGACATACAACCTCTGCCACTTAGGCATGTTAATCATCACCGAAGAAACCTGAACACATGAGACGAGCTCTCATTATGTCATTCCGAAGTGTCACTTAGAAATTGTCAGCACAAAAACAGGAAACACAGTAAGAAGGATGTTGTGCTGTAAAGGAAGTGAGACCAGTCACAAAATGGTAACAATCCCCCTTCTCAAATATTATGGCAGCATACTGTGGGAGGTGAGAGCAATCAGACGACACATGTTGTACAGATTATGTCATAATTTGCCGTAAACTCGTCCTCTGAGCTTTGTGGCCTGTGGTTTAGGACACATCAAACCCAACCTACCCAGCATTCCTGGGATGTTACTCTGAACGGTACACTCAGAGAGAAAACAGTGTATTGAACGTAGCCTTTGCTGTACAACTGCAGAAAAGGTGAATACATTTTTTTTTCAAGACAAGATTTCACAACTCAAAAGTTTCAGCGTCTGAGTTGACGTCATAATCACTGTAACGTACATTTCACACAATCAAACCACAAAGCAGAAAGTCAGCAGCTGAATGTGTCATCAGCTTGAGTCACCGCCAGCACTCGGTCTAAGCATGTCTGAAGTTCTGTTAATGTTGTTCTAAGCTCTAGCAAAGCTCTAAAACAACCTCACTGTTAGCTTTGCTTATGCAAGTGGACCTTCCCTATTGGCATACACTGCTGGAACCGTTTCAGTTGACAACGATAGCTAAGTTTCTGTTACAAAGTGCTAGTCAAACAGGTAACAGACAAATGAAGAAGTGCTGTATCACGTCACTACACTGTTCTCCTCGGCATGGGCTCAGACGAAACATTCCACTGCATAAAAATATATATTATGTAATGTACAGTGTAGAAAAGTCAACCAGATGAGGGTCCAGTAACAACTAACTGCATATCGCCACCTACCGTAGTGGAGCCGGACATACTTTGATCAATAAATCCATTCTTGAAAGTGGAAAGCTGTATAAGGCCCATTCTTTCAGGAATGGATCCCAGAATTGGGCTCGTGGTGGCTTTTGAGAGAATATACTACAGCCTAATGAATGAGGTAGATAAATATAATAGTAAATGGGGTGTATTTCTGCAGTTTCACTCTATACAGGGTAACCAGTGAGATACATCTAGGATGCGTTGGTTCATAGGTGCTGGACTTAATAAAGGTTATGTTTACATTTCTTTTATATTACACTGTGTTGTTATGTGTATTAGTTAACATATAGGGAAATCTTGGTTGTATATAGCTCCTGAAGAGGCTTAAATGCAGTAGGGTGGTTGTGGCAATGGCGCAACAGAAAGATATATTTGTCACTATTCATGCACTGCTTCTTAAAGGACAGCCGATACACATTTAACAGTGGTACAGCTGGTACCCGACATATGTATTTAACATGTCATGTTGATAGTGTTAATTGATGAACCGATGGTTTTTGTTATTTATTTTTCTTCTTTTTTTTCTTTTTACTATACTATTTCTATTGTCTTTCCACTGTCTGACTTCACCTGAGGATTATGCTCTTGGATTTTTTTTCTATTTCTTAAGCCTTTTTCTAATAATCTATATCTGTGTTTCTTTTCTCAAATCAATTTCGTCAACACTGAATAATCTCAATATGCAAAGTAACAAGTAAATACAGTAATCGCATAAATATAGTGGAGTGAAAGTATAAAGTTGAAGAAAAAGGATATACTCAAGTAAAGTACCTCAAATTTGTACTTGTGTGCAGTACTTGACTAAACTCTACTTACACTTTCTACCAGAAATTCTAGAAACCCAGCCTTAATAAGGGGGCTGTGTTTTTTTAAGTGGTGTCAATGTACGTGTAAACACAGCCTCAGTCCCCATCAAAATCCAGACTGAACATACTGAGCTAAAACACAGTGATGTTCCAAAGACAAACTCAATGGTGTCTGTTTGTTTTAGACAAATGCTGAGAAAATCCAGTTCAGCGAGTTTGTGCGGTGACAAACACAGCAACCAGATCGCTGTTGCCTGTTTCAACTTGAACCAAATATGCACATCGCCAGCCACATGACATAACAAGAACACAACAACTTGACTCAGCCACTCCACTAACAGCTTCACGAATGACTTATTTAGTCATGACAAACCTCTCAAAGATCACAAAATATTCAACCAGTTCTGAGCCATTGACAGTCCAGCACATAGTGAACAAGGCTTCATACCAAGAGCTGACCTCATCTCCTCGTCCTGCCAAAAACAAACAGCCACACGCGCGAATACAAACAGAATCCACCACCCAGACATCCCCGGCACACCAGGCTGCTCACGCATTGTCAGCGTTATTGAAATGTTCACACACTGTGTGGGAGTATTAATGTGCGACTTACTGTGAAATAAAAGGCATGTCTAATATCAGGTATTGGTACAGTCCATTGTCAAACTTTAATTTTCATTCTATGCTATGTCTTCTTTGAGATTTCATTTCTTTGGTATGTTGATTATAAAAAAAGTGCTTACTATGAGTACAAAATACACTGTAACAGAAGGGTAAGTCGGGTAAAGAACCACACAATGTTCTGGCTGCTTAACAATGTTACATCACATTTGTCAGCAGCCATTCAGGGGGAGGGAGAGAAGTGAATACGTAAGCTGCTGGCAGCTCTCGCAATCAGTCCAATCAACAGGTCACGGAAAACAGACCACATCTGACTAATGCATTAATGCATCAAACACAGTTTGTAGAAAGACTCAAAGGGTTGGCTTGGGTGCCATCTTACTCAAAACAAAGGTTGCTGAGCAGAGATCAGCCACGTAAACCATTTACTTTTGTACTACTCATAAAATACCCACACTGACCAGATCTTAAAACAAAATATTTTTAGATTTATTGTATCTCCCAAAGTGTCAATGTGTTTCCTTACGGCAAAAAACATGGCGAGTGTGAAACTGGAATCTCACAAACAACACCAACCAGGAAGACTGGCTACAGAACAGCCTGTGGGCAGAGTCTGCTCTTCAAACATCAGGAAATAAAACCATTTCAAACACTTCCTCTCATCTTTTATGGGGAACTGAAGTTCAAACTTGTGTATGCAAGTCTTACAGAGTAAACTAAATGTGCTGAGCCCTGGCAATAACAGATAAGTTATGATTTACATGCTTACTGACCATTTTCAAATTCATCCAGTGGAATTGTAGGGCACAGGATGAGAGGCACAACTATCTGACAAAATGACAGATATAAAATGAGTATCTCATCTCATTCTCAATATCATCTCTCGTTTACAACATTATCTACAAAGTGAACTGATCACGAGAGTTATGTCACAATCGGTGGGGCTTTGTGTCTGTGGGAGAATGATATGTCCATGTTACACAGCATCATCGAATAGTGAAGCAATTTAAATGTAGGAAGATTTGAAAAGCCTGTGCTACATCACTTCATTATGTGATCAGTACATTTCAAGACCAGATACATTTTCATAACATAGAAGAATTAATGGAAACCAATGAATGCCTGAAAGCATTCAAGAAAAGGCATTTAATGATTTCTACCTCAGCAGGGTTGTGATGTTTTGACTACAGATATATTACACTAATATTATTATGATGATGATGATGATGATGATTATTATTATTATGATATTATCATTATTATTATCATCATTATAATAATGATTCATTCTTTTAAGCACTCCATTTTAATAAGACCAATTAAAATCAGACAGCGAATACCTGCAGTGTAATGTATCGATATCATTATCATTATATGATAAGTGTTGTCTTTCCTGTTTTTAAAGGCTGCATTACAGTAATGTGTTATTTTCTGAACTTAGACTGCTCCATTTGTTCTTATGCTTGTCCTTACCCACTTAATCATTATATTCACATTACTGATGATCATTTATTAAAAATGTGTCTCAATATTTGGTTAGCGTACTAATAATCATCCCGGCAATATTAGATTTGATTTTGTCATCCAATCCTCTCATTTATGAAGCTTTATAGGAGATGTTGTTGTTGATAGATATATTGTGCGCCGCGCTATGGCCTCAAAATATTGCGTACTCATTTTAAGACCATATGGCCCAGCCCTTATCAGCACTGTTACACTGTTTCATACTTAAATCATACTGTGAGTCAGTCTTAGGCAGGTTATTTTTCTTCTTTGGGTTGATTAAATGCCTGTGATGAAGTGATCATTCCACAGCCAGTACAAACCCTTCATGAATTAACAATGTCTCCTCTCTATTGTTGTTCAGATGACGAAGTCTTAAGATTAGAAATGTGATCAGCTGCTCTCAACCACTGCTGTCAAGAGATGTAGACCTCCAACATGGCCACCAGAGGATGTATTACAATGTAGGTGACAGAAGTCAATGTCCGGAAGATGTGCCTGGTGTTTAATACATTCAGCAAATATTGAGACTGCTCAATACGTTTTGCATACTTACATTTTCCTTTATCCGCATTTTCCATTGTTTGTACCTTAGATGCTCAGAGGTCAGTAATGATGTACTTCCCACTATCTCTATGAACTTCTCACTTCCAACCACAAATGAAAACAGCAAATCCACTCGCTTGATTAGCGAATCATCTTTAATCGGTACGTCTAATGTACACGTCTTCAACCTTTACCATCCATGAGAGCCAATAGTCCAATTGATTATTACAAAAACTACCCAATCAATAGGCCACGGCCCTTGGTGCTTTGCAAATGAAAGCAATATATGAATGCGTCACTTGAGGCATTCAAGCAGCAGGATTTATGAGCCATTTTCATGCCAAAGACACTTCAGCTGATACTCACTAGGCCAGGAAGCCTTGTTTGAACAAATGTAGTCTCAAGAACCCAAACTAATACAACAGCAATAAATGTAATAATATGGTGGCTTTCAGAAGAAATTCAAATTGATGCAAAAAGTGTATAAAGCTCTCAGGGCAACAATCCTATTCAAGAAACAGTGATGAAGCTGGCCTCCTGGTTAATCTCTTAATAGGAACAGAGGAGGAAACTGACTGGGCCTGCTGTATTTAGAGGAGGCTATTCAGCACCAGACAGTAAGTTACATGTCATTTACCACTTCAGGGACTTAACATTTAAGTCTGTGAACTGTTCAACTATATTGTTATCGAAACTACGATACTGCTGTTAGGAGTGTAAAGGCAGGCAGTAAACTCAGATTAGCTAGGTTAGCCAATTGGTGATAAAGGGTTTAGCTTCACTACAGGCGTCAGTCCCCATTATTGTGGTCAACACGGTGCGTTTTAAATCTAATTTTACATTCTGACAGGGCAAATGTTCCCCAGGTCGTGTAGCTATATTGGACAAATATCGTTACATAGTTTACTACCGATTATTACAAGCTAACAAACGTCTTGCTAATAGCTTCTTTGCTACACAGACTAGCTTAGGAGCTAATGTTGCTAAAACGAAACACTGAACAGCTGATGGACGATCAGCTCGAAATGGAAGCCCCAGAAAGACAACCTACTGGCAAATTCGCACAGCTCCATGTACCAGGTGAAGGTATATGGTAACGAATGGAAACAAGACGGTGAGTTTTTTTCCTTTAACTTACCCAGATAGATGTCTCCAAATGATCCACTGCCAATTTTCCTGCCCAGTCTATATCGGTTTCCCACTCTCAACTCCATGATCAATCTGTGGTCGGCTAGCAAGCAGGCTCGCTAGCTCCAAAATATCCCAAAATGTTCAGGTTTAAAGCCTAAATCTGTTTAAAAGCAGAACAGGCTAATTATCCGGCGCATTAAAGCCTCTTCGAGCGATGAATTGTGTCTTCTGTACGTCGTCTCCGGATGAAGTCAGCTCTCACAATCTTTCACCACTTGTTTTAAAATACTAATAACCTCATACTGCGCCAATACGCTGCTCGTTAGAAAGCTTGAAGGGTGTACTTTATGCTCTCGCTGTTTTTGAGAAGGATACGCTTTAATTCTCCACGGATGAAGATGGATTTTAAGGAGGTTATGATCAGGGCTCAGCTCTTCTTCCTCTTGCTGTCTCTGCTCTGTTAGAATCCCGTTCAGTGATCGGCTCAATGTGTCTGACATCACTTCCCTGCTGGCCGATGACGGAGGACACTGACAGAGAGCTTTTCAGTAAAGAGCTGCAAACACGTACCATTACCGGTAACAGAGTCACTGTAAGCAAACCAGTAACACGCCTGGGTTCCTTTTGTGAAAAAGAAACAACTGAACCTGAAAGAAGCTGGTGATAGGAGCGAGGATAAGCCTTCATATCAGAGGATACCATTATGGAAGCCTGTAGGGGACTTTATTAAAAATCATGTTGAAACTTGGAAATGAAAAATGTAATTCCACAATAGCATTATACTTTTCCACATACTTATAAAAGCCCAATGGGGGACTTTATTAAAGTTAAAATGTACACACCTATAATGTGTGAGTGTTTTTTGAGTAAAAATGGAAATCTAATAATTCAGTTTGCATTTTCACATACTCACAGGCTTCTATTGTAGGCAGTGGCCCTCTGATTAAATGAGTCATTCCTGTAGTCAACAGTCTCCCACCCCCTACCCCCATTGATAGACATGATCGCATCAGTAAACTCATGTTTGTTTATTTTCCCTTCTCTCCATAAATCATATTAATTTAACATAGATTCACTTCATATTTTTCCCCTGGTCATCCATGCCCACCCTGCCGTGGCCCGTCCCCCAGTTTGACAACCACTGCATTAGAGAAGATATACAAATTTGGGTGGGGAGCGATGCTGAATCTTTTATTTCACTTTATAAAATTGCAAGACCCAGACATGTCCATATTTTCAATAGTCTCTCCCCTCTACTTAAAAAATGCCTCTCCAAAGACAACAAAACTATCTAAGAAGTGAAAATACAGCCATTCTAAAATTTCAACAAAAATCTGTTTAAAGAGGTACTATGCAGTTTTGGAGAATAAATTCAAACTCAGAATTTTCACATATACAATATTAATGATGTAATAATGCAAACTCAGAAATCTGTTGTTTTTTTCCATAAGTGAATAACAAGCTGTTCTGAGAGGAAAATAAGGACCCAGAACACTGCTTGAAGCTAGAAAGCTGGCAGGGTCTGCCACATGTACACAAAGTAAATCAGAACCAGAATTCTTTTATTAGTCCCAATTTAACAATAAACAATAACAACAGTAAAAAATAAACAATATAATAAAAAGGTAAGAAATAGAAAGAGACTTATGTACAAATATAAACAGTGTAATTATAAACAGTGTGGCAGTGTATTGTTATTAATGAAAAATAAATATGGGTATGGAAATTAATTAACTGGGGGGGGGGGGAGTTGCAGTCTTTTAAACTTTTTGTGCGAGTGTCCTTACAGAGTCTTTAGGGACACATGTGAGCTCTGAGTTTTTTCCTTAAGTGACACTTCAAACCTGATCAGTGCTTTAAATTTTTTAAAGAATTTGTCGTCTTGTTTATATTTATTGGAAATCTTCAAATAACATTTGAGAATTTTTTTTCTGTTTCCAGAGCACTTTTCCTGCTGAACTACCCTTAAACTTAGTTCAGAAAATTGCCTTTTCTTTTGATTTACTCTGGGCTGGCTGGGGTTTTAAAGGGCCATTCATCACAGCCTGATATACTGGTGTTTATGTATTTATTTATTTTGTATTCAAGCCTTGCAGACTATTATACCATAGCTTTATATTGTATATGGTATTATTCTATATAGCCTACAACATTTAGGCCTAATAGGCTATATGCCTACACCTCCCCTCACTGGGTAATTTAAACCTGAAGAAAGCATTCAGTCAATGGCGTTACATTTTAACACAACATTTCAAGCATACAGCACTACTGGCCATGCATGGGAGTATTCATTTACGGCCGCCATCTTTGCCTTCCTCTCTCAGAGCCCCATTCTATTGTCCCTGTATTTCCTGCTGGGGACTAATCTCCTCGAAGTAAAGGAGTCTGGTGTTGCACAATAACCAGAGATCGGTTCCTTTGTCCAACTGGCCTCTGATCACCCTTTCGTGGACAACTGACTGTACAGACACCTCCAAATATCAACAATAAAAATCAACCATGTTTCTAATTCGAGTTTACTCGATTTAACAACGGGCCTGGGCCTAACCTTATCTCCGCCGTTATGTAATATGGTCAAACTCTACTCAATCCACGACAGTTTCTTTGAAAGTGGGCACAATAAGCCAAGTAACACATATACGCTAAGACATATGTTTTGTAGTAAAAGTTACAATGACATGTTAAATACATTTTGTGCTACTTTAAATTACCAGACAAAAAAATTAAAAATAAATAAGACATGACGCTTTTATTGTGGAGGACCGGCGTCGGAAGTTGCTGTCATTGGCGCTGCAGCAAACCTCTCTGTTTCCTCTTTCTTCGTACAGTTCGTTTCCTCGATGGTTTCTCACTAAAATTCAATGAAATGGCATTGAAATTGGATGGAAACAAGAACCCCCACCGAAGGAGACGAGAGGACGGAGAGGACAATGATAATGTCGACGTGAAGAGGGACAGAACTGAAGCCAGTCGGTACTGAGTGCCTCTCACTTAACGTTACTCCCGTCATCTTACTTTAATCTTGCAAGTTGCTAGTTGCTTAAACCTCAGTTACAGCTAGTTAGTGAATTAACTTACTGTTAGCCGAATTAATAGTTCACTAGAAATGATTTTACAAACAGAAAGTTGCTAAATAAATAGGCTAAAATTGTGTTGGTGATATATGATATTTGCTCATGGGTTTCTCGCGTTGTAATACGCTCTCAGTTCTGCAGTTGTTTTTGACTAATAAATAGATTGTGGTTTTAAAACTAAAAGAAAAAAAAAAAAAGAAAAACACATTAATGAATCGCACCTTGTCACCTTGTTCTTTGACCAGGCTGGAGTCTTGTTTGGATCAACCACTGGGTTCAGACAGTATCCATGAAGTCATCAAATATGTGCCCTCACCTCTACCAGGTCAGGGGATTTTATTACCTGAAAGGCAGTTTGAAACCATCTGAGCTGCAGTTTGTGTCTGGACATCAAACCACATGAATCTTCACCTGCCACTTTATGCATAACATTTCTTGTCCTCTGCTTCTTAGCCAAACATTATGATCCGGACACCACTGAACCAATCAGCTGTGGTCTTGAAACTTTGGAGGAGTTGTTGTCATGGAAACGAAGCGAGGCAAACCCTTTCAATGTGGCAGCAGTCCCTCTGGCCCCGCGGGAGCCTCCTCTGGCCAGCAGTCCACTGCGGACCCTGGTGTCTCATGACATGATGGGAGGCTACCTAGATGACAGGTATGGGTTTATATTTAGCTCTAAAAGAACAGCTACTGTAACTGTATATTTGCTGGTCTACTGATGGAACACAGATCAGAGAGAACATGATCTTGAAATGCCATCCCAAAATCTCTCCAGGATGTAAAGCCAGTACTTGGAGCTATAATGAAATTAGGTGTGTAGATGTTGACGCATGAACAAGTCATTCCGAAGCCATATTGCAGTCCACTTGTCTGGATCCAGTTTTACCATTTCCATTCATGGCATTTAGCAGACGCTTTTGTACAAAGTGACTTACAATAAGTATATTTGTCACAAGAAAGAAACCACAACATATCACCGTCGATAAAGTAAGAAAAAAAAAATAGAAACAATTTTCAAGCCGTCATCTGAGCATAGTAGCTGCTATTTATCAAGGATACCATAAGTATATATGTGCTATGAGTATGAACATACAAGTGCATATACATTTTTTGGGGGGGAGGGGGAGTCATGCTACATGCGGTCAAGGTGAAGTCTGAACAAATGAGTTGAGTCTTTTGCGGAAGATGGCGAGTGACTCTGCTGTCCTGACATTGGTCGGGAGTTTGTTCCACCACTGAGGCGCCAGAACAGAGAAGAGTCGCAACTTCGCTGAGCGACCTTTGTTTGCTCTCAGCGATGGCGGTACCAGCCGGCCAGCTGATGTAGTAGAGCGAAGTGCTCGCGCATCAGTGAAGTCCAACACTGCTGATGATCAGATGGTCCACTTCATTCCAAAGGCATTGGATGGGGTTGAGGTCGGAGTTCTGTGCAGGCCAGTCAAGTTCTGAGTTTCATGATTAAGATTAGTAACTGTAATATGATGATGGTAAAAAAAGCAAACTTTGTATTAGTGCCATACATACAGAGCAGCTTTGTTCCTCAGTCGCACTGGACTCCTCAATTCATCCTCAGCACTCCGCCATAAAAGATTTGTTATGACTTATCTAATCCGGATAAAATGGAATCTGACCCAATGACAGACATTAAGAATAACTAATAATAACTATAGAGATATAGTCAGTCATCTGGCCGATGGCCTTGTTTGCATAGGTAGTTCACGTACAGGCACCATTATTAAATTGAGACTAGTAGTGTGTAGAGAGATACAGAAATATCAAAACATCCAATCTCAAATGCCTCCGTTCTAGGATCGATTCTCATATTAAAAGATCGATACCTTTAAACTCAATAATTTGCAGCAAATGTGTATTTATCATAAACGGGGACACAAAAGACAGAAACTGTCACCAGCATCTTTTGTAAATATTACTGTGTTGACAGGAAATACTTCTCCTTCCACCTGTCACAGTCATATGTGAACTACAGCTCTAGAAATGCATAAACCGCCTCTGACAGAGTGGACATTGATGATGGCTGACCACAAACGCAGTCATGTGTGGACTGTTACCTTGTTAGGCATCTGAGATTTTATCACAATAAAAAAAATATGAAGACGTTATATGGTGGCGGTCTAAAGAAGAGGCGAAAAACGGTGCTGTTGGGGTGAGAGAGACTTCATTAATAGAGTACTTTGACAGTGGCAGTGTACCATTACCCAGAGAGAGACTGTAGCTATTGGCCATCTTGGAAAAGAAATCAGTGGTGTCGCACATCACTAATTGAGCCTGTTTGATAACTTGTTAAAGGTTCCTTGTGGTACGTTAAAAAGAGAACATTTTGAAAGTCATGTGGCAGTCCACTCGAAATGTGTCCAGCTGCCATGTGGTTAATCTTGTACCGGCAGTCACAGTCATGTACTATAATGCCATGTTTTACTTTCTTTTATCATCAAGGTTTGCTCAGGGGACAATTGCGGAGGCCCCATATGCCTTCTACCACTGGCAGTATATTGATATTTTCAACTACTTTGCACACAAGCTGGTGACTATTCCTCCTGCTGTGTGGACCAATGCTGCACATAAACATGGAGTCGTCGTTCTTGGTGAGCAGAAAGGCAAAATATAACGGAAGCAGGTCCTGTTTAGTCATCCTGAATTAGTATTAAAAATTTTAGTGATCAGATTTGAAATGGAATCTGTTTTATAATTTGATCAGTTCTATCTTAATCAGGTTTTCTGTCCTCATGTCTGCCCCCCCGTGCTATTATTGGCCACCTTTCCAGGGACTTTCATCACGGAGTGGACTGATGGTGCCGCAATTTGTGAGGCCTTCCTGAAAGATGAGGAGTCGTACCGGGCAGTGGCTGATAAACTAGTCCAGATCAGCCACTGTTATGGCTTTGATGGCTGGCTCATTAACATAGAGAATGCCCTGAGTGTGAGTAATACTTTCATACTGGCCATCATGACTATAAGATTCTTTGCTTACACTTGCTTCACATGTTTAGACATTATAGTTTAGGAATAGTGTGTCTATAAGGTAAATCCAAACAATGAGACACTTAGTTATGATTTTGACTTTCTAAATCCAACTTTAATTTCGTGCACAAATAATTGTTTTGATTTTAATCTGGCTTCAAAGCTCCTGCCTGTTGTTTACATTCAGCTGATTTATGATCAAATATGTCAATGTTTATTGATGATTTTCAAATATTAGCATGCTCATAGGCTAAACTAAGATTGAGAACATGGTAAACATTACACCCACTTAAAGGAACAGTTCACCTTCAAATCAAAAATTTCCCCCTTTGCCACCTGTAGTGCCATTTATGCATGCAAGTTGTTTTGATGGACCCAAGACGGGAGACAAAGAAAAGGAAAAATATGTTCTATTGATTTTGATGTGAACAGCCCCTTTAACAATTAGCATTGTCATTGTGAGGATACATGGCGTACTGACTCACAGAGCTGCTAGCAGGACTCCAGCCTCTTGTTTCATTTCCCTGGTGATAGAGGCATCTATATGAAAGTCATTGTTTGAATTGTTAAATCAATGTCACTCAAAAATTTAACTGTAATATGTAAAAGATGTAACAGGACTCAGTGGATGTCAAATTTAGTGTTTCACAGTTTTGTTCGGGCCTTTTTATTCAACATCTTGACTGTTACCTGGCTGACGGATGCATGTAATGTTCTGTAATAAAAACAGATTGTGTGTGCTATCCTCTGTTTGCAGGCAGTTGCGGTGAAGAACACACCTTTGTTCCTGCGTTACTTGACAGATCAGATGCACGAGCGGGTGTCAGGCAGCCTGGTCCTGTGGTATGACAGTGTGACTGAGAATGGACAGCTACTATGGCAAAATGAACTCAACCAGTCCAACAGGTAGAAAGGCGTTCTTTATGTTTGCAAACTTTAAAATGAATAACAGAACTCAATATAAAGAAACTGGTCCGCCATTAAAATGTGGGAGAAAATCACTAAAAATGTTCCCATCCGACACTTCATCTTAAACTCCCATTCAGGATGTTTTTCGATGCTTGCGATGGTTTCTTCACCAACTACAACTGGACTGAGCAGAGCCTGGAGTGGATGACGGACTACAGTGGGGCTCAAGACCGCCAGGCTGACATCTACATCGGGGTGGACGTGTTTGCCCGAGGCAAGGTGGTGGGAGGAATGTTCGAGACAAATAAGGTACATGCTATGGCTGAAGGGTGTGTGTTTATGAAGAAGCGTTAATCATTATGAGATTATTGACAGTATTAACCTTTCGTTTGGCTTGTGCACAGGCTCTGGAAATCATCCGGAAGCACAACTTCTCTACTGCCATCTTTGCTCCAGGCTGGGTGTACGAGACCCAGGATAAGAGTGAATTCCGCATGAATCAGGACAAGTAAGAACAACAAAATATTACCACTGACGTGCATACTCACATTCACCATTAACTTAGAAAGCAGAAGACAACATTGTTGGTGGAAGTAAATGAATAGATGGAGGTGGAGATGTTTTAAACAGACCCTGTCCTGCAGGTTCTGGGCTCTGCTATCAGACTACCTGTACATCCATCGGCCAGCCTCCCCTCTCCCCTTCATCTCCTCCTTCTGCCAGGGCTTCGGGAAGGCTTTCTACTATAGAGGACAGGTACTGAAGGGGGGGGGGGGGGATCTGCAGCCAGAGGTGGATGCTGTCGTTTGTGTTTTTTTTTTACATATATTTTTTTTGGCCTTTATGGCTTAATTGGTAGAACAGCTTGAAGACATGACAGGAAACAGGATGAGAGAGAGGGGGAGCGACACGCAGCAAAGGGCCCCGGGCCGGGACTCGAACCCGGGTCCGCTGCAGCAAGGACAAAGCCTCTGTACATGGGACGCCCCGCTCTACCGACTGAGCTAAACAGCGCCCAATGCTGTCGGTTTTTGAAATAGTTAATCATTTCAGTGATTATAGAACTAAAACTAGAGAGAGTGGTCATCAGGAACAAATGACCACCTGCCTAATATTGTGAAGGTTCCCCTTGTGCAGCCAAAACAGCTCTGACCTGTCAAGACGTGGACTTAAGACCTCTGAGGGTGTCCTGTGGTGTCTGGCACCAGGGCGTTTTATAGTGGATCCTCTGGGTCCTGTAAGTTGGGGGGTGGGGCCTCCATGGATCAGACCTGCTCAGTACATCTTACAGATGCTCCATCAGATTGGGATCTGGGGAATTTGGAGGCCCGGTCAACACCTTGGGCTCTTTATTGTGTTCCTCGAGCTGTTCCTGAGCAGTGTTTTCGGTGTGTCTGGCCACATCGTCCCGCTGGGGGGCCACTGCCATCGGGTAGTGTCGTTGTGATGAGGGGGTGTACTTGGTCCACAACAGTGTTTGGATGGGTGGTGTGTGTCAAGTGGCATTCACATGAATGCCAGCACCCAAGGTTTCCCAGCAGAACATCGCATTGTGATGAGATGATCAATGTTATTCATGTCACCTGTCAGTCGTTTTAATGTTGTGGCTGATTGGTGTGTATATATATGATATATAAGAGAGGAGACCACTCTGATGTGTGTCGAGGTGTGAGTGGGTTTGTTTTAGCAGGCTGGTGTCATTTGCATGGGAGTTAATGAAGCTAAACTTTTGTTTTATGGCACTACTGCCTTCAGATGTGTGCAGGGACTTATTGAAGTGAAAGAAAAGCTTTTCATACAGTATGGAGGAGCTGTGGAGAACAGTATTAGAATCACTCATACTCATATATAGATCCATACAGGCTGATTTACTATGTCCCTGCTTTATCCACATCAGACATGCACTTCTGTCCTCAATTTGAATGAATCCAACAGTCTAGGAGTGCTTGATGATTATTCAGTTATTGTTGTTAATTTGCTCCAAGTATTAGTTTGCTCTTGTTGGTGAAATCATCAGATTTGTGCCAGTATACCAGAGACAGACGTGGTCCTGAGACGCCTCAGTGCAAAGAGCCATTTTACACCAAAATAGCAACAAGGAACCTCCCACCTGTTCACCGTGCACTCTGTGCTGGACACCAACATACCACACAGATGGACAGTTTCATGGTCAGGAAAATACCAAACTGTCAGAGCACTTCTTGTGCTGGTTGCTGCGCTGCCACGAAAAAGGGTGGAATACACAGTAAATCTGTCTGTCCTGCATCACATCATGAGATGCAGTAAATTTAGAACCTTGGTAGCCAAAACAAATCATCAAATTCGGTCAGAAAGTGAGGACCAAATTCTAACGATGTGACTGCTGCTACGATCCTTAAACGGACCAGAGGGCTGAATTAAACCATGCAGGAAACACTGGCTGACACAACATCACAGGTGCCATCTTAGCGAGCACGTTGGTCTGTATGTAGCTTGTTTTTATTTTGCTAAATCTTTGATACAAGATGGAGATACAGATGTATGGCGTGAGTTGATAATATGTCTCTGCTTAAGTCCAGGTTGGATGTACCAAATTTGAGGTGATGTGTTAAATTTTTCATAAAGGCATGAAACTTGGTATAGTTGGACAGTTTCAGAAATGGAGCATTTGTCTGCCATGGCAGCCGTTAAAGGTGATGTCATCATAAGCAGTTCAATTGAGTAGTTAATGGTGAATTTATTGATGTTGTGAGAAGGAAACTTGAGCCCATCTTGCAATTGGATCACACCAGGCAAGTTCACATTCTGAACCATTGGTGCTCAGTAGTCATTACTACAGATGTATTAATCAGTGTTTAAGAAAAAAAAGTATTTGAACATTTTACAGCATTAAAAAGAACAATGTTACCTCACTTTTTACTAGAGCCTGAATAATCCTTGATTTTTGGGGCTAATGCTGATACCGATCATATTGGCATAGCGATATATCAGTGATAGACCTATTTCACAGATAATATCAGCCAAGTGATCTATTGGTCGGGCTACTTTGGGGACAAATTGCTGAGCACCTTTCATCCATGTTGGTTAAAACTTTGCTGAGGACAATTGTGTGGTACTCTTCCTCCTCACTGTTCGATCACAAAACAGTTAATTAGCGTTTTATCTCTGCACTTTCAGCAAATTTTCTTTTTTTCTTTAAAGTATTTTTTTGGCCTTTTTATGGCTTTATTGACAGAACAGCTGAAGATGTGACAGGAAACTAGGTGAGAGAGAAGAGAGTGACACGCAGCAAATGATCCCCAGGCTGGGACTCGAACCTGGGGCCGCTGCAGCGAGGACAAAGCCTCTGCACATGTGGCGCCTTCTCTACCAACTGAGCTAAACGGCGCCCCTCAGCAAATTTTCGAGTTGATCATAATACTTTGTAACTTCTTTATGACTACTGTCATTGTTTAAGAGAAATGTGATGAAATTGTTGTTTGTCTGATGCCTGCTATCCTGTTCTGCCTGTGTGCAGTGTGAGGCAGAGAGGGGCTGGTTCAACCTGACCGCCCAGGACATCCAGCCTTTATACTACCACACAGAGCTGGACGGCCAGGGCTGGCTGAGGACCCGGGGCTGCCCAGAGGACGCCTGGAACGGAGGCTGCTCACTGCTGCTGGACGGACTCATCCCTGCCACACACACAGCTCCAGTTTGTGCCAAGTGTGTGTGTTTTCTGTTCACCCATGTTTGATTTTCAAGTCAGAAGGCTCCTCCCAACATTTCGTCTTCATGACCCAGGGCCTGGACAACTGACCTGGTTCTTTTTGTGTGTTCTGTATCTCTCAGGGTCTTCTCCCTCAATGTTCCCCTGGCATCCAAGACTCTGGTGACCCTCATCTACAAGCCCTCTGCTGGGATCACTGTTTCCCTTGAGCTCAAGACAACAGACGCCAGTCTTTGCACACACATAAACGCCCGGGATGTCAATCGTGAGTTTCTCAATATCCATCCGTTACTCATACCCGCTTTTCCTTAGCAGGGTTGTTGCGGGGGACTGGAGCCAGTCCCAGCTTGAGTGCTTTTATTGTTCTTACATGTAAGGTAGTCATATTAACAAGTTCTTTGCAATTAAAGTAAGAACAACAGTTGAGGTATTAAAAGATACAAATGGAAGATATTATCAATTAAAGAGTAATAATTGCATGTGGGTGGGGTTTATTTGGCTATAACCCTTGGAGCTGTGAAGCACAAATATAAATGTGACAAAAGCATGGTTACGTGTTCCCCCCTCTTGGCTTGACTTTCAGTCTGGCATCCTGGAACTCAGTTATTTTTTGACAATATTTAAATCAAGGGACTTTTGAGGCTCCCTTCAACCTGTATTTGATTTTTTATAAGCAGTTCATGATTGATGGAAGTTGTTTGAAACACTCACAGAAACAGATTTTTTTTGTGGCACATATGAGTGATTTAAGAGAAGTGGTACAACTGAAATTCATGACTGTCATCTCCAGACAAAGATCAGTCTTAGAAGATCAAGTTTAAGTGCTCCTACAAATGCTCTTTACTTTTAACACTAATTGGCTCTTAACAGCCAGTTCACACAAATTCTATTAAGAGCTGTTTAACATCGATTCCCTGTGTTGTAAACAACACAATAGAAGCATTTTATAATTGTAATGGTTAAGTCTGAAGAGTAGCTCAATGTGCAGTAAACGGTGTTCAGCTTTAACGATTCATGTACCAGGAATGAGGTAGGGTTGCAGCCAACCATTTTTTCCATTTGTTGATTAATTTGGTATTTACTATTGGGCCAATACCACCCCCCACCTTCCAGCCCAATCCCTGTGAAAAACACTTGACACTGTCAGAAATAAGTAATCTTTGATTTTATTAGAAACTGTTGCACTTAATATTGAAGTCAAAGTAATACATACCTAAATAAATCTGGAACTGAACATCAAACTAACTGTATAAAATCTAGGTGGGAGTGAACTCAACCCCCCCCCTTTGATAGAATTGATTCCACCTGCCACCAGCACCCAAATCGGTTGGAAAGGTTCGTTGTTAACTGTTATCATCAAGCATTTACTGCATGTGTTTCTGCAGTGACCAGTGTGTCTCCTGCCGCATTGGATGAGGGGCATCAGTTGGTGAGCCAGTTCTCTCAGCTGTGTGGTGGTTTGAATCCAGGCGGTTGGACTGTCAGGTAAGGCCTTCTCACAGCTGCGTTAAAGGAATTCTTCATAAAGTTGTCTGAGTCTGTGACCTTTGTACATCCTCATGTCATGTCACCGTGTGCAGATGTTCGCAGTTGGAACTCAGTGGCTGTGCTCTGAGAGAAGTTGGTTTCAGCATCCAGCGGGATGGAGAGCCTCAGGACACAGCTTTCAGCTGCAGGGTTGGCGAAATCATGGTGAGACAGTTGTGTTGTCTGTACTGTATATTGTTAGAAACCCAGATAAAAGCTTGCTCACCTTTGAACAACATTAGATTTCTTTAGCTCCTCCCGCTCCCACACCTTCTGTGTTCACATGCAGTTAACTTCAACTGCTTTTGGTGCTTACACTTTACACCAACACTTCAATTGACATTGTCTTTTAGTTTATTCACTATAACTGCCACTCACTTATTTCAGGACTTCTTCTTGAACTGACACTTCCAGCTCAGTTTATCACCTTTCTTCTAAATGTAATGCAAGTTAAACCTAGGTACGTGAGTATTCCTCCCTTCTCATTTCTTCTTGCCGTCCCCACCCCCTTTCTCTCTCTCTTCAAGCTCTTGGATGTAGCCAGTCTGCAGGTTCCCCCTGAACTGGTTCAGGGCTTGTGCATTTATGATGTGGTGTGGCTGCGTGGTGCTGGTACGTCACCAGAGTTTACTTCCCCCTGCCTGCACCTCAATGCCACTCTGCAGTGGGACTACCCGACCAAACTCGTACGGCACTTCAGGGTGTACTGGCGCCGGCTAAGAGGACCTGATCCCCGAATCCCCCCAGGTCAGCTGGTTCTCGTGGGCCGAACGTATTCTAATCTTTTTAGAGTAACAGAGCTGGCTGTGGCAGAACCACCCGGCCTGCTGGAGCTCGTAGTGGAGCCAGTGATCAGGAAGGGCTTCCCAGTCCCTGAAGGCCACTGGGGAAGAAGAAGCCTCAGCTACACAGAGGACTTGACATAAGTTATCAGGCTGCTTCATGGCTCTGTAAACATTAACATTCCCACATCCATGACAGGCAGAGAGCAGAGCAGAGAGACGGAGACAGCCATGTCATCTGGTTGCTACTTGTTTATAGAGTCTGTGTGGTGTTATTGGCTGATATTGCTACACACCACTGCCCAGAGGTTAATGCCCAACAACGTCCTGAAAACAGTAAAGTGAGAAAAATACAGGCAGAAGGCGAGGTCTCTGCAGAAACAGACCTTACCACGCAAAAGATGATTGAGAGGGATTACTTTAATTGCAAAGTATATCTTGAAAGGATAGTTGATATTTTGGGAATTAACTATTATTCACATTTTTATCAATAATTAGATGAGAATACTGATACTGCTCCAATTTCTGTACAGTAAATATGAAGCTACAGACAGCAGATCGTTGTTTAGCTGTTAGCTTAGCTTAGAATAGAAGCGAGAAGACTGAAAGCGAGGCCGGATGCGCTGGCGATGACGAAACCCTGGAATGTGGCTGGCACTTCAGTTGGAGTCAGTTTTGTTTGAACTAAACAGATTAGACATGACAAGTTTATAACTGAAAAAAACAGTAGTTTTTCCAGTATTTGTGATAAGCTAAGCTAACACCTGCTGGCTGTAGCTTCAGCTTTACTGCACAACCTTGAGAGTTTTATCATTTTATCCTATCTAACTCTTGGCAAGAAAGCAAATAAGCATATTAATTCCAAAGTCTCTGTAATGCCAAAGGTGCCTCTCCATGTTAGGAAATATAACTTTATTAAAATGTTCCTATTCTGCTTTTAAAGAATGATATATCAGATAGATAAATGCATAACTAGGAACTAGATTGTATATCCAGGGCTACCATGTACGTTCTGAGCATGAGATTTGCACAGTGGATCAAATGCACTCATTACATCTCAGGTTTCTAACCATCCAATGGAGTGTTTTGTTTCTAGTCCATCTTTCATTGGAGATAGCAGTGTGCTGCGTACTGTCCTTAAATGCATTTTGTTTATGTTGACGGATGTTTCATTTGTGCTTGAGAGAAGCTGTAATATCAGTCAGAGAAATACAGTCATGTTGGCTGATCTTCTGTATAAGCAGAGCAGATCTAAATTGATTTAATGATTACTTATAAAGTACAAAAATGTGATATAGAAGATTTATGGTTCTAGGTATAGAAGTCATACATACTTTATTCATTCTTATTCTTATTCTCTCTGTGTACTTGGTTTATCTCTTGAGTGGCATTAACCTTTTAGATACACAAATATGTTTATAAACTCTACTTTAGTAATATGTATGCAAAACAAAAGTATTAGATGAAGTTACACAATATTACTGGAGTACATTTTGGTGTTTTCTGATGTCAGGAGAAAGTACAGCAAGAGAATTGTATGACTGAAGGATAATTCTCATAATGTCATGGCCCCAGCTACCCTGCCATTATTATAATACAATAAACTGCAACGTGTGATCATCAGGACTTCAGTTTTTCCTCAGTCATTCTGTACTCAAGTTTTCACATGTCCACATCCAGTTCACACATTTCAGGTCAACTAGCGAGGTGCATCATGGTAAATGGAGTGAAGTTAACAATTCTTTATTTAGGTCGATTCATCTATATTTGATGTAGCTTTGATATTAAAAGTATGTGTGTTGATCAGTCAGCTATGGAATTTTTATTTTCCTGGTGATTCATTTTCTCAGTCTGACCATAATTGTTTTCTCTCCTGTGTATTTGACCTGCGATCTGTTGGGTGGGGGGGTTGTGTGTTAGCAAGTTATATCAAAATGTATTAAAAGGGATTATTCTGTTGTGTATATGTGAATCACAGGTCACCATTGACCCTGAACACAGCTCAGCAGTTTTATACTACTACTGTTGGTATTACAACATGAGAAAACACAAACGTACTGTACTGCTGCAGCTGACAGTGAGCACTGTGACCATAAACTATTACATAACATGAAGATGCTCATATCAGAATTAATTGATAATACACAATATTGCACCTGTGACACTGACGGCAAATTACCACCAAGTATAACACACTCCATACCAAAGAAAGACATGACAGTCATGTTACATAACCTGCTCACACATATCAGATGCATTTTGTGTTTAGAGTGCAGAGAGAAACTAAAACACACCATTTCAGCCTCTTGTGGTCAAAATGAGTATTACAAAAACAACTCAGACATTTTGTTGCAGCACCTTTTTGGTCACTATATTAACTGCCTTTATGATATGCTAGTGTAAAACTTTTGTCCATGTATGCTGTTTGACTTTATAGAAATCTGTCATTCTGACAGAAAAACAAAACTTAGTTGGATTTGGAGGAAGCTCACTTACGTGCAGTACACATTTTGTACTGACAAGCATCTTTGAACTGTTCATACTGTGACAGAAGAAGGCAGGACAGCATTACAAAAAAGAAATGTCTTTATTGTTGTTCTGGCTGAAGCCTACATAAGTCAGTGCTGTAATCAAAGAGAACTGAGATTCTTGATTTGGTTTAGCAGGAAGTGGAAAATAATAGGTCATGTGATCATAGTGATTGTCAGAGCCAAGCCAGCTGGCATCAGAGTTAGTGGATCAGGCCTGCTGGGTGATCATCTTCAACATCTGCAAGGCCATAGGACCCTGGTCTGAGGGAATCTGTGACAGAGAGAACTAGATGAGTTGAATTTCAACTTGTCACCTGCTTTGAATGAAAAGGGAGCAGTATTTCTCCACTGCTCAATGTTTAGTTCAAACCCCGTTTTGTCATTTATCTTATACATGTCATTTGTTTCTTTGCAAATTCATTGTTGCAAGGACCAAAATAATTACTTGGATGTACTTGGATTCTTCGTCCTCTCCTGCAGCACACTAGAGGCTACAGTGACTCACTATGGCCCCTCAGGCCAGGAGGTATTATTACAACAACGGACAGATTGAGAGGCTAGAGCATGGACCTGTAACTACTGGGGCCCCATTCATTCCTATGAAAGCTGCTCAGTGGCGCGTGAAGCCTAAAACGCTGGACGTCCGGCAAGGGCTCTTCTGCATAGCCCATAGAGCTTGTGCATGAGAGACTTCTGCCTACTGAGCCGGCTAAGTAGTTAATTTATTTCAGTAATTCAATTTAAAAAGTGAAACTCGTAAATTATATAGAATTAGACTTATTTCACCCAAAGGGAAATATTTCAGCCTTTGTTTTCATTTTAATTATTACTGCTTACAGCCCATGAAACCCAAAATTCAGTATCCCAGAAAATTTGAATATTGTGAAAAAGTTCAACATTGTAGTCTCACGCTCTAATCAGCTAATTAACTCAAAACACCTGCAAAGGTTTCCTGAGACTTTGAATGGTCTCAGTCTGGTTCAGTAGGCTTCACAATCATGGGGACGACTGCTGACTTGACAGTTGTGCAGAAGACAGTCATTGACACCCTCCACAAGGAGGGAACGCCTCAAAGGCCATTGCTAAAGAAGCTGGCTGTTCACAGAGTGCTGTATCCAAGCATATTCATAGAAAGTTGAGTGGAAGGAAAAAGTGTGGTAGGAGAAGGTGCACAAGCAGCAGGGATGACTGCAGCCTGGAGAGGATTGTCAAGCAAAGGCCATTCAAAAATCTGGGGGAGCTTCACAAGGAGTGGACTGAAGCAGGAGTCACCACGCAGACGTATCCAGGACATGGGCTACAACTGTCACATTCCTCGTGTCAAGCCACTCCTGAACCAGAGACAATGTCAGAAGCGTCTCACCTGGGCTAAGGAGAAAAAGAACTGGTCTGTTGCTCAGTGGTCCAAAGAAAGTCCTCTTTTCAAGGTCCCAGAGTCCGGAGGAAGAGTGGAGAGGCACAGAATCCAAGCTGCTTGAAGTCCAGTGTGAAGTTTCCACAGTCGGTGATTATTTGGGGATCCATGTCATCTTCTGATGTTGGTCCACTGTGTTCAGTCAAAGTCAACGCAGTCATCTGCCAGGACGTTTTAGAGCCCTTCATGTTTCCTTCTGCTGACAAGCTTTACGGAGATGCTGACTTTATTTTCCAGCAGGACTTGGCAGATGCCCACACTGCCAAAAGTACCAATACAAGGTTTAATGACGATGGGATTACTGTGCTTGATTGGCCAGCAAACTCCTCTGACCTGAACCCCATAGAGAATGTAAGTGGTATTGTCAAGAGGAAGATGAGAGACACGAGACCCAACAATGCAGACGAGTTAAAGGCCACTATCGAAGCAACCTGGGCTTCCATAACACCTCAGCTGTGCCACAGGCTGATCGACTCCATGCCACGCCACACTGATGCAGTAATTCATGCAAAAGGAGCCCAAACCAAGTACTGAGTGCATATACAAGAACATACTTTTCAGAAGGCTTTTTTTTTTTTTTTTTTTTTTTTAAATACTGGTTTTATGTAATATTCAACTTTTCTGAGATACTGAATTTGGGGTTTTCATGAGCTGTAAACCATAATCAAGATTAAAACAAATGAAAGCAAAATGCACCTTCAACTAATGTGACTTCATTTCCTGTCTAAGAGCTTTTAGTCCTGAATCAGCTGATCACTCATTAAATTAATGGTGTTTGAATCAATTTGTATTCTCTAGTTCACTCCTAGACAGACAGACAGACAGACAGATTTATTTGACTGATGCTGGATGAGGATCCATGTTCATCATATGTGGGCACCATAGTACAGACCCTTATTTTAGGTAATAAACAACCGACAACATCCAGGGCTGCAAAATGAAGCCAACACAAAAATGCCTAGTCCTTATTTAGGGCTGCGTTTGAGGTATCAGGGCCATAAGGGCAGATGTAGGTGTTTTAGATCCACGAGTGACCGTGTTAACTGGCAGACAGCTGCAAGTTCTGCAACAGACAGATGTGGGCAGAGCCTGGAGCTACTGGAGGAATAACCCCCACAGATGAGGAGAGCACAGAGTTTGGTTTTTAAACTTGTGGCATGAAAAAGTGGATTTATCTTTATTAGCGCTTCTCAACCCGTCTGCTGCAGCAAATGTGGAGCTATCAAAATCCACTATAATGTACTGTAACTCTCTCAGAGAGTTGGGGACATGTACTTTACTTCATGAATGTTAATAGAGATGGGGGAAAAGAAAAGACACTGGGGGATCAACTGAACACAAACACAGACACACTTGTTGCCTGCCGTTGCTCGCTAGCTTATGGCTAATGTACAGTAAGGTATTATGGCTGTTCGGGGCCAATAAAACTTGCGGTCAAACAAACCTGAATAATGCAATGCAAACTTGCAAAGCTAGGTTATGAGTTATTCGTTTTTCAGTTTCCGGCTCCACCTCTTTGCCCATTTTTGGATTAGCCAGAGTCAGGCACTACCAGTACCACCCACTTCAGAAACTGCTGGCTCACGTCACAATGGATCCCTCCACTATTTTTTTTTATTGTCAATGCTCGAAAATCCTTAATTGTACTAACCATACACCTCATATTAAAACCTTTATATGTACACAATTGTTAAAGATCAGCCAATGTCTTACCATGTGACCAGCTTTGAGGATCCAATAGAAGCCAAAGTTCTTGTAAGTCTTGTAGAAAGCTCCAGTAATGCCAGGAGAGGTGGGGTCGTCAAGGGGAGTCCACCTCAGATTTTGAAATCCAGGCAGTCCATCCCACTTCAGCCGATTCACCCACTGCTCCTGACCTGAGACAAGGAGCAGAGATTCATATGGCAAAGCTCTTTTCCAGAGGAATTCTATATGTGGAAGGGTTCAAACACTGCTGCTGGAGCTGAACAAAAAGGTAATGCCCTTATTAAGTTACCCATGGTGTCCACGATGAGATCCAGCTGGCCGTTGTAGACAGTGACATTCACTCCAGCGGTCAGAAGCTGGTCAACTATATCCACCACTGGTCTCATAAAGTCTCCTGCCATGTAGCTGAACACCTCCTCTGCCTGGCCTGGACACACAGGAGACAGGAGAATCATAAATAAGCAAATTTAAAAATTTAAAAACAATTTAAAAAAAAGGACAAGAAATACTGTGTTGAGAAGGTATGTCAAACTAAAACAAAACGAAGGGACACAGAATTCACCGTCGAGACACAGTACCTCCCCAGGTGACGTTCTGGGGAATGATGCCAAGTTTCTTCCTGATTGGTCCATTCATCAGCGCGCTTAGTGATTGGCTGTTAAGGGGTCGAATATGGCGGCGAGTCAGCAGAGCTGGTGTGAAAGAAAGTGTATACAACTGAAAATTAGATACATTAAGACGAACTGTATGTACGCAAGACATGCATTCCATCGCAGTCACCAAATGTAGCGAGCTGTTATTGTTTTTAGGAATTGCTGAGTGGATGTGAACACTTGGCACAGCGTCTTACAGATGAAGTCTTCTCCTGCTGAAGAGGCGAGTTTCTCATCCGGATCCTGGGTGAGGATGTTGTAGAAGTTGACTCCATTTGTGTTCTGACATGAAAACCATAACAAGACGACATCAAACCAAATAATCCCAATAATCCTACTGTCATTATCAAAAACATTTCCATATTTATTTTTTATATAGTTAGAAATTTGACTTAGTTTTATGAATTAGGAGTTTATACACACTAATCCATAATTAACCAGAAGCTTGTGTTCAGCACAAAAGGAATATAACAAATAAAAAAATTAAAAATAAAGGAAAAAAAATGTAGTGGGTTCTAGCGGCGAGTTTAAAGATTGCTACAAACTGAACACATCTCACCCTCCCCTACAGCAGATGCTAAAAATACAGATTGTGGAAGACCCTCTCTAGAGCAAGTGTTGTGGTCTATGTAGAAACAAGGCAGTGCAACATAGTGGAAGAAGACCAGCTCCTTCTATAGATATAAAAGTCTCAGTAGGTGATCATGACTGGAAACAAAACTGGTTCGTGCACTACCACAGTCTGTTCACCCTGCTGCTGTCTGGCAAAAGATACAAAGGAAACAACAAAGCCAACTATTTACTGATATACACTATGATTAGCTCCCTGTATGTACAAGTGAACCTGATGACATCCAACAGTATCCTGTACTGCAGATCCTCTAGTACTGTACCAACCTGCTCAATCACCGTCTCTGCCACAGACCACAGTTCTGTGGCTTTCTCAAACTGCTGCTGCTCCACAGCTTCTTTCACTGCCTTCGCTGCGCTGCTGACGTCCGCCAGGCCGTGGTCATCCAGCAGCGACTGCACAGCAGAGGAGCCACAGTCAGATGGAAACTCAATGGACCAGCAGGACAACGGAATCTGACTTTCACCAGACATTTTCACAGAAACATTTGCTCATTACTTACAGTACTGTAGAGGTACGGTCCCCACGTCATGACCGAGTCTGTGGATGAAGCAGTAATGAGCAGTTGGGTCATTTCTCCAGCAAAGACTTCAAGATAAACCCTGCTGTCCCCTTTTTACAGACTCTGGTCACTGTAATGACTTTTGTATTGACCTGTAGTGGCTCTTTTAAGTAGAATCCACTATACACTCTTGCCGAGTTCATTGAACTCCCTACAGAAATGTGGTGTTTTAATTTTCTTTTGCTAGGGGCAATGATCACACACCTTATTGAACCTGCTCTAACATATTCATCATTGTTAGCACCATCTGGTGGTCAGAACTCAGCTCAGAACGTTTCCTAGAACACATGGCCTCTAGAGCTGCAGCGATTAATGTTCAATCGAAAAAAAACGCACAGTCTCTGATGCCAGCTCCTTAAATGGGAATATTTAAGTTTCTTCACAAAAAAAAAAAGTTAGTTGCAGCCTTACTGGCCTCAAAATTAAGCAAACAGTAAACAGACCTCGCCTTCCTGAGGGCAATGTTACTCTGTGGTATTACCTCAGGACATTTTACAGGCAGAAATCTTGGTGATTGGTTTGTTCTAGTCATAGAATGAAATCACAGCCTATACAAGTATGCATCCTTTGTTTACTTCTTAGTCCTCATACAAAAACTACAGTTATTCCCACTGAATAAATCTAAATAACTGATTTAGTAGGAAAGTAGTCAACAGAGATCTACAGTGAATCCAACTTCTGGGTTTACAGAAATTTGCAATGTGTGAGGTTTGAAATTTGGATTGGACTTGCACAAAGGCTGGGGTGTAGTTGTCAAGACTGACAGATACTAACCCAGTGGGGAAATCCAGGAGTCCCCGAGAGCCACACCAGCAAAGTTGCATTTCACCGTCCCTTGTGCTACGGCCTGGACAGATAAGAGCAAAAAGGTTAACAATTTTCTATTTTATTTAATCACTTTTATTCTGTCATTAGAGGTCTATATTCTCAAATTTCTCAATCTTTCAATGGGAACAATGAACATCCATACCACATTAGCTTCTGGAGCTTTACATCCATAAACCAAATTCATAGACCAACTTCTGTTAAATGGAAAAATACTGTAGAAAATGCAAGTATGTAAATCCAATCTACTTACAATAACTGGAATATATTATACATCTTTACAACCCTTAACAAAAGTTTATTACTTCTGCGAGCAAACCATTCCACTGTCATGTTTTTTTTGCTGACTCATCCATCATGTGACAGTTCTTTGGCGTGGGACTTTCCAGTATCAGTAAGCTCATAGGACCTGAAGTGGATGTTGTAAAGAGAAGTTCGGCTCAAAAAGCAGTCAGCTCACCTTGTTGAGCTCCATGGAGATAGCAGCCGCCATCTTCCCTCCATACGACTCAGAGAAGATATAGAAGGGGATGCTCTGAGAAAAGAATAAATATCTTATCAGTTTAAATTCATCACTGACATGACATCTACCACATATGATCACTATATGGTATGTAATGAGTCTTTTGAGGAGAATAAGAAACCATTAATGGTTTGCAACTGTGCCGACTCGAGATGCTCTGATTACTTTGTTCAGTCAACACTGGACCTGTGGAGCCAGCCTTCAGCTAGCTTCAATTTAAGGATGCTTACGAAGAGCTTGTTTGACATCGAGAACACATTTAAGCAAATACACTGCATTGTTTTCATATCCAGAAGATAACCCACAAGTCCTTTCTGTATCACAACACCATTGGAGGGCATTATTAGGGCCATTACATGGCCACTTTCATCATGTGCAAGCTGTATTTTTTTCTAAAAACTACTGACTCCTTTGTTTCTTTCACATTTTAATATTAAATAAATAATTTAATTTAGTTTTAACTAATTAAAATGCCAAGGCTGCAGTCATGAAACTTGAAAGTGTGATTAAGGACAGCCAGAAGATAAAGCATAGAGGAATGTGGCTACTTGACCATCAGGTTGTTAATTATGTTATCCAACAGGGTTAGCTATGATTACAGCCCTGTCCGGAATCTGCTGTTAAAGGCTTTACAGTTTGATTACGTGTTCACTTTTTAAAAATAAGTTTGTTTTTAGACATATATATGGTGTAAAATATAATTTTCTATTGTTTTCTGACAGACGTCTGTTTAATGTTTAGATCCTTCTTTTTCATTGTCATCAATGTGAAGGCTGGCAAGAAAACTGCTGGAAAATATATTTTAAAGACTCAAGCCCAAAGCTTGTAATATTTTACAGTTAGTTATTTAACCAGAAAATAATGGCACAAATAATTGCCCATGAATGCAGTGAAATCATTCTTTGGGCCTCCTGGTTCTTCGTAGAGCAAGATAATATCACGTTACAGTGAAGCAAACCGGACTTTTGTTCACATCCAGCTGGCATACCTGGAACTCAGCCCTCTCTGTAAAGAAGTGTTTGAGCAGCACCAGCATGTCTGAGGCCACCGTGGCCACATTGGTAGCATAGCCACCTGGGCCGTCAGTGTAGCTGAAGCCAGTGCCCACAGGGTTGTCGACAAATAACACATTGGCTGCCTGGACCTGAAAGAGCCAACACACAAAACAGATCAGCATTACCCCCATTTCAACAGACTGAAAGATTCAAGAGGGTTTTTGTCATTCCAGCCCTGTGCACAGTACACAGCGCAATGAAATAACGTTTCCCAAGAAGCTTCAGTGCAAACAAACCACAACAACATAGAACAACAACAATACCAAATGCTACATGTAACTACTGGAGTAGTGCAAAAATACTTTATAAAGTGACTGTGTTATAAAAAAAAATACTTGTAAAGTGACTGTGTATGATTATCATCATCATCATCATCATCATCATCATCATCATCATCATCAGGTGCAATAGTGCATCAGACAAATACAAAACAGCGATGCAGGACAGCATACAACAGGGCAACAGAGGTGATCCCTGAGTGTTGAGGAGTTGTATGGCCTGGGGGAAGAAGCTGTTTTGTAGTCTGGTAGTGACAGACCGTATGCTACTGTTATTAAAGGGCTGTTTTAATACAAGACTGTGCTCCAGTCACACAACAAATAGCCTGTGCTAGTTGCAGGAAGTTATGCAGGAAATTATTTGATAAGAATGCATTATTACAATTTCTAGCTCTTCAATGTTCACTTTGAAACCTTAACCATCTTACCCAGCTGGTCTTTCTGGGCTCGAGGTCCCTGTTCAGAGGCCCAATCTCCTCGAAGTTTCCAAAGCCAGTCCCTGATCCTCCTGGTCCCCCCTACAGACACATAGACAAACATCTTCATCAGGTTCTTTACATTAAGAGGTGGGGTTAAGCAAAAGCCATTCATGTATTGAATGAGATAATGTTTCAGGCTGGGGTTATGTGTCTGCTGTCCAGTGTCCTAAGGGAGACTCTGTACAGAAGTAATACAATATTAAACACAGCAATATTATAGCTAATCTTTTACAGGTGGCTAGTTTCAATCTTGCAGTGTTGGCTTCTCAAGTAAGAACACCTCATGAGTCAGTTCCTCCTCTGCAGCTGAAAATAGAAGCAACACTGCTGTTACTCATAAAGTCACACCACCACACGCTTTTCTTTTATAGTTATAGAATTGAGTAGAATGCCTTTATTGTCACTGCACAGAGTACAACGAAATTTCAGTGCAACTCCTCAGTGGTCATTCAAATATAAAAAAAAAAAAAACACACCAGTCCACAGCAAATTGACAGATGACTTAAAACCCACAAAAGTATAAAATCAAGTAGGTAAATGTATCAAGTCTAAAAACAAGTGTAAGAACAGTAATAAATATGTATTGCGCTTGATTAAGAATAAAACTCAGCAGCTTATTATTGCAATAACCCATATCTCTCTTATATTTATATATATATATATATATATATATATATATATATATATATATATATATATATATATATATATATATATATATATATATATATATATATATATATATATATATATATATATATATATATATATATATATATATATATATATATATATATATATATATATATATATATATATATATATATATATATAAAAAATATTGGCAGACAGTTCAAATCTTTGATGGCACGTGGTTAAAAACTATTCTGAAGTCTGGAGGTCTTAATAGACCTGTAGCGCCTTCCAAAGGACAGCAAAGTGAAGAGGTAGTTTCCTGGGTGTGATGAGTACTGATTATGTTAGTGGCTTGGTGGAGACATCAGGTTCTGTATACATCCTCAACTGAAAGCAAATGTGTGCTGATGATTTGTTGTGCCGTTTTAAAGGACTGCTTTTCTGTCAGCTAGCAGACCACACCCAGGTGAGTGAATAGAGGATTTGAACTAGCCATATTCCAATTTTCTGACAGCTTGTAGAACAGATCCTGTCAATGTGGTAGCTTACGTTTAATACAAACCCATTGTGAGTGAATTACTGCCAACCATTACGAAGTCATGATCTAGGAATATTCACTTCTCCCAGCCACTGCAGCCGTCACCGATTTTTATACTGCTTTCACATTTCTATCCTATAAAAACCATCTTGCAGCGATTGAAGATAGTGGTTAGCATTTAAGTATTTCACTTCCATAAAGTTGGGGGATCTTATGAGAGACGAACCAAAAAGGCTGAAATGTCAAAATCACGGCAGCAGAACCTGAGATGAGAGACCTTGTAATGGCAGAGAAAATCTAGACATATCACGCGTTTTAAGCAGGCAAACAGCAAGCTGATTTAACGTTTAAAGTAAACATAGCAATTTGTCTCCAAGCCCCAGCTGAGATGTCACCAGGGTTCACACAGAGCACGTGAGGCTGTCTGATGACTCAGAATAAAGCTAAATTGATGTGTTCATTGGTGAATTCCACACAACAACACAACTGCAGCCGGAACACAGGCAGAGGGGAGGTTCACTGCAAACGCATACAAGTCAGTCTCTAATCACAGATTGTAGAAAATGCATGGAGCCGGTGCATCCTGGAAGTAAAGCAAACTCAGAAGAATGAAACTAACAGACAACGAAGGACGGTTTTACAAATGGTCCCCGTATATGAAGCCTGTACATCGGGTAGAGCATGCAGAGAGGCACCGGTGAGGACCTCCGAGCTTCAGAAATGTCTCACCTGCAGCCACATGACCAGAGGCAGGTCCTTGTACTGTGCAGCCGGGCTGTCAGCGTAATAGAGCCACCAGAACATGTGGGCCCCGTCTCTCACTTCCACATAGCTCCACGCTTCTTTACTCGTCAGGGGACTGGGGAGCCCTGCATAGGATTCAAGTACATCTGCTGTTTTACCTTGGTATTCATTTTCAGAGCAATTCTGCTAAAGGGTCAAGCCACAATTAGCGCAAGTAGCTATTAAAATGATCTGCGTAAACAATCGTTACTTTCGTTTTGCAGTCAGCTGAGTGAAAGCATGACACGATACCGAACCTGCTGCTGTCTGCTCGCTCCTTTTGTCTGGGTTCAGTTGTCTTGAATACAATTAAGTGCTCTAAACACAGATGATAAATCATACCTGTGCTGACGAGGGCAGCGAGGAGTACACACCAGAACACCTGAGCCCGGGCCATTGTTGAAGCTTGAGACCGCGCACGGTTCCGCTCTGTGCGGCTTTATGGCTCCAAGAAATCACATGACCACCCGGTCAGCTGACCAACCACGTGTCACAGTTCACTCACCGGTTCACGTTCGATTTGGGAATATTATGAAAGGGGGGAGAACCGCATTTTGATTTAAACAATCAGATAAATACATAAATCAAGTTTAAACTAATGGAGGCGGACAGAAATCTTAATACGCATGTGGGGGCTGGTTGTTTATGAAGAAGTTTAGACAAGTACATATTAGTATACTTTTTTTTTTTTTTTTTTTTAAAAACTAAAAGTAAGAGAGTATGTTTTCAGTTTCCTTGTACATACTTACCAGAGGTATAAAAAGCTAAAGGCTACAAAGGTATACTTGGTTTTAACTGACAAGTATACAGAAAAGTCAAAGTACACATAGTTCATGGTACAGTTGCAGTACAAAATAAGTATGAATTGTAAAACTGTTGTGTACTCAAAGTTTACTAATTTTAAATAAAAGCATATCTAAAAGTGTACTTTTATAAGCAAAAAAAAATGGGCCAATTTAGTCAGGATTAGTAGGCTATTGAAGTAGCACACTTGCAAGTATAGCCTACTACTAACACATTGTTATTATTGTACTTACTACATAAAGTAGACTTTATGGGAAATAAACTTGAACTGTACTTAAGTTTACTTGATAAAATGAACATGAAGTAGGCTATACTTCTTTAAAGATGTGAGTTGACGGGTTCTGCCTCTTGATTTTTATTTCAGTAAACCATGTATGAACAATCATTTTTAAAGGGGACGGAGAAACATCTGCTTATTTACATTTATTGCTGAGCAAATCAGTTAGCAGGTGGCATATATTTTGGTGTTCCCAGCCAAAACCTTACATTCTGGATTTTGTCCCCAAGCTAGCCACAAATAAAATAAAATAAACTGAAATAAAATAAGAGAAAATAAAATAAAGGCAAATTAAAGGCATTTATTGCCCTGATGTTGTTGTATAATTCCTTTCTCCCTCTTTTCTGTGGTCCGCGCCGAAAAAGGAACCAGCTGTGACAAAAAGAGATCCACACCTGTATCAACTTGTATTAACAGCCTCCACGCCAACAGAGGGCAATGTTGTGAAAGAGGTGTCACTGATCACACGTGACCCAGACATCCGGTTAAAAGTTGGTGCTTCAAAAGAAAACGTCAATAAGATATTAAACATAGACATATATACTTGTCTATGATATTAAAAACCTGAGTTTGCTTAGATTCTCGAAGAAGAAGAAGAAGAACAAGAACAAGAAGAAGAACAAGAAGAAGAACAAGAAGAATGGGTGGATGGAGTTTGACACATAGGTTTGACACTCTTATCCTGAAAAGCCCCACCGGAAACACCACTGTTGTTGCCGGCGGAACGCACGAGCTGCATGTCCTGCATCATGGCTGCTCACAGTAATAACTTCATCCGCGTCCGCTTATTCTTTGACTACCCACCGCCGGCTGTCATTGGTTGCCGCATGTGCTGGCTGCTCGTGGACCTGAACGCATGTCGCGTGGTGGCGGATCTGGAGGGCTTGATCAGAGAGAAGTTTGAGTTCAGCCGCGGGAGCATCCTGAGCCTCTTCATGGAGGACTGCTACCTGCCGCACACCGAGAGCATCTTCGTGGTGCGGGACAACGACAGCGTCAGGTGCGTGTGCTTTTCTGTCCAGTCGTATCACTCACAACATTTGCCGCGACCACCGCTGGCTAAACGGTCATGACGTCACGTGACGTGGCAGCTCACAGGTCAGCTGTAGCAGGCACCTGAACATTCAGTGGCCCCATTGAGAGACAAGCGTGGAGTTTTGTGATTCTCTGTAGTCATCATCATCATTTTGCCAAAATAATTTTTAACTCAAGGTCCACTTACTACTTTTTCCTTTTACAGTTTTTATAGCCAGTGAATTAAAGGAACAGTTCTTACTATAATTACTACTACTACTTACTAATTACTATAAAAAGACGTTACAGTAGCCAGCACAGTACCCACTTCAGATGGAGTGCTTTTAGCTTAGCAGCCACAGTGAAGGTTTTGGCTTAAAACAGGTGTAAATAATGTTCTTAGGGCTTCTGTAGACATGGGGGCCCCAAAATGGAAAGATTGTTTTGTACCCTAATGTACAAGTCTGTGCAGTCCTGGCTGCATTGAACAGCATAAACCACATTACTGGTTATGCCCGGGTGTTTTGTCCTTAGGATGGACAAGTTTCTGCCACAGTGCTGAATAAGACCACAAGCTTTACTGCTAACTAGCTAACGGCAGCTACAGTTACCAGCAGTTGGCTGTTGGGTAAAATGCTGCCCCCATTTGCTTTGAAGAATGAATTTGACAGGTTACCAATTCTTACATATCGTGCCTTTTAAAGATGTGTTTCCATATCCTTTCCATCCATATTATTTATCTTCACTCTTTGTTTCCCAGGGTGAAGGTGGACTGTCTGGCTCAGGTGAATAGAAACAGCAGCCATCCAGAATCAGCAAGTGAAAAGGGCAAGAAGAGGCCGAGACCCACAGGAGAGAATGGTGCAGGAGAAAATGGAGTAAGTGTGGAATGGAAGAAAAAGAGGAGGAAAAAAGGGATCGAGGAGAGCCTGGAGAGGGATGCCGAGCAGGCCTCAGTTGATGAGAGGACTAAGATGTCACAAGGAAAGTGTACAGAGAAGAAGAAAAGAAAGAAGGCAGATGAAAGTGGCCCCACTGCCACCCCCAAACCAGCTGCCTCTACCAAAAGCACCCCAGTTAGGGTAGAGCAGCCAGTTAAAAGCAGCAAGAAGCCTCCAGTGGCACAAGCAAAAACAAAGAATGTCCCCTCTTCAGATTCCAGTAGCAGCAGTAGTGAGGAGGTTGAAGCTCCTAAAAGAAGACCTGCCCAAAAACTAGCACCCAAAGCAACCTCCTCCAGCCCTGCTGCTTCCAAGAAACCTCCAACCACCAAACCCACCCGGACAAAACCAAAGCCTCCTTCATCATCCTCCTCCTCAGAATCCTCCTCCTCCTCCTCTGATGAAGCTAACAGTGTCAAAGCCCCGCCAAAAAACAAACCTTTAACATCCACAACCCCCAAAGAAAGAATAAGTGATAACTCCAAGTCTCAGCAGGCTCCTCCTCCTGCCCCACAGGCCACAAACTGTGCACAGGAACAGGCTGCGAGCGTAGCATTGCCTCCTGGTGACAAAAACATGAGACCTTGCACCTCAAGCAGTGAAGAGGAGATCGAGCTTGTTATCCGCCGGCCGATCCAGCCGCTGGGCCACGGTGTGGGAAGTCAGTTGTCTTCGAGAGGCCTCGGCCGAGGCAAGAACTGGCACGGTGGCCCTGGCGAAAGGGGGCGGGGTAGAGGGAGAGGGCACAACGGCAGCTTTGAGTTCAGCTATAATGAATCCAAGGAGCCTTCCTACCAGACTGATTCTCTGACCAACATGTCATTGGTCCTCCAGGTGTGTCCTTTATTGTTACTGTAACTTTGATTTCGGTACAATAGTTCAGTTTTTAAGGTTGTAATAATTGATCCCTGACACTAATTATATCATTGAGGCCAAGGTACTCTTGTGTCTCCTGTCATGCTATGTGAACAAATCCAAAGCTAAATGGGCCTGCCATGCCTAGTCAGGGTTGCAAAGCTATCACTGGACAATCACTGTTTGGGGAGGGTTTTATCGAACAGTCAGCTACATTAATAAGAAATGAGAATGTGTTTAGTCTTGCCTCTGTCACGTTATCTTCTTATTGGCAGTACAAATACACCGGTTGTGTAAATGTATACGTGTATTACCTGCCCTCCTGAAATACTGTGTTTGAAAAGGCATTAATAATCTCCGTTTGTCTTGTACATCTCTGTGTGTAGAACGCAGCCGTAAGTGCTCCCAAAAAGAACTACAGCTCTATGCCCCTGCTAGCTGCGCCTCCACAGGTGGGACAGACGATTGCCTTCAAGGTAAGTCTCGCCTCGTCTCGCCTGGTCTTGTCTCATTAGCTGCAGTGTACCTTCTCTGTTATTGGCACTGTACGTCTACTTGCTTGTGCCACTGGAGGCTTCTTGCTGCTTTTAACTGGCTGCTCTACCCTAACTGGGGTGTTTTTGGTAGAGGCAGCTGGTTTGGGGGTGGCAGTGGGGCCACTTTCATCTGCCTTCTTTCTTTTCTTCTTCTCTGTACACTTTCCTTGTGACATCTTAGTGCTCTCATCAACTGAGGCCTGCTCGGCATCCCTCTCCAGGATCTCCTCGCTCCCTTTTTTCCTCCTCTTTTTCTTCCAATCCACACTTACTCCATTTTCTCCTGCACCATTCTCTCCTCTGGGTCTCGGTCTCTTTTTGCCCATTTCACTTTCTGATTCTGGATAGCTGCAGTTTCCATTCACTTGAGCCAGACAGTCCACCTTTAAATAAAATGCATTACTATTATTATTATTATTATTATTATTATTATTATTATTATTAACCTGTTTTGCCTTGAAGTCCTGCTTCCAGCCTTTCACTCTTTAGTTTGGAGAAACCCACTCACTGAGCCACTCTATTTCCTACAAAGCCTCCTGAATAAGCTGCTTTCATTTATAAATATATAAGTAATATATAAATAGTGTACCACTATTTCCTCGGAAGCAAAATCTGGAACATTTCATGTTTTTTAATGTGAGAATTTGTTCTTTGTTTAATGTGATTAAAGTTAAAGAAAGTTGAATATCTTCATTTTTTCTCACTGTTGGACTAAATATGACACTTGAAAACATCTCTTTATAATAGCATGTGAAGCATGTGTTTGGCATTTTTCACAGTTTTCTACTCATTTTCAGATCTTTCTAAACCAAATTTACAGCAAAATAAATTAATTTCAATTCTACTGAATGATATTCTTTGACGTTACAGTGCGTCTCTTGGATAAACACTTTGTCCCATTAGCGACCTTGCGAGCTTGGAGAGCTTCTTTCCCCCTCTTCTATAACTTTCTTTTCACAAAATACCCGGGGAAAGTTAACGGCACACTACAATGAAAATTCAAAGAAGTTTGAATTGTGACCCACTAGCATTAGCATGTTGCCAACTGGTAAGTGTGTTAGCAGATAGTAAGGGCTACAGAAGTTCACCAACTAGACCCAATTGATTTTACGAAGATTTGTGGATGAAGTCTTAATGCTGAAAAAACTCTGTGTGTTCACAGTTGCTGGAGTTAACTGACAACTATACACCAGAGGTGTCAGATTTTAAGGTGAGTGCCATCAATCATGCTGTAGTAATCCAAAATGTCAGCCACAGCTCTGCCTATTTATCTCATGTTACTGGGAAGGCCCTTGGAGGGAGTGTCAAAATGAAGTCTTGAATGTTAGTTCATACTGGAATCACCACACAACTGGCTGACCATGTTGATGTATCTTTTAGGAGGGAAAGATTGTGAGCTTTGACTACACCAGCAAACAGATAGAGCTGGAACTACATAATGCCTCTCAAGGTAAGGATCTTTTCACCACCAACACGTACAGTATAACCTTTAACATGCTTGGTTCAAAGTTGATAGATTAAAATGCGAAAGATCGTTTTTTTTGGCAGAAAAATATCTTTAAAGAGTCAGACAGAGTTTGATTCACTGGTATTTAAAAGTAACACTAAGTCGACCATGAATGTACAGCATTATGGATGTTATAGATTAGGAAACTTAACTGCTTATGGTATGGAGTTTCAGAGGGATTCCACACATGGAAAGCCAGGGAGCAGAAACCATCTTTAAATGTAATTGACTGAAGCAGATTGTACAGTATTTTCCTAAATGTTCCAAACATTAGTGATTACTCACAAAACACCTCTTTTCCATCAGCTCCTGTAGAGCCTGGCAAGTTTGACCTGGTCTATCAGAACCCCGATGGATCGGAGAGAGTGGAATACGCAGTGTCCAGGGGCTCGCGGGTATGTCTAAGGATATAGCTCATTGATTTAGTAATAAACTCATAAACAGCACTTCCTGAAGAGAAGGTTCAGCTTTGGGCAATATTCTTATTTGTGGGGTTGGGGGTATAATCTGATCTTTGTAGGGGTCTGTAAAATAACTAACCCTAACTAATGTTAGGGGCAGAAATAGATAAATAAATCATAGCTGAAACGGTCTATTTACAGCTGGCATTAAATGCGTCTAAACATACGTCTTGAGTGACCTCTGTTAATCAGATCTCACTTCCAGAAATGTGTTCATGTATAGTAAAACATTTGCTGAAATTAACAAGTAGGCCTAATAGTTAAGAATGACAGCATTTCAGAAAGTTTAAACAGTTTCTCCTAACGCCACAAGTCTCAAAATTTAGCGTTTTTTAAAGGGGGTCTGGTAAATAATTTGTTGATGTTGGGTGAAAAAGTTGTTATAAAATAAATGTGGTGTAAATGGTGAAGTCGGTTGAGACGGTGTGTTTAAAAAGCTGCTGGAAGGTGTGACACGCTTCAGCCTTGGAATCAGACAGGATGCAGACAACAAACAGATGATACAGCGACGAGGCGACAAACTGACACTTTTTTACAAGGAAATAAAATGTATTTTGTTTGATGCCAAATTTACGAGACGGCACCCATGATTTAGAAATTGCTGTAGCCGTTTCACAATGTTTGTTAAATTTTAAGCAATAACTCTTAAAATCACATGATTTTTACCGTAGTCTGGGATATTACTGTTACTACTGACTACACTTCATAATGTCCACCACTTTCACACACACACTCACACACATACAAACACACACACATACAGCAGCCCACCAACAATTGTGTCAAGTAGATCACAACAATAGTACATTTATGAAAAGACATGACAGCGCACACCCGAGAGAGACACTTACACTACGTAATCGACTGACTAACTGTCATTCAGAGAATATGGTCTGTAGTTCCTCTGGAAAACATGTTTCTTGAAACCTATTTATATCATTATTGGAAAAATTGTCATTACTCTGAATAATTCATGATTTGTAATTAAAATAATGTTTGTTAGTTATGTATTAGGGATCCCCACAGATGTATGATTTTACTGCTTTCATGGTGGCACCCATTGGCTTCCATGTAACTGGGACCCTGCTTATTTGCCTTCTGAGATGAAAAGTGAGATGAAAAGATATAAAATACACCTCTTAGTGGAAGTTAGGTGTTGGCACTATTTCTTGATGAACGACAGTTAATCCATCGACCCAACACTGTGCTGTGTCTGCAGGCTAAGCACATGTTGCCAGTGACAGTCAGTGGAGTGGTTGCGTTTGTGTGTTGTACAGGCACAATGGCATGACTTCTTCTCAACCTCAATTTAATGATCAGTCTCCAAGAAGCTGCATTACGATTGGCCATCGTTTCATGCATTGACAATGACTGATGATTGGTTATTCCTCCACTGATATTAAGGCAAGATTAAACAACTTACTATCAAAACTAGTCAGCATGAGCATCATTACAAACCAGTCTGTAGGTCTCTTTTCCATGGATTTGACACCCCACGTCTCTGTTCTCCATATGCCTGCTCAACAAAACCTGGCTCTGTGCTCCATAAAAGTAGTTAATGGATATGGATTCATTCGTCTGCCAAGGACATTATGTTTTCACCTGTGTCAGGGCTATGGAGTGTGATTTTAGATTAGTCTTGTTTAAATTAAAGGGGACTTTTGGGCATTGGCGGAGGTATGCACCTTACCGAGTGCCATTCTAGTTATGATTGCAATATTAATGTACAAGGTAAAGGTACTGTCATTCTTTAAACAAGGGTTTAAAAAACGAAATACTCTTTGAGACCTTTGTTCTACATCTTTTTTGGAGTGTTGATGATGAGTTCAGGAGTCTCACAGCCTGGGGACAGCAGCTGGTGATCTGGCAGATAATTCTGTATCTGTTGTCAGATAGCAGGTGAACAGACTGTGGCTGGGGTCGGTGTTGTCTTTTAGTAGTCTTTTGGGCTCTGTGCAGATGCTGTAGATGGCACCAGTTAGGGCTGAACGATTTTAGGAAAAGATCTAATTGCGTTTTTTCTGGCAGATATTGCGATTTCGATTTGATTCACGTTTTTTTTTTTTTTTTTTTTAAATCAAGCTTCAGGGCAATATTCACAATGTACAGTAACATTTCCAAACATGACAGAAAATTACATCATACCATTAAAACATTAAATGCCATTACTCTAATGCAAGAATGAAAACTAAAATTAAGAATTGATTTCAAATGTATTTATCAACAAGAAAGAAGACCACATTTTTCAGCTCTGTTACCACTTTTTCTTTACACTCCGCGTTCAGCTGTGGGATGGCAACCTGGCTGAAGTAGGTGTGGGAGGGAATCGCATATCTTCTGTCCAGCGTGCGGAGGAGGTTTTTAAATCCGTCTTTGGTGACCGTGTTAACAGACACCATGTCCTTGGCAATGTAGTGTTGGCAGTCGTTATCTCCTGGTGTCTTCGGCTGCTCTTCTCATACGGAGTTACACTGGCAAAAGATGCTGTAATTGTTGTCTTTTTGCTTCTATGGGCCTGAGTATAATTTTCGCTAGACTTTTCACCAGGCTTTTTCGTCACGCACTCGTCATGCAAATGCCTGTGGTGATTTTTTAAGTGCCAGTATAAATTGGTTGTTTCCGCTGGATGGTGCAACTTTAGTGCGACAGGTTTTGCACAGTACCAGTTTCTGGTGCATGTCTGCAGCCTCAAACCCGAAATACTCCCGAATGACTGATGTGCGGGTTTTCTTGGTGATTGAAGTCCTGTTTACACGAAGGGAAAACGCAGATATTTCTATGCGGTTTGGCCTCTCATTTACACGAAAACCCCGTTTTTATCACAGAAAACGATTATTTCTAAAAACTCCGGTTATGTGTTGTCGTGTCAACTGGGAGAAACGGGGTTTTAGGTTCTCAGGCTCATTAGGCTATGCGCCAGAAAATGCTTAACGTCATGTGAGCGTTGTTTTGAAAGGAACAGTAAGTCGCTCGTGTTATTCGTTGTTGTTGATTCTGAGGATTCTGATTGGCTTGCATGGCTTTATCCTTCTCCCTACACTGCCGCCCAGAGGTTTGGCAGAGTTATAATGGCGCTCGACGGTGTATTTATGCGGGTTGATGTAAATGACTAACTTTTTTGAAAACGATGTTGTGTGCACGATGTTATTTTTGAAAACGGAGGGGGGGAAATATTCGTTTCTCTAAATACCCTGCTATGTATAAACGTGGGCTAAATCCCCGAACTACGCTTCTGGTCCAGCTGAAGCCATTTCAGAAATTTAAGAGCAGGTGGAGCAGGCTTTACTGATTGCTTAGTGTGACCTGTCTATGAACAGCATGCCGCGTCTGATTGGTGAGCTTGGCAGGATGGTAGGTAGGCGGCACGTATGTGTAAAATAGTTGACACAACAGATCCTGGGTCAGTCAGGAGCACTGCAATAAACCGAAGCTTTGGCGATCACATGATCGCGTTGTCTGAAATCGCAATTTCGATCAGAAAACGATAAATCGTTCAGCTGTGATGTGATGTTTCCAGTCAGGGTGCTTTCTTTTGCTCCTCTGTAAAAGTTGACCAGAATCTGGCTCCAGAATTTAGCCTTCCTAAGTTCCCATAGAAAGTAGAGCCTTTCTGTGCTTTTTTTAACCAGGAATGGTGGTGATTAAAAATATTATTGTCAAACAGAACAATGATGCTGTGGTATTGTTGCATAGAGCACAAATACAAGATTTTACATTTTCTTTGACACAGAGTCTAAGACTTATTTATCTGGGATCTTGAGAACCACGATTGGATGATATGAAAGCAATCTCCTGACCCTAATGTATAGTACAGAATGACAGAGTTAAAATGATAACCCAGTACTATCATACGACTTTTAGTGGAATTTTGTCATGACGAGATTGTAGCAGTCCCATTGTTTGAGACTTGCTATCTTTCTTTGTTTTGGGCCTATTTTCCAAAATCACTCTGGACTCATTGCAGGGAATTGAGATCACCTGTGCACAGGGTGGGGGGACTGACTTCTGGTTGAGGAGTGGAAGCAGCTTGTCGCATTTCCCTCCCAGCCAATCATGGTGTGCTGACGCCGTTTTTGTGAAGGCTTAAAAGAGGTGGGGAATGGCACACCGTTGGCTCTCACCCTCATTCTGAATCCGTCCCTGACTCACTGAGAATCTCATCACACTAGATTGGCTGCTTCACGTCATTCTAGTGAGGAAACTGTGTGTATTCTGGAACCCCTTGCAACCCAAGCCTCTATACACCTTCAGTTTGACATTTTATTCCCTGGGGCTTGTAGGAGCACATTTGTTTATTGTACCCGGAAGAGCTTTTTGTTTATTGGTATACAGGGTTGCCACCCATCCCGTAAAATACGGTATTGAACCAATATGGGACGCGATTTTTTTCTGTATTTCCATAAATGTCCAATATTGGACATTTATGGAAATACGGAAAAAATGTCCAAATGTCCATAAATTGCCAAATAATTGCCAAATAAAGGACGATTCCGTATTTTAAGGGACGGGTGGCAACCCTATTGGTATATTGTCCAAGTAGCGGACATTGGGCATTGCCACTAGATTTACATGTTTTTTGTTACTGCCAGTACCGCCACAAGATGATCATAAAATTGATATGATTTTGTACATCTCTCGAACACAAATGAATGAATTAATTCAAATTTGAATTTAAAACAAATGATTAATTTGATTTTTTTGGTTGTGTTTTACAGTCTTACAAACATCAGCAAACATTGTGCCATCATTTTGATTATTTTTATTGTTAAATTCCTTTATGCAATCCTTGGGAGTAAATCTTACACGAACCAGAATGTTCATGCTTCGTGTTTATGTGTATTTAAAGACATTTACATTTTGGGGGAAAAAAACTGGAACAAAAAATATAAGAAATTGTCCAATCAACCAAAAATTTCTGCCCGAAAAACAGCGTCTGTCCCTGGCAAAAAACTTTAACTCACCAATTGTTTGTCTCCTTCCACTATTGTGTTGTTATAGTTACTGTCTTGAAAAAAATCACTGCGACAGTCAGCCCTCCTGACCAAGACTTCAGTGAACTTTCCCCCAGAAAACAGCCTCCCTCCCCATGACTGAGAGTCAGACAGCATCCTGTTTACTGATGGTGATTATGTAATTTAGAGTGAAAAACTGATTATAAACAGTCAGCAGGTACATGTTTAGATTAACAGGAGGACACCTGAGGAAAAAAACACACAGACGTCATCATCATGACGTGTATCGTCACGCCTCTTTTGGATCTGCAAGCCGAAGCTGTCATATTGTCTTTGAGCCAAGGTTTTAGCCCCCTCACTGTACTTTGAGTGAACTCATTCACTCAGTGATCCCCTCTTTTCAGTTACTCATCCAAACAGGAGAAAATGGCGGACAAAAACGGCGGTATGTGCACAGACTAGCAATTGTTGTCATTTGGGTGCTGTTTGCGTATTGTTCTCTGTAATAGCCATACTGATGTTGTTTATTTCTTAGCGTAATCATAGTTGAAGTAACGTCTTAAATTTCCTCCCACAGGTGACAGAACGGTGGGACTCCCTGCTGGAACCACGGCTGATCATTTAAATCTGTCCAAACAGTGACTTGGATCATGACCCCAGTTTGGTGAGACGGATCCGCCCGGTCTCTAATGAATTCTACTTCAGGATCCTTCAACTTGTACTCCAGCACCAAAGTTAAACAGGCAGTGACTTCCTGACATTGAATATGACAGCAAAGGCATGTAATTGTGGTTGCTTATATTCTCTTCTGTGTGCTTCTAAATAAATCATCACTTTGCAGAGAAAAGCTGCTGCATAGCAAAGTACAGGTATAAGTATTGAAAAAATGTGAGTTAGTTTTTAATGTGTTTAGGTAATATTAGTGATTGTTTCCAGAACTGGGACATTATGGTTTTATGTTTTGTACAGTGATGTAATATCAGTCTTGTATAAACAGTTTTCTAATAAAATGCTGCATCTCCTGCTTTGACTACAGGGTGTTTTTTTCAGATCTTCCTTGGGCAGTCTCACCACCACAGCAGGCTGTTCTCATACAATATTTGTATATTTTATCATACTAAAAGCAATGCACTAAATTTTGTGTTGAGTCCTACGAGTGTCCAGCGTTACGGGCAGGCTGTTTTCATACTGAGCATGCTTTGACCATAGTCATGTAATGTGTTTATAACAAGGGAAACCCATTTAAAAAATATTGATGGTGACAGAGAAGATCTAGAAGTGTTCTTGGCTGTATTTTAATACTTTTATTGTAAATACTTTTTTATAAAACATTTATTTGAGAGCTGCTATTCTTCAAGAAAGGCATGTAGTTCTTATTTGTCTCCATTCGAGGCCTCACTGAGCACGTTCTACCACAGGACAGTTACATGACACTTTACAAAGTATGTCATTCTCAGTCATTCACCTGTTGAACTGGAAACTTTGTCAGAAGGGAGGGGGAAAATTAGCTTCAATAACACGACAGTGATGTAACAAGGGGAACCTGTCCAGCTAAGTGCAAGTGAACCAGCATATAGCATTAGCAGCATATCATAAATATGCACTCACCCGATGGCTTAGTTATGTCACTGTAATTGAAGAATAATCAGAGAATAAAGTTGAAATACTTTAAGAAATAACAAGTCCTCTTGTGAAAAGTTTCACTAAACCTGTAACTTAAACATTGTAGAGCTGTTCCTGTATATGAGCAGCTCACAGAACTGACCAACTCTCCTTTGACATAATAAATCTGGTCAGTATGAACAGATTTATTGTGATCTTCATCGTTTCAGTAGGCTTTCCTGAGCCCAGTTGGCGGCCGTGCTGTGCTGTGTTGAGCGAGATGATGTAGTTCACTGAGTGGTTTAACACAAAACTACATGAGATTTTACTTTAATTACAACAAACTGAGACTTAATTGACCTGGTAAATTTCCTTTTAATTGACAAATATCATATGTGTGATTCATGACACAACTCAAACGGAATCAAAAAACATTTTGTCTCCCCCCTTTGACTACTATACAGTAGTTTTTTCCCAAAATAAGGTGCCATGGGGTCCACCAGAAGGAGTGAAACTTCAGCACTCTATGATAGACCTGAGTACGGAGATGCTGCTTGGCCTTGTTTTCAATTTTGCCCAGTGGCTACTTGTGACCCAAAAAACATTTTCAGACATTTACAGACGTCTGTAAAACTGTTGACAGGACACCTCCAACTACAGACAAGGTCAACTATAACCATGGAGGTTTGATATATGTTAAACTGTCCTCGAGCCAGTAATATTCTGACTTTGTTTTCTTGTAAAATTATATCTTTAATTTCATAATGTTATGACCTACGGTAATTTTAAATTATTCTCAGTATACTACAGCTTTTCTCCTAAAAATAAAATGTTTTTTTTCTGAGTGGTACCACCTGTTATTTAGAAAATAAACTGTTAATTGGGATCATGCTACTGTGCCTTATTAAAGACAAAGAACTGAAAATGGCATTTTCTTTCAGTAAATATAAACATTTAATACACTTGTATGTACACTGAGACAGTTTTTGGCAATATTTCAACAGGTACTCAAAACAAACCATCACCTTAAGGTGTTTAATGCATCTTTTTTGTGATTGATTGAAATATTAAAGGAAAATACAGAATCAAAATTAATTAACAATAAAATAAAAAATCCCCCCCGCTTTTTTTTTTGTTGCCTGTCTCATTCATTCATAAATATTGATATAAAATTACACTGAATAAATCAGTGAAACAATCATTCACTTTATGACTGAATGTCAATGTCCTGTGGGAAACCTTTAAAGGGGGTCTTGTCTGGGTCCTGTTTTTCACATTTGGCAAGATGATTCCCAAAGAAAAAAGTAAAACACACTTAACTAATGGCACATTGTTAACATTTTTCATTCAAGAAGCAGTAGGTAGATTCTACATTTGAGGAATGAGTGTGCTGTCTGTACGTGTATAAACTGGTATCCTAGAAGATACAGAGGCATTCTGGTGTTTATATTTTATAATATTCTGACCAGTCGAGCTCCTAAAAAGATGAGTTAGCAAAGTTAGCAGTCAGTGATCCATGAACATTTGGATGATAGGCGTCCCTGGTCTTATGACATAACAGTTTAATTGACCCAGGAAAGAAAAAAAAGGTGTTTTTTGGGATAAAATGTTTTCAGCTAATCAGTTGCAAATCAGGTTGCACATCAACGTAGGCCAAACATTTAAGGCAGCATGGTGTCAATCTAACTGAAAAATCAGTGTTTGATGAGCGTGTGGCAGATTGATCTTCAAATGTGTACAATTTAATTGTGTGATTAAGCATTGTTTTTTCACTTTCTTTATTAAAGAACTGTAATTATTCTCTGCATATATCTGAACATTTCTGTTTATTTTATTTTATTTATTTTATGTTTGTTTTTATTTATGTTTTATGTTTTCTGTACCCTGTACAGCACTTTGCAAACCTTGTTTTAAAAAAGTGCTATATAAATAAAAACGTACTTACTTTGAATCTTTTCCATCATTGTGTTGAAATACAATATAAGTCATACAATTTTATTTTATGTATTTACTTTGTGAATATTTAGTTAAAAAAGACTGAGAATAGGATTATTTTAATAAAAGAGTAAAAGTCAATCGCACTGCACTGAACGCTCACAGACACTGTGTTAGAATAAAAACTGGGAACAGCTAAGAACCAGACTTGATAAGCAGAATGGAATTAATAAACTTAAAACAATAACCAACCATACTTACAAGACAATCAAATGAATCAAAGGAAAGAAATCTCAAATTAATTTGTGGCCCAAATTTGAAAATCTTTTTTTTTTTTTTTAAATGTAGATCTGACTCCCCAGCTGCAAGTTTGAGAACTTCACTTTTTCAACTTAGCATGGTGCTAATTTCAGGTATTTTTAGGTTACTTCTTATTCAAATTGTGCAGGTTATTGCAATAAAACAAAATAAAGATAAGACCCTTACAAAATGACGTCATCTCAACAAAGTCAACAAAAACTTGCTTGCATGAAAATAAAAAAAAAAATAGAAAAATAAAAAGTAGGTGTACACAAGGGATTATATGCATCTTGGGTCTATTTCCTTGTTTTGTATGATTGTTGTTTTATTTACAGGTTTCAAGGCTAAACGAGAGTGTTAAATCATTTTACATACCCACCTGAAAATGAATAAATTCCCTTTCATGAGTAAGTGACTTTGTTCAATTTCTCCATTTGTCTAAGATACATTACAAGTTTCTCACTGTTTTAATGCAGACATCACACAGAATTAATTTTTTACCAAAAAGGTTGGCTGAAATTTGCTATCTTTCAACCACCAGCTGAAGTCCTCAGCCTGCTTTAGATCAGTGAAGGTCAACTCCTGCCATACAAACAGAGAATTTATCAAAGCAGTTCCCATTTGGCAGTACTCCACCCAGGGGCGCCGCTATGGATTTTGGGCCCCATGAAAATATTTTTTTTAATTAAAATTTTGAGTGCTATTTTACATAAAACTATGCATTTTGATGGTCTCTCTGGGCCCCTCTTAATCATGGGCCCCTAGAATCCTTCTCCTTTTTCCCCCCTTTTCGGCACCCCAGACTCCACCCATACAGTGTGACTGACCAAGGGAATAACATCCTGGTTGCTTGATCTTCCGCCTCCTCCACCTCAGAACACTGTGCACTTCCTGCTTCCCTTTTTGACAGGTGGAGGGCAGAGGACAGCTCGGATGGCCTCGTCAAAGACTGTCTTCAGTCCTCGCTGTGTCAGTGCAGAGCACTCCAGGTACTTGACAGCACCTGCCAGCCAAGAGCATACAGTATGGACATGCAGTTTTACATAGGGTAGATTTATGTTTTATCTTGCTGCAGTTATTTCTTTGCATTCTCTCCATTCAAATTTGGATGAGGCGGGTTATCGATCAATCATATGGTTGTCTCAAGTTACAGTCTGCCATAATCATAGACCTAGATCTGTGTATGTCTGTATGTGCATGTGCATGTGCACACACACACACACATATTAGTATGTATATACTAACTGTATGCGCTAACCTTCTTTTGTATTACATTTATGCTGTTATACAATTTCTATTGTGAACAGACACACATTGATTGATATATGAACCTTTCCTGTTATGATTTTTAAGAAAAAAAAAGGTTCTCATTCAGTGGTGTAGATTTGTTGGTCCAAGTGTGTTTGATGGGATGTTGAGGGATGTCGGTCTGCAGTGTGGCCTAATTGGGCCACGCGAGTCCACAACCCTATTTAAGACAGCCTCCCCCATTGTCTTGTAAGATAAGCTGATGAAGGTCTAAGTACCGAAACGTTGTTGTCATTAAACTTAATTGCAAGTGAAGTGGACAGTGTGCGGGAGTCTTTTTCCTGGGTTATCTATCAGTAAAAGATTAAGTGCCTTATAGTTAATGTCAAAGTTATGGGGGATTTGTTTTGAAAAGGTACCAACATGATGAGTTTTGAGTAAAAGATGGGACATAAATTAAACTTGTGTCTTTACACCTTTGGAATGAATGAAGCTTTGTATTTATATTTGTGCACTGATCAGAAATAGTGCTCCTAATTCTGTTGTGTTTTGTACAATAACAATAAAGGCTTTCTATTTCTATTATCTATCTATTTGTTTATTCCGCACAAAAACAAGGCCAACTATGACAATTTTGCAGTAACTTACTGTCTATACTGGGTCTTCTCCCAAAATGCTGAACTATTCTCTTAAGTTACATTTATTTTTTTGTATGGACTCCAGGACAAGTAGCTATTATGCTAGTAAAAGCTAATGGAGATCTAAATCAATGGAAAATAAACACAAAATTAAACAAATTAATTGAACCCAAATGGCAATGGTAAATAATGGTCTGCTGGTTACTAATAACAGCTATGTTATCAGCAGGGGTCTAAGGACAGAGTGTGTTGCTCAGTGAATTATTGTAAAGCCCACTGAGGCAATATTATTTGCGACTTTAGGCCATATAAAGAAAATTGACCTCACTAGGTTCAAAAACATTGACTTGAAACAGTTATTTGAAGCCTATGATAATGGCTCTCTTGATACAGTGAATTTAGCACTAATTCCATCAGTACAACAACAGAGTCACGCCATTTCACTCTGCTGCTCTCACTTTCTCTTCTTAACACGCAGTGTGTTTTCATTTAAGGGCTCTATATAACAATTTGTAGCAATTCACATGTATCAATTACTTATTTATTGGGCATTTGTGAGCAAATTGTAGCATGATGTGAAAAATGAGACCTCCCCTGTCTCTTTCGGTTGCCTAAACAAGCCTGGGGATGACTTGTTGAAGTTGTTTAATGGATTTCTTTTTGAAGGACTCAGGTCATATTTCCTCTTGAGAACATCAGTCAGCACACATACACACCTACCGATCTCCCTGGCCATGGCTAGGCCCTGTGGGTAGGTAATGGGCGAGAGCTTTTTGTCTCTCAGACGTTCAATGGCATCCTTGTCGTCCCGCAGGTCCAGCTTGGTGCCCACCAAGATGATAGGTGTGTTTGGGCAGTGGTGACGAACCTCTGGATACCACTGCAAAGAATGGCAAAGAAGTCAAATGTCGATGGCAAGCAAAGATGCAGTCAAAAATTACAAACATATCTACAGCTGTAGACATCAGCAGTTCAACATACTTGAGCAACAAAAAGTGCCAATTCTGTGAAGCGGCAGTGTTAATATGTAATTTCAACAAACTCTATTTAATATGTAATTACAACATATTCTATTTAATATGTAATTACAAAAGATTACTTGATATGTGATTATAATAGACTCTATTTAATATGTGACAACAACAGACTACTTATGTGTAATTACAACAGACTACTTAATATGTAATTACAAGACTCCATTTAGTATGTAATTACAACAGACTACTTAAAGTGTAATTACAAGATACTCCATTTAGCATGTCATTTCAACAGACTACTTAATATGTAATTTCAACAGACTAAATATGTAATAACAACAGACTATTTAATGTTATTAAAAGACTCTATTAAATATGTAATTACAACAGACTAATTAATATGTAATTACAACATACTCTATTAGCTATGTTATTACAACAGACGACTCAATATGTAAACAGACTCTACTTTGTAATTACAAGACTCCATTGAATATGTAATTACAACACACTACTGAATATGTAATAACATCATACTCTATTTGATACATAATTACAACAGACTACTTAATATGTAATTACAAGATACTCCATTTAGCATGTAACTACAACAGACTCTATTTAATATGTAATTGTAACAGACTACTTAATATCTAATTACAAAAGACTCTAGTTAATATGTAATTACTACAGACTACTCAATATGTAATTACAACAGACTCTTTTTTTTTTTTTTTGAAACACTCTCTGGTGGCAAAAATCCCTCCCAGCTCACTGGTGAAGTTTTAAAAGTCAACATCAAGGAGTTCACAGTTCAATTAAAAAACATCAGCAGTGAGTACATGTAGTGTTGTTGCTGTGTTGAAAAGTCAAACATTGTCTGTAATCATTCAAGTTTGGTTCTTTTTCAATTACAGTGAGTGACAGTGACAATGAGCTGAGAAAGATCAGCACCTTGGCTCGGATGTTCTCAAAGGATGCTGGGCTCACCAGGGAGAAGCATATCAGGAACACATCCTGCACAGACAGAGGACAAACAATCACATACTTACAGGGGCTCACTGTCAGAAAAGGCATACCAGGCAAATGTTTGGACCCCCCTATGATCCCCCATAAAGAAGGGACCCCCTATGGCCACTCATACTGGCACAATTCAGATGGATCACCAGCTTGAGTTGAAACTGTATCATTATATCAGCTACAGAGACACAAACTGACTACTCACCAGAAACTCTCTTGTTGTCCTGTGAAGCAGCCCTATTGACATGCAATACAGGCACAGACACAATCACTGGCAGACAGCCTAGTGTTCTGAGCCACTGCTCAGGCATGCGCACGCTCATGACAGTGTGCTATGACTAATGATGTGTTTCAGTTGTACACGAATGTCAGAATTTCTGAGCTTCAAGTCAGAATTTTAATCAGAACCCCCCGTGAAGTCGGATCTCCATCTTGGAAAGTCGGATTAATCTCACCAGCCCGACATAGAATTCAAGCTATCTGCTACTCACATGAACAGTCGTTACATGTTTTGTTGTACGTTTGTAAGGCTGGGAAGCGCTGGGAGCACTCAGCTTTGGGGTTACGTTGTTCCGTGCTCCAAGTTCCGACTTTCAGTGTAAATTAAACACACCATAAGGCACGACTCTCACTCCCCAGGGTCCTAAAGAGGAACTGGTAGATGTGCCTGTGCCTGTTGCGGTGATCAGACCATTGTCTACTATGACAGAGCGGGTGATTTCAATTCAATGAAGAAACAAAATGAAGAAACAAAAAACAAATTTGCTCTTACCTGAAGTAGGCTAAATGTAAAATAAAAGTCTTTTTAGGCTGTAGGTGAATAGCTTTAATGTTGTTTTTGAATTTTTATGTATAATGTTATTTTAATAAGCAACTGTTAAGTGAAATTATAAGATTTGAAATGTTAACATTATCCTCCTGGCCTGCAGGCAATTCCTGATGACAGTGAGGCAGGCCCTAGTTAGTCAAGAGAGGATCTGCCAGGGGGCAGCCACAGTAGAAAAAGACTGCATGAGGAAGGAGAGACAGAAGGAATACAGACAGAACAAGGAGGGACAGGAGGCGACATAGAGGGAGAGGAAGTTGACATGATAATGACATATACAAAGCCAAATCAACAACATCATGTATGGCTAGTGTTGATCAGATAGGCCTTTGTTTAACAGTGTTCATTGATGTTTATCCATGATTTCAAATAAGAATTCTCCAATGGCTTTTTAGTGCAAAACATTGGCCCATAGGCTGTTATGAAAGTAACTACTTGAGCTCTAGTTAAAGGGATATTCTGGTGTAAGTTTAATCCATGGTCTAACACACCTTGACACCGAGTAAGACTCCCCCTCGAGAGGTCAGGTTTGCTGACCGTTAGCTTAGCTAGTTTTAGCAACCTCAGAAAAGACCACACGATAACAATACACTGCCGCTTATGCCTCCAATTAGAAACTGCCATCAAAAAGCCACTCATAGCCACAAATAATGGTCAGAACAGCACCAAACTTCAGCAACAGTACATGTACAGTCCCAGCACACAGTACGAAGCATCAAACATCTGCTAGCTTTGCCGGATTTGTATTAAAAACACAGCACAACTCACCACTCTCCTCTAGCAGCCTGCTCGTAGTGGGGAAGCCCTGAAGAGTCAATTACCGAGTGCAGTATATTTCCGCAGCTCAAGGATGAATGTATCATTATTACTCCATTACTTCCGTTAAGTTCCCTGTCAGCTCTCAAAAATAAGAACTGAGCATTCCATGGAGTAATAATCATACATTTTCATCCTTGAGCTGCGGAAATCTACTGCACTCAGTTATCGACTCGTCAGGGCTTCCCCACACAGGCAGGCTGCTGGAGGAGAGTGGGGAGTTGTGCTGTGTTTTTAATACAAATCCGGCAAAGCTAGCAGATGTTTGAGGCTGCGTATTGTGTGCTGGGACTGTACTGTTGCTGAAGTTTGGTGCTGTTCTGACCATTAATTGTGGCTATGAGTGGCTTTTTGATGGCGGTTTCTAGTTGGAGACATAAGCTGCAGTGTATTGTTTTCGTGCGGTCTTTTCTGAGGTTGCTAAAACTAGCTAAGCTAGCGATCTGTAAACTTGACCTCTCGAGGGGGAGTCTTACTTGGTGTCAAGGTGTGTTAGACCATGGATTAAACTTACACCGGAATATCCCTTTAAAGCCCAAATTACACAAAAATAACTTAATGAGTTGAAATCATTTGCTGACAGCTTGGTCCCTCCCAGTTCAAAAATCCCATCTGCGCCCCTGTGCTCAGGAGTCGTTATGAACATCAGACTCAGCTTAAAACAGTCCAAGTGACAGCACAGACGTCTGACTTTTCTGCAAGCTTTTTTTTTTATTCAATAATTCAATAATTCAATGATTTTAACATGCATAGGATGCATAAATTACGAAAAAATATTGTATGACATAAAAGAACATTTGTCTGTCCTAAGGTTTGTTTAATTTATACATAGATAAGTAAGTAATGGATGTGGTTAGGGTTTGGGTAAGTCTCAAGGAAATTAATGAAAGTCTATGTAATGTCCTGTGAAGAGACATAACACATAGGTGTGTGTGTTGTGTGTGCTCATATGCATTACTGTCTGAGGGTATGAAAGAGGGCGGAGCCTGTCATAGTCCTCCTGTCCTGCTGTATCCCAGAGGCCCAGATTGACTGGTTTCCCATCCACCATCACATTTGCTGAGTAGTTGTCAAAGCTTAGAGAGACATGAGACAATGTTGTCATGTAAGTTGTTTTTGCTTTTTTCTCCCAAACAGTAAAGTGCGCAATTGAAATGATATTTCTAGGTGCTGTATCGTAATCGACTGGACTTCCTTCAGTTTCTTGAAGACGTTTCACCTCTTATCACTCATAACCCTAACCCTAACCCGCTTTGTTGGTTTTAACTAACTGACTTAAGTTCTAACTAACCAAAATGATAAATGATATTGTTGGCATTAGTGTAGTTTAAGGTGCAGCTGTACTCACACAGTGGGGATGTACTCTCCAGGAAAGGCATTTGTGGTGTAGCTGATGAGCAGACATGTCTTACCCACAGCACTAGAGATAGCAGAGAAGAATAACAAACAGAAATATATACATGATCACTACAATTGAATCAGAAATGTTACAACAGTTATCCACTGACCCAGTACTATTCCCCATTTTTGACTGGTTGGTTGGCCCAGACTGGAAACAGTGATCAAACAGTGATTCAATTGAGGAAGGTATGAGATCATTGAGAGCTGCAATAATTTAGGCTACTTAAAGGAAAATAACCAATTGGAATATACCCTCATCACTTTTTTTAACTTAAGAACACAATCATCCGTGTTGCTGACTGTTGGCTTCCTGTTCTTCTTCCTGTTTTTTGTATATCAGGCTACTCACACAAGGGCCCAGTGGATAGAATTGAGAGCAAGTCCAAGACAGAGATGAGGAAAAGGAAGAGTGCACTCTGTTGATAATAACTGGCTAAAATTTAGGATGTGCAGATAAGACGAGACATGTTTATCTCTGTGCAACCTTTCAAACACAAAGGGAATTCAAACACATACAGATGAAGATATCACGAAAATGACATTTAAAGGAAAATGAGAAAGAAGATGGAGGAATGATTGAATGGTTACTATAGTGTGGGAGAAGAAATTCAAACTCAGACTTTTTATATTTACAATATTAATGAGGTAATAATCTGGGGCGCCGAAAAGGGGGGAAAAAGGAGAAGGATTCTAGGGGCCCATGATTAAGAGGAGCCCAGAGAGGCCCCTAATAAAATTATAATACTGACAAAAAATAATATGACACTAAGTAAGGGGCCCAGTGAAAAATTATTTTCATGGGGCCCAAAATCCATAGCGACGCTCCTGGTAATAATACAAACTCAGAAATATTTATTTTTTCCATAAGTGAATAAACAAGCGTTTCTCAGAGGAAAATAAGGTCCCAGAACACTGTTTGAAGCTAGAAAGTTGGCAGGGTCCGCCGCATATAAATAAAGTAAAACAGTATAAATTATTTTCCTCTGAGAGGATATTTATCATATTTTTCACTCATGGAAAAAATAAATATTTCTGAGTTTGAATATATTGTAAAAATTAAACTTTAGAGTTTAAATTTCTACTCCAAAACGACATGGTGTCCCTTTAATTAAGACTACAAAGGGGTCTGTACAATGGACCTGTGGTGGGAAAATACTGGTACACAGGTGATATTCTCTAAGAGACTGACATTGTTTACACCACCTGTGAGGCCCTGAATGCTATTTGGGAGAAATAATCTTCATTTCTATTTGGACAGGGGGAATTAACATACTGACAAAAAAGGACAACAAATTTCATACTTTTTTACTTTGTTTATATGTGGCGGACCCTGCCATCTTTCTAGCTTCAAACAGTTTTGTGGGACCTTATTTTCCTCTAAGAACAGCTTCTTTATTCACTTAAAAAAATATTAAATTTGAAATTCTTCTCCAAACTACAGAGTACCCCTTCAATCTGTCAGATGTAGTTACTTTGCAGATTCATTTTTAATACAAACTGTGCATACAATTCAATCAGCTAGATGATATCAAATGCATTGGTAGATATGAAACTACACAACTTTATTTAAAGCAGTAACAATCAGTCTAAGCTGATGGGGACCATTCTGCATGAGAACCATTTTACTTATCATATTTTAAGTACATTGTGTTGCTATCCTTTGCTTCAATTTTTTTTGCAAAATCCTGAATGGGAAGAATACTTCTTCCACTTCAACCTTTAGATGTTTAACCCCACTTAAAAAACACACACACAAGAAGTCTCTGGGTAGATGAATAAAGACGAGGATAGCCTAGACATTGCATTGCAGTAGTGCCTCTGGCTGGGAGTGTGTGTGTCTGGTGAGGCATCTCGGACTGGAGTGTAGGTGTGACAACATTACATCATTAGAGCTGACAACCTGGCAGCAGCACCCTCAGCGTCCACCTCTATCTGAGTAAAGCACACACAGCCTACACAGATGATCGATATACACAGAGAGTTTGACTAAAATGATGAAAAACAGTGAAACAAAATCAGTAGCTGAAAGATGAGTCTGACATGTACCTGATTGCCGGTGCTTATTATTGTGCCACCCACCGCCCACCTGCCCTTCATTTCATCACTATCATATGACACTGAAACGGATCCCGGTGTTTTCAGTAAATGTCGACTGATAAACCCCTCCATCACTCCCAGCCCCTCCTGCAACAGCTGCCCCCTCAGCTGCGAACAACACTCCTGAGAACAACATTTGCACTCGCACAAACACCGAATAAATTCTCACCCATCACCCACGACTACGCATTTGATGGCCTGCATTGAGAGAGGAGGGCTGCTGTCCGAAGGGAGAGTTTACAGAGTGGTCAGGGGCGCTCCTCCACCTGCTTTCTTCGCTGCCTTCAGCCGTAGTAAGAGGTGGGCGGCTCCTGCACGGCTGCTGGGCTGTAGACGGAGCCCGTCACCGGTCGTACACGAACACTTCCGGAGATTAACGAACGTATTCAAAGGGCCAATTAACCGCGTTCATGATGAACACGCGCCGTGTTCCTGGACAGTATGGCAAGCAGTCTTAACGGTTAATGAATCAGTTCTGTAATTGCATTTGAGATAAACTTAGCATATCTCCCAGTCAGTATTGTGTTATAGTCCGAATGGTAATTAGACATGACATGGTAAAAAAAATAAATAAATAAATAAATAAATAAATAAATAAATAAATAAATAGTGGCCACAATATAGCGATAACGTGCGCACGAAATACTAATTCGTCGCCTCAAAATACTAATTCGTGGCCACAAATTAGTATTTTGTGAATAAGTATAATGTGCGCACGAAATACTTATTAATATAATATAGTTCCTGGACAGCTGAGTAAGCAATTCGAGCGCACCCTCTCTAAGGTCTAAGGTAGATTAGTTTACGGCTACACATTAGCACAACTAAACAACGTGTAGTAACAGGATGAGGATAAAAAGTTTGTAAGTCGGGTGAGACGTCAGCAGATAGGCTACCCGTTGCAACAAAGTATCAAACATAGGCCTAATTAAATAACTGCCTTAATGCGGGATTACAAGATATTGACTAGAACAGAATAAGAAAAGACACTCACCTTAAGGACATCACGTAGGCTATTGCAGTTTCTAGAGAAGGTGCGCTCGATTTGCTTCCCCAGCTGTCCAGGAATAATATTAATATTAAAGCTGCAAGCAGCGATGAACGGGCCCTTGCAGGCCGCGCGTGTCGGCGAGAGTTGGCGTCGCAGTGTGCATCAGTTGTGGCCTGCTGCCTGCCGCCTGCTGCGCACTGACTGCATTGGCTGCGAGCTGTGAGCGGAGTCCTGAATGCGTGTGTTGTTGCAAGTGTAGGCTGCTACAGGCGAGATGAAAGAAGATACCCAAAAGTTAGAAGAAGTTGAATCAAGTCAGAATCCTGAATAAAGAGGCTTTTGTTGTGGGTAATGTGCCTCTTTTGGTTGAGACAAAGTATGCTAACTGAGAGACAACTCTGCCCCAGCTTGTTTCTCACTACTTTGACATTTTTTGTGGGAGTTTTTTCTTAATTGTACGGTGCTGTGCAAAGTGGAGAAACCTCCCTGCAAATGCATGTAAATTTGATTATATTTGTCATCACAGCACATTGATGCATGTAAGATAATGTGACTTCCTGTGTGTATCAGATGACTATTTGGATAATTCATTACCTAAATAGGATTTTTGTGACTCACAGTACAACATTGCCATCTAGTGGACAACTTGTATAAAAACATCATACATGGATCGAATGGCAGCAAATCAATATGGACGACGATGTCTTACAGCCAGCCGGTAAAACATGGGCGCAAGCTTTGCACAACGTTTGTTATTCAAGGTATGAGGATGCTTCGGAGCGAAGCTGAAGGATGTGGTTTCAAAGCTGTAGGAGACAGATAAAGAATAAGGCTAGAAAATTTTGACACATGGCCGCAAAAATTTAAATGGACGACTTCTTGTTGGACTGACGGTAAGGGTGTAAATTGCTTTTTTGTGCGTCTCCTCATGATACACATTCCTGTGAAATTTGGTTTAGATGGGAAATTTCATGTAGAAGTTATGCAAATTTTAATTTCCATGGCGAAGGATTGAAATGGTTGCCTCAACCCCGCCCACCAGGTGTGACCTATTAAAGCGCCTTTAACAAGTTTTAATCTTCAAGACATAAGGATTGATAATGACTTAATCTGAAGACTCTGGTGTTAATTCTCTGGGACAAGATAATTTTTTTGCAAATAATTTCATAATTCAAAATGTCCGCCAAAATAAAAAAATGGCCGTATCAAAATAGACGACTTCCTGTTGGAGTGACGGTATTGGTCCTTGAGTGTTTTTTGTGCGTCTGCTCATGATAAATACGCGTACCGAATTTCGTTCACGTATCTGCTTGTTAAAGGCGGGGGCTTTACATTAGGGGGCACGAAAGAGTCCCCGAGCCACGCCCACACCCAATGACATTAAATTATCAAATTTTTTGCCCGACAGAATTTTTATCCAAATTTGGTGAGTTTTGGGGTATGTTCAGACCTCCAAAACTGCAGTTAAAGTGCAGAATAATAATAACAAGAATAATTCCTAGGGATACAAGGGTCCTCGCAGGTCCCTGACCTGCTCGGGCCCTAATTAGTATAAATGAATACAAATGAACCCATGCTTGTTACAGGAGGGGCTCCTATGGCCAGGACAACAGTGTTCAAGTGCATTGTGGGAATCGGCTGACACCAACTGAAGAATGTTAGAGGAACAGAAGGTCTACGGTGTCAGAATCTAGCTCTGGTGTCAATATTCAGGGGTGAAGACCACCTAAATTTCATCCATCCTCCTCCATTTTCCAACACTTTATCCTCTCCCTGAATTCTATATCTGTATTGCTTTTTATTTATCTGTTCTGATCCTTTTTTGCTCTGTACCCACCTCTAAATGACGTCTCTGACATTATTTTTCGCTGTGCTTTTAGTCAACACAGTACAAATATCTACCTGTGAAATAAACGTGATAACCGTAACTATTCTGTTAAATCAATTTAAATGAATGCATGCTGCAGTTGTATAAATTTAAACCCTATTCATTGAAAAATAAGTGATTGATGAGGCTAAGAATGCACATACTGTACAAAGAATCACAAAAACGCTTTAGTTAAGAGGAAATTAAATAAATCATCGTCCCTTTTATGGCCTTTAAGGGCTTCCATAGCTGTCTGAAGAGGAGAGATAGCGCTTGTATTTTTTCCTTTTTAATGGAGCTTTATCAATGTTTGGACCTAATGTGAGATTGAATTTAATATTGGAATGTCTCACAAACATACAACCAAAACAAGGAATATGAAATAAATAAATCCAAAATGTATTAGTATAAATGAATACAAATGAACCCATGCTTGTTACAGGATGGGCTGAATTGCAGATCCTCTGAAGAAAGCTAATTAGAGCTGATCAGCAACAGCTGTGCCACCTGCATGAGAGGCTTTTTCAGACCCAGTGTGTGGCACAGGTAGCATTTTCTCTTGGTGACTGATGCAATGGGACCTATTTGGGCCATCCTCGTTTGTGTCCTGACTGTTTGGCTTGCCAAAGGTTTCACATTTCCTTCTATTTCAAGCTTCTGTTTTAAAAATAATTGGTATTGGAGTATAGAAACCGTAAGAGCAAGTTTACATGATTTCAGGCAAAAACTTGACATACTAGAGGATGCTTTGGTATAACTTGAAATGTGAAATTTGAGTTGTCACTGGTCTGTGATATATCGTGCCATCAATGGCATGAACATTTGATTAACAGCAAGTGTACTATCCATAGGCTCTTGTTTGCCAGTTGGTGGGACAAATAAAAGAAATGATCATGGGCTTCAGAAGAAGATGGAAGGTAAGAATATTTGTGCCCAAATCCTTTCTGAGCTAGTTTCTGGCACTAACTTAATTTCCTTTTGTACAACAGATTTGTCTCCCAATGAGCTCTCATTAAAGAAGGCCATTGCACTTCTCCAGTCAATGGAGTCCATGTTGGAGCAGGAAGGTGAGCAGGTTCAGCAAAATCCTACTGGTAGACTGTGTGTGGAGCCTTTTTATTAGTCTCACAATGAGTATTTTCAGTTTAATGCATTTGTCTGGTGTTGCAACAAAATGTTCACTTTTAACTACATCACCATACAATGTCAAGTAGCCTATACAGCTTCTTTGACATCACGGATGCACTGAGGGCCAAATGTTCTGTTGGACTGGTGGTCAGTAAGTCTTCTGGTGTATCTGAAGTTTGACACGAATTTTTCAATTTTCTATAAGTTGTGAATTCTCTCAGCAATGTGTCAGTGTAGAGAATATCACTCAGTTCCTCTCACTTCACAATTGGTAATCAGCTCTCTCACTTTCAGTACAACAGGAAACCAATGATGTGGAAGTTGAGTCATCAGTTGGCCACGTGAACCTGAACAGACCAAAACAGCTCAAAACTGAGAAAGATTTCCCTGTACGCACGGCCACGGAAAGCGGCACCTTCACCTTCCCGGCCGGCGGCGGCGGCACCTTCACCTTCCCGGCCGGCGGCGGCGGCACCTTCACCATCCTGGCCAGCGGCGGCGGCACCCTCACCATCCTGGCCAGCGGCGGCGGCACCTTCACCATCCTGGCCGGCGGCGGTGGCACCTTTACCTTCCCGGCTGGAAGCCTGGACATCAGCCGCAGCGCGGCCGACGACGGAGCCTTCCCCGGCAGCGGCTTTTTCCCTGGCTTCTTCCCTGGCAACAGCGGCATCTCCGCCGGCAACTTCCCCGGCTTCTTCCCCGGCAGCGCTGGTATCTTCCCCGGAGCCGGCAACAGCGGCATCTCGGCCGGCAACGGCGCCGGCAACAGCGGCATCTCGGCCGGCAACGGCGCCGGCAACAGCGGCATCTCGGCCGGCAACGGCGCCGGCAACAGCGGCATCTCGGCCGGCAACGGCGCCGGCAACAGCGGCATCTCGGCCGGCAACGGCGCCGGCAACAGCGGCATCTCGGCCGGCAACGGGGCCGGCAACAGCGGCATCTCGGCCGGCAACGGGGCCGGAAACGGCGCCATCTCGGCCGGCAACGGGGCCGGCAACGGCGGCATCTCGGCCGGCAACGGGGCCGGCAACGGCGGCATCTCGGCCGGCAACGGCATCGGAAACGGCGGCATCTCGGCCGGCAACGGCATCGGAAACGGCGGCATCTCCGCCGGCAACGGGGCCGGCAACAGCGGCATCTCCGCCGGCAACGGCATCGGAAACGGCGCCATCTCCGCCGGCAACGGCATCGGAAACGGCGCCATCTCCGCCGGCAACGGGGCCGGAAACGGCGCCATCTCCGCTGGCAACGGTGGTACATCGAGACACCTCTAAAGTTGGGAATTGGTTTGCGGAACTATGCAAGAGTTCATCTGAAGACACTTCTGTAATACCAAGTTTTCTCTGCTTCAAATAAAACTCTTAACCGATACGTTTCCTCGTTCTAATTCCATACATGTTCCCTATGTTTTAAAGGCTTCGTTTTAAATATTCATTCGTCAAGATTTAAAGGGAGTGTCTGAGTACTACTTTGTACGTTTGTTGCCTGCGAGGATTGTGCAGCGTTTCTGGAGAGCAATTTGCAGCATGAATATACTGACTGGGCAAGTAACAGTGACAGCCTGACAGGCAATAGCAATATTATCTCCTACACGAAAAGCATAATAGAAGCTAGGCCAAAACGCACCATGTAGTTATCAGAAATTATTTAGAAATGAGGAAGGGGAAATTCTAGTCCAAGACCGCAATAATTCATTTTATATTGTATTGATTCAAAATGGACAGGATAACGCCATGAATTTAATTTTATGAATTGTATAAGAAACATTTGTCACTACATTTTCTTTGTTACACCATTTGTACAGAGACTTGCATTGCAACAGTTTATTAATGATGGCATCCATGATAAAGAATATAGGGTTAAACTACAGTACCCCCTACCTTTTTAACTTGTACAATATGAATTCAGTCCATGTTAAGTGCTTCGTGTCACTTCCTTTCTGGGCCCATGGTGGTCAGTCATCAAAGTCCCCATCGATATGTTAGTGACCACTGTACTTCTATATACTACACTTACTCGGTCCAGTGTTCACTTGTAAGTAGGGTTGGGCACCGAGAACCGGTTCCTAACGTCCGGTTCTGGAACCGTTAAGATGTTTGAATTTTGATTCTTTTTTTCGGTTCCTAAATGCCCGCACTAGTTTGCTTTCGGGGTTTGTATTACTCTGCCCAGCGTGCTGCCGTGCTCCGTTTGTTTCTAGGGTTTATATTACTTCACCCGGCGTGCTCCGCTAAACATCACTTGTCTGAACATGGACCGCAAACGCTGCTCGAAAGTCTGGCTTCATTTTAATTTCAAAAAGGATGGATTTGCACAGTGCAACACCTGTGATAAACTTATTACTGCCAAAGAAGTAATAAGTTTGTATGCCCGGTTTGGTAGTTAAAAGAGTCCCACTCAACTCAAATAAAATGTCATATAAACGAGGTATAAATACATTGGTCTACAGTGGATACTGGGCCCAACACCACACCAATAAGCTACATTTATATTTAGCATAAACATGTATACGTATTTATTATTTCACTGCATCATTGCAAAATTATGTGTTATTGCAGCATTTAAGAGCAACAGTATTCTAGATTTTATGAATAAATGCAGGCTTCCTGGATTTGCATTGCAAAAATGAGATTAAAGCCATGAAATCAGTGAGGTGTTGTAGTGCTTCAGCCCCAGTCTTAAAGGACTGCTATATGTTTTGTAAACCACCAGATGTCACTGTGCTTTGTGCCTTTGCCCTTCCTGCTTTCCCTGCACCTAACCAGGTGGTTTTGGTTCCTGAACCTAACCGTCTCGAGGGTCTATCATGTAGGCGCTGTCCTGAGGCTACTTTGAGCCCGCAGCCAGACCGACTTGGTGTTTTTGGAGCATACCCGCAGGAAGTCCCAAAACCTTTACAGGGCTTCATCAGCCCATCGTTACTAATTTGTACATTAGTACAATCATTACCGGGACAGAAAGGCATCAACAAATGATGACCTGTGCTTACCTCTCTACATTGGCTCCCCGATAGTTTTATAATTGATTTTCAAATCCGTTACTTGCTTTTAAAGTCTTGAATGGCCTCGCTCTTAGATACATTTAAGATCTTCTAACCTAAACTAAGTCTACTAAGCTGCTTAAATCTCTCCTTAAAATCTCTCTTTTTGTGCTCAGTATTGAGCTTTAGGAAATGTATGATGCATGACCTTGTACTTGTTTATACAGTTACACAGTTATATCTTTGTATTTTCATTTTATTGTTTTTACGTCCTCCATGTTATCCTTTATCCTCACTTCATCTGCCATGTCTGATTTTCTTTTCTTTTATGAAGCACTAATTATGAAATGTGCCATATAAATACAGATATTTCTTATAACAACAATAATAATTACAACAACATGTCCTCTTTCAAGCTGAGCAGATCAGGGCCGTCTATTTTGGTTTTGTACTTGCCATCGTCCCTTTTATGGCCTTTAAGGGCTTCCATAGCTGTCTGAAGAGGAGAGATAGCGCTTGTATTTTTTCCTTTTTAATGGAGCTTTATCAATGTTTGGACCTAATGTGAGATTGAATTTAATATTGGAATGTCTCACAAACATACAACCAAAACAAGGAATATGAAATAAATAAATCCAAAATGTATTAGTATAAATGAATACAAATGAACCCATGCTTGTTACAGGATGGGCTGAATTGCAGATCCTCTGAAGAAAGCTAATTAGAGCTGATCAGCAACAGCTGTGCCACCTGCATGAGAGGCTTTTTCAGACCCAGTGTGTGGCACAGGTAGCATTTTCTCTTGGTGACTGATGCAATGGGACCTATTTGGGCCATCCTCGTTTGTGTCCTGACTGTTTGGCTTGCCAAAGGTTTCACATTTACTTCTATTTCAAGCTTCTGTTTTAAAAATAATTGGTATTGGAGTATAGAAACCGTAAGAGCAAGTTTACATGATTTCAGGCAAAAACTTGACATACTAGAGGATGCTTTGGTATAACTTGAAATGTGAAATTTTAGTAGTCACTGGTCTGTGATATATCGTGCCATCAATGGCATGAACATTTGATTAACAGCAAGTGTACTATCCATAGGCTCTTGTTTGCCAGTTGGTGGGACAAATAAAAGAAATGATCATGGGCTTCAGAAGAAGATGGAAGGTAAGAATATTTGTGCCCAAATCCTTTCTGAGCTAGTTTCTGGCACTAACTTTGTAAGTAACTCGTAAAAGGGGTTTTGATAAACGATTGTTGCTTTCTGTATGATTTTATTTGTTGTTTCCGTTTTGATTATTTCATGCTTTTATTTTGGCGCTCCCGGACCGGAAGTTCGGGTTGTGTGTAAAACGGAGCAATTGACTTCGCACGGAGCAGATGACGACACAGAGGTCAGAGAGCAATATAGCTCCGCAATTACTACACGAAATTTTTAAGCGCCTAGCTGGAACTGGGAACAAGGTGTGTTGAAAAGATATGTTTGCAGGGAGTTGTGTGTGTTTTAATTAACTTTTTGTAGGAGAGTGTTTGTTTTCTCCATGCTAGTTTTTGTGTTGCTAGTCAAGCTAATTGTGGCCTCTGTGGGGTGCTAGTGTGTGTGTATGTGGTGATGTTGGGCTGGGGGGATCCTTTGAGTCAGTCCATGGTTAAGCTGTCATTTTTTCTTTTGATATTTTTATGGTTTATTTGTTAGTAAGAGCTCATTTTGTTTTATCTGCCCTTAGCTCTTACGGTGATCCAGAACGGAAGGTGTACAAAATAAAATCAAACGGCTGTACATAAATAAATACATCTGGAAACATCAGTAAGCTTCACCATTGTCTGGCTGGGTTCGCTACAGTAAGAGCTTGACCCTCATCGATTTTGATGATCTGCCGCTGCCGAGACGGGGTACAACAGAGAGTTTCCACGGCGTGCTCCCGAGACGAACCACGACAGAGGGTCTCCACGGCGTGCTCCTGAGACGGGCCACGACAGAGGGTTTCCATGCGTGCTGCTGCTTCTGTTCTACCACTCACAGTCCAGAGGAGGACCAGATATCGCACATTCCCATACGTCTACGCCTGCTCTACGGTGATTCGGGTGGCAGTCACAATGATTCGGTGCAATGGTCAAGTACAGTTATATTCAATGACATCGAAGCAGGACTATTGAACATGTAAACACATAAGTACTTACCTGCTCAACTACAGTAAAAGGGAAACTGTTAAAAAGGGTATAAGGTATAAATGGACACTTTCTAATTAAGGGACATTTTTCACCTTTGGTTTTTGCATTTATGCACCTAGAGAATTGCACTTATTGTGGTGTTTACGTTCACGTTAATGGTAATTTGAGTGTCTCTATGTTTATGTATATGCACTGACAAATTTTACGCTGTGCTTATGCTGTTCACTCTTAAGTTTCTTGAACATATCTGCCTGAGGGTTTTCTTCTAACTTAAAGGGTCAAAATTCAGATGATTATGGCAGAGACAGCTAACAAGAAAGGGGGAGAGAAGCAGACGGCTGATCCCCAGCATAAGGTTCAAGACCCACAGAGTGAAAGCCACACTGCGGCAGATGCTTCTGAGAGAGTAGGTCTGAAGGAGATTGTTGAAGCTAAACAACACCTCACTGAGCAACAAGGTAAATCAGAAAAAACAGGCGATGACTTGCCTGAGGACCTCCGTCGCTCTGAGCGTGCACGACATCCCACAGAGAAAATGCGTGCACTCCAAGAGGAAAGTGCCAAGAAAAAGGAGAAAGGGCTGTTATCCATGTACGAAAATGGAAGTCCCAAATACGCAGAGCGAGAGAGCGACTGAAGACATACATGAAAGACTGTGACCTCTGGCTTCTCATTGATGAACTCACGACAACTAAAGAAGATGTAATGACGATGTACTTTGAAATTCGAGATCTCACCACACCTTCCACAGACATAAGACGGAGAGTTGACACGTGTGAATCGGTGTCCAAAGAAATCATCAACATCGCCTACAGCAGAGCAATAGACGAGGAAGGTGAGTTTGACGAGAAACAGGAAAGACGCCGTCTTCATGAACTGCTTCGCCACGACTGTGCAAAATCTATCTATGGATCTGCTGTGTCCACGATGAGTCACAACAAGTCGGATCACTGCTCCATGACATCATCACTAGCAGCCAAGCGTGCTGATGCAGCAGCCGAACTCGCAGTGAAGGAAGCAAATTATGAGATGCTGCTTGAGGAAGAAAAACAAAGAGAATCTATACGAGAGTTAGAAGAACAACAACGAAAGGCTCTAGAGGCACAAAGGCGCGAGTTGGAGCGTTTGCAGGCAGAGAAGGAAGTGCGAGCAGCTCAGGCCAAACTTAAGGCCTATGATAAGGAGACAGAACGTGATGTTGCTTACTATGAAGACAATGAAAGGAACAAGGAAGCAAATAGCGTGTCTATAACTGCAGTCACTTCACCTCATGCTACAGTCCCCTCTCACACAGACATTTCCTCACTCGCTCAGGTGCTTCAAGACAGTATAGCCTTGAACAGGCTTCCTGTTCCTGAACCATTCGTCTTCAGTGGCGATCCAATACGCTTCATTGAATGGAAGGCAGCCTTTACCTCACTTGTTGATCGAAGGGCAATCACGCCTGCTGAAAAACTCTACTATCTCAAGAAATATGTTGGTGGCCCAGCACGCCAGGCCCTTGACGGCACCTTTTACCGGAGTGACAATGAAGCCTACCAAGATGCCTGGAATAAGTTGAATCGTCGCTATGGCCAGCCATTTGCCATTCAGAGAGCATTCAGAGAAAAACTCTCCAAATGGCCAAGGATTCAACCTAAAGATGCTGAGGGACTAAGAAGCTTCTCAGACTTTCTAAACGCCTGTCAAGATGCCATTCCTCATGTCAAAGGCCTTGACATATTAAATGACTGTGAGGAGAATCAGAAACTCGTTCATAAACTCCCAGACTGGGCAGCTTCACGCTGGAATCGTCAAGTCACACGAAGCCTGAACGAGAAGCAAGAATTCCCCACTTTCAAGGACTTTGCTAGCTTCTTGTCAACTGAAGCTGAGATTGCGTGCAATCCCATTACATCTCTTCATGCTCTTCGTTCATCAGACTTAAGCACTGAAAAGAGAGATGTACGAGACATAAAGAGAAATAAGGCCAGTGTTCTCACCATTCAAACAGTTGCTGATAACGATAACCAAAGGTCAAGAAAGGCTACGCCTCCATGTATTCTTTGTCAAGATGCTAAACACCAGCTTAATGCGTGCTCCAAGTTTGCAGAGATGTCATTAGTCGAGCGACGAAACTATGTAAAGGAGAAGAAACTCTGCTACGGATGCCTGAAAATAGGCCACAGTGCGAAAGACTGTCGCCATCGTCACTTTTGCGATACCTGCAAGGGAAGGCACCCAACAGCCCTTCACGACGTCAACTATGTGAAGGAAAGGTCTTCATCCGAGGCAAGGACAAGTCAAGGTCCTGCTGCAACGTCACTCAGCGTAGCATCAGAAGGCTCATCCAACACATCGATGGTAATTCCAGTGTGGGTCTCATCCAAAAATAACCCGACTGTAGAGAAGCTTGTCTATGCTCTTCTCGACACCCAAAGCGACACTACATTCATCGACCAAGAAGTGAGCGATGGTCTTGATGCTGACAAGTGTCCTGTGAAGCTAAAGTTGACCACCATGAGTGGAAAGGACACAGTGATTAGAAGTGAGAGCGTTTCTGGCCTTCGTGTAAGGGGATACAGTTCTGCTATTCAAGTTGATCTTCCAAGAGCATACACAAAGGACTGTATACCAATAAACCGTGCCCACATTCCTACCTGTGAGACAGCTAAACAGTGGAGTCATCTCGCAGGAATAGTCGATGAAATCCAACCACTGAAGGACTGTGAAGCAGGGCTTCTCATCGGCTACAACTGCTCCAGGGCCATGGCTCCAAGGCAAGTTATTGTAGGAGGAAATGAAGAACCCTATGCTATACAAACAGACTTAGGGTGGAGCATTGTGGGGCGCTCATCACAAGGCCATGATACTCTGAGCCCAAGCCATCTGTGTCACAGAATCACCGTTAAGGAGCTGCCTCCAGCAACCCCTGCTGATGTCATCCGCATCCTGGAATCAGATTTCAAGGATGGCAGTGAAGATGGTAAAACAGTATCACAAGATGACATCACGTTCCTCAACAAGGTAGAGGAGGGCATACGGAAAAACATTCATGGCCATTACGAAATGCCCCTGCCCTTCAAAGCCAGACCTTCTTTACCTGATAACAAAGACTTAGCTGTGACACGCCTCAACCACCTCAAAAGGAAACTGCAACGGGATGAAAATTATAAAGAGCAGTATGTCGGGTTCATGGAAGAAGTCATTGAAAGAGGGGATGCAGAGCTGGTTGAAGACGGTGGGAGCAAGGGGGAGACGTGGTACATTCCCCATCATGGTGTTCGCCATGCAAAGAAGCCAGATAAACTTCGAGTGGTGTTCGATTGCTCAGCCAGGTACAGAGAGACCAGCCTGAACGACCATCTTCTCTGTGGACCTGACATGTTAAACAACTTGATTGGAGTTCTCATCCGCTTTCGACAGCACCCCATTGCGCTGATGTGCGACATCGAGAAGATGTTCCACCAATTCCATGTCGCAGAAGCTGATCGCAACTACCTGCGCTTTCTTTGGTGGAAGCAAGGAGACTTGAAATCACAGCCTAGTGAGTTCCGCATGAAAGTGCATCTGTTCGGCGCAGCGTCTTCTCCCGGATGTGCAAATTTCGGGCTGAAGCATCTAGCTAAGGTTAATGCAGACGTCTATCCTCAAGGCTCAAGATTCATCATGAGGGACTTTTACGTCGACGATGGCCTTACGAGTGTGGAAAGCACTGAAGATGCTATTGAACTCGCCAGGGAAGCACGTGAACTTTGTGCTACGGGTGGTCTCAGACTACACAAGTTTGTGTCGAACAACAGAGACGTCCTAGAAAGTGTACCATCTTCTGAACGGGCAACCAATGTGAAAGATATGGACCTCGCCTTCGGTGACTTGCCACTTGAGAGAGCACTTGGAATTCAATGGGACGTGGAGTCTGACCACTTCAGGCTTAACGTCAGCCTCAAAGAGCAGCCTGCAACGCGCCGCGGCATTCTGTCCACAGTGGCCTCTCTGTACGATCCTCTCGGACTTGTAGCACCGGTTCTGCTCAAAGCAAAGATCATCCTTCAAGAGATGTGTAGACGTGGTACGGGCTGGGACGATCCCCCCACTGACGAACTTCGTCTAAAATGGGAACAGTGGAGAAGTGATCTGGCTCATCTGGATAATGTCACCATACCCCGCACCTACCTACCTGCTGGATTTGGAAGGGTCTTAAAGGCAGAGCTGCATCATTTCTCCGATGCCAGCATGAAGGGTTATGGTCAGTGCTCATACCTAAGACTTCAAAATGAAGATGGGGCTATTCACTGTGCCTTAGTTTTTGGAAAATCACGTGTCTCACCAACAAAACTCACCACTACTCCAAGATTGGAATTGACGGCAGCAGTTGTCTCTGTGAAAACAAGCAACCTACTCAAGGAGGAATTAGGATCTGCAGACACTGAGGAGTTCTTCTGGACCGATTCAAAGGTGGTCTTGGGATATATAAAAAATGAAGCACGGCGATTCCACACCTTTGTTGCCAACCGTGTTCAGAAGATTCAGCTGAGCTCAGCTCCTCAACAATGGAGATATGTACCGACCAACGAGAATCCTGCTGACCACGCTTCTCGGGGCTTGACCACAAGTGAGCTTCTGTCGTCCACCTGGCTCAATGGACCCCGGTTCTTATAGAAGAAGGACATAGAGCTGCCGGCAGATGATACTCCAGAGTTGAAAATTGGAGATCCAGAGGTCCGAAGTGCTTTAGCACTCACCACAAGAACCACGGAGCATTTAAGCTTGGTTGATCGTTTATCTAAGCTCTCATCATGGTCTCTGGCAACTCGTGGTGTTGCACGCATTCTAAGGCGCATTCGCAAGAACAAGTCAAACAGTCTCACCTCTGTGAAAGAACGAGAAGATGCAGAACAGTGCATAATCAAAGATCTGCAGAAAACTGTGTATCAAGAAGAGTTGAAGCTGTTAAGCAAAGGGATTCCCCTACCCTCTCGCAATCCACTATACTCTCTTGAAGCATTCCTGCATGAAGATGGCGTCCTCAGAGTGGGAGGAAGACTGAGCAACTCCTCTCTTCCCAACTCCATCAAGCACCCTGCAATCATTCCCAAGAATCATCACATCACAAGGATGTTGATTGCTCACTTTCATGAAAGGGTGAAACATCAAGGTAAAGGTCTTACCATTAATGAGATCAGGTCCAATGGCTACTGGATTCCAGGGATTAATCGCGCTGTAGCATCCTACATTCACCAATGCGTCACCTGTAGACGGTACCGGAAACCGACTGAAGAGCAAAGGATGGCTGATCTTCCCCCTGAACGTGTGGAACCATCACCCCCCTTTACCTTCTGCGGAATGGACTGCTTTGGCCCATTCCTCACCAAGCAAGGAAGAAAGGAGAGCAAGAGATACGGCCTTCTCTTTACTTGCCTTAGTTCCCGTGCCATCCATATTGAGATGCTTGACAGTATGTCAACAGACGCTCTCATCAATGGCCTGAGATGTTTCATTGCCATACGTGGCGCTGTTCGTCAGATTAAGTCAGACCAAGGAACCAACTTTGTTGGAGCCAAAAACGAATTCAAAGAGGCTCTCAAGGAAGTTAATGCAGATCGGCTTGCTGCATTTCTTGCAGACAAACAGTGTGACTTTGTCATGAATGCACCCCATTCAAGTCACGCTGGAGGGGTGTGGGAGAGGCAAATCAGAACTGTGAAAAGCGTCCTCAGTACCACACTTGCCCTTTCCTCTGGTAGGCTAAGTGATGCTTCTCTCCGAGCTTTTCTCTATGAAGCTATGGCGATCGTTAATGGTCGCCCACTGACTGTTACCAGTCTCAATGATCCCCATGGCCTGGAGCCACTCACTCCAAACCATCTCCTGACAATGAAATCGGCCAAGGCCTTACCTCCCCCTGGAAAATTCCTCAGGGAAGACATGTACGGAAAGAAAAGGTGGAGGCATGTTCAATACTTAGCAGAACAGTTTTGGAGCCGATGGCGTAAGGAGTATCTTGCCAATATCGCTCTCAGACAGAGGTGGCACGCCCCCAGGAGGAATCTTCAAGTTGGAGACATTGTAATGATGAAAGGAGATGATGTCAGCAGAAATGAGTGGAGATTGGCTAAAGTCACAGGAACCACTATTGGGAAAGATGGACTTGTGAGGAGAGTTAAGATCTGCCTTGGGGACAGGAATCTTGGTAAAGGGGGGGAGCGTCTCCACAAGATGTCTGAAGTAGAGCGTCCAGTCCAAAAACTAGTTTTGTTGCTAGAGGCTGACTAAAACCAGGTTCCCCCTTTAAAATCTTATACCTCCTCCACATACCTTATAATCTTAACACTTTATGAGGAAGTTCTACCTGTGTTCTAAGCTACTCTATGTGTATTCTTACATAAGAAGGTAATTTTCAGTTAAAATCACTCGTGATTAATGTAAATTGAATACTGTTCCATTACTCACTCATGATTGGTGGGAGTGTAAGTAACTCGTAAAAGGGGTTTTGATAAACGATTGTTGCTTTCTGTATGATTTTATTTGTTGTTTCCGTTTTGATTATTTCATGCTTTTATTTTGGCGCTCCCGGACCGGAAGTTCGGGTTGTGTGTAAAACGGAGCAATTGACTTCGCACGGAGCAGATGACGACACAGAGGTCAGAGAGCAATATAGCTCCGCAATTTAAGGACTACACGAAATTTTTAAGCGCCTAGCTGGAACTGGGAACAAGGTGTGTTGAAAAGATATGTTTGCAGGGAGTTGTGTGTGTTTTAATTAACTTTTTGTAGGAGAGTGTTTGTTCTCCATGCTAGTTTTTGTGTTGCTAGTCAAGCTAATTGTGGCCTCTGTGGGGTGCTAGTGTGTGTGTATGTGGTGATGTTGGGCTGGGGGGATCCTTTGAGTCAGTCCATGGTTAAGCTGTCATTTTTTCTTTTGATATTTTTATGGTTTATTTGTTAGTAAGAGCTCATTTTGTTTTATCTGCCCTTAGCTCTTACGGTGATCCAGAACGGAAGGTGTACAAAATAAAATCAAACGGCTGTACATAAATAAATACATCTGGAAACATCAGTAAGCTTCACCATTGTCTGGCTGGGTTCGCTACAAACTTAATTTCCTTTTGTACAACAGATTTGTCTCCCAATGAGCTCTCATTAAAGAAGGCCATTGCACTTCTCCAGTCAATGGAGTCCATGTTGGAGCAGGAAGGTGAGCAGGTTCAGCAAAATCCTACTGGTAGACTGTGTGTGGAGCCTTTTTATTAGTCTCACAATGAGTATTTTCAGTTTAATGCATTTGTCTGGTGTTGCAACAAAATGTTCACTTTTAACTACATCACCATACAATGTCAAGTAGCCTATACAGCTTCTTTGACATCACGGATGCACTGAGGGCCAAATGTTCTGTTGGACTGGTGGTCAGTAAGTCTTCTGGTGTATCTGAAGTTTGACACGAATTTTTCAATTTTCTATAAGTTGTGAATTCTCTCAGCAATGTGTCAGTGTAGAGAATATCACTCAGTTCCTCTCACTTCACAATTGGTAATCAGCTCTCTCACTTTCAGTACAACAGGAAACCAATGATGTGGAAGTTGAGTCATCAGTTGGCCACGTGAACCTGAACAGACCAAAACAGCTCAAAACTGAGAAAGATGTCCCTGTACGCACGGCCACGGAAAGCGGCACCTTCACCTTCCCGGCCGGCGGCGGCGGCGGCACCTTCACCATCCTGGCCGGCGGCGGTGGCACCTTTACCTTCCCGGCTGGAAGCCTGGACATCAGCCGCAGCGCGGCCGACGACGGAGCCTTCCCCGGCAGCGGCTTTTTCCCTGGCTTCTTCCCTGGCAACAGCAGCATCTCCGCCGGCAACTTCCCCGGCTTCTTCCCCGGCAGCGCTGGTATCTTCCCCGGAGCCGGCAACGGCGGCATCTCGGCCGGCAACGGGGCCGGCAACGGCGGCATCTCGGCCGGCAACGGGGCCGGCAACGGGGCCGGCAACGGCGGCATCTCGGCCGGCAACGGGGCCGGCAACGGCGGCATCTCCGCCGGCAACGGGGCCGGCAACGGCGGCATCTCCGCCGGCAACGGGACACATGTATACCGAATTTCGTTCATGTATGTACACGTAGGAACTGTGATTGATATGAGGCTTACTTCCTGTGTCCAGTGGGTGGCGCTATTAGATATTTCACAGTATTGATGCATAGACTTATACAGGGTGACTCCCTCTACATTCCTGAGAGATTTGGTGTAGCTGGGAAATTCTATGTTGAAGTTACAACGACTTGATGCTTTATGGCGAAGGATTGAAATTGCCCGCTCCACCCTGCCCACCAGGTATGACTCAGCGACGCGCTTTGCATAACATTTAATGTTCAAGTCATGAGGATTGATACTTAATAATCTGAAGACTGTGGTGTTAACTCTCTAGGACGAGATAGTTCTCGAACGAGGCATGATTTGGCCAAAAATGGCATTTCACATCAAAATAAATGACTTCCTGTTGGAGTGACGGTATTGGTCCATGAGGGTTTTTTGTGCGTCTGTTCATGATAAATACGCCTACCGAATTTCGTTCACGTATCTGCTTGTTAAAGGTGGGGGCTTTACATTAGGGGGCGCTATAGAGTCCCCGAGCCACGCCCACACCCAATGACATTGAATTATCAAAATTTTCGCCCGACCTGACTTATATTCCAAATGTGGGGAGTTTTGGGGTATGTTCAGGCCTCCAAAACTGCAGTTAAAGTGCAGAATAATAAGCTAGCTAATTAGCTTCTTTGCACATCCAGTTCCCTGGTCTCAAGGTGTATGATTTTTCTGAAACCCTCTGAAATAAGGTCTGTGGTTACCACATGCATGAGATATTTACAACATAAAAACATCAGTAAATGTTACACAGTTTAGTATTAAAGCCTTGATGCATCCTAAAACGGCTGTTGCCATCAAGTGTCTAACATTTATAGCTAGACTGGATATACAGTATATTGCAGATATCTGTAGCCTAAGCAAATTCTTCCTTTCATATCCACAATGTCATTGTTCCTAGGACAAATTACACCACTTTTGCTATTATGTACTGGTCTTGAAAGTTCAGGTATTCACAAGTAGAGTTTTGACATCAAGTATGAACATTCCAGATATCTTCAATTAAATTCTCAGTAAAAACTAGGCTGCCTGAGCTTTTGATAAATCCATCACTCAAGACAGAACAGAAAGTTCTTTCTTAGCTCTTAAAGGTCAGGTTTTAAACCTAAAGAATCACTTAACTGCACTGTAGGGCAGTAATTTCTACCACTATCTTTACACATGTGTGTTGAAGGATATTAACTGCTTTAGCACAACTTAAAGGTATTAAAAGCCGGGAATGCACAATGTGGATTTTTTTCAGCCAATACCAATAGAAATAACAGATAATTCAGTTAGTTTAGATAGTTTCTAAGTTCTTGACCTGTAGGATATTCACAACTGAGGGTAAAAAAAGACTCCAATGTAATGATCAAAAATGGATAATTAAATATTCCATAGCGCTTTTCTTCTTCTTCTTCTTCATTTCTCAATAACTGGTCAATAATTTGAAAATGAAAACACTGATCTCTTTATTGCTTGAACTGCTGTAAGGATGTCCTACAGAGAAATCCAAAACACACCAACATTAAAACACAATCACTCACAATCTGAGGAAAGGCACAAAAATAATGGTCCTCTGGAGAGACTCACAGCAGTCTTCCGCACTGACTCAATGGAGCACAGTGAGCTGTAGAACTAAGGCAGAAAATCAACGACACAAGTTTCTGAGTTCAGCTCTAAATATTTACACTAGCGCTTGCGGATTTAGATTTTGACCATTGAGTTAGTCAGAAATACTGTAAAAGTCATATGATACAGTTGATAAACAAGATAAATACAGTACCAAGTCAAAAAGACACCACACCATATATGACAAATGGGTGCAACACTAGTGAATTAAGACATCTTTGAAAAACATAACAGGTCAATGACAATTTGTGATTATGCGTGTTCAGAATAAAAACATCAAACTGCAATGATTTAAATGTTTAGAAATTAGAAATTAAATGAAAATAAATATTAAGGCCAAAACTAATTAGCAGGTCTTCTACAGTAATGACTGCATAGAATGAATGCAGGAAAATACTGTGTGAGTAGATGTAAGAGAGGAGTTGACACATAATGGCAAAACTGACAAAGTGACAAGCATCAGCATTAGAGTATAAGGCAGGGACTGTAACCTTCCCACCTGAACATGTGTTTACTGGTAGATGGGGCTGGCTATCAAACCTCAATACCTTTTTGATACTAACTAAAATGTGCATCTTCATTTGTCAAGTACCCCAAGCTTGCATTGAATCCTCATCCTCTTCTTTACTGATCTGAAGGTTTCTGATTGAAGAAAAGTTAAACTTTTTACTATATACGTGTGGCTGTTTCTGTTTAGACAACATTTAACATTAGAACACTCCGGCTCTTATCAATAAGGATATTGTACAAAAATGTATTGCTGTTTCTGACGGTGAAGTAATGCTAATTTAATCATTTTCGTTTATCTGACATAATGGACATAATAACTTGATTACAAACTGATGATTCATTAACGAGGCACTCCACCAATTTTACACATTAAGAGGGGTTCACTCATCATTCAGCCTAAAATAACAAGACACAACAATATAAAGTCTTCTGTGGTACTTAAATTTGTGAATAAAAAAAATAAATAAAAAAAACCTGGATTAAGTCATAGTGATGATCAGGGTCATCTCGGCTATCTTGGGCTTGGACATGACAAATGTTTAACAAAAAGCCTGTTGTATAAACTGAAGACACTGGTTTCTTAAAGTTCTGGGTGTTTACTAGACATCAAGGGTTCAAACAAGAGGACACTGAGTTGCATTATGGTAAAAAAATAGAATCCAAGGTTTTTGGAGCATGGATACTTAAGATTTAAGAGACAAGATCTCTCGGCCTCTGCTGCCAAGATATCCTGAGAATTCTTTCTAAATCTGTCTCCCAACCATATAACTTTAAGATGTTTTTGAGTAGCCAGTTGTTTGACTTGATTCATACTTGTGAACGTGGTTATATCTTAAAGGGTTATGGCCTTTACACACTATGGGCTATCAATTTGCATGTATAGATATTTTTGGGGAAATGTTATTTTTGTAATTTCAAGCAGAAAGTGAATATAACACAGCCAATATATATAATTTCTTTTCGGAACAAGGTCAATTTCCAAAGCTTTCTACCTGAATATATGGGGCAAAATGGACATGTCACCCTATCATATAACAAAGAACACAAAATCATATTATTGCTTATTGCAAAGACAGGCTGCTTTACAGTGTACAAGGGACTTATCGACAGGTATTGAAGCTGTTTTATCCATTTAAGCTCTCTTCAAATCCACCTGACTACTTTGATAAAAACTACTACTGCTTCGCTGGCTGTTTGCTGCCAGTACTGTTTCATTTTAATGTGATAATATATCTGTGCCACAAAATAACACATTGGAGCCTGCTATTGCGAATCCGTGTCACTGCCGTCGTGAATAGTTTTGATGTAACATATTTGCAGGTTTTCACATTTTCTTGTTGTTCATTTGTCCCCGGTGTGTCAGGGCCTTTAGCAGTGTGATCATCGGAACAGGATTTTAAAAAATGTTTACGGTCGCTGAACCAGTGAGTGTCCTCTTTGTCTTCTGATTTTCTTAAAAATGTGTCTGAAAGTTACATCAACAATGTGTTTGCAGCACATTTGAGGTCCCTTTCATTGGCTAATTAAGTAAAAGAAAAAAACATCACATTGCTTGTATCTAACAAACCTTCAGAAAAAAACAAAAAACAAATTTGTTCCTTTTTAAGACTTTAAGATATATGTAAAATCCCAGCATCATATTTGGCTCTTCCAACATGTAACAGGAGATTTCTTTGTTTTTTGTTTTGTTAGTACTAACCTGTGCTCCCTTTACATGACAAGATCAGGCATACACTAAAAAGTATCTTAACAACATATAAACATTTGCTCTTTGATTATATAGTGTTGTATATCACAAAATGTGCAAAAATATAGTAATTTACTCTTAATCTATAGATCTGTAGCAGTACTGTGAATAGGACAGAAGAGCACGTCAGCAGAGTTAAAGGACTACCTGGACATTCTGAGTATCCTTTAACAAACACAGCTAATTATGAGGGGAATTTCACCGAGAAATATATTTATATTTAAAGACCAAAGTGAACACTAAGATAAAATGTTACTGAATATGTAATTATTATGATTTACACTTCCATCAATTAAGTGGTAATAACTGGCTGGTACGGGTACTTTTGTCAAACTGTGGCAAGATGCAGGAAAACCATGTATATCAGTGTCAAGGCAATCCTTTAAGAAAGGTTTAAAATACAACAACAAGAAAAAAATATTTAAAAAAAACAACCAAAAATCTAACTAGACATCAGAGACCCCAGACAAGCTAGCTGAGGGTGTACTTGGGTAAAGCAGTGCTTTGAACTAAATGCTAAAACCAGCATGCTAATATAGTCACAATGACTATAGTAATATGCTTATGATCAGCAGATGGTTACCATCTTAGTTTAGCAGGTTAGCATACTAACATTTTTTAATTACCACCAAGTACAGCTGAGGCTATTGGGAATGTCATAAGTTAAGCAGGTATTTGCTCATTAATTTGGTCAAAGTTTTAAACAAACTGTGGCACCAGAAAAAGGGCTGAGTAGAGTATCACCAAGAGTCAATTCAAAAAATACAATTGTGGCATGGTTCATGCACAATCTGGGACAGGAAGGCCCTGCAGCAGCTGATTTAAACCACCCAGAACATCTCTGGTGCCCATCTACAGAGCATCAGTGATATCGGTTAAGTGAGATATCTGCACAGAGCCCAAAGGATACTAAAACACCCACCCCAGCCACAGTCTTCACCCTGCTGCCAAACCACCAGACTACAGAGCAGCTTCTTTCCCAAACCACATTTTTTTTGTTATGCAACCCTGTATTGAAGAACGACAAATAAATTAACCTTGAACCTTCACCCCCAGGAGAGGGTGGATGACCAAATTATACGGCAAATTTGTGGTTAATGTTTCATTCCGGACCATAGTGGTGGACTATCTGACCAACACTGCCATTCGTGGAAACCTGTTGCTAGCATGGCTAAAAACATCTCAACAAATAGAAAAGTGCAGCAACAAACAGAAATAAATCCTTTGGCGTTCTGCGTCACAAACTTAAAGCTTCCTCAGTCAGCATGGAATCTTCTGTCACAGCATCTCTGTGAGAACTAATAACATCGGGACAAACTAACTGAGCATTCACACTGTCAACATGTGACTTAATACTGAAAAACTGACAATGGAACAAATGAACTTGCAATTCAGATTGCTTTTTGCTTCTATTCCCATTATTCATATCCTGTCTTAATTTGACTCATTTTTATTACTATTTAATTCACACATTGAATGAAATTGTGCCTCATAATTTGTCCCCATCATGTAATGTAATGTGTATTTTATATAAATATTGTCATTTTGATGGCCTAAAAGTTAATCACTTTTATCAGCATGTTTAAAAGAGTGCTCTATAAATGCATGGACCTGACCCCATCTTTACATGTCCTATTGTGATCAGTATATATACTTGTCACTTGTGACTTCTGAACTCACAATGATCACAGTGTGAATGCACAGTGGGTTATGCAGACACCACTTTTTTTTTATTTCAGCAGCTAAACTGCTATTTGGTGATGAAGAAACACTCATAAAAGTCTTTCCTTCACACAACACAAATCCTATCATCTGAGTACATAATGAAAAATAAAATAAATGAGAATAAAAAAGAGGAGTAACAGATGTATGAAATTGATCTTGTGGGGGTCAGGTCGGTGTGTTAATATATGTGAAAGAGAGAGCAGAAGTAGGAAAATAAAGCGCTGGTGAACCCTGCAGTAGAGTCTGCTAGCTGCTGACGAGCTCAGACAGAGAGGGAAACGAAGCTGTTGTACTGCTCAATATTTCTCTTCAGGATGTCAGAGCAGGGGCCCAGGAGTCGTTCAAACCGCAGCCGGTCCAGTTTGACACACTTGAGGGGTCCACATGCAACAACAGTGGCAGCACGGGGCCGGTTCATCAGCAGGGCGATCTCACCTGAGGGACATAGGAAAGACAACCAGTGTGATGGTGTCCTGCCAACAGTCATTTCAGCAAGACAATGTCAGCAACTACCTGGACGAAATGAAAATGTGCCTGTACTGTAGATGTCTGCCTGAGTATTGTGTTTTTCTGACTTACCAAAGTAATCTGACGTTCCAAGTCTGCCGACCTCCACAAACTCCTCATCCACTGACCGCCTCTGGAGCACCACTGCTGTCCCCTGACAATACAACAGACCAATCTTAACCTACATATCCCAGAAATCAGCAGCAGTTCTCAGAAAATCCAGATCAAGATGCAGATGGACTATAGAAGATGGATTATACCTCTCCAGAAAATATCCATTGTAACTGTTGTTATGTTAATGGGAGAATGACTGACTCAGAAGAAAAGAAGCAGCCTTTAGTTGTTGTAGATTACAATGTGCACATTTTGTCACAAAATATTACATTTATTTAAACTGTTTAAACTTGCAGTGCAGAACTTTTGTTTCCCCTTTTGCCATAGAAGGTAATTACAGAAACACATGCTTAAAACTCTACAGGGCACAGACAGACCAAACCGACATCAAAGAACAAGCAGCGACGAGGGCTGACTCTAAGAGGCCCCACACACCGGGTCCGACGTCGGACGTCTGAAGTGTTAGGAAGGAGTCGGACGAGTTAGGGAGCTATTCTGTTCGGTGTGTTCAGCGTTGTCGGAGCCGCGCGGAAGCGCGAGGAAGCGTGAGGAAGCACGAGGAAGGCGTCTGAGTTAGGACGCCGTCGGATACTCTGATTGGTTGTTAGCCAGCTGTTCAGCGACCATTCTGATTGGCGGTGTACCAGCGAATCAGCGCGGCGAGTGGGAGGGGTGGCGGAAGTGCCGATGATAAACAAACCACATAAACAGAGACGGCATAGAGTTACAAACAAGACTTCGCCGTTCGTTATTTTGGGGATAAACCAACGTATTTTTGGAAGCCATGGCTGTGTGGACCGAGGACTTTGAGGAGCAGCTGGCTGCCCTGGTGGAAGAGAGACCACCGTAGTACGACATCACGCAAGTAATGCCGAGCTTACACTGTGTGTGCTTTGTTTTGATAAGCTACGGTCCGCACTCCGTTCCGTCATTTCCTGTTTTCATGTTTTGGGTGACTGGCACGAGACTAGTGCCACCCGATGTTTAGGAGACTTATTGCATCTCACGCAGGCGCAGAACGTATACGCTACTGTGTAGCCGGGGCGGTGTGTTTCAGTGCAACTTTTCTACCTAACGGATCCGACGGAGTGGTCGGAGAAGGAAGTCGGATAAGGAAGACGTCGGACCCGGTGTGTGGGGCCCTTAATGTCACCTCATGTTCCCTTTTAACTGGTCAAAAAGATAGACTATGATAAAGCAGGGTTTCCTCACACCCCTCTTGCTTATATAGCAACTAATTGAGAACATGTCTGATAAAAAGTTGCAAATGACACTGACGAAGGGGTGGAGGTGAAAAATAAGTAGAAACCGCACCAAATGGGTGAAATAATGGATACTACAGCAACAGACAGAGATTTATATGGCAGTGACTTAATCAGCATGGTGTGAACTCATTTGACAAGGGCTTTAATGTAATGGATGTTCATTTAAAATGTTAAAGTCCAAAGTCCTGCACTGCAGGTTTTAACCTTGTAGTTTTGTTTTAGCAACAAATACAACTGATTAGTTTAAATCAAGTCCAGACTTTGCTTAGAGATAAGATAATTTTCCCGTCAAAGTATGTTTTTATCATTAACTACTTATAAGTTGTTTTCTGTCATACTTAAGATCAAAACTGATAGTAACTAACAAAGGTATTTATTTTGCTACAGCAAGGACACTTGGGGACAGGGACCATCCCCACAAGGAGATTTACTGAACCACAAACAACTGTTCAGCTGAAAAAGCTTTCTGCATGGAGCTTTCAAAACTGTATAGCATGTTACACTGATGCTGATATGTAGACCTACTTCAAGAGCACTGGACTTAACTGACAGTAGTCTCTTGTTCCACAGTGGTACCACACCATAGAATGTTGCACCAAAACTAATGTCCCATAGAAACCAGTTTGAATAGACTAGTGTTTGTTGCTGACGGTATGTACCTCCAGGATGATGAAGAACTCGTCGCCAGGCTCTCCTTGCACTACTATTTTCTGGCCGTCCTCAAACTGCACCGTCTCCAAGGCGTCAGCCACTGTCAGACGCTCCCACTTGTCCAGAGACTCTGTTCAGGAGCAACACTCGGTCAACACTCCTCTGGATATGTAGTATGAGGTTCATGGCAGCTTTTCAGTAAAAATGATTAAGAGCAAACAGTGAACTTAAGCGCTTACCTAAAATGGACACCTTGCTGAGGAACTCCTCATACATCTTGCGCTTTCTCAGAGTGCTTCCCTTAAAACAATAATTGTCATATGAGAACCTGATCATAATGTTGATGTACATTCAAAAACATTATTTCCCATAATTGTTTGGTCAGTTTTGCACAACTTACCATCAGTATTCTCCTGTAGCTTTCTCTGTCGATGCCCCACAGCTTGACGTTGGCCTTGGCCCGGACTGTAGCTGCACGCGGGGTCCCATAGATCAGAGCCAGCTCCCCAAAACTGCCTCCCTCACCAATGCTGGTCACAAATTGATTGTTCACATAAACCTTGGAGACAGACAGCAGAAACTGATTGACGGGGTTTCTAATGACGTGCCAGGGACAAATGTTTTACAGCAAATCCGTTATAGCTACAATATGATGAAATGCTGCTAGACTGGGTCGTGGGCCGAGTCTGATATCAGTCTGTACTGTATCAGCAAGTGTTTTCACATGTGAATTCTGTAACAAGTCATTTAAAATGTGAAAAGTTAAGGTTGTTCTATCTAATCATTTGACCTAAAAAAGAAATAATTTCTCATATCCTCAAACCTGACATTGTATGGTCTGACCATTTCCATTACACAAGATATCGGGAAAACGATAGTGGGCAAACAATGTACATGTTCTTTGTTGCGGAAATTAAAGCTGCACTTATATTTTTGGCCACTTGGCGGCAGCAGAAAAAGCTGAAATACAATTCAACAGAGCAAATCCTAGTTTTTAGTAAGAGGTAATTTCTGTGTTTTTTGTCTCAGTAGTTATCCTTAATGTTTCCATCACTGAAGCCCATCTAGCTAAAGAAGGAAATAGAAATACAACTTTTCAAATACTTGAAAACTGTAGAAAGAAAATAAGACAGATCTTACATCCATCTCTCCCTGGTCGATGACATAGAAGTTGTCTCCCTCATCACCTGGAACAGGTGTCCCATGAATTAATGAACAGAAGAAAAATACAACAATTTCCATTTAAGATGGTGTTAAAACTCACCTTGTTGGATGACTGTTTCTCCAGCAATGTAGTTGACAGAAAACATTGCATCAAAAATGTCACTGAAGGGAGAGAAAATGAGCAGATAAGCACGAAATGCTTTGAAAAAGATGGTTTAATAATAAAATGATGCCATTACCTCCTCTCATTGTCGTCCAAGTGGGCAAACAGCACGTTCTTCGCCATGGCTTTGGACAGGGCAGCCATGCTCTTGTAGTCTTTTGGGATGACCTTTGGTGAAAAAAGGCTTATTTAGATTCTTCTAGTGCATTTCAGTGGATTTTAACACGGCCATATGCAAGAATCAAGAAGTCAAATGGCTGGCTTGTGACCTCTAGTGACCCTCTTCTGCTATTACACAACAATGAAACAGGCAGATACTGTAGCACTGTAGTGAACATACTGAGGGAATTCGGACCTTTTATTAAAAGGTGCACTATGTACTTTTTGGGGGAAGAGGCTTTAATCAGAAGAGACAGATGTTCATTGACTGATTTTTTTTCTGCCTAAACAAACTAAATGATCAAACTCTCTTTGTTTTCGTGACTTAATCAACAAACTGACCTTAAAGGACAACACAATTTATACTGTTTACTTTGTTTAAATGTGGCGGACCCTTCCATCTTCTAGCTTCAAACAGTGTTCTAGGACCATATTTTCCTCTGAGTACAGCTTGTTTATTCACTTGTGGAAAAAATAAATATTTCTGAGTTTATATTATTACCTCAGTAATATTGTAAATATTCAAGATTCTGAGTTTGAATTTCTTCTCCAAACCTACATAGTGACCCCTTAACATCCGTCCTGAGTGATCCGATCACAAGTGGACAGCTTTACATCTGTCAGTTCACTGCGGACATTAACATGCATCTTCTAATTGGATTTCACGTCCCCGCTCTATATGCAAATAAACACGTATATCAATGGGACAAACTGACACAATGGTTTTTTACACAAATATCAAGTTTCTCCTAACTCAACAACTCACAAGAAAGTGATTTTTCAAGGGAGTCTGGGGACTCTCTCCATGGGAGGCAATGTAGTGTCCACTTCTGGTCGGATCACTCAGGACAGATCTTGATACCAGATCTGAACAGACTCTATTTCACTGTTGCACTGACATTTAAGTTTTCCAGTTTTTCCTCAATGTGTGTATTAATGTTAGTTAGTACAGCTAGTACAGAGAAAAGGACAGAGAAGTAAAGACGGCAGCATGGAGAGACAAATGACCATACGTAGAACGACTCATGCAGGAAGCTGAGACAGCCACGGAACAAAAAGGTTACACGATCACCAAGAAACTACGAGGTGACGGGACAGAATCAGGACCTGAAATCAGAAGAACAAGAAACACCATGTATACTACAGCGCATCTTACAAGATGTATGGGACAAGGAGGCAGCCCAGAACCGGGATCCGGGTTTTGTGCATGCCACCTAATTCGCTTCCCAGAACAGCTCTTCGCTGCACACCCCAGGGGAAAAGAAACTCGTGGCAAGCCAAAGAAACCTGACGCGGAACAATTAAGAAAGAACTGAAAGGCAAAAGACTAACTCTGGAGACAGACCCCAGGACAGCAGCAGACACAGTGAAGTGGAGATCCCTTGCCAACGCCTCAAGTGCCAGATGCCAAAGAGAGGATGAGCGAGAGTGAGTGTGGTTTGGTCTCCTCTTACTCCTGAGAAATGATCTTTTAGCTGCTAAATGCTCCCCCTTTGTTCACCAGCTAGTTTCTAACTGCGTGTGTCTGCTGTCTGGTGCTGAGCCGAAACTGTCACTAAAAACAGCTGCCTGCTGCTGTTGTAAACAAAGCTGATGAGAGCAGTAGGGATGCACCGATACCGATACTGGCATCGGGCCGATACTGCGCTTATATACTCGTACTCGCAAAAATTCACCGATTTTCAACGTAGGCCTTACGTTGCATGAAACTGAAGACCACGATCAGAGGGCGGCTTGTCATTTCTTGTTTTCATTTAGGACAGGTGGACCGTGGTCCGAGCCCAGACCCAGACGCGGTCCTATACAGACCTGGACCTATAGTCAATAAATTAAGTATTTGAAATTTTGACAGGGCGCTTCTATTTTGACTGGTGCCGCTTTTTTAGACTCTAGCAGATCAGGACTGAACTGACCAATTGCATGCGAGTTAAGCTATCCCACGTGATCCTACTCAGCCCATCAAATCAAATGTGGATTCCATGCGATAAACATTGCGACTCTGAATACAGGCAGACGAAAGAGGTGAAAAAGTGAGTGACAGACAGAGAGACGAGTGAGCCAGAGAAAAATAACTCCACATGTCGTCTCTAAAAGCTAATGAATGTTCCCCCAGAGTCGCTTTGATCTTTGGTTAATACAAAAAGCCATTTATTGATGGAGGGGTTGTCCAGGAGTGCATGAGTGCAGTAGATGAAACCTTACTTCAGCAGAAACAGAAAGTTATTTTTCAAAAATTAAGTGCTTTATTTTAAGTTGCACAATTTTTAAAAAGCTATTTTTTTTATTTTCACTATTTTACTTTTAAATGCAGCCCTTCTTTTCCTTAAAGAGAGAAGAAAATAATACATATCTACAGTATTATATATCTGTATAATTAAATGTTAAATGACAATAAATATTGTCGAAATGTTCTTTCTTTATTTAATTTGACAGTCAGTTCTTGATTACATGCAGACGTTGATACAACTACTAGGCTACTTCAGTATATATCACACTGATTCAAATGTGGAGACTGTTCAACAGTTTAATTGAGATATTAAGTTGACTGTGTTAACTGTGTAATAAGTTTCATTGTTGAATTTGTCAAATTTCATTGATATTTTGTCAAGTTTAATTTTGTCAAATGTGAAGACAGGGCCAATGTGGAGGCTTTTTGTTGACACAGAAAATTATTTATATTTATATTTATTTTTATTTAATTTATTATCATTTGTTTTAACAAGCAGAGAAGAAAATAAATCCTGTCTTCCAATTCAGTACATCTGTAACCTAATAGTTATTTTTGTGGTAGAAATATCGGTACTCAGTAACTGCAAGTACACAAATTAAAATACTCGTACTTGTACTCGGTTTGAAAAAAATGGTATCGGTGCAACCCTAGAGAGCAGAGTTTTCAGAAAATGAGCTGATTTAGGCTGAAATACTCAATAAAGCTGAGGGTCACTGCAGACTTGATGAAATTCCTGTGGGTTCATCACTACAAACATCATTACACATCAACATTACACATTCTATCGGTTTTAGATATAAAAACATGGATTTGTGCAGCTTTAAGAACAGTATTAAGGCATGCGAAATGTAAACAAATTATCACTACCAACCTTTCTGACATAGGAGGCAGCGTCTTCCTCAGTGTACACCTCAGCACTGATGGCTCCTCTCCGGCTCCGACCCCTCACCACAGGGTTCATGGGTGGAGAAACTTCTTCCTCACGGGAATCTGACCGCGAACGAGACTTCTGCTGGGAAGCAACCTGCTGAGCCTCCTCCTGCTGGGCAACAGGCACACAAAACCACACCTGAGGCGCTCAAAGATTGATAGACTGCATGACTTCTCAAAATCTGAATTCAATGAAAGATCTTTAAAGGAACCGTTCACCCAAAGATGAAAATTTTGTTGTTATTTCCTCACACCTATGCTCATGGAAAGTCAGGTGAAGTTCCAAAGTCCACAAGACACTTCTGGAGATTCACAGCGAAACAACGATGCAACATTCTCCTCAACAACTGCAGTAGATGGGGACTTAAATGTAAAGTATAAAACAAAACAACATAAAATGGCTTCATACAGGTAATCCAGCATAATCCAAGTGCCCCGAAGCCCAGAGATCCCAAATTGGTTGAAAGACACATTATTTACTCCCTTTTTACACTGAAATCTTAAAACATTAGCAAGTACCTGGTCTACAGTGGGTGCACAAACTCACCCATGCATCAAAGGTGTAAATTAAGTCTTTTCAAATCCATTTGGGATCTTGGGGCTTCTAGAAAGTTGTAATAAACCAGATGAGCATTTTGGAGCCATTTTATGTTTGTGTAGGTTTTAAAACAAGTCCCCATCTACTTCAGATGTTTAGGAGAACGCTGCTTTGCTGTGAAGCTCCAGAAATGATTTACGGACAACAAAACTTCATCTGACTTTCCATCAGCATCAAAGTGAGTAGTTAATGACTGACTTTCATTTTTGGGTGAACTGAAACTTGCATGATGCAAAATGAAACTTGCAAAATGTTTGATATTTTGTAAACATTAACACTAACATTAAATCAAATCAGACATTGACATCTAAGACAGTTTCTCTTAACACTGGCTTCACAGAGAAATTTGTTATAACTACATGTGCCAGCACACACCTTTTCCAGTCTTTCAAAGTAGTCCCTGAGGAAGGCCATGGGCCTGTCTGGCCGGGCCATGCACAGCTGGATGATGCAGTCTTTTAGCAGCTGCTGGATGTTGTGCTTCTGGACATACTGCTCACACTCTCTAAGGCTCTGCTCCTCTTCACTGCTCATACTGCCTGATGCCATCTTTGTCTTGTGACCTGGAAGGAGATAAGAGGGAAATACACTGATGAATCAAAAAGCTGTCTTCTGCTATTCTGTATGGATAATAGGGGTGTGGAAATTTCGCGCTGAGAAGATTCATCATGATGCGGACATGGTAGATTCTGCATCAATGCAGAGACAGAGCATAAGCAAGAGTCTGCAGCTTATGGCGATTGTTGATTGTCCAGCCTCAGCTGGATAATATAGTTACATCCCGACGTTGCTCCCATGCTTTGAATTGTGGGCGCACATTAGGCTAACGTTATTTATGTAGGAGGTATGTTGGAGGGAGGCAGAGATCATCTGCGAGTGATAATAAAAACACAGTAAGTATTTTTTTTTAAATGAACATCTCGGGGCACATGTTGGACCTTATGAACTTGCTGGGAAGCATGAACTGGACGAGACCCACAACAATTACTAATCCCATTAGCCATTTTCAATTGAAGCTAACATCTGCAGCCATAAATAATAACAGCAAGCCCAGCTAATCAGACAAGATCTGAGGAAGTGCTGTCAACTTTCCCATCCAACTCTGAGAGAGGTGTGTGTAGCAGAGTCAATAAATACCTTATCTTAAAGCTGCTATGGGAAAACAATATTATTGTAGATTACATCAAATGTGAAAGGCACTGCTGATGGATAAATGTTGTTTTTGTAATATTTATGTACTGAGGTACAGATATTGAAAAGCTTTGTAGACTGCTGTAGTTGGATAACTGGAAGGACTTTCTACATAAAAAGGGGAATTTAAATGATGAAAAAGTAGCCAACTGCATGCCGAAGTGTCCTTGAGCAAGATACTGAACCCCAAATTGCTCCTGATCAGCAGTTGGCGCCTTGCATGGCAGCCTCCGGCATCAGTGTATGAATGTGTGTGTGAATGGGTGAATGTGGCATGTATTGTAAAGCGCTTTGAGCGGTCAGTAGACTGAAAAAGCACTATAAAAATGCAAGACCATTTACCATTTTATTTTACCATTTAGAGGCCCAGTTTCAGCAGCCATCACTCCTGTGGTCCAGTGGCAAATTGTGTTACTAATCCAAGTTTTGTGTTAAACGGCTAACTGATCTTGAAGCCCCTGTGAAGTCATGTCAGCACAGCTGAAAACTGCTGATTAAAGAAGCAATAAAATTGGCTGGCCCAACTTAATGCCTGTGTACTGTGTGGCGAATGTGTTGATGAGCTTCTGCTTCTGCTGCTGCTGCTGCTGGTGGTGCTGCTCACTCATGTGTTTGTGTTCAAACAGGCAGCATTGCTGCTGCAGCACGGTTCATCAACACTTTGGCCTTAACCCTATTCCTCGTCCCAATTTGTTTACATAGAGTTTGCCTTTGATAATTATCAAATTTTCCTTTACCCTCATTGAAAGAACGAGAGAGCAGGAGGGGGAAAGAGAGGGAGGGATGGAGGGAAAAAGAAAAAACTGTATTCTCTTAATGTCTGTGACATATTCTACAGTTACAGATATTAAAACTGTAGTGAAACGCTGCTATGATGTCTATACGACTATCTACAGGTTGTTTTCAAGTCTATATTTGCCCAGAACCGTGCAGGTGTTGAAGTAGAAATAGGCAGGACTCTGCACCCAGCCTCGCTTGACAAACACATGAGAAGCACGACCCTTGCATCCAGTGTGGCTGGTCTAACCTGGTAACATGATACAACAGTGAAGAGGCTACTATGGGATGCCGGTCTTCTCAGCAGAATAGCAAAGAAAAGCCATATCCAAGACTGACAGATAAAAGGAAAAGATTAACATTGGCTTCTTGCACCCAAACCCACCACCGCCCTTGAATCTTTGCATTACAATAATGCAGAATTTGTACAATTTTTATAACTTTAAACAATCTTTTATTTTTTTTAATCTTTTTTGCACATTCCTGGACAGCTCTTCTGTCTTTATTTATAAATGATCTCACACTCTATGTCTCTGCCTGTTTATACTGTATATATTATAGTCACTCTTTGCTTATTGTCTTCAATGTATGCACCTTCTTCATCAAGACAAATTCCTTGTTGGTGTAAAATCCTTCTTGGTAATAAATCTGTTTCTGATTCTGATTTTGAAATGCACCTTAACTACTCATGCATTAGTAATGCAGTCAAAAATAAATAATAAGAACTTAGAAAAAAATTTGAAAAGACAACAAAAACAACAACAAAGACATCTCAAAGCTACTTTTAGTTTTGATGTTTAGGTACTGTCATGGTCATTTCTGAAAAACAGGGGACTGACCGCAGGAGAGAGTAGTCTTTCCTTTATTCAAACACTTGCAAGTGGACGCCTCAACCATCAACATGAAACGCCTTCTTTGGGTTTACTTTTATACATGCACACAACCTAAATCTACACAAACACCTGAAGTTCACACATCACAACTCTTGACATGGTTAACTTCTGTGGCTCCAAGCCAAGAGTAAGACAAAGGGGTGGTAACGTAAGAAGAAGAAAACAACCTAAACAATCTCCTTCAAATATAACTCCTTTACCCATGTCCATAGGAACCAAGGTTAGTTGTCCCAGATAGCATTCAGAGCCTCACAGGTGGTGTGAACAATACCAGTCTCTTAAAGAATATCACCTGTGCAGTATTTACTACTACTATGGGTCTGCAGTCCTATTAAAGGGACACCATGTCCTTTACGTAGAAATTTAAACTCACACTATTAATGAGGTAACAATACAAAATCAGAAATATTCATTTTTTCTATAAGTGAATAAACAAGCAGTTCTCAGAGGACAATAAGGTCCCAGAACACAGTTTGAAGCTAGAAAGGTGGCTGGGTCCGCCACATATAAACAAAGTAAAACAGTATAAACTATGTTGTCCTTTAAGGTCAGTTTGTTTATTCAGTCTTGAAAACAAAGACATTTTGAATAATTAGGTTACCAAAGAGAACTGTAGTAACTTACAGTAGCTACTTGAGTAAGGTTAACGTTAAATATATAAATGTCATTTATTTAACAGTTAGCTATAAGTTGTTTGTTAGCGACCATTACTGTCATCTATCAGGGTTCGTAACTTAGCTGACGCCCGTCGAATGTCCGTCAAAACGTTCCGTAATGAATAGTTACTGTTATTTAACCTGAGGATGTTTTTATGAGTAACTTCCATCCATCTTGGATATCAACCACATGAGCTAAATTATGTTAGCTTAGCGAGCTAACTGTTAGCCATCCACAGTCCGGTCTCAAAACAATTCGAGAATCATAGCTTTACCGGCACAAACAAATTACAAATGAACAAGTGTGCCCATGAATATGTGACAAATAAGTATTCACATTGCAAAGTACACAAAAACGCTCACCAACTATGAAATGACGTGTATCCTGCTTGTTTTTCTTCGGCTCAGTCCAACGGAATTCAGATGAGCTGCGCCTCGGCTGGATAGCGGACAGACGGCAGGCGGCAACAGGGGGCGGGGCCAAAAAGCTGCGATCAAGTGGGACAGATTTGCAGCAGCAGCCATGTCTACGGCAGCAGCTGCCTTCTTCTTCTTCTTCTTCTTCTTCTTCTTCTTCTTCTTCTTCTTCTTCTTCTTCTTCTCTAATTCAATCAGGTGACATTCTACAAGTAAATGATTAATAATAATAGTAACCCCCATAGTAAACACATATACATAATTATGTATACACATACACATATGTACATAAACATACACATACATACATTACATACATACAATACATTACATGTATAGCCTTGTAGCATTCCTTCATTTTGACTCATCCCTAAAACCCCTTCCAAACTCCATCTCTGCCCTAGTTCATATAGCCTACTACATAATTAATTCTGCTCTTCATCATATTTGCTACATTTCATAGCAACATGTTCAACATTTTCAGCAACCTCCCAGCATTCTTCAGTCTGTAAAGGGAGTCACAGAAACACCTACATCCTTTTACATCTGAGTCCGATTGATTTAAATGTTATCAGACACATTGCTCAGTCTGTACACAGTCTTCAGTTGTTGTTTATTATGACACCACAGCCTATTAAACTCTAAACAGGCAATGTGATGTCTGTTCAAATTCATATAAATTTTTTCTCTTTTTATAAATCAACTAGCAGAACTATCTCTCTCAAACCAACTTAATACATGAACTATATTAATAGTGAAACACAAGGAATGAAATATATGACCATAGTTCTTATATTTGATATATTAATGATCTTTCAGATATTTATACTCACTCCTCACATCCCACTAGATACTTTAACAGGCCGATTTAAATTACTCCAATGTTAATATAGATAATAATTATTTTTTGTGTGCTGTTTACAATGTGAATGTGGGCTGTTTAGTTTCCACACTAGCCATACAGCATGTCTTCTGTTAGCAGAATAGCCCTCACTTTCAAAATCAGACAAATTGACTGTTGGTCAAACAAAAACACCCATATGAATACATCACGTTAGGCTCTGGAAGATTATTTTGGGCACTTGTCACTATTCTATGACTTTTTATGGGAAAAGAACAATGTATCAATTAACTGAAAGAATAATTAACCATATCCAAGATAAGTGGATGACAATAATTGGATGGATGGATTAATTGATAATTGTTTGTTGCAATTCTAATCCACTATTTAAACTATAGCCAAAATTCAGTAGATCACTGAAAGTCAAATAAGCCACTGAGATACACAGCTTTAAATGCAAAATTATAGGCTGTATATCTATAAAAGGGGTTATTTTTGTATACATATGTATACACATATTGGTGGCTGCCGGCCTTATGGCGATTGCCAACTAAAGATTGAGGTTTACTAGGCAAGGCAAGGCAAGGAAAGTTTATTTGTATAGCACAATTCATACACAAGGCAATTCAGAGTGCTTTACAGCATCTTAAAAAGACATTATAAAAAAACAAAACATTTAAAAACAAGTACGAATACGTCAAGAAACAAAACATTGAAACAAGTTAAGACAAAGGGAAGTTGGCTACTACAACAAACCTGTGAACATTCTCATTCATCCAGGTCATAGTTATCTCAAGGAAATTGAATCGACTGAAAATTGAAATTGAAGCGAGCAGGAACTTTTTTTTTTTGTCTTGTTTTTGTCACTATTTTAACTATAAGCACCTATTTATGCATTAGCACTTTGTATTTATTTATTGTATTTATTGCACTGTCATTTTTTATCCTTTTGTCCTTCCACTGCTGCTGGGCTGTTTGCAACAAACAAATTTCTCCTACGGGGGATTAATAAAGTTGTATCGTATCGTAACTGATGAAGCCTCTTGGATGAGAGGTGAAACGTCTTCAAGACAAAAACCAAATCCAGTTGCATTCGATTCAATTTCCTTGAGGCTACTACAACAAACTTGTTCCAGAGGAGGTGCTTGCCCAACAGCTATTAACAGACACACCCACTTTCTTTCACTCCCTTCACTTCCTTCACCCAGTAAGACTGCACAGCTCCATTCGTGTCGACTGCCCAGAGTCCACGGATACAGCCCTGCACCTCTCACCACCACCATCACAAATTCATCCTAATCACAAAGGTAAGCAAAGACCTCTCATTGTTTTTAATCACATCGAATCAGCTGGTAATGATGATGTATGCTGTCCATCTGGTCCATAAGACTAATAAGAAACGTGTAATTGCATCCCAGACATGCTTATCTGTGTTATCTAATGGACGTTACTTCTCATCAGTTGTTCTCTCTGCTTTTGTCTGTTTGAAAAATGCAGAGTGACAATAAATGTGGCACCAAAGTAATGCTTTTAATAGACTTAAATGTAAATGTCTGAAGTTATATTTTCTTGGGCTTAAAACATTTCAGTCTGTTAGGAACTAAATTTGTCTTTGCCTTATGATAATCATAGAAAACAAACTGAAATCTGTGTATTCCAGAATCCAAAGTTTGTTTCTTCCAGTCAGGGTCAGGTTAGCGTTAGAGGCCAGATTAAAATACGTACGTAACAGTTTAAGTATGTTTGCACAGTGTGTGCCACTCCTGGTGAAGGTGTACTCTTATCTTACAGTCATGTCTTAGCTACTTAGCTGAGTGAAAGGCAGAGTTGTTGTAGATAGTAAACTCATACACACATACTGTAAGTCTACCCTTAAAGTGCATTTAGGAAAAACTTCCAAGTATTCAACACCAATTTGGTGTCCAATTAAATAAAAGTATGCAAGTCTAATACCAACTTTACAATTATTTTCTAGATAACATCTCAACCCACATACAGCAAAATAGCTTAGCTGTGTCTTTAAAAACACGATTCTCCACAAAGTGTTTCACTGTCCTCCTCCCTGATCTCTTCCTAGGACCTGCAGCAGCACATCTGCAGACCAGTCGTGACAGCATCAACATTCCAGCAGCCACTCCTGCCTCTGTTCAGACATGTCACTTTACAGTTTTGGCCTGGAGCCGCTCTCGTGCCACACCTGGAACAAAGATAGGACTCGTAGGTGAAACAACAAACATACCAAACTGGCTGCCTTTCCTCATACAGTAAAACATACGTATGTGCAGATATAGACCCAGACCACATTCCTGTATTCCTTTTCCATTTCATACAGTATGGATTCAATACAGGGTGGGACCATACTTGCAATGCAGATACATTTTCTCCCTCCCATAATTGCATTAATGTCTCCAGGAGAACCACAGGGAATCTGATTATCAATACAGGAAATGGACTCAAAAAGCACTGCCTAATGAAATGATTGCTCTTCAGCTGCAGGATGTCTGCTGCTGTTATTGTACTTACAGTTAGTGTTGATCACTGCAGTGAACGGTCATTTGCTTTATTTTTTATTATTTTTTTTTTTACATAATTTGCGTCAGCTCAACTCCATTTCCAGGATGAGTGAGTCCAGGAATACTGTTCATTTGTATTTCTATATAAATAGTGACAGACTTGTGTACTGGGCACATTCATAAATGAAGAAACTCTCTGAATTTGATGACTTGATGACCTCATATTTATATCTGTGTTATTATATAACTATCATAAAGTGGATACATTACCTAACTTCTGTGCACACATTTGTATACAGAGATTGCAGTGAGTCCTAACAACAATGTGGTGAACATCTATGAGAAGAAAGGCAAAGACTGGGTCAAGATCCATGAGCTGAGTGAGCACAGTGGACGAATCACAGGTACATTTACCTCTATCAGCCAACAGTGACCTAAACAGAAACAGAGGCGAGATGTGACATGTTTGAGAACATACATCCAAAGAAAATTTTGGTGTGGATCCGGATAAAGGGGCAGACCCAGGATATTTTTCTCACTTTCTTTAACATTTCAATATATGGTGTTTTTCAACATTTTTCATTAATTTCTCAGGTATCTATGAGTGATTACAATTTAATGCCGATCCTAGATCAGGTGATCTTAAGTTAGTATAATTAGGTTGAGTTAAATGGGACTGGTGGGACTTGGCGGAGGTATGCGCACTACTTAGTGCCATTCTAGTTTGTATTGCATTGCACCATTCATCCATCCTTTGACACTTGAAAATAATGATTAATTTATTATCATTAATGACAAATAATTATGCCCACAGGCATTGACTGGGCCCCAGAGTCTAACCGCATTGTGACATGTGCCTCCGACCGCAATGCCTACGTGTGGACTCTGAAGGATGGTGTGTGGAAGCCCACTCTGGTCCTGGTACGCATTAACCGTGCAGCCACCTGTGTGAAGTGGTCTCCCCTGGAGAACAAGTTCGCCCTGGGCAGTGGAGCTCGCCTCATCTCTGTCTGCTACTTTGAGGAGGAGAATGACTGGTGAGCAATGCATGATCAAAATTGAACTATTCCAGTTTTATGCATAAGACTTAAACTGATGTCTGGTTTGGAAGGCCAACATCATTTACCTCATTAGTGGTCTAGCCTTTAAAAACTATTGTAAAAGGTCAAACAACACAGTCTGGACACAATGAGCCTCCTACTTCTAACCTGATTATACTTGCTGAGCACATTCAAATGCCATTTTACCACTCTCCCTCTGTTTCAGGTGGCTGAGTAAGCACATCAAGAAGTCTGTTCGCTCCACAGTCCTCAGTCTGGACTGGCATCCAAACAACATCCTCCTGGCAGCTGGATCTGCAGACCTCCAATGCAGGTGAGACAACTAGTAAAACTGTGATGTACAGGAAGGAGAAGTAACTGGAGTCTTTGGCACAATCACAATGTCCAAAACTCAGAATTGGAGGCACGTTCCCTATAAGTCCATGAGGGTTTAGTGCTGTCACACTGTTTAATTGTTAAATGTGTGATGGTTCCCTGTCATTTGTGTGTGTCCTTTATGGCCACTTTCTGTAAATCTGCAAGTCTGCAAACTTAGATTTTCCAAAACACCAAACATCTGTTATTTTCCCCTTGAACTGATTCTGATTCTCCCTGTTTAAATCACTCAGTTTATTAAACAATAAAAAAGTAATAACCTTTAAAAATATTATGGAACTTTTCCCCTGAAACTTCTGACAGAATATGTTCGTATTTAGGGCCCATGCACTAAAGGCACTGTGAAGACCCTATTGGAACTCAAGGCATTATTATATTGAAAAGAATTGAATTTTTTTAGGGGCTAAACATGTTAAAAAATTCTGACTTCTAACTCAAACTTTGCACAAAATTAAAAAGTGGTGGAAATGTTTGTATTTTATGGGTTTTGGCCATAGGTGGGGCAAAATGGCTCACGAGTGCCCCCTAAAACCCAGCCTCTAGAACTACTGTCACGTAAATGTATGAAATTTGGTAGACATGTGTATTACGCCTAGACCTAGAAAAAAAGTCTAAACTTGAAAGGAAGTCGACCAGTTTGAATTAAGTGCTAATTTTTTTGCGATTTGCACATGTTGTACTTTATTGTACTTGTCCTACAGCTTTAATCTGATCAACTTTACTATTACAAATTATTTAAAGCTTGAGTTTTTGTTGAAGGGCCTGGCTGTTGCGGGGCAGCAGATATTGATGTTTTGGCACATTGTGATTGTGTCTTAGTTCTACAAACATATAGCAAAGGGAAGCACACTTTGGAGCTCAGCCACAAGGAAATGAAATTAGTTCAAAGCTGCAAGTCCTTCCTTTATTAGGGTGGAGAAGGAGGCCCTCTGAGATTTTGGTGTGCCATTGAGTGCTATGACATAATAATAATAATGATAATTATTTCTAGGAAGGTTTGGCAATATCCTATATTTTTATTACTATCAACAAATTCCATGTGCAGAGCCAAACCAACAATGAATTTATCTACGTCTACGTCATCTAAGTGTGTGTGTGTTTGTGTCTGTGTGTGTGTGTCAAGTTTATTTGCTGTTGGCTTTGTATATATTAATAACAGAGGTGGGTGGCCTAGCCAAAAATGGTACTTAAGTAAGTAGACATCAAAATAACTATTAGAGTTAGGACAAGATTACTCACTGAAAAAGTTACTGGAGCAGTGAGTAACTTAAGAAACAAAATTCTTGCTAATTCATCTGTAAATATAAAGCCATACTCCCGTTGTAGCTCCAGCTGTTATCCTGCTTTGAACAGTCATGTGGAGGTAAGTAAGTAAGTAAAACTTTATTTATATAGCACCTTTTTGACACAGAGATCCAAAGTGCTTTCCAAATGGCAAATAGATAAATAAACATAACAATACACAAAAAGACAAACATAGAGAGCATGTAAAAACAAACAAAGGAAGATAAAACAAAAGGGAGGGATATATTAAAAGAGACACGACAGATGAGAAAACAAACACGGAGATCTATAAGAAGGCTTACCTGTAGAGGTGGGTTTTGAGCAGCCGCTTAAAACTGAAGTGCCTTCTATATAATTAGTAAGATCTTATAATTGATGAGGTGTGGCTGTGGTGGGATAACAGAGCTCCAGCAGACCTGGGACCAGCTGACTTTAAACAGAATGTGCATAAATGCATAAAATAATAAATTAAAGAAGTGCAGTGTATGTATCCAAATGTAACAGAGAAAAATAAATTATTTTTTTGCATAAAATCAACTCAACTATGTGTAAAAGTATGCTGAATGAAAACTACTCTGAAAAGTATAAAAGTACAACTCATGTAACAATGTAAATGTAACTTGTTACTACTTACTCTGGATTAACAATATAATCAGACTGTGACAGAAAAGGCAGGTCCAGAATTAATGAATAGAAATTATAATACATTTGAAGACTTTTTCAAACATATTAAACCACATCAGTATATCAATCTAAACAGCAAGCCCAACTGCACTTCAAGCAATTCAATGTTGGGTCCCAGAGTCATCGAACTGCAATAGATCTCCACACTGTGCTTCTCAGGGTGTTCTCAGCCTACATCAAGGACATTGAGGACAAGCCTGGACCCACTGCCTGGGGGGCCAAAATGCCTTTTGGTGAGGTGCTGCTGGAGCATAAAGACTGTGGAGGCTGGGTGCACAGCGTCTCCTTCTCCCCCAGTGGAGACCAGCTGGCCTGGGTGGCCCACAATAGCAGCATCACTGTGGCTGATGCCACGCAGGGGAAGGAGTGAGTACTGCTGAGCCATTTATGCCATCGTTATGATTAGTACCAATATTCAGCTAAAAGATGTTTAAAAAGTGTTTTCAGTCTATGCCTCTGTTTTTCCCTCTTCATTTTTCACTAGATTAAACTTTGTTCCATATGAGTTCATATTCTTGATGTGGGTGTCTGTTGACATTATTTCACCAGCACCTCTCTAACCTCTGTCCATCCAGGGTAACCCAGCTGACTGTCGACCGTCTGCCACTGCTGAGTGTGCTCTATGTCAGCCCCACTGAGATTGTTGCTGCGGTAATTACCACCAGGTCTCTTTGTGTCTTTATAAGTGTGTTCAGTAACCAGTGTTGTATCAAGTACCCAAAAGTCACACTTGAGTAAAAGTAATAATATCATCTTAAAATATTACTTTGGTAATAGTGAAAGTCACACATACAAATAGCACTTGCGTAAAAGTCTAAATGTACAGTAAAAGTAATTTATAGGTATTTTTACATGTATGCATATACTGATCAAATATATAGGTCTGGTCAATTATCAGATCTGATATTCAGTATTATTCTGACTATTGGAATTAGTGTTTTTAAATAAAATTTTCAATAAGATAAGTTAATTTAACCATGCACTCACTTAGCTCTGATACAGCAAGTGATCCGAAAAAGTACCAGAAAATGGAAAAACATCTACAAATCTTCCTGGACCAAGATCTCAGATTCTGAGGAAAGTACTGATGTTTACACATCATCGAGAATTATTTTTACTCATACTGTATCCTTTATCTCGCTTCTGTCAGGGTCATGACTGTTGCCCCTACCAGTTCACCTATAAGGGTCCAGGTGCGCTGGAGTTTGTGAAGAAGCTTGACATCCCCAAACAGAGCTCAAAGGGTGGGCTTTCAGCTATGCAACTCTTCCAAAACCTGGACAAGAGGGCCTCTGAGGAAGAGAGCATCGAGCTGAAGACCCTTCATCAAAACAGCATCACGTAAGGACCACTGATCCCATTCTTAAAAGAATATTAGAGATTAATAGAGAACAGACTGAGATTAAGGCACTGACCATAAACTACAAAGATCCTGGTTTAGTTCTGGTCAGACACCTTTGTTGCAGGCCACTCCATTTCCCCCTCACCACTGTCATGGTGAAAAGGCCATGGACTGAAGATCAAGTGTAAACATTCAATGTGAATGTGGATCCAATAACACCACCATGTGGTCTGTACGGTTGATGTCTCTTGAACCATCTGGTTTAAAAGCAGAATTGCATTAAAGCTTTATAGGATTGTATGGTCTTGCTGGAGATATGTGCTGTCTGACTGCTTTCATGTCGCCTGTAGTGTTGACAGAATCTGACTAAATGTTTGTACAAAATGTCAGGGAATCTTAGCTTTGTACATTTGTGCAATCCAGATGTACTTATACCAGGAAAGTATAGAATTTACTAGTTACTTGTGCTGTTGCTTTTTAAACTGTGTGAACCACTGTCAGATATCTCAATGTTACAGCTCCTCTCTTAAGAGGACGTCTATCAGCATATTTCTGCCTATACTGTATACTAGTGTAGCCGAGGGTTATGGAGGGTGCATATACTTTATAGAAAATCCATTGTGGGAACATATGTGGGGTCAGTCTTTATTATTCCGCTTACATGACAAATACAGCGCATTACAGACAGAACATTTCCCGTCTTTTGCCTTTCAAAATAAGAGTCCCAGATATATATCAGTTTAAAAAGCATAAAAGTGGAACTTAAATATATCCAGACCATTAAAGTACAGGTCACTCAATAAAATGGGTTATACTAGGGTAAGACTATTTTCCCTTTCGTGGCCATATTGAAATTCTTTGTCTCTGTAGCTATATGTGAACATCTGTTTGTGCATCTACAGCCACATTAAATTGTGCTCTAAGCTATTCAATTTTCCTTTAATAGTTGTTACTCTTAAAACACAGTTCTGCACTTAATTAGCTATGTGTGTTGTGTTGTGTTGTGTCCTGCAGACAGCTGTGTATTATGTCTGGGGAGAAAGCCAAAGTGGAGAAGTACAGCAGTGTGGGTCTGGATGGAGCCATGGTGATCTGGGATTTTAAGGTACATGTGTCAAACTGTCTTTAATACAAAAATGAAGCTTTGATTGTATAACTTGACTGTAAACATTATTATTAAAAATTGTATTTTAGTGTGATCATTTCAAAGATTGACTCTTTATGGTAGTTTATGAAGTTTATTCACTACTGCTGAAGGTAAAATGTGACACTTTTGATGGAAATTGGCCATTTGAAATAGAAAATAGAAAATATGACAAAATATCTTGACTCAACTCTGTGACAACTATCATAAATCCACATGCTGATGAAGACCATAAGATATGGTTGAAACCTCAGGCTAAAAGCCCATGGGCCTTGAGTTAAGACTGTCTTGTAAGTAAGTGAAAAAGTTTGGAATAACACTCTTTCATGCTTTTAGGATGTAGAGAGGGTTTGCAGAAAAGTATTGTTTTGTACATGGAGAACAAAATGCTGTAGAATGGTTCATCCCGACTGACACCTGAAAGGGCAGAAATAGACAGCATCGTTCAGCAGGTTAAATGTGAACATTGCTGATTTTTAACTAGCTTTATATCACTACAGTGTCGGGTGTATATGCTAGTGAGCAATGGTAAACTTCTCTCCTTTCTGCCTGAGCCCCCCACTCTTATGTCACCAAAAGTCAGATGGATGACCATAAGCAGACTTATGGAGTAATGGATATGTAACGGAATTACGATAGGATAAAAAGACAAGGTAACTGTATTTCTGTAATATGTAATTAGATTATCAACACATTCGGTAAAATAAGGGTATTACAAACGGGATTACAATTTTAAGAGAAAGAATAATGTAATAATCTGTAACCATGACAACACTTCATGAGTCTCACACAACATCACTCTGGTCTTGAATTAAACTGAATACACACACACACACGCACACACACACACACACACACACACACACACACACACACACACACACACACACACACACACACACACACAGGTTATTAAACAACCCTGACCATAACATATTATCTGGAGGATTTTAGGAGTGTTGTATCATCTACGGATTGTTTGATTGTTCAACAGTCCTGCTGTCAGTATTTCAATGATAATAAGTGATGGGGAGGGGGTGTGTTTTTTGGAAAGTACAGAAATCAAGAAGTAAATAAGCTTTTAAAAAGTTATTTGTTTTTTGTTTGATTAATTTATTTCAGTGAATATGAACAATTATGCTACAAATTCAATTCATTGTCACACTTTTTGAGCTTTGATAAATTAGCCAATAATATCGTAATATTCATACGGCTGGATACTGCAGTATCTTGGGACTTGACTTGACTAATTAAGTACTCAACTTGACTTGACTGGACACAGCCTGTGACTCGACTTTACTTGCCAAAGAAAATTTACTACGGACTTACTTTAGACTTGGACCAATGATTTGAGTCACAAGTCTGCTATTGACTGACAAATCACAGTTTATAACCTATTCAATCCAAGCACTGAGTAGACTGCAAAAGGCCCAAAATAAAATGGGTTTCCAAAATATTTAGAGCCCAATTGCACTGTTGTGGTTCAATAATGATCTGGGGTCATGTACGCTCTTCTGGACTGGAAAACAAATACAAAAGAGAAGAGTCAGTCGGGTGAAAAATAGAGGTTGGAGGAACTTCAAATATAAATAATACATTTGGCATCTGAATTGTACAGTTTTTATTCATATTACAATAGCCATTGCTGAAGGAAAGCAATTTGGTAACTACTGTTTCCTCGGTCAAGAATAAAGCTTTCACATTCACTGACATTGTAAGCACAAATAGTATACCTTCAATTTTGTCATAAAGTTCTTATCATAGTAATGATTATGTCACTTACATGAACAAAATTCAAGTAGTCACATTTACAGATCAAAATGATTTTTGGGTGATGGTAGTGAAATGTCTTTTATGAATAATGCCATTCATGACCCATGATTGAATTTTTACAGAGGTTTTTTCATGCTGACAACATTTTGAAGAGAGCACTGACTATATGTTGAGTCTTGAATGTCTGTGCCCATTATCAGCTGCAACACAAACATATAGGTATATAATCTACTGCTGAAATCAATTCTAACATGTTTGTCCTCTTATTCTACAGCACTGAGACACCACAGCAGTCCTTGAGGTGTTAGAAGCTGAACCGGCCAACACTTCCTTGTATCAACCACTCCTCTGTGGAATATAACTGCCAGTAAAGCCTTGTGCATGAATATGGGACTACTCATGTGCTTTTGAGTAACTGGAAAACAATCAGAACATTGTGATATTTGTCAAATAAATAAATAAAGAGGATCTTTACAGGCCACATAATGTGGTGACATGTTCTTCATATTTCCATGCTGTATATTCACTGTATTGACGTTCTTCTCATTTGTAAGTACTTTACTCTATATGTTTGATGTCTGTCTCTATATTATTTCTTTATTTTTGTCATTACTCTGCTGCCTCTTCTGCTGTAGTTTCCTGCCTCTTAAAGGGCTAGTTTGTTGAACTGACACATCATTTTTTATCATTGATGGTTACTAATAGAACTCAGCCTATGAAAACTGATGTATGATGTCCCAAAGTCTGGGAAAAATAACCCTGACGATGTCATCGTGGCTACAACATAGGCAAAATTATTTATTTTTATTTATTTTCTATTATGTTTTGACATAATATAATAAGACAAAGCTTAATAAGATGGAATGTAATGAATTCTTGCGACAACAACATACAAGACGTACAAAAAAATCCAATATAGATCGCCTTATGAATATTTTCTTGTAGCACACTTGGTGGTAGCCCGTGTACAACTCCAGGGTTTAAGGTCGGACTAGGTGTCGTGGGAGGGTTGCAGTATTTTGATGTCACAAGGTTTTGGGGATGTAACCTCCTTGCACTCATGTAGCTACTGCCCTCTTCAGGGAAAAGCCCAACAGTGTTGTTAGAGGGATTTGTTGATTGCATAGCAGGACTTGGGACTTCTTGACTTCTTCAAGACAGGATAATAAATTCTTATGGATTGAATTTAACTGGTCATAGCAGTCGCTTAATCTTGGAAGTGTTTGAGAAAATTTAATTTCTGGAGTGACACTAAGTCAAAACTTCATTAAAAAGTCAGACGTGACTAAGCGGATAAGCGCATTGAACAACAGGGAGAAATTAATTTTCTTGGATGAATAGGATGTTCGGATAAATTTGGCATAATCATTTATGCTTAAAACTGCGTTGAATTGAACTAAAGTAGAACTGGATGGACTTTGTATTTTAGCCATGTGCACCAATTTTAACGATTACTCAATGTAATCGTGTTTGAAAGAGAGTCACTACATTAACAAAAACATTGTTTTTTACAGTGTTCGGCCACGGAAGAGACTGTTGGGATTTAACTAGACTACATGCCATGAATGGACAGACACAAACAAAGCCAACTCCACCCTAGCAGCCAATAACACACACTCCTGCACGCTTGACCAATCCAAATAGCGAAGAGCGGCAACATGGCTTCACTACGAACCAATCGGAAGAGGCGGACATGCGACGTAGCGCCGTCAGCTGTTCTTGTTTTGCTCCGTCTCCCCTTCCTTTCCTCAGGGCTCCGGATAACCGTCCTCTAAAATAACGGCACTGAAACGAAATTTGAACTCATTTCTAGCGAGAAAACGGCTAGCTCTGCCTCGAGCGCCCACTTTACACACCACTCGGTCCACATTTCTCCCAAATTGGAGCCGTCTTCCGCCGACATCGAGCGCAGAGGTGCAGCCGATCCCAGGCCTCCAATCCAGGGCGGAGGGAGGGAAGGAGGTCGCTGGGAATCGGGATGGAGAGCGGAGAGGGTGCAGACGGGCCTGGCGGACCGGGCGGACCGGGGATCCGGTTTGGCTGCGCCTCTTTCAACCAAGACTCCACGTAAGCAAACTGATGAGTCAAAGACAGACTACACTCATCCTGCTGGATTTCTCCCTGAAATTAGACACATGCACACGGCTTATCCTTCAAACAGGGCAGTGTTAGGTAAGGTAATTCAGTTATTGCCAAATTAATGGAGCCAGCTCTTTCCCATCTAGGCTACATCCCTGCCTCATGCTCATACATACAGTTAAAGGGGCACTCCACCAATTTTACATGTCATCAGTTTGCTTAGGATGGACAGTAGCATTCAGCCAGTCAAAACAGCTGTAGCCCAAATGTCTTATGTGGATCAAGAGAAGCTTCAGAAAGTTTGAGAAAATAACATGGATGATGTCATAGTCATGTGGGCGGGGGTTACTTTGACTTCAAGACTTCAAACTATAAACAGGTTGGGAGCGGTTGCATTCTGGGAAATGTAGCACCTAACGGACAACACACAAACTATGCCTTTGGAGTTAACAAGGCTCAATGTTTTTGAACCAGACTCAAACTATGTTTATTAGGTTTATATTATCACAGCTCTCCTGGGAGCTGCCCAGTCCAACCACAGTATCATTTGTTCGACTGGATCAGTAGGGTGTTCTCAGTACCTTGCTCAGTGGTAGTGTCTGCCAGTTGTTTCTAGGGCAGGGCTGCCAAAGTTGGCCTGCAATAAGGTTAAGTTTCAATTCATATTTCTAGCTAAATGAAATTTCAAAATACATTTGTAAAAATATATAATAATGTTTAATTCAATTTTATTGTTTGTGAGGTTAAAGGATCTCTAATTAATTACTATTTTATATGATCTAAGCAAGCTTGGGCACAGTGACGCTTTGCACAGGAAGTCCATCAATTAAACAATCAATCAACAACCCCCCACCAAAAAATAAATAAAAAGATTCTGTCATTACCTCCTCACCCCCATGCTGATGGAAAGCTGTGTGTCCACAAAACAAAAGAGCTCTTCAAAAGAGCTTCACAGCAAAACAGTGTTGCAGCAGCTGAAGTAAAAACAACAGAAAAAACCCTTCTGCTACTTCAGTTTTTTAGGAGAATGCTACAACCCTGTGGGCTGTGAAGCTCCAGAAATGTTTTGTGGAGTACGAAAATACGGTGGCCAATGGGTGCAAATCACAACAGCCAGTCACAAAACACAACTGCAAGTCGAAAAACACAACCACAAGTCAGAAAACACAAGTTGTGCCGTTGTGATTAGCACCCGTCGACCACCGTACGAAGCCTTACTAGAATTTCCATCAGCATGGGGAGGATTAATGATGACTGAATATCCATTTTTGGGTGAACTGTTTCTTTAAGGATCCCAGTATCGTTTTGCACCTTAACAATAAACTACAATGGGTGCCTGCTCTTGGCCTATGGCCCAACATTAAGATTCAGTTTTGCCCTCCAAGGGAAAAAGTTCCCTAGTAACTTATATTTCATAGAATATTTCACTGTGAGCAACAAGTGCTGAGTAATGGTCTGCTTCAAAAAGTTGCTCAGGATTCAAACCTGTGACAGTCAAGCCACAGTCCCCCTTGTTAGGCAATAGTATGTACATACAGTCCATAAGATAGCTTTAGATACATTTGGGTGGCTGTGGCTCAGGGTTAGAGCTAGTGTCTTGTTATTGGAAGGTCGCTGGTTCCATTCCCCTGGTCTGTTTGTCGAAGTGTCCCTGGGCAAGATACTGAACCTCAAACTGCTCCTGATGTGCTTGTCCGCACCTTTCATGGCAGCCACCGCCATCAGTGTATGAATGTATGTATGAATTACTGTAAGTCGCTTTGGACAAAAGCGTCTGCTAAATGTAAATGTAAATGTAGCTTTATGTAGGTAAGCTCCAGTCATTGCACAATAAACAGGATGTCAGGCACAGACCTGCCAATAACAGATTAAAGTGCTGAGTACTACAAGATAAGAGCGTTATATTGTGAAGGAAAGGCTTGTATATGTCTGGGTATGTGCAAAGCTCAAGCCCATGTGGCAGTAACAGTGTTCAGAAAACAGAAGAATGCAGGCTCATGATTTTTACACTTTGCCTCCAGAGATAATTACTCGTTCCCTTGGTGTAATGTCTTATTCCACCTACCTAAATTTGCAATCAGCTCTTGTTTACATAAAAGGAGGAAATCAGAGAGAAAGCTGTGTATGCCACACAATCCGTTTGGTAGTGAAAAAAAGCTGTATTTTGTGAGGGGTTCTGCAGGTTTCCTCCTGCTCAGAAACAGAATGAAACAGAACAGGAATGTACAGATCTCATGGAGGGGAATGAAGACACCATTAAAAAAACAAAAATGACCAGCGTAAAGGTGAACTGATGTCTCTCTCAAACAGGCTGATCTGTCTGTCCGGACTGCAGTGTAATTGAGCCTGCAAATACAGTGTTAGGCGAAATAAGACGGGAAGTGACAGAAAGTTGGTTGTCAACAGGTAAGTGTTGACAAACATCACATGTATGTTATGAGGGCGTCTGTGGCACAGGAAGTAGAGCGGATCACCGCAATCAGAAGGTCGCTGGTTTGATTCCCTGGCTCTCTCGGCTGCATGTCGAAGTATCCTTGAGCAAAATAATGAACCTCAAATCGCTCCTGATGAGCAGGCTGGCACCTTGCATTGAAGCCTCTGCAATCAGCGTATGAATGTGTGACTGAATGTGACAAGCGTAAAGCACTTTGGCAGTCAGTTGACAGGAGAAGCATTAAAGAAGAGTCCCCGGCATTAACATGCTTTCATTGTCAGTTCTTCTTCAAAACCTCATGTGGACAGGTTGTAGTCAAGCAAAGGGATATCTGAAGTATTTAGCATTATTAGAATAAGGGTCACATAAGGAAACAGTAGCCCCAATCATAAAGGAGCACTTGACATGGATGATGTTTTATTTTATCTCTCAGCACCACTTCAAATTGTGTTTGAAAGTTAATTTTAAGCCTTTGAAACAGTAGTTTGACAAAAAATATCTTAAAGGTGTACACCACCAATTTCCATTGGCAGTGTCATAAAGGTAGAGGACTCAGAAGGGACAGAACAACAAACGAATGGCCAAAATCTTTGCACCAGTGACCGAGATATCCCGGCTTTCGATCCCTCTGTGGGTCGAGGTCCAGCTACAGAAGACATTATACAACTCATAGGCTGTGTCGTACTCCTTTAGATCATTAAACAGAACTTTATGTGTAACAACTGTGGAGTGCCTCTTTGACTTAAGGTCTGTCTATCATGTATACACTTGTAGCTTTTAACTCCAACCCAGGGTGTGATAGAGTTATTTATTACCTCTGATCACGAAAGATGTTCCATACTTAGGGCACTAAGAAGATAAGAACTAAACCATCCGTGAAGGCCTGTTACATGAAGTTGAAAGCCCCAGAGAGAGTGAGCTGTTTGACTTCAACTTCAGCTGATCACACTTCTTGTGAGTGACATTGTTCACCACTAGGGGGCTCCCTGCAGGAAGGACCTCGGAAAGAAATGTGATGATGTGAAAGTGAAGTCACCAAAGATTACTTTACATCATATGATGGCAAATTTAAGATGTATTTCAAGTAAGATGCTTTCCAGTTGTACTGTCAGTATGTGCTGTTTATTTGTGTGTGTGTGTGTGTTGCAGGTCACTGGCTTTGGGAACAAAGACTGGCTACAAGCTGTTTTCTCTGACCATGGTGGAAAAACTGGACTGTATCCATGAGAGCGGTCAGTATCAGCTCCAACTGCAAGTTGCATCAGTTTGGGCTAAACATCCATCCACATTTAGTTAAAAATTACATTTCAGTGTAAGAGTTATAAAACACATGCTCACGATTTCTCTGGAAAACTGGCTAATCATACAACATGGTCCATGCTGACACTGTTACAGTGTTTTTTGGCAGAGACACAGTTATGATGGCAGCAGGGATTCCAGAACCATCCTGGTGTACCTGATGGATCACTGAGTTCCATTCTTTTTAGTGTCAGACAGGATGAAAACCCTGTGAGCAGTTGTGGTTGATGAACTCATCTGCTGTGGATGAGCTCACTTCAGGCCACATCACATCTCCTCAGCGTTTCCATAAATGGAACGCTGAGTTTGTGGAAGACAGACAAACACTGGTTCCACTTACCCACAATACATAAGCGGTCTATTGTTCATACACAGGTCGAGCTCTTATTAAGGTTCATCTGTTTATGAAATCCACTTTCTTCTTCTATTTCTTCTTCTTTCTTTCTCTTGCCAAGAATTAACTTTCCAACTGTTTGTTCCTCCTCTTTTACAACACAAGAGTAGCAAACTGATAATACATTGGAAATAAATGATCTCCTCCATGATAATACTAGATACCCCTCCAAGTCACATTTTTTAGTGTAATCAAAGTATACCCATATAATGATGAGTCAAAAGATACAGAGGTGTCATTAAAAGCTGCCAAAAGAAAACCACAAAAAACAAGTGGCCCTAATGATACTGCAACTTAGAGCTCACACATGTCCTTAACAGCTCTGGAAGGACACTCCCACACAGAGTTTAGAAGCCTGCAACTCCCCTCCAGTTAGTTAGAACTGAAGAAACCTCTTGGATGAGAGGTAATTATTAGGATCTGTATAAATTGTACTCACTCATAGATACCAGCCACCTAATTATGCTTGAGTTCCCTGAGAAATTAATGAAAATGTCGAAAAAAAATCACAACTTCACAATGTTAATGAAATTGAGAAAACTTCCTAGATCTGTGCCTTTATCCAGATATATCAGACATCTTACCCATTTTCTGCTAAATCAGAGTATGACCTCACCAGAATCTAAACTCAGTATAATTATGATGTATGCATATTGGCTTCATGAATAACTGGGTGAGGAAGGGAATTCTCTGTGCATGTAAACACAAGCAGTGATTATCTGAGCTATGAGACCTCCAACAATTCTGCCTTTCCACATCACATATCTCACTGGCTTATTTTGGGGTTTTTGTGACTGGTATTTTCAGACAAGGCCGAGCTTGCAATAATTACACAGTGCTCATGGATTTTTACAGCAGCCTCCCGTGGCAATGAAGAGAGTTTCCTCAGAACGGGCATGTTTGGTCTGTAGTCTGCAGCGTCAGGTCCAGTCTGATGTGCTGTATGATATAATCTGGAATATGTTGTTTTGGGAAGATTATCTGTGACAATTTAACGTTGTTAAGCATTTGTGTCATGACCTTGTTAATTTTTTAAGATGATTATAGGAATAATCAGAGACTGTGTATTTGGTTGATGTTGGATTATGCAATGTGTATATATTGGAGCGTTTTCTTGTTATTAAAGAGTTTATTTGTTACTTATTGCCTACTGATATATCTGTAATAAACCAAAATCAGCTGTAGAGCCTGACTGATATATTGCTCGGCTGATATACAACAGGGTCAAAAAGTCTAAGACCACTAGTTAAAATCCTTCTATACTGCAATTGTTACCTTTGCCAAGGAGGCAGTGTTTTCACCTGTGTCCATTTGTTTGTTGTTTGTTGGTTTGCTGGTCAATTGTAAGATTGGGCCTTTTTCAAAATTTGAGTTAATTTATCTGTAAAGAATGCATGGCTCTTGATGAAGAAAACAACAACGATGCAATAATTTTAGTCGTGAATTAATTGAAAATTTTAATGCAGGAAGGATTTGTCCGAACTTTAAAACTTAGTTTTATGTTCTATCTCAGTGTTACCAAAGACACCAGATATGTCAGGCTGGAGTAACATGTGTAATATCATGTATGATTATGATAATGATAATGATGTATGATAAGATACTACCGTTTAATGAAACTGTGCACTCATGAGCTGCTATAAACTGATGGTGTCTTGTGTTTGAAATATAAGGTATGGTGTCACAGGATGACCTGAGGCTAAAGAGGTTTGGTCAGCTTGCTTTATGTCTCTTGTGCTTTCCTTTATCTGCCTCTTGGCTGTACAGTAAGTGATAGTCTGGTTAAAGCGCTGTCCCTGTTGCTGCCTCTCTGTCTGCTCCCTGTTTTCCCCCAGCAGAGACTCCAGATGTCTACATCGTGGAGCGTCTGTTCTCTAGCAGTCTGGTAGTTGTGGTGAGCACTACCATGCCACAGCGCATGAACATTTACCACTTCAAGAAGGGCACGGAGATCTGCAATTACAGCTACCCCAACAACATCCTGGCTGTCAAGCTCAACAGACAGGTGAGGCACCCTGCTTCAGTATAAGTATAATATGTCCATATAATTCAGCTCCTGCAGAAAGTAAGAGGTACTAACTCACAGATACCAGCCACCTAAGAACACCTGACTTTGTTCATCAAGATCAGTGCCTTATTCCCTGAGAAATTAAGGAAAATGTTGAGAAAGCCCTATCTAACAGTGTTAAAGAAAGTGAGAATAAATTCCTGGAGCTGTCCATTTATCTGGATCAGCACCAAAAGTTAATGGGGTCTATTCTGGGCCAAGGCCCTTCCTCCATCCAAGTTTCATGTAAATCCGTTCAATAGTTTTTGTCCAAACCTGCTGACAAACCAACTAACCAACAAACGGACACGGGTGAAAACAAAAACTCTTTGGCAAAGATTATAACAACGCACCAAAATACAGATACCTCCATCATCCAGATTGTTAATCTGTGAAATTGAGACAGGTGAGAAAAATATAACTGTGGCGACAGGAAACTTTTCTGGCACCAGTGATGTAATGACCCTTGCCCTTTTTATACATTCCTTGTTGGCAGGTAGTTTCAAAAACAGAAAAGTAAAACACTTGCTCATGTCATACCCAAATCCATTACAGTATTCAAGAAGTTATGACACCTATGTCTGTCTAAGTGCCAGCCCCTAATTCAGACTGATCTCCATTGTTTAATAGCTTTAAATCTTTTATTGTTTAAGACACCCTAACATTGTGAGACCGCCAAGAGGAAACCAAAGCTTGTCGTGCTGGTTAGATGGCACTATTGAGTGCTATAACAAATCTGTAAATGCTTTTCGGGAGTGATAGATTCTGATATCTACAGTATGTATCAACTGTTTTTAAATGATCCCTCAAATGTGGTCATCAAACACTTGTGACAAAGATATGTGATGGAGGCAGGATATTTTACAATTTAACAATTAACTTTGTCTAAAACGACTACAGTGCACTGAAACAGTAAACTTCACTCAGAATGTCATAATTATGAATTACCCTACGAATCTTTTTCTGCATTATTATCTTATTCTCTTACTTAACTATTACATTTTTTAAATATCTGTGCATATCACACGATGTGTGTGCTGATACAATATATCTGTGATTGACCAATATCAGCCTATAATATCGACCAACCAATATAACAGTTGAGCTCCTTTTTTCCATTATTTTGGCTTTTAAAACTAAATGTATAGGTTACAGGACACTCTGCTTCATAGCTGTCATGTTGGAGGGTGAAGGTGAGGAGGTAATGCGCTTTTTTTTATTGAAAGGACCTGTAAGCTCACTGTCATGACATAATAGGAAGCCTGTTGACAGAAATGTGATCTCATGTTTTGATGAAGTGAACAAGTGTTTCATGTCACTGGGAGCCGCGAGTGGAACTGCAGCTTTGAGTTTCTTTCGTGGAATTGATTGTGAACAATTGAGGTGTGGTTGTGATGTAGGCCACAGAAGCCACTGTTGATTGCATTATATCAGAGTGTAGTAACCTGCAATGTGCTGTGTCTTGCAGAGGCTTGTGGTGTGCCTTGAAGAGTCCATTTATATCCACAACATCAAAGACATGAAGCTGCTCAAGACTCTTCTCAACACTCCGTCCAACCCCTCAGGTAAGCGGCGGGGACGGGCCATTAACACATGGCTGGCATTAAAGCAGCAATAAACAATATTTTTGTTAATTGAGTCAACTTGCTCTTTTTTCTTTCTCCATTGTGAATTGTACCTGGTCCTTTTTTAGTATCACATTTTGGTATCAGTTGTGATTTTAGCGACACAGGACATGGTATTTTTGAATCACCAAGCTTCTAACATCAAAAGCAACTCTGGGGGTGGAGAAATCACAGAATTACAATACGTCACAATATGTGTCTAACTGAAGAAGACAAAATACTGCAGGAATGAAGTGCAGGAATTATATATTTATTCACTGCATTGTGATGTCAGTTGATAATTGTATTGCAAGAGTTGCAAGTTGTCCCACTCTTAATAACATTTTTTTCATTCATTCAACCAAGATTTTTAAATAATGTAGGTACAGATGTATCAACAACACCATCCCTGCAGTACCTTTGTTATAAAAGTAGTGTAATGTGTGTATGTTTAGTAAGTGTGTGGTGTAGCAACAGAGAGAGAGGGCAATCGGATAGAGGTAAAGTTTAGCAGTAATTGTGCTGTAAAAGGTTACAGCTGTCAGTGAATAAACACTTCATCTTCTCAAGACCATTGTAAAGCTTGTGTGTTGTGTGTTGTTTTCCAGCTGCTGGAAAAGTAAAGGTAGCGCAGCACCACAATGTGGATCAGCCAAGAATCCTGTCGACGTCAAGGGGGCACGATCCAAGCCCCCAGGATGAGCCAATTTAATATAGTGGCCAAACTTTGTAATTACAACATCTTTACTAAAGTTGAATTTCATCAGCCACATGACTTTTGTGTTCTTTCAGTTGAAGTTTGATAATCATATAGACCCACAACCTGAACCTGTCTGTAAAACTATGAGTCCATCCCTGAGTCCAACTTCCCGTTTTACTTGTTTGGAATGGTGTAGCAGTCTTAGCCCCCCGTCCACAAATTGATGGTTGAGTTTCCTGGCTGACAGTGCTATATAAACCACTTTTCAGGGTAAAGTTGACAATTACTCTTTTTCCTTCTATTCCTCTTGCAGGTCTCTGTGCTCTGTCTATCAACCATTCCAACTCCTACCTGGCGTACCCCGGCAGTGCCACCATTGGGGAGATCATAGTGTATGATGCCAACAGTTTGGTAAGAGAACAGGTCATTACAGAACACATCAAATATGATATTATATCTGCCATCCTCTCTCTCCCTCGCTCTCTCTTTTATTGCAGTTACACTGTTTAATGTATCTAATTAAGTGTCTGTTAGCCGAGCACATACAGTAGAATCCAATACATAAAATATATCAATAAACTCTCTTGGTATTGTCTTAGGCAAGACAAATAAGACTTTTTATGCCAAAATAGTGTTTCACTCTTGCACAGTGCTCTTGTCAAGATTTTTTTTAAAAACTCCATACATATTTCACAAAATATTTTTGCTATAACACAATCCCAACATAATTTTGATTTTGAAGAGACATTGTTACAACTACATTAAAGCTTCAACGATTAATCAATTTATCGATTATCTGTCAGCTTTTAAATTACCCTGCAACCATCTCATCAATTCATCATTTTGAGTGCATTTTTAAGAAAAAATAGTCGAAATTCTTTGATTCAGGCTTCTTAAATATGAATACTTGCTGGTTTCTTTACTTATCTATGACAGTAAACTGAATACCTCTGGGTTGTGGACAAAACAAGACATTTGATGAGGTCATCTTGGGTTCTGGGAAAAACATAGATCAAAATATATGTATATATTTCTTTTATTACCATTTTCAGACAGTTTATTAACCAAAAAACAAATTGATTAAAATAAATCTACAATGAAAATAATCATTAGTTGCACCCAAAATGACATAAAAAACTTCTCATCAAAACAAACTTGTCTCATTCTATCATAAGCTGTTTTGTTGTGAAAGGATTAACCTATATATGTTGTGATAACATGTAAACAGCTAGTCAATGCCTAAAGAGAACTCATTGACATGTCTACATAGGCTAGAAGAGTTTACAAAGACTGTCTTGAAATGAGACACAGTATCTCTTGGGATGAGATGAGTTGAAATATTAGTTGTTCCATTTTACATTTCACCAATTTTATTCCATTTATAGTTATTTATAGTTGTGTAGGTTTACATAGTTTAGATGTTGTTTTACATTTAGTTGCATGCAGTTTAATTTGACATATTATGTTATAGATAATTAACATGTAGTTTTACATATGGTTAAGTATTGTTTGGTTCTACTTGCAGTTTCACATATAATACAGCTAATTTTTACATTAAGGTTAGTGTATAGTTTACATATAGTTTATTTTGCCTTACATATGGTTTTCAATTGAGACGGAAACAAATGTGTGATAACTAGTAACCACCTCATGTGGCTGAGGTATGCAGTATGGCTTTATGGAAGAGTTAAACTGTAGGTGAGTTCTAGTTATTTAATTTAAAACGCTGTAATAAACTGTTCTCCTCTTCTAAATATAAAAACAGTGGGTCAAAACTCTTTCAACACTTGTTTGCACTTTTAAATCGAAGGTCTCACACCTGAAACTGAACTTATTACATAAACATAAATGAAAACAGGGACGCAGTGTGATACTGTGCTTTCTGAAGAACTTTTATCTTCTCATCTTCTCCTGTCTCCTCCTGTTTTCTCATACTTGTTTATCTGCGGCTCTGATGGCACCTTCCCTGCTGTCTTTTTGGACTACACCTTAGACTTCAACATATTTTTTTGAGCTCTGAAGCCTTTTTTACTCTTGGGAATAGTGCCATTTTGTAAGATGTTTAAGAACTGATGCTGTGGTTTCAGGGTTTCAGCATCAGGAGGAGGATTAGAGATTTGGTGGCACTACTGAGCACATCCCGAGGGGTTTCTTTGAGCTAGACATGTGACTCAGGTGGGTAGGGACTTATTTGGACATTGAGTAGATGTGATACTATGGGGTAGGACATGCAATATCAGGAAAAGTTAATCTTTCATAACAGTCTTCTTTGTATACAGAAGTGTTAAATTTCTCACTCTGTTACAGTGTGTATTGTTTGCTCACAGCAACCAGCTCTTATTGTTCCTCCACTGCCAGGTGAAACCGTATCATGTTTTTGATTTTACTCAGATTCAGACTACCTCAGGTTACTTCTCATTCCCCGAAATGTGTGAGCTGATCTCTGCCACATGCTGGCTGTTCATGTGAACTCAGCCAGACAGCGAACACATCCCTCCAGTCTGTTGCTTCATACAGCACAGGAAGTTTTACTTCTCTTTGTCATGACTCAGTTTTTATCTGCTTAGAATAAGAAAAAAAGATTTACATTGGCAGCCTTTGATACAAACACAATACTTTTTGTAGATATGTTGATTATTGGGATATTTAAAGCTTCTAGATTTTTTCGATCTCCTTATTTTAATTTGATTCCTCTTCCTGGCAATGTATATACCACAGCTAGTCTTAATGACATGACCATTGTATCAGTGTGGATAACACTCTTTCTCCCTGTGTCCTGCATTGTCCTCTTCCTTATTTCAGAGCACAATAACCATGATCCCAGCTCATGACAGTCCCCTGGCAGCTCTCACCTTCAACTCCTCGGCCACCAAACTGGCCAGTGCCTCAGAGCGGGTAAGACAGTCCTTTGAAAAGTCAGACTAACCCCCTCAGATAGGCATACGGTACATTTAGTTAGTCCCAGGGCAACCGTCTGTCCATCCAACACTTCCTGTGATGGATGTTCATGGTCCCCAGAGGGTGATTCCCTGTTATTGTGATGACTTCCTAACATTTCCCTTTTACAGCACCATTAGACCATTGTTTTTCTTGGACCAGCACTTGCACCCATGGCAAGGGAGTTCAAAAGCTGAAGTTGAATCTCCAGTCAATTTGCTCTGTATTTTCAAGTTCCCCATAAGATTAATTCTTGTTTCATTTCTTGTGATTTCTGTGACTTTTCCTCGAGTGCTACATTCACATGTACCAGGGAAATTCCAGGCAGATTACCATGAGATGTGCACTTTTTGAACAATCTCCATCTTTAAAAGAACAGTCCACCCAAAAATGAAAATTCAGTCATTATCTACTCATCCCATACAGCTTGTCTGGTGTCATCCAAGTCTCCAGACATCTAGAAATCCAAAAATATTATTCACTCTTTTTTTAAGCTGAAGTCACGCTAAAGGCGTTAGCATGCACCCCATCTGAAGTGGGTGCACAAACTCAACCACATGTCACATTCTTGCTCCCAAGGGAATTCATCCTTTCTTTCCTCTAGTCACCTTGACATCAGACTTTACACCTTTAGTCAAACTACTTTTATGGCTCTGTTAGTAATAAGAAAATCATCAGTACATTGTTTCTGTCAAAGCTTTTGTATTGTTGGATACAAGAGCATGGTAGTCTCACATGCTGATAGCAGGGCTTTAGCTTTGTATACATTACATGAAAGACTATAAATGGACAGATGCTGAAGATCATCATGATGGAAGAACAGCTGCTCTACACCACCAGGTTCCTTACATAAATATTTATTTATCTATTTTTTGCATGTCAAGGAAGAATGTGCTAGAAAACATGTCCCTGTGGTAAACCATTGTAAAGCTAGCACCTCACTGGCTGTTGTCTCTACAGGGCACCGTCATCCGAGTGTTCTCCATTCCTGAGGGCCTGCGTCTGTTTGAGTTCCGCAGAGGCATGAAGAGGTTAGAGTTCATATTAGACCTGCCCTGCAACACACATACATATACATACAAACATACATATGAGCACAGCTAATGATATAAACCTCACTAAAGAACCTAGAAAATGATTAAAATGATGCTCATAAATATGGAAACATTCTTGCATGGCTGTTCTGCAGGAACATTGATATAAATTCACTGGAGAATGTAAAACATTGCTGATTTATAGATATTACATTGCATTGCACTTAGTCTGCGTTGACTGAGATACTCAAGACTAGACTGATGAAGTCAGATGCTGTCGCTGATAGGCTACTAATAGTCAAAGTTAATCATGCACTTAAAATGATTGATTATTACTCAAGTGTTTTTGCTTGTTTCTGCGTGTGTGTTTATGTCTGTCTGTAGGTACGTCAATATAAGCTCTTTATCCTTCAGCCATGACGGCCAGTTTCTCTGTGCATCCAGCAACACAGAGACAGTGCATATCTTTAAACTGGAGCAAGTGGGACCAAGGTACACACACACACACACACACACACACACACTGAACATGTTATTAAGCAGGGGTTCTCAACCTCTCATAATTGAAAGGAGCAATTTGTAAGATATGGCCAGAGTTTTAGTCCAAAACATCTATTGTAGTAAGCATTCTAATCAGCCAGCCCTGGCCTGTCCTGTCTCGTTTTGTACCACAAGAGGTGGTAGTCTGTTGGCCCCCGTAGATTTATATTGAAGAATTAGATACCAGATGCAACGCTTTTCTCAGTTTATTCGAAGTTTTACAAATATGAAACCTCCACAAAATCAACACTTAATTCAAACTTGACATTAACCAATTAAACTGTCTTGATTTGTCTTTCCACTGCCATTTCATGCCTCTCCTGCCCCTGCCTGTCATTTCTTCTTGTCTCTTGAATCAAAGTCCTGGTCAGAGCTGCTGTAAATCACCTCTGTACTGTATCCCCTGTCATCAAACTGACTTCAGTCAGTTTTGGAGGCTTGGTGTCCAGCCACGTTCACAATCACATCAGATTGCCAAATCCAGTTAAGCTGAGCCCCGTTGTCCGTGGTGACTCCCCCTGTGACCCAAGCGCCCGGTCCAGGCAAACTGTAGGTGTCTGGTGCATGGCAGAATTGAACCCAAAAGCACGACACAAAAACAGTCAGATGCAGGAAAGTTCAGTGTACTGAGTCTCAAGAAAACAGGCAGGGGTCAAACCAGTTAATTAGTCCAGTCAAGCAAATAAATCTGATAAGGAGCAGGCAGGCAGACAACAGTCCGTAATTCAGAACAGGCAGATCAGGCAAACAGAAAACAAAGACGCTGCAAGGCTAGGTAAATACACTAGATAATCTGGTAGGGACAGAATGAAACAGGCTGGTAAATATGCTTGAAGGCTAATGGAGGTAATGAGCTGCAGGTGAGGAGATCTGGCAGGGAATGAGCTGATTGTAGGTGAGTTGAGATCTGACATGACAGGAGAGTTAAGGCATGAGGGAAAAGACAGAATAACTATTAAGAGCTGGCTGTGGTCGTGACAGTAGGGCCACTAGCTCAACAGCTAACTGGACCGTGAGCTGATTAACAAACGGTAGCAAAGAGCAGCGGTTGATGGTTACTCTGGTGATATGCTGCCCCCTGTGTTTCTAAAGCTACTGGCCATATTTCAAGAATTACACCTTTGAGGCCCAGTTCATATTGTTAAATGATATACTGTTATTTCCAAGTGAGAAAAACACAAAGAAGAAAAATCAGATAGGCTGTAACAGGATTAAATCACTTTAATTTGACATTTCTATTTATGTGAATTCTTGAGCACATTCAGATATGAAAATAACAGGCTTTGTAAAATTAATTAACTGTAATTTGACACCACCAATGGCCTTTCTAAAGAATGCTTGTGACCCTGTCTTTAGTGGAGGGGATGAGGCTGCCACCTGGACAGCCTACATGGGGAAGATGTTCTCAGCAGCCAGCAGCTACTTCCCTGCTCAGGTATCGGGCATGATGAGTCAGGACCGGGCCTTTGCCACTGTTCACCTCCTCACATCCGGCCAGAGGAATGTCTGCACCCTGGCTATGTGAGCATCTCTGTGCTCTTTACATTACACTCTTTCATTCTGTGCATGTCTTCTTGCAAGTGGATCCTTTACAGAAACAGCTGTGTTTTAGTACCTTGAGGGAGAAGAGATTTTGACCTGTTTGACATCTCTTTGGCTGGGTTGAATGGCTGTGATTGTTCCTAAACATGAAATGGATACTCATTGTGATTTTTCAGGATCCAGAAGCTTCCACGACTACTGGTGGCCACAGCAGACGGCCAGCTGTTCATCTACAACATAGATCCACTGGATGGAGGAGAGTGCATGTTGGCCCACAAGCACAGGTGAGGCTGCAGTTGACTTCAGAGTGGTGGGACTGGGCAGGCTTGGGGAGTAAAGGAAGACATGCAACTGGATTTCATAATCAGGATACAAAAAGAAAGGAAACTGTATCCAGTTACGGTTACAGAAAAAAGAAGATGTAGATTAGATTAAGAATTTAGTAAAAAAAAAAAAAGAGGATTTTTTTAACAGGATTACAATTTGAAAATAAAGAGTGATATACTAGTCTGTAACCATGCACTTGTGCACACATGAATACACTTCACAAGTCTCACACAGCATGGGGGGGCATTTTATTAATAATTCTTTTCTAGGCTTCTTATGTATCCAAAAGTAAGGGAAAGTAATCAAGTTACATTACTTTGATATTGTTATACTTTGATGAGGTTGCTGACTACATTTTTAAACAGGTAATTAGTAACTATATCAGAATATATTTTTAAAGTGATCCTCCTGACACTGGTGGGTGGATGTTGAGCATTAGTTTTAACAAGATGGAGGAGAAAGCCCAGTAGTCTGATTTAATCTGTTCATTCATAAATCGGGGTTTCAACACATACTGCCTTTTTAAAGATACATGAATCAAGTGAACCAATCCAAAGCTGTGTTTACCCAAACAGAAGAATCTTTAGTTGAATAGAAGTGGGCCTAGTTTTTACTTTACAATAAAATAAGAAAAATGATTGATTGGCCCCCTACCTGCTTTACAGTGTCAGTGGAACCAGCACAATGTAATTTTTTTTGCATCTACATTAAACACCTGTGGCGAGTGCCTGAATATCATGATGTGTTAGAGGATTAGGCAAAGTTGTAAAAACTTGACTTCAGCACAAATATTCACAATGTTTCAACTCAAGACAACAAATGACAAGTGTGAAGTTGATTTCCTGTTATTCCTCCTGCTTTCCTCCTTCTCCTCCTCTCTTAGACTGTTTGGGGTTGATGATGACCAGGGTGAAGGAACAGAGGCAGAAGGGTCAGAGGTCACAGGGCCACAGGCTTGTCCATCCTATGCTGCGACCGCTGCCTTGCCAGCCTCTGGTCCCGTCAGTGCGACTCTCACTGGTTAGTAGACATTTTTCTCCGACTGTGTGTAGCATGAAGGGTTTTTCTGTATCCAAATGTCCCGACTTCACCGCTCTTGCAGACTGAATAGACTTTGTGGGCGCATTTGCGGGAAGTCTGCAAGTGCTGAGCGCTGTCCAAATTCATCCATTCCAAAAGGGCCCTCAAGAGGACTTTCAGCAGACTTCCAGAGAGTCCACTTGGGGTGTGGACTTCACCAGACTTCATTGCAATACAGACGTGACATGGTAGAATTTGTGAATGTGAAAAACTTTAAATTTAAAACATTACTTGAATCATGTAGGAGCATGTGAAACTGTCTTTTCCAGCAGTGGAATTGGGTGTGAGGGGCTACATGTGACAACTAAGTGAATTTTCCAGGTGTGTGGAGGTGTGAGGAGATTATGAAGTCTGCTTGTGTAAAGTAAAGATCAGAATCCAATCATTTGTCGGCTTCCTTCACCTGTTTGTACCCAGGTTACTCTGAAGATGGTGGGGCAAAGAAGGGGGAGGTCATCCCGGAACACGAGTTCGCTGCAGGACCTGTGTGTCTGGACGACGAGAACGAGTTTCCCCCTGTGAGCATCCAGAAGTGCTAACTGTCAGCTACAGCTAGCGCTCTCACAACAGGCCTAATTTAACAGAAAGACTGAGATTGCAAGCTTACTGACTCTCTGGGACAGTTAAAAAAAGATGACCACTTTCCTCAATATCAACATTATTACATTATTATCAAATACCAGTCTTTGGATTTAACTGAGGACACAGCTGGATGTAATCCGCATTAGACGTGATGATCATTCTGGAGGCTGCAGTTTGTGCTGCTGTTGAACATCGAGGTGTTTCTCATGTGTAGTCTAACATCATTGAGATGACTGTAACAACACCCATACAATTAAAAACCCCAAATAAAATTAATTCAGACATGCACCTCACATTGATCTGATGGTAATTTGATATCCACGTCTTGTAACTGAGCAACTGAGTCAGTTTTACATAAAAATCACCCGAAGTGGTCAGATCTGTAACATTACTCACTCAGTTCCTTCAGCACAGTTTAAGGCAGAGCCTAATCCCATCAGATTAAATGTACTAAAAGTAATCTTTAACTGGTTATGAAACAGTCATGAAATAAATCAATTTATTGCTGATGCCTCTGTATGACATACACAAGCAAACCAGCCATCAGTGAGATGATTGGCTATTTGTATATTACTTTTCTTAATGCCCGAAACTGATCAGAATCCAGTTTATATGGGCCAGATTAATCATAAAACTAATTACCTTTTATTTACCTTTTATGGTGGTGTGCTGACGAAAGAAGCTGCTCTTTGGTCCTGTGGTGCGGCACCATCGTCATATTAGTTATAATCTTACATAGCCACCAATAGATACATTACTTCATCACTGTGCATCCTGCGAACAACTATGTTAAAAAATATATTAAAAATAAGTTGCTTCTTCTTTCGCTTGCTTCCAAAAACAAATGCACATGCTAGCCAGATCAAGATCTTTATGACAGGAGGTGGTGACGCTTGGCAGAGGTACTGCCAGACACAAAATCAAAGTTCATTGCAGCGGCTTTAATATAAAGGGCCCTTACTTATGCCCGACGCAAAGTGGTGCGTGCCGCAGTACAAGTGTCATTTTGTGATTTATTCAGAAAGTCCTTCCAATAATCACACAACAGCAGTCTACAAAATAAAAGCTGCATCTTGTCAATATCTGTACCTCAGCACATAAACATTACAAAAACAAGACATTTATTCATCAGCAGTGCCTTTCACATTTGTTGTAATCTACAATAATATTGTTTTCACATAGCAGCTTTAAGATAAGCCTCTCTCAGAGTTAGAGGAACAGTTGACAGCGCCTCCTCAGATCTTGGCTGTTGAGTTGGACTTGCTGTTTTTATTTATGGCTGCAGACATTAGTTTCGTGTGGAAATGGCTAATGTGATTAGTAATTGTTGTGAGGCAGAAGTCACACTCAGCATGGGTCTCGTCCAGTTCGTACTTCCCAGCAAATTTGTTGTTGAGATTATCACTCGCAGATGATCTCTGCCTCCCTCCAACATACCTCCTACATGAGTAATGTTAGCCTAATGTCTGCCCACAATTCAAAGCATGGGAGCAACTGGACTATAATGTCAAGCTGAGGCTGGACAATCAACACAAGACACAGACCTCAATTATTCTCTTTCTCTGCATCGATGCAGAATGTTCCACGTCTACGTGAGTGTGTTCATCAATATCCAGCAAAATGTTTTACATACATGTGAGCAAGAAGAATGACCTCCATACTTAAGGGGATAGTTCAACCCAACATCAAAAATACATAATTTTCCTCTTAAATGTTTTGGCTGAGTGCCATTTGGTTCCATTATATTGGAGAGAGGGCAGACACCTCTACAGTCGATAAGTCCAAAACTCAAACCAAAACAACCTAGATGGATAAATAGCACTATTGGTAAGAGGAAAAATATGGATTTTAGATGGTTTGGTTGAACAATAATTTAATAATAATAATAATAATAATAATAATATACTGGTATTATAGTAAGCATTGCAAAATATTCATACGAAAATAAATGATGTGAGTAAAGGAGGCAAGCTTCCCTCACAACTGTCATTCATTGATCTTCAACAGCAAAACAAGTTCAAACCAGCAGTGATACAATCTGTGACAGAAAGAAAACACACTTTCACTGCCTTCTTATTATTCTGCCAAAGCTATTCGCCAACAGTGCACCAGGTGGCAAATACTGCACCAGTACTGCAGAACTTTCCATAGCAGAATCCACCAAGTCCATTTACATAAAAGACACCTATGTCTGAATGTCAAAAAAAAACCACTTTAACAGACAGAAGAAGGCATCAATGTTACATATGCCATGCAGGAGAAGGGCACAATTTTAAGGCTGTGTAGAAATTCCAGTGATGTAGCACTCTGATCGTTTCCCATCTGTGGGAAAGTAGAGGCCTACTCTGTGATCATGTGGATTCATCAGCCATTTTAAACACTTGGGTGACTACCTTACCTGATGAGCACTTCTTGCTCTCATGAATGTGGCGCTCCTGTCTTAGGGCCCGCATGTTCTGATATCTTCGTGTTGGTGTTGTTCCTCATACATCATCATTAATGTTGCTTCAGAACATCATTGCAACATTCACATTGTTGTGATGTCATAGCTTTGCAACTCTGAGTTAAAAAGCCTGGAAGAATAAGCATATGGGAGATGTTGTCCTTTCAGATGTGTTTAACATTGTCAAAGGGTCTATTTTAACCTTAACCATTGTTTCCTAAACCTAACCAAATATTTTTATTCCCTAAAACTGACCAAGTGTTTTTGTTCCCTTAACCTAATGAAATATTTTTGTTCCCCACACCTAACCAAGTATTTTGGTTCCCTCAACCTGACCAAATACTTTGAGTGATTCCCATTGAATACAATGCAATTTAACTTTAAAATGTGCAAAATGTTCTTGCAGGGGAGCAAGGCGGTCTGAGGTCAGTCCTCCATAGTCTCACAAAATCCAGTGGGAAACATTGACGTTTGCTCCCTATCCTAACCAAGCTGCAACAGAAAACCGAAAAGACACGGAAAATAATACGCGAACTTCGTATAAAAATAATTTAGAACATTTTAAAATGTTCCAAATGGGGTGTGAATCCGTGTCTCTGGAGTGGGTCCTATATGTAACCCATTCAGCCATGCCAGCTTGCAGCAAATGCGTTGTTGCGTCTTTGTAACTTGCAATGATGATCCTGATGTTCCAGGAACAACACCAACACAGTGATATCAGATAATATCCTATGGCTCGTGCTACCTTTACTCTCAAAACCACCGTTTAGAAATTCAGAAAATGACAATTACGGCAAAAGAATTGTATACGGGAAAATAGCAATGGCCTTCTTAAGCTTTCAAATTTCACTGGCTATTATAGTTGACAATGTTTACTTGCAGAGCAAGTTGCCACCTAACCATCGATTGAGTTGTGTTTTTTGTACTGGAATTTCCCTTTAACTGTGTACCAGAAACTGGGACGTATTTGACAAATCTTGTAGGCGAAACTAACGGGTCTGTTCATGTGTTTTGATAGATTAATTGGTGCCGCGACGGGACTGGAGGTGGCCAGGCGAAGCGCTCATGAGTGGGTAGATGGACAAATGGACTAACAGACAGACAGGCGCTGGCAAGTGAGAGGAACAGCGAAACAAAAGTCTTTCAGGGTGCCAAGATATTTTTCAGTTCCAGAGAAAGAAACACTGATTAACATTCAAGTTGACGTGGGAAACAAAACACTGAGCAAGAAGTAGATGTCATGTAGTAATATCAGAGAGCCACAATCTGGTCCTCATGTTACATAATGATTGTGTTAAAGGTACACTTCTGATTTTGTCACAGCACCAGTAGTACCTCTAAACTTCCTCTGAGCTCACTGTTGAGTTTCAAAACATCAACTGTGAACTGAGAGGACATTTCTGACCTTGTAGATGCTGTTGGCTACTTCTGAAAAAAAATTCAGGGAGTTTATCTTTAAGAACTATATCGTGAAAAACTGAGGTGCATGCTGGAGCAGAAATATAACCGCAATCTCATAGCTTTATTACTTGACAAATATTTTATTAAGTTGCATTATTGTAGCAACATTTTTATTTTTCTCATTAATATCTTAGTTTATGTCCATGATAAGAATTGTATTGTTTTCATTTTTATTCTGTATTGTATTTTACCGCATTGACATGTATTAAATATTTCTGTGTATGCCTTCTGGATACATTCCAGGAGGTGTGTACGTACTGTATGTTTGTTTGTGCCTATTATCATTTGTAAAAGAGCAAAAGTATTTTGCTTATTGCACAAGACCAAAACAACTGAAAGAAACAGAGAAATAAACCCATAAAGCGGGGTGAAAATGAAGCTATGCAAAGCAAAGAATTTGTCTTGTTTAATTTTATTTTCGGTTTTTCATTTTGCCCTTCATAAAGAAGCTTATAAAATAAGATTTTAATGATTGACACAGATTAGAATGGGAGTTTATAGATACATGTATATGAGAGGTCAGTCACACGTTGAGCACAGGTCACAAGGCAAACATTTCACAACATTTACAGCCACAGTAAGCGTATTCATAAGAGATAATAATGTTGCACAAGTGTGTTTAGCTGTCAGCACACAGTGATCTATTCAATATTCTGACTGTTATAAGATGTAATTGGCTAATCAAAAATGACGTGGAATGGTCCCAGTCAGTAAAACAAGCCCACATCTGAAAGCTACCAAGCTAGCTTAGGCTAACAAGGTGTCTACAATCACTCATCAAGAGAGGCAAATTTCATCTCAGTTGTGGGATCCTTTATGATTTTTCAAATTATTGACATGAAATTTGCAACCCGAGGAAGGCATCAATCCTGAAGCATTTTTACAGTAAAGCCAAATCTGTTGCCACTGTGGGCCTACTTTACTGTTTTTCTGTATGGAGTATGTGGATTATGGCTTCTTATCCTGCCAGCAGTACTTCCACCACTCTAAAATCCATCAACTCAACACTTTCATGGCTTACATGTTCTCATTTCTACTTCTTGCTTTCAACTGCAAACTATTATTTCATCAAACGTTGTGACTCCATTGTGTAATCAAACCTGAAAAGACTGATGTACACAGCAAATATCACTGTTACCAGCTAATGGTCTGTACACTATGTATTTCCTTTATGGTCTTCTGGTTGCTCCAAACATTACATAACTCAGTAGTTAGCAAGACCATTAAACTCTGTAACCTCTGTAATCAGCTGTAACCTCACACCTAGAGGGACAATACGATGCTGAAGGATGAAAGGTATATGGTCCCAGGGGAGAGATGCAGAAGAAGAGATGCAGAAGACAAACAATAGATATAACATTTCTGACAGTTCAACCCAAAAGGTAGAAGAAAGGAACGCAAGCCTCTGTGTTGATGGGCAAATGTAAGAAACCACAGAGTTTCAGTTGCGTACAAGAATGTTTTTTTTTACCTAGATCACTGACACATACCTCTAATATAGTGAAATGTCATTTGTAATACACAACAGTTTATTTTTGTATTTTACAGGGATCTCAAAATATACAGCTGATAAGAAAGACACTGTGAGGAAACAAATCCCTCTCAAAATCTTGGGTCTTGTGACTCAACAGGATCTAAGTTGAAGAAGAGAGAGAAAAAAGTCAAAATCTAATTTTAAACTTAAAAGGGGCACTGTAGTTTGATTTAATTTCACTGTCACTGACATGTTGACTGACTTTCATTGAAATTTCTTTTGCTCATTACACACCTCTTGTATATCGGACTTGGGCCTTTGGTTACATCATTACCAGTGAGTACACAGCGAACAGGTGACATGTCAGTGCCATCTTGAATAGGATAGCAAAGATATGGTGTGGCAGTGAGCCTCCCAGTGACCTCAATACAAGGAAGGGCAAACAGTAATTTTACAAACTTTATGATTGAGCCTCATGTGGGGGTCCTTGGCTTGCCCTTTAGTTAGGGGAAAAGAGCATAAAAGAAAAAAAGTAATTAGTTAATATGTCTTCAATCCAATTGAAATAATTCTGATTAGAGATTTTGACTTCAATATTTGTATGGTTTATAGTGGTTCCACCCTCTGTAAAGCGTCTAATCTGCCGGAAATATAACACAAAGAAATTTGATGTTTTTTTCAGACTTTATTGAACAACATACAATGTGGGTCCATCATATTCTGATTATTAGTGGAATATAAGGGTCTGTATAAAGATAAATATAGTCTCGATAGTCTTCTAATCTTCCTGCATGAAAAATAAAAAGCTGCTGGAGTAAATGTGTATTAAAATGAAAAAAATAGCAGAAAAGAATGGTGATGCCACTTCTGCAGACCTGACCAGATATTATTTAAATTTTTTTTTTTACTGGTTTTGAAACAAACAGTAAATATTTAAACCCTGCCCTTATCAGGAGTACATAAAAGGATCTGGAGCGTTAACACCGCTCTACAACCTCTCTATCACATGTAAAACAATTATATCCTTTACGGCTATTTTGTTCAGCATGCCCGTGTTGATTGGTAAATATTGAATATTGAAGTTAAATATGTTTTACATCTGGGATTTTAATGGAAAATTGCTACCTTGAACAGACACCCATTCGGAAATGAAGGTATTTTTTATAGAAACTGTCAAGACGGATTGAGAGGCAGTCAACATTTCCCTCAAACTCTTGCATGCTCCATAACCAAGTATGCTGCCTGTTTTTTTTACGTTGCAACAGGAGTCCAATCAGATTTCAGGGCTGGACCTTGTATGGCCACCCCTTAGACACACCCCTATCAATCTGAATAGAAGCCTACTCCAGGTCAGGGCATGTCCATACACTCCACATAAGTCAAAGGATCTGTCCCAGCTGAGAGACAGGTGAGTCATTTATAAATTATACAAAACTCACTGGCTAAATGAATCAAAAGATTCGTCAATATAATGACAGATGTACAAAAATAAAATAACATAAAAATCACTTTTTTCTGAAAGTGTCAGGCAGTTTGCTCATGAAATTATTTAAGCTTTTGGTTCAAATTCCATCTATGTGAGAACACACGTAGTTCAACTAAGAGATAGGCCTACCTAAATCATCTCATGATGTTTGACTCTTGAACACTGCTCTCGGAGTGCTTTTTCATGCTGTGGAAGTGTGGCACAGAGATTGCACCATCTTGAATATCTAAATACCATATATAAATAAGTATTCTGCTGCCACAGTAAATAAATAGGCGGATTATTTCTGGCTGAATTGTTTTCCAAAAGCCAAGTCATGAGTTGACAGAATTAGATTTTTTTGAATGCTTTCTTTGGTGTTGGTGGGAGTGATCAACATTGTGTTCATAGAAATACCATTTATGACAGTTTTCACAAGTAAATGTGAAAATCTTTTCACAATTAGCCCATCTGCATTCTATTAGCTGTGTAAGGGAAAGACACAGGTGTGTTGTTGACTTGATGAAGATGTAGAGAAGAAATTCAAACTCAGAAATATGTAACAAGCTGTTCTCAGAGGACACACACACACACACACACCACACACACACACACACACACACGCACACAAACACACACACACCAGGGTGGACGCTTCCTCCTGACTGGAATAAACCTGTTCATCCCAGCCGCGCGCAGACGAGAAGACGGCGACGCGCTGTGGCTGCATTCACGTCCTACGAAAAAATGAGTAAAAGTAGACTTCTGCTCGCGTGGTGAAAATATTGTAAACGGTAGTTTTGTGTGTTCACATCATTCAGCATTCATAGCAGCTTTCACTTGGCAAAATGAGTTGTTGGTGTAAATTATTAGAAATATTTAGCCTTTTGGAGCTACCACATTCTTTCTAAGCGAACACCTCAGCTGACACAGGTCACGGGCCAATTCAGGTTGCGATCAGCACGGAAACGCAACATCAAAGATGGGGGGAGGGGGGAGAAAGAGAGGGAGGGAGAGATGGAGAGAGAGAAAGAGAGAGAGATTCTCACGACGGACGCCCTGCGCGTTCATGAGGCTGTGTGGTTTGGACGCGTTTGAATACCGGCTTGAGCCGGTAAAGAGCTGCCAGGAGAGACAGGAAATAATTGAGTGAAGGCAAAGATAGCTACAGCTGGCTGTGATGGAGGGAAAACAAAGCGACGCAACCGCGGATTTACTGACATTTTGTTAATTTAGCGGTAGCAGGAAGTGGCTCCGATATTAACATTTTAGAGAAAGAAAAGCTTTTCTACGTAAATTATTGATCCTCCAGCCTCGTCAATTGTATTACATTCAAGCCACAATGCAATAAAGACGAGTTAATTAATAAAACCGGCTTTGCTGCAGCTGGAGGCGGCTTCTCCAACCTCTCCTGTCGGTAAGTCAGATGTGAACCTGGCGGGTCCAGCCGGAGGATGCTGTTAGCCTGAGCTCATGTGGAGCAGCGTCAGTGTCAGCTGCTTCGCTTTGTAACATGAAAAACTAACGTCTGCTGATTCTGTAGCCTACTGTCTGACTGTAGTGTCTGCCAGAATACATGTTGAATGATGAATTATGTTATGACACATTAATAAACCAGTTGTTAGGCCAGACAGGAAGGCAGGCACGCAGATAAACTGACCACCGTGAGAAACATGGGTTCTCTCTTCGTGTCTGTATGAGATAACATCTGGGGATCAGAGTTAACCCAGCAGTCATGATGAGTAACTATTAGTGCTGGCTGTCCCGCTGCCTGTGTCTGTGGGGAGGACACCCCTGGGCTGCAGTGCACTGACATCATCCCTCCTCCTCTGCACTGCGGTGTGCCGTTAACTTCCAGCCATGGTGCTCGTTGCTTGCTTCTCCTATAGCCTAAGCTAATGAGTTTGAATTCCCACATAATGGTTATTTGGAATGAGGCAGTAATTTGATGTCAGTTTCTGGCAAAGTGTGACGTCTTTTTATGGGAAATCTGAATCGAGCAGTATTTTAAAGGAGCACTCCTTGGTGAATAGGCTAAATATGAATGAGAATAGAAAGATCTTCACTAACAGATTTCTTTAATGCCTAAACAAACTAAACAAACAAACGCCATATGTTTCCATGCCTGAATAAACTGAATAAACAAACTGGCTAGTTTATTCACTTATGGGGGAAAATACACATTTCTGAGTTTATATTGTTACCTCATTAATTTTGTAAACATAAAATTTCAAGTTTTAATTTCTTCTCCAAAACTACAGAGTGCCCCCTTGAGGCGAGTAGCATTAGCTGCCCATTGTCTGTGGGCCATGACATTAATGTCACCTAACAAGTTCAAGTAGTCTGAGGAGTCTAAATAGTATCATACCACACTACCAGTGTACCAGAGTCTGATTGAGAGAATGCCAAGAGTGTGCAAAGCTGTCATCAAAGCAAAAGGTGGCTACTTTGAAGAATATAAAATATATAACACATTCTGGTTTGGTTCTAATTAGCTCATGTTATTCTTCCTGGTCCTAGCTGGTGACTTTCACTCAGTGGAGATTCCCATGGTGGATGTAACAAACAGTATTCCTTACATCACGGTAGATGGAGTTACCACGTAATCATTACCCGGTGCAACATTTTTGCCATGCTGCCTTTCTGAAGCATGAGTAACGTTATTTCTCTAAACCAACTGAACCACTTCAGAGCGTACTGAACACAAACTAACGTTATAACTGCCCGGTCACTTGAAAGACACTTTTGCTTACCAATAGCCATAAAGACAGAGCTAAACACTGGAGTTAGCATACAAGCTAACAAGCTAGATTTACCATAAAGCTACGTAGCTCGACTGCAACATCGTAAGGCGATATACGCTATTGCGAGTATTACTGTAACCGCCGCCATCGTAGCCTTGTGGTTAAAAAACAGAATGAAACATGTATCAAGCAGGGGTCCTTATTTGTCCAGCAGAAAAGCGGTCAATTCTGCATCACTCTTGAGTCCTTACAAATCCCGCAGCTCTAAATGATGCTCCGATATTTATCCTAGTTTTCTTTCTGGCACGGTCCAATTCTTTGTTTTTACACTGCTTTTCTTTGTCAGTCTTCTTATTTCTTCTCTTTGATGTGGGCATTGGTGGGGCATTTTTCTGCTCAGTTGCTTCCACCATTGTTTACAGTTTGAGTTTGAGCTTGAACCTATCTGACCAGGTGAGAGCAGGCATTGTGCGGGGGAGGGGCACTGCCCAGCAGGTATGCACGAGCGTGATTGACACTTCTCAGAACACTCCCCTTGGCTCTGATTGGTTGTGTTGATCTGGGAGTGGTGGATTCTTGCTAATCAAATCACAGCCACTGGGTGGACCCACAGGCAGTGGATTTTTTTTTTTACAGTTGATCTGTATTTTATTCTACTGTCAGATCATAATGACAATTTGAGCAAATATAACAAAAAAATAGTTACAGACCACAACTTTAACAGAAAACAAACTTCTTAAAAATAAAGAGACTGGTTTACCTACAATTGAATGACCAGGCAAAGTTAAATTATATTCTAGAGGAAACTCAAGATTAGAGATCACTGCCCCCTCTCCAAAGAAGAGAGCCCCAACGTATCACACAGTGCACAACACGAGCACAAGGTAACTACTAACATTCAGCAACTGCTGCTATCTGGCCCACTAGCATGAGTGTGAGTCAGGCTTAAAGCCCCAGTCCTAAATTGGTTAGGGGGATCAGGTGTGATCCATCACTCACTATTGGCAAGGAGGCGACTGGGGGGCGAACCTGGAGAGGAGGAGACAACACACAAGCACATCCACAGCACTACTGCTGTAACAAGTACATTTATCTGGTATTCAAATAGTGAAAAACATGAAATATTGTCTCAAAAAATCAGTATGGGCTTTGCAACACCCACATCAGTCAAAGCTGTCTGCCTGAGATATCAACAGGGTGGCACTTTAGATTTAGTTTGACATTCCTAGTCAGACCTGTGGCCTCAGCTGTGTGTCTCTGTGGCTTTTCAGCTTGACACAGCAGCCACACCTTCAGTGATGAAACATCAGCACTGCTTTACATTGTGCTGCTGTTGTCTTAGTGATATAACTAATGTTTATATCCTTCTCACAGCCACACAGTCATTAGATCCTAGTGGAATACTGCAGTGAGTCAAGGGTTTCAAAATATTTTTGGAAATCATTCTGAATACTTAACATGTTGCGCATTCACCACACCTTCATATACATGGACACTGAATCATTAGAGAACACACGCTTCCTCTTTTTACTGCTCATTGCTCAGTCACACATGCTGTATGTCACAGTCCAGAGCACATTCTGAAATGAGGAAGAAAAGGTAGCCAAAAATAAAAGTCTAACTAGACTAAGAATGTGACAATATAATGTTTGAGTGCATTTAGTGTTTAGTCCAGTGACAGCTGTGTTCCCAGCAGCAGCAGCTGTGTTTGTCATAAAAGTCTTAGTTAGTCTGTGACGGAATTCTTCTGCCCCCAAGTGGATGAAACAATGAACACTCTGATGATATCTACACACGTGGACAAAATTGTTGGTATCCTTCCGTTAAAGAAAGAAAAACCCACAATGGTCACTGAAATAACTGGAAACAAAAATAATAATAAATAAAAATTTACTGAAAATTAACTAATGAAAAACAGACATTGCTTTTGAATTGTGGTTCAACAGAATCATTTAAAAAAACAAACTAATGAAACTGGCCTGAACAAAAATGATGGTACCCTTAACTTAATATTTTGTTGCACAACCTTCTGAGGCAATCACTGCAATCAAGCGATTTCTGTAACTCTCAATGAGACTTCTGCACCTGTCGATGGGTATTTTGGCCCACTCCTCCTGAGCAAACTGTTCCAGCTGTCTCAGGTTTGAAGGGTGCCTTCTCCAGACTGCATGTTTCAGCTCCTTCCACAGATGTTAAATAGGATTTAGATCAGGGCTCATAGAAGGCCACTTCAGAATAGTCCAATGTTTTATTCTTAGCCAGTCTTGAGTGTTTTTAGCTGTGTGTTTTGGGTCATTGTCCTGTTGGAGGACCCATGACCTGCGACTGACACCAAGCTTTCTGACACTGGGCAGCACATTTCACTCCAAAATGCCTTGATAGTCTTGAGATTTCATTGTACCCTGCACAGATTCAAGACACCCTGTGCCAGATGATGTAAAGCAGCCCCAGAACATAACCCAGCATCCTCCATGTTTCACTGTAGGTACAGTGTTCTCTTCTTTGTATGCTTCACTTTTGCGTCTGTGAACATAGAGCTGATGTGATTTGCCAAAAAGCTCCAATTTTGTCTCATCTGTCCAAAGGACTTTCTCCCAGAAGCTTTGTGGCTTGTCAATAAGCATTTTGGCAAATTCCAGTCTTGCTTTTTTACGATTTGTTTTCAACAGTGGAGTCTTCCTCGGTCGTCTTCCATGAAGTCCACTTTGGTTCAAACAGCGACGTATGGTGCGATCTGACACTGATGTACCCTGACCTTGGACTTCACCTCTAATCTCTTTGGAAGTTGTTCTGGGCTCTTTGGTTACCATTCGTATTATCCGTCTCTTCAATTTGTCATCAATTTTCCTCTTGTGGCCACGTCCAGGGAGGTTGGCTACAGTCCTCTGGACCTTAAAGTTCTGAATAATAAGTGCACATAGGGACATCTAGCTACTTGGAGATGGTCTTATAGCCTTTACCTTTAACATGCTTGTCTATAATTTTTTTTCTAATCTCCTGAGACAACTCTCTCCTTAGCTTTCTGTGGTCTATGTTCAGTGTGGTACACACCATCATACCAAACAGCTCAGCAACTACTTTTCACCATTTAAATAGGCAGACTGACTGATTACAAGTTTGAAGACACCTGTGATGCTAATTACAGGACACACCTTAGTTGAACATGTCCCTATGGTCAAATTATTTTCAATCTTTTCTAGGGGTACCATCATTTTTGTCCAGGCCAGTTTCATCAGTTTGTTTTTTAAAACGATTCAAAAGCAATGTCTAATTTTCATTAGTTAATTTTCACAAATTTTATTTTATTTTTTATTTTTTTTTTTATTATTTCGTATTACTTTTATCAGTTTCAAGTTATTTCAGTGAACATTGTGGGTTTTTCTTTTGTAAATGGAAGGGTACCAAAAATGTTGTTTTGTGCCTCCCACCAGGTGACCTGCTGTAGCCATGAGGATGCTGAAGTCCCTTCATTGTTTGGGTCCAAATGTTTACCCAGAGGTGCCTGACGGCGGCTGGGGCTGGGTTGTGGCTGTAGCCTTCTTCTTGGTGGAGGTCTGCACCTATGGGACCATCAAGAGCCTGGGTGTCTTCCTTCAGGATATAATGAACGAGTTTGGGGAGAGCAACAGCCGAGTGTCATGGGTCATCTCCATCTGTGTCTTCATTTTTACCTTCACTGGTCAGTCACTTTTTTCCTGCCCTGTACTCTCTCAGTAACACCTTTATGTACCAAAAACAAAAGGCATTTCAGGACAGAGTCTACATAACAAACTGTAAGAGCAACTGTGAGATAAATTAAACCAGAAAACATTGTAGTCCAGTTACAAAGCATTAGTAAGGATATTGCAGTAACTTTCACTCATGCATAGGGTTGCGACGGCATGAGATTTTTATGGTATGATAACCATGCCAGAAAGTATGGGCTGACATGCAGCAAAGGGCCACAGGTCGGACTTGAACCCTGGGCCGCTGCAGCGAGGACAAGGCCTTTGTACATGGGATGCCCGCTCTACCAGCTGAGCAAATGGGCGCCCCAAGACACAAGGGTTTTTTTGGTTAAACAAATGCTTTATTATAATTTCACAAAATATTATGTCCAGGCAGACATTGTTGAAATCGAACTTGAAATATATACATTTTAAAGAGATCATTACACGTAGCAATACATACTCGTAGGGGTGCAACTAAGGAATACTGTAATTACCACTTAATCTGCTGATTATTTTCTCAGTTAAATTAATAATTGTTTACTGTATAAAATGTGAGAAATTGATGAAAAATACCATTGCAGTGTTCTGCAGTCTAAAGTGATGACCTCATGGTGTTTCTTTTATCCAGCCACCCAGTAATGTTACTTTAATTGACGACCAAAATGGCTGTTGGTTGGACAAAAGAAGCAGACATCACTACAGGCTCTGGAAAGTTATGATGAACATTTTTCACAATTTATCGTCTCAATGATCAATCAATTCATCATGAAAATGTTTGGCAGATTAATTGATAATAAAAATAATTGTTACTTGCAGCCATTAAACATACTATTACCCATTTATTGCAAAGCAGCAAAAATTGGACTAATCATCCTCAATCTTATAATATTGTAAAAACTGATAACTAATCTGAATAAACTGAATGAATAAACTGCCTATAATAACTGTGCACCATCCATAAGCATATACAGTCATCAGTGCAGATAGATATTAATGTCTGCATCCAGTCTGCACATTAATAACACACCTGATGAGTTCAACACATCGCTGTAATGACTGTACTGTCTTCCACCCTTACCCCAGCCCCACTGTCCACCTTGCTGAGCAACCGCTTTGGTCATCGTCCAGTGGTGATGATGGGAGGTTTCCTCATCAGCCTGGGAACCATCACCTCCGCCTTCACCAGCTCCATCAAGGAGATGTACATCACCATTGGCATTGTTTCAGGTACTTCTCAAACTTGTCAGTATCTATCAGCTCATCCACTCCTCATCTATCTATATGTGTGTGTAAATTCCTACCGAATCCCTGTCCATTTGTGTGTGTCTTTGTGTATCATTGTAATATACCATTTACAGTGTGCTCCCGCAGATGTGCTTGTCTTGTTTAACAGCATGTAATGAAAGAGCTTAAAGGATTCTTAGCAGTGCGAACAACAAAGTATGAACCAATCTATTTCTTGCAGAACTGTCCGTTGAATCAGAGGTGATGAACCTCTTCTAAACAACACGCAATGAGGTCTACTCAACTGTCTTAACTCTCTAGGAATGACTGGCAGAACAGCCAAAGCAGGAAAAACTGAAGCAGCAAACCAAAAAACACTAAATTCCCTTTCAGATGAGTATTGACGGAACAGGAGGCTGAGGAGGATGGAATAAATTGACTGAATGAAAGTAATGGATTGGATGATGAACAAATTTGTGAATGACTTTTGTATGAGAGCTCATAAACTGTTTTTCTTAGTAGCTCTCCCACTGTGATTGCCATGTCTGGCTCTGAAATGGACCACAGCTAACCTGGCGCTCCCTTCTTCTCTCTCCCCCTGTCTCTCTTTTTTTGTCTTTACATGCATTTTGTCTTTCAGCAGCAGCTGTAACAGAGCTGAATCGTCTCACACAGCCTGCCACCTTTGACAAAGAAGTCACCTGACACCTTGATTTTGACCCACCCCCCTAGCCGCGCAGTTTTCCTACCATGCGGACCAGTGGCTGTCATGTCCCCTTTTCCCCTTTTCTTTGTTTACAGGCCTTGGCTACTGCCTCACCTTCCTCCCCACCATCACCATCCTCACCCAGTACTTCTCTAGACGACGAGCCCTCGTCACCTCCGCCTCTTCTTCCGGAGAAGCCTTCGCCGTTTGTGCATTTGCTCCTGGTGAGTGTTTAGTAACAGAGCAGTTAGCTAAGAAATAAGCAAAGTAATTACTTATGCTGCCATTATGAAGTGGAAGCCCTATGTAACACTTTATAATAACCTTCATTAATAAATGGTACCTCTATAGTACTTAAACGTTGATGGTGATTTCTAATGTTTATAAACCTTTGCAACTGCTTAATAAATGGTTTATAAAGCATTTAATTGTTCATTAACAGTGAAAACAATATTAGCTTAAGCTTGATTAAATATAAATTTACCATTCATTAATAATGGTGATAATGAAGTATTCCTAAAGTTGTAACTCAAGCTCTTCAAAACCTTGGTTATGTGATAATATAACATCAGCAGGACACTGTAGAATTGGTTATGGCAAGTTCACACAATAAGATTTTATCCCTGATCTTTCTGTCCCTGATGGCTTTTGGAGGTTGCTGACAAAAAGCCCCAAATCACACGCAAAACAACATGTGAGAACTGTTCCAAGACTCGATCCAAGTCCACAGGATATCTAGCAAACTAACTCTCTTTGTTTTCATGACTGAATTATCTGAATAAACAAACTGACCTTAAAGGACAACACAACTTATACTGTTTTACTTTGTTTACATGTGGCGGACCCTGCCACCTTTCTAGCCTCAAACAGTGTTCTGGGACCTTATTTTCCTATCAGAACAGCTTGTTTATTCACTTATGGAAAAGAAATACATATTTCTGTTTGTATTATTACCTCATTAATATTTTAAATATTAAAATTCTGAGGTTGAATTTCTTCTTCAAAGCTACAGAGTGCCGATTTAAAGATGAACTGTATGGAGTGAGGAGTCAAGCATTAATCAGCTAATCTTGCTAGCATTGTCTATACTCATTGGTTGTTTCACTGTAATCTGCATAATGCAGTGCTGTGGTGCCACACCTGCTTAAATGTATCAGAAACTATGTATGCATATTCATTTTTTTCATTGACTACTGGCCACTGTGCTGACTAGCAGTTGAGTAGTTCTCTGATTTACTTGTCAAATAGTAGAAATTCTTGTTGGTATGATGATGACAGAGCATACTCTATTTGCAGAAGGAGACTGTGAGATGTGATTGAAAAGCAGAAAAACCTAGTAAGTGGACCTTTAGTATAAAATAATGACCTCAGCTGTCCCCTCTCCACAGCCTTCACTGCACTGAAGGGACACATTGGCTGGCGCTACTGTCTGGTTGTCCTTGGCATCTTACAGGCTTCTGTAATTTGCTGTGGGCTTCTCCTTCGCCCAGTCATTATTAGGCCAAAGCCAGTAAGGGAGGACAATGAATCAGATAGAGAGACTTTGTCTCTAAAGCAGCTGGAGGCCATTTACGAGCTGGAGAATGAACAAACCAAGACCTCCATCAGCTCAGGAGTGTCCCGGGGCTCTGAGGACTCAGGTGTCACCTCCCTCTCTGCTTCAAATGGAGACCTCCGGACTGCAGGAGCTGAAGCTAAGGCTCTAATGGAGTTTGGAGTGCAGGACAAAGAGGGCCAGGAACAGTCACTGTCCACACCTCCCATCCCGGTTGAGGAGAAGGATGAGGGCGAACCAGCAAAGGTAGAGGCGGGTCCTCTCCAGCCCTGCAGCCCCAAACTCCTCGACTTCTCTGTGCTTAAAGACGGTGCTTTCATCTGGTACTCCCTCTTTGGCTTATTCGCCACGCTGGGCTTCTTTGCCCCACAGCTCTACATCATCGAACTGAGCAAGAGCCGGGGAGTGGAGCCCAGCATGGCCTCCTACATGCTCTCTGTGATGGCTGTAGCTGAGATCTTTGGCCGCTTGTCTATTGGGATGGTGTTGAACAAAGTCCGCTGCAGGAAAACTGTGGTGCTGCTGGCCTGTGTGGTTCTGCTGTGCCTGGTGCTGGTGGCCTTCACTCTCGTATGGGAGTTCTGGGGCCTTGTGGTGTGCTGTGCCCTCTATGGCTACTTCATGGGCACCGTAGGCTCCACTCACATCCCCTTGCTGGCTGAGGAGGATGTGGTGGGCATCGAAAAGATGGCATCTTCTGCGGGAGTGTACGTCTTCATCCAGAGCTTCGCTGGGCTTGCAGGGCCACCACTCGCAGGTACTTTACTGTATAACTTCTCTCTGTTTCCACCCATCAGTGAACCTCTCTGCAAATCCTAACAGCTATCTCATCTGTCCCTCCAGGTGTGTTGGTGGATGTCACACAGAACTATGGTGCAGCCTTCTACTCCTGCGCAGTGGGCATGGGCATCAGTGCCATCTGCCTGGCTCTGGTTGGCCCTGCCAAGTCCGGCATGTGCCAGGGACAGAGCAGCAACAAAGAGAAAGGCAAAGGCCCGGAGAACATGGAGGAGAACATGTCTCAGGACAACGACCAGCAAGACTTTTTGGAGGTGGACTTGGACGACAGTCCAGTGAGATGGGCTGTGGAACAGGAAAATGCTGTTAATGTAATATGAATCTTACCACAGCATGACATCACCTGACAACCAATGATTTACCACCAGGCCCAACAACAAATACAGATGCACTGCAAGAGGCTGAAGGAATGTCTTCACAGCTGCTGCTGATTCCAAATCTCAGGTGTCACTCATTCACATTTTGACAAGCTTGAAGTTCACTACTACCCAGAAAGGTAGCAGTCTCCCCTCTGAGACCAAAGTCACATCCATGCTGAGCACATGGTGTCTCCCCTTCGCCATTTAACAAATTTACACAGATTTCTGTTCCAGCTGCTGAGGACAAAAAGTTACTTTGTTATTGTTTGATTTCATTTTCAGCAGGATTACCTCTATCTCAGGAAAGAAGTGTTGTTGTCAACACCAGTTTGATAAAACTGTCTTGATATCTGCCTGGAGACTCTGACATCATGACTGTGATGTGCTTGTTGGTAGTGGCTCATGCACTGAAGCTTTTCAACAGCTCATTCACGCGGAACACCTGCACCTTGTGTTTTGTCACACTCAACAACCATGTAAAAGTCACCTCTGCAGCAAAGTCTAAAGAGTGAAACACACACCTTGTGGCTTTAAAATGTAACTCCCCTTGCTAAAGGAACAGCAAACAATCTACCTGTATGCATCTGAAGCATGGAGAATGATTTCACGATTCATGATTTAAGAAAACTTACTCATGCAGTTTGTACATACACTTTGTCTCCTGTCTGATGGTCTTACGGACATGTAATTTAATTGAATATCTAGCACTATGGAAACTAAAGCAATACTGCAGCAGTATTCACCAATCCTGCAGAATGAATGAAGCGCTCCAGCACGCTCTCTGTACATGGACCCTGTGTTCTATGATACCGGGGTTTGTAGGATTCACTCTGCATGAACCTCAGAAACTTACCCCTCCTCAGTTTTGTACTGCTTTGGGTAAAAGTCTTGACTATATCTATCGCCGTGTTGTCATGATCCTGTTGACAGACTGTAGAATGACCTTGTGACAAGTGACAAAACTGAAAAGCAGTCATGATACAATAGAAGTTTTGGTTTACATTGATTTATTTCCATGGCTAACTAAAGAAAGTGTGGGACTAGAGATGGTCATATATACTTGTATGCAAAGGTGTGAAAGACAGATTTGACAGGAAGTATCTCCCCTCAGAGTCCCTCCTGCACCCTCAGATCGTCTCCACACCCACCACAACATGACCACCTTTCCCTAATAATCACTGTATCATCTTTATTTAAACTGTTTATACGATGATTTTATGTCCCTTTATTAATGAAACCTTTTCATTTTTTTTATTTAATTGAGTCATGGGCAGGTCCCTGCCAGTTGAGTTCTGTACCTCTTTCATTTTGTATTTTCTAAATAAAATCTCCTTCACACTTGGATCAGTTTTGTATCTGTGGTGCACATTCTCACCTGATGATGCTGACGTCCATAAACAAACTGTTTATTCCCCTGACACTTAGACACTTGAGACAACATGATTTGAGGGAGATGAAATTAATTCTCATACATTTACATTTACATTTAAATTTAGGGCATTTAGCAGACGCTTTTGTCCAAAGCGACTTACAATAAGTACATTTGTCACAAGAAAGACCGTCGATAGAGTAAAAAAGAAAAAATAGAAACAATTGTCAAGCGCTCATCTGAGGATCATAGCTACAATTTATCAAGGATACTTTAAGGGCATAAGTGCTACATATATATATATATATATATATATATATATATATATATATATATATATATATATATATATATATATATATATATATATATATATATATATATATATATATATATATATATACACACACAGACATATGATATACTATAAATAAATAGTATATGATATATATATCAACATCCACCATAACTGAAAGAGTTGTGTCTAAACGACAAATCAAAAACATTTTGTTTAAATCCCAGTCAGCTCAAACTAAACAGCCTGGTTCTTTAAAAGGGCACTCAGACAATTTTCTGAACTTCTGTGCAATGCATTCTGAGAAAATAACCCTGATTACTCTGCCTTGAGACTTTAACTATATGACACAATCATCCCAGCCATTCATTCAATGCTACTAAAAATAGTAGAACAGCGCCCTCTACTGGCTGAACAGCAGTTGTGTCTATGACACTCAGAGACTAATTTGTCTTAATAAAGTCATTCATGCATCTAAGACATTGGGCTGTAATTTTGTCACAGATGTCCAAACATGACACATCCTTGTGTGAATGTGACAGACAAGATGGCAGACACAAACCACAATGGTCATCTAAAACAAGTTATGTGATAAAGGGAAGTGGCAACTTTTGTTGCATTTGTAAGAACATTTAAAGGACTTACTGACTGCAACCAAAGCCTTTCTTTCTTCCTCACTCCTGGTGCATTTGAATTTTTATTTGAAACAATTAATGTAACTCCTCAGAGACTTAAGCTTGAGAAACATCATGTGTAAACACACTACAGCTCTTAAAGCAGCCTTAACCATCATAGTCTACATGTAGTTTAGTGCTTGTTGAGGAACACAGTTTGGTTTCTTATCTGTGAAATCTCAATATGGCCAAGTGCAATATCCAAATCACATAATTTGGCTTTTTCACTTTTTCACAGTCAAACTGTGTGAAAAACTGCATTTTAATGAAGTCCTGCAGTGCTGCACAGATGACTGGTCTCCACGTGTAGAACAACATGTTTGTTAGGTACAGACCAAAAAATGTCACACCGTCATGATTTAAAAAGATTTTTTCTGTGAAAATAAAAATAGTTATCCAGAATATATCTTTCCCAACTACTATGTTGGTTGAGTCACAGATGCTCCTGTAACAGGGAGAGAGAGAAGAATGAGAGAATGATCACAAAATGGGATATGTTGTTACATGACACAATATGTCTACATGTGCAACCTGATCATATTCAAAAATAATAATAATGAAAGTACACAGGGAACAGTTCCTGCCCTGAGACCAGCATTAGACTAGACTGATTTAGATGACATGATTCTGGATTAGTAAAACAATATATCTGCCCAGTGTTTCTGCTTTATATACATAATCAGGGATGCAACTCACAATTATTTTCATCATTGATTAATCTGTATTAAAAAAATGTTTTTTCATTACATTTTTCATTAAAATATCTGAAAATATTTTAAAAATGTCAATTTTCTGCATGAGTCATAGGTGACATCATCAAATGCCTTGTTTTGTCTGATCAGTAGTCCCACACACAAACATATCCAGTTTGCAATGATAGAAAACAGAGACAAGCAGACAGTTCTCCAATTGCAGGAGCCTGAACCAGAGAGATGATTTTTATTTTGCTTAAAAAATGACCAAAACTATTAATCAAATTTCAAAATGGTTACAAATTAGTCTGGTGATCAACTAATCGATTATTTTTGTAGCTTAAAAGCTAAACACATTAGAATTAGGGATTAATAAATATATATTGGAAAGATAAACTATGGCCTGATGATGGTAAATTTATATAAGTGGCTACTGGTGATATTCATAGCCATAAACCGAGCCAATAAAAGAAAAGCCAAATTGCTTTCATTGTCTTAACAAATGCAGCATCAACACACTCCAACTGCAGGTGGTTTGTGATCTGCCAATAAACACAGAGAGGACATAAACAAAGATGATATCACAGCAGTATGGTGGAGCGCACACACACTGAACAATTACCAGTTACCTTTTCATCATTCTTTATAATGTGCCTGTGTTGTGAGAGGGGCTGCAACAACAACTTTGTAGGCTACATTTGTATTTGAATTCAGTTCAGTGATGCTTGATAAAAGTCTTTGCGAGCATGAGATACAGTACAAGCCTGCTGCTCCCGCCTCTTTTCACTGTGCTTATTTGTTAAATGAGCTGCTGAAGTTGCTTGTGAAGTTCACATGCTTGTGAATCAAACATCTGTTTGCTCCAGGCGTCCATGTTTTCCAGAGCAGATGCACTAGATGCATTAGATTGGAAGTCAGGAAAACTGACTCGGAAACATTTGAGGCCTACTTTGTCCTACCAATGTGATATTGGGCTATAATAAACTGTGACTTGACTCTCTGCAAAGTAGCGATTCCAATGACACACACACTGACACACACGTTTTTTAAAAAACAGTTGGATTTATTTATGAGAGTAGAAGGGTAAGACAGTATAAGTTAGACTGTACACTGAAAGCTTGTCTATCTGAAAAAAAGCACAAATAAAACGGGAGGAGAGATGCTTTGTATCACAGGACACCAATCTGTTTGTGTGGCATCATTAAAAAAACCTAAAACACAGTATAAAAACCCTTGTTCGATGAATGAACAGTAGAGGCAGAGCTTGGAGAAGGAGGCACTAAACATCAGTATATTTGGCAGATCATTTGCAGATTTTTTCCTGACTTGATTAAAGACAGATAAAGACTGGCATTAAGAGAATCACTAGTCAGTCCCATCATGATTATTTATAACACAACATAACATCAAGTCACAGCTGTGGAGCAGTGCTGTTGCATAGTTTAGACTATGTAAGGTCACACTGGTTTCCTCTCACAGGTATTTACAACCAAACACTCAATATTCAACCAGATAAACTCCATCTGAATATTTGATTTATACTGTTAAGTCATGAAGGTAATGTCAGATTCACAGAATATACACAGGGTGCAGTGTACAAAACCAGAGATGTTAGAAGGCAAAGTCAAAGGCAGAGTCTTTCCGTTCATCATAAGTAAAACAGGAAGTAGAAATCAAGGCCTGGCTCAAACCAGTTTCTCCCTGTTCCCAGATCAGAAACACTGCTCACCATCCCGTCCCAGGGCGTGATGGCATACACCCCCCCCCCCGGGATCTGGTGACAAATCCATGTGGGTGCTGGAAGATAGATGGTGAACATGTGACTGCACTGACTCACATACAACACAGTGAGTGTCACCCATCACAAAGCCTGGACCACAGTTCAACAGGACAGAGGACACATACGACTCTCAGAGTTATCACAGTGGCTGCAGCCAACACAATTTGGGACTGTCCCAAGACAATGAGACATTAAGGTCCACTCTCCACAGTGATTAGTCAGGTGTTTGGAGGTGTGAAAGTAGGCAGAGTTTGAACATCTGTCAGAGGTCTTTTTTTTCATTCTTCAAACAAATACTTCCGTCTACTTTTGTGTGAATATCTAAGTGCAACAACATGAATGCTTTCAGCGAGTGACTGTCCAACAGTGTGCACTGTTTGTATGAATCACGGTGTCGAGACTGCGAGATGAAAAGGAAGCGTGATGCAGTCTGAATAAGGCTTTTCATTCTACTTTGTGGATGTCGACTTGTTTGAAGCGTTAGTGGACCCTTTAACAGGCATCACAGCAGAGCCAACATTATTTGTCTTAGCAAAAGAATTGGAGCCACATTAAAATAAAAAGTTTGAGCTTTAAGACTTTTGAAAAGCTCTCAGGTCTGAGGTTCAGATTTAAAAATCTAGAGTTTAATCCTAGAATGATTCAAACATAGTTTTCAACAAATAATAAATTAACACACTGGAGCTGGCTCAGGTGTGACTTTGTCCCATGACAGCAGTCTCCTGGTCAAAAGATAGTATTTGGCACGGACCTGACTGTCATCCTGAGCTAGCCCCACTCGCTGAAGAAGGTCCCTTTCCTGATCTAAATAGCTTCTTCTCCATTTAAATCACACATATGATTTCCTCTTTGTTCCCAGCTGAGCCCCTATCATTTGGAAGGTTTGGAAGGATGTGGCTCCAAGTCAGCTGTGAAAGCCTGTCAGACTGTGGAGCCCCTGGGCCTCATTTATAAAACATTCCATCAACTTGGCTCTTAAGTAAGACTTAAACTGAAAAGCATTTCAATGTAGTTATTTGTAAAACCTTGCTTTGACCTGGATATGATTTTATCTTTAAGCAAAGTTTAAACTGGACATAAGTGATTTACATGAGCTTACATGAGCATGTTTAGTCCATTAAATAATACGTTGCCTGGCGTTAATCTCACCATCACCAATCTTTGTCTTCCATAAAAGTTTATTTTTGTCACTGGTTATTCCTGGCTAATCCCTAATTTGTGCTGCACTGTATGAGGGGAAATCACAAAGCAGACGTGTCGTCAATTTAGGTTGATTTGACAATCATCGGGTACAGGTGTTTAAAGTTAAAAATAAGATTCTTAGAACCTGCAAAGCTTTTTTATGCTCAGCATCATTCATAAATCGAACTTAAGTACACTGTCGGAAAAAAGACGTTCAAGTATAAATCTAAAAATATATATATATATAAATGAGGCCCCTGACAGCATGTGGGACATCATCGCTCAAACATCTGTTCAAACATCTGCTCATGCCCCTGTCTGACAATATACCGCCTGTGCTCTAATAATCAAATCCAAGTTTGTTCAGCATGGACAAAGGCCATCTCAGGGTACTGCAGTTCTGCTGTGACTTCACGTTGCGTGTGTCTGTGCAACAACAGGCTTTCTTCTGGCTTGAAGTGACACAACAGTCTGAATCTAGACAGATAGTTCTCTGCTGGGCTTTAGCTTTAGGCTGCCTGAGCAGACAGAGCATTGTTTGTCACAAACACACAGAGGCCGCTTTATCCAGATGCAGACAGTCTGACAGAGGCACTGTACAGTTTGAGGAATTCAGAGTTTCTGCTAGACCGCCCTGTTGGTCATCTTCCTCTTTTAGAGGTGGGAACACTCACATCAAAATCAGCCATGTGACTTCACTGCTCCATGCTAACAGTGATAGTAGGCTAAATGTTGGTCTTGGGATCATGAAGTACTACACTCACCGAGCTATCAGGGACTCAGAGGGTCCGATTTGTTTCTCAAGATGTCTTTTCATTTATTCAAAACTCAACCCAACTGTTGCAGAATATCAAAAACGCAGGTCTACAGTAAACCAAGCTGGATGACAAACAGCTTTCTGCCTTCAGCTGCAGCAGCACAACTGGTTAGAATTGAGACAGAGGACCAAAATTCAAAACTAAAGGGGTCCACTGTAAATGAGGAGTGAGGTTGAGGGGTGCTGGGAGTGTCACTTGTGTGGTAACTGGGGCAAATTCAAGCTTAAACAGGCTATTATTCAATCTTTTTTTGGCAATTAGCTGCCATTAGTAAATACAATCCTTACTTCAGAGACACGAGTAAAAAAAAATGATAGCTACGCCAATTTATGTAGAATGTCTGCGTTCCCCTAGAAAACACAAGACTATGCCCTTTCTGTTAAAGGCACAATATGTAAGAATTGGCCACCTGTATGAATTCATACTCCCAAAAAGTGGGGGCAGCATATCACCAGAGTAACTGCTAACTACTGCCAACTGTATTCTGTTTATACACCCATCACTGTAGCTGCTGTTAGCTTGTAAGCTTAGTTAGCCGTGCAGCTAGCCAGCCAAAAGGGGGAGTGTTGGTGCTTACACCGTGTGCACAGGAGATTTGGACCACTGGGAGATAGAGCTTTTCAGGCCCAGGGCTAGCTGGTTGTCATGCTAACTTCAGTAGATATCTCTGCAACATAAGACATAGATAATGCCAAAACTGTAATTTCTTCATATTCTGTTGATAATTTATGTTAAATCTGGAACGTTTTAAACTTTTTAAATTCTTTTAAATTCTTACATATTCGACCTTTAAACTGAAAACAATACATCTTCTATAAATGTGATTTGAAGCCAGTTAGCTCTAACAGCTGAATAACAGGCCAACTTCATGGGTTATATATGTTGATCATATTGATGATTATCCTTCAGTATATGCTTATATACTAGCATGGACCAGTGGAGCCAGTTTTCTGCTGGGGTACATGGAGGACTTTGGTGTTTAATCAATCTGGAAGAAGATGAGTAATGGGAGCCTGACCCTAATACACCTCAAGACAGGCTTTTCGATTTAAATAAACATGAAAATAAAAATAAAAATAACACTAATAATCATACATACAAATGTGTGTGGGAAGTTACACCAGCTGTTAGAAAGGAGAATGAGGTTGGTGGAGGGATAGATACTGGTACATCAGACATTAAAAAAAGGGGTTCAGAGGACATGTGAACTGTACATAAGCTGTAACATCCATGACTGCTTAGGTTCTTTAGAGACACACAGACTGGCTTTATCCCTTTTGTTTTTTGTTTTTACTGTGGATGCATGGAAGGGGGAGACGGACAGCATTAACAGGTACCTTTGAGAAAATAAAAATGATCTGAGACAGCATAACAAAGACTGAGCCACCTCATTACTTTGTGTATAATTAAGTATGCGAATGTACACTTCTGGTGGGACTGAGAAGAAGCAGGAAAAAAGTTTTCTTTTATGAAATCTACAGGCTTGGATGTGAGCTTCCACAGGGCTTCAATATAAATTTGGCCATTTTCAACCTGGACCATCATCATTCATCAGTGTTTCACTATTGCTAATTAACCATTTCTCTAGAGTCTCCCCTTAAGAAGTTTTGCGTCACTGTAGTCTGTCCCAACAGTTCCCACATACAAGCTGCATGAGGGTACCAACTGGAGGACATTTTCAAACCCAACACACACTGTTATTCAGGCTCCATCTTGTGCTGTGTTTATGGGCATTATCTCAAAATTCAGCCTGACACATCTGGTATTTTTAGAAAATTCTGGATCTCTGTTAATCTTGGCTATTTTTTGGAAAGATCGATTCAGCAAAGTTGAAGAGACAAGCTGCCCCATTTTTCTGTTCGAGAGAGGACTAACCAGGCCAGACCCCAACTTGAAAGGCATTCTGTTTTTCACGTCTGAACCAGACTCAAGCACTTGAATTTGCATTATCCTGTTGAGCAAGCATGATAACAAAAACACAACAAAAGGATACTGTGGCTTTGTTAATTAAACAACATAATGGAACTGCTTAAGTAGCTTCAAAATCACGGTAGGCTACACTGACGTGTATTAAGGAGAATAATGCCGAACGCCTGCTCCATCATTATGTAACTTCAGCAGCGGGTACGATTTTCTGCGAGGAGCGAGTAATGCTTTACTTCACTACCTCACACACTGGATCATAGTTTATAGTGAACATTTTTTCTGGTTCTCCCTCTGATGTCCTCCAACTGCTCTGCCTTAACTCTCTGTGATTTATGGAGTTTCCTGATGGCATTAATGGAATGTAACCAAGTACATTTACTCAAGTACTGTCCCTAAGTACAAATATGAGATACTTGTACTATACTTAAGTATTTTCACTTTATGCTATTTTCTGCTTTTAAGTCATTACATTTCAGTAGCAAGTATTGTACTTTTTACTCAACTACATTTGTCTGACAGCTTTAGTTTCTAGTTAATTTGCAAATTGAAATGATTAATAAAGTATTAATTGGCTAAATAATTCTGATGCACATTAAACTACCCAGCAGTGGATAAAGTTATCAAATAAGCTTCCCTTTACCCGCTGCAACTTTTAAGTGATGATGACCATATTAATGCATCAACAACTATTACTGATAATATAGGTCATTCTGAAATGGACCATACTGCGTAAGTACTTTTTCTTTTGGTACTTAATGTTTTGATGCTAATACTTTTGTACATTTACTTGTTATTGTAATGCAGATCTTAGTTAGGTTAAAAACCAGAGTACTTCCTCCACCTCTGCTTGATGAACAGAAAACTTTATCTGTTGTCAAAGTAAACGCTAGTTGCTAACTGAAGCTGCTGTTAGCTAGACTGGGCCCTTGGAGTACCAGGGGAATGTTTGCGTAACGTTACGCAGGAGCTTAGAACCACCAAGAGGACTGGACTTTTTAGGGCCCAGAGCGGAAGGGACCCAGCAGTGAATACTGGTGGAGAACGGTGCCAAAATGGGCACAAAAACTAAAAACCAAGCCAGGCCAAAGAAATGGAGTGAGCAGCATCCACGGACATCATAACAGAGGCAAAAACACCATGAAGGACATTAACGGAGGGAGCTAAGAAGGGGGAAGCATGGATTGAGTGAGCAGGTCAGACGAGAGAAAAAATTTAATCTGGTAAAAATTGCCAATTCTTGCATAATGTTGCTTTAACATTTAATCTGTATCTGTATTACGTTATTTGAATTTTGAGAACACATTCATTGCACACACAATTGGACTGTGTGGGACACCACACCATGTTTGTGGGACTCCTTTGAGGATCCAAGTACCAACTGTGTTTCCCCCAAGGATTGGTCGGGGTCTCCTAGATGCTCTGACTCAGCAGCGGTCATTATCCAGATAAGGCATGTACATACAGACCACATGTCAATACCGAGTGGAAATGGGGGCATGAGGTCTTGTTGGTCTCGACGATAAAATATGGTCCTGATTTAAGATGGCCAGACTTTGTTTTACAGGGAAAAGACACCTTGAAATCTGTCATTTGACTTATGTAGAAGTTCTGGTTGGCTTCAAATCACAAAGAAGTGGTTCACAATGTGCCCTGAGAAACAGCTAAATACATTGTGTAACTCTAAACCCTTCACTAGCTAGCCTTAAAGCATGGTGTTTAATTCTACAAGTGGTCTGTGTGTTTGTGTCTGTGCTCTCATTCCCTTCTCCGCGTCTTTATAATTAACTGTAACAGAGTCCATCAGCAGTCACAAATCCACAAAAGTGTAAACCCCTCTAAAATATAAGTTAAAGAAAAATGCATAGGTACATACAGTATATTCATATATTAGAAAGAGAAGCAAAATGATTAGAAAACTAGAATTAAGTGAACTTTGGAACAGGAACTCCCATCTGTGTGTGTGTGTGTGAGCCCTGTTCTTTCCTGTTCCACTGCCTTAAGAGGAAATCCCCACTCCAGCCCAGTGATGTCATCACCAAGCGCCAGTAGAGAGCAGATGTAAATCCAGAAACAAAACATAAGCAGCGGTGAAAAGGAAGGCAACACCTGGCAGCAGTCACTGATGTCGCTGGCTTTGACAGCTACTCAGTAATAACAATTTAAAATGAGCCCCCCCCCCACCCTAGCAACAGTGGTCAGAGCAGCATAGAAAAAAAACAGTGTGTAGATGTGAATTAGAGCGACACATAGGGAGAAAATACCATAAAAGATGTCGACGAGGTCCACTGCACAGTGTGGACGGGGCAGAGAATGGGGGTTAGAGGTCATTTACAGTGGTTTCAAGGGTAAGAGGGTGGTTGGGTTCTGAGCCAAAAGGTGGCTGTTACGAGTCACAGTGAACAAGCTCAATAAGGCAGAGAGCAAGCGTGGGGGGAATGGCGGTAGTAGTGGTGGCTTCAATACACAGTCAGAGTTCAAAAGTGAGGAGCGGGTCAAAGTCAAGGAAGGAGGATGTGTGGGTGGAGGGACACTAGCCGATCCCTTTAAAGGCTGGCGGTGGGGGTTAAGGCACCTTGTCACCCACTTTCTGTCTGCCTCCACCCATCCATCCATCCATTCCTCCTCCTCCTCTTGGTCAGTCCTCTTTACTGCAGCATCAGCTGCTTGAGGTTATCGTGCAGGATGGTGTCCTTGACGTCGCGGAACACCAGCCGGATGTTCTCAGTGTTGATGGCTGTGGTGAAGTGGTGGTACAGTGGCTTCTGCTGCTGCTCACGGCGCTTTTTGCGAAAGCATTCCACCAGGAAGCGTTGGACGTCCGCCAGGCTTGTGGGATCGCCCGAGAACTCGGGGAAGTAGTCTTTGATGGAAACTTGCTTCACCTTCTCCTCCAGCAGGTCCGTCTTGTTCAGGAACAGGATGATGGAGACGTTGCTGAACACCCGGTTGTTGACGATGGTCTCAAAGATGTTGAGGGACTCGCTCAGCCGGTTGGTCTGCCGGTCCTCCATCAGCACCTGAAGGTGTGATAGTAGAGATGTCTATGCTGGGGTCATAGGTGATTGTGACAGTGCATGTCTGGTATGAGAAGCAGGTTCATTAAACTGTACTAAGCACATTGCTGTTCACCAACTTCAAAACTGTCTTCTCACAGATGTAGAGAAAGTTAATATGATGCTTTAGTAGTCTGTGTTAGACAAATCAACTAAATCCCTCTTTTCTCCGTTACTATCCCCCCCCCACTGCAGCTAAACAAGGAAACCCAAAGAGGGAATTTAACTTGGAAGAATAGCCGCCTGAATCAAGTATCGCTTTCAAAAACATTCGCCTACATAGTAATGCTTTATTTGTCCACTTCACACACACACACACACACACACACACACACACACACACACACACACACACACACACACACACACACACACACACACACACACACACACACACACACACACACACACACACACACACACACACTGCCTTGACTTTCTGTTTCTCTCTTCCAGTATGGGAGGGGTAGAGCCAGGGCAGATTGTCCACTAGTTAATTGTTTGCGGATGGCGCTGTTCACTCAGACATGTAAAAAAAATTAAATTGCAAAGAATTCTTAAACGGGTTGCCAAATACACTTGGGCGGCCATTGATTTACCTAACTAATGAAAATGTTGATAAAACGCTGTATCTCACAAAGATTAAGAAAGTGAGAAAAACATAAACATCACCTCCATGGTGTAGGTAATGATGTCTATGGTGCTTTCCACAACTTAAACATTATGGAGTCTTCTGTTGCCTTCTTACCAGGGGGTTTCCTTGCGTTTTCCACTGTACCTTACAAAACCACAATGTCTGTGCTTCAGAATGAAAAAGTTAAATATGAGATTTAGAACATTAAAGGGATAGTTCAGAATTTTGGACATAAGGCCTATTTTCCAACTCAACCGGTGTGTTTGAGATGTCTGGAGACGTTTTCAAGACATTTCATTCAGGTCCTCCTAGTCGCCGAGTTCGCTGTGCTATGGCTAGCGCAAGTCAACAGATCTTATTAGCATGGCATTAAAAACACTCATACCGACTCCACAGTGCAACCGAGGCAAATCAACTGTAACGGCAGACTATCGATGTACATATGTGTTGATAGAATAATATTTGAAACAAAACTAACCTCGCATCGCATGAATCATCCATTTTTTTGAGGGACTAGTTTCTCAGCAGCAGCGGAATTTTACTTTGCTCCCGGTTCTCAGCTCCGCCAGCAACGGCGGAGCAGCGACCATCCAACATCACCGCGAGCCGGGGGAGACCACAGCAGCAGAGCAGAGCGACAGAGAAGCCAGGCGGTGAATAACCCTGAGGTTGTGGTGGAGGGAGGACCAACGGAGCAATGATGGACAGCCCACAAAGTATTGAGTATGTAGGTTTGAAAGTTAGCGTTGCTAGGCTAACAGCTGATTGGCGGGGCTAACAGCTGATCGGCGAGGCTAACAGCTGATCAGCGGAGAAAGGTGAGTCCACGGAGCCAGTTGTTCAGGTGTGCAGCCTTCAAAGCTAGTAGCACAGCCCCAGAGTTTGTACGGACAACTTGGCTTTCTTTTTTCCAACAGAAAAAAGCAGCTATGCTACGGATTGAGAAGCGGCGCCAGCGTCCTCTTGCATCCGGTAACTTATAAGTGCTAGGTGATATCAGTCCGCCGCTGCCTACTAGGAGGTATGACACGCTGCTGCTGCTGAGACATAAATCCTTAAAAATGCAAGGTTGGTTTTATTTCAAACATTCTATCAACACATATATGTACATCGATAGTCTGCCGTTACAATTGATTTGCCTCGGGTGCACTGTGGAGTCGGTATGAGTGTTTTTAATGCCATGCTAATAAGATCCGTTGACTTGCGCTAGTCATAGCACAGCGAACTCGGCGACTAGGAGGACCTGAATGAAATGTCTTGAAAACGTCTCCAGACATCTCAAACACACCGGTTGACTTGGAAAATAGGAGTTATGTCCAAAATTCTGAACTATCACTTTAATATAGCAGCAAACAACTATTTGCTATCTAAAAATATGGAGTTATAGCATCCTGAACAGAGAAGGATGTCATACTCCCTTCTGTGTCAGAGGTAATATCAGCTTCACTGTTCAGTTCTGGTAGCCAGAGTGGCTATGCATGCATGTTAGTGCATGCAAGCATGAGTGTAAGCGCATGTGAGGTCCCTCCCTGTACTTGGTCATCCATTTTCAACATGGCAGCTGGGTCACAAACTTTCTCATATTACAGCTAAACCGTACACTAACATATATTTCTGAAAACATGTGAGGCAATAAATAGGCTATTCTTTGACATAACCTTGATTCATATTTGATAGGTGCTGCCTAGTTTGACAGTTAAATTTTATTGAGTGAACAACAGGCACATTTGTTTAGGTCTGAGGTGCAGGCGGTCTAGTGCAGTCTAGTGGCAGTGAGTGTTGCATATTTCACATTTAAGTTGGATCTATTTTCCTCTGGTTGAACTCCAGTTAAAGCTCCTGATTTCACATAAATGTTCCTGGAGAAGTTTCTTCAGTACTTGAGTGAGATGATGTTGAATTGCTTTAGATCTGTGATGTTATGCCCTTGAATTCAATGATCTTATTCCTCTGACATTTTGGTCTGATAGAATACACCACTGTCAATTATGTGACATTCATGTGCTCTATGCGTCTACATGGCCTCTGTGTGGCTTCCAACTGGCCTACCTGGTCATATTCGGAGGAGGAGACGAGAAAGAGGATGGAAGTGACTGAGTCAAAGCATTCGAACCAGCGCCGCCTCTCGGAGCGCTGACCTCCCACGTCCACCATCTTGAAGGGCACATTCTTGATCTCAAAGTCATACTCGTGGATGCCTTTAGTTGGCTTTCTGGCTAAGAGGATGTCCTGTTGGCTGGGGAGGTAGTCCTGCAGGCAGATTATTAGGTTAATTATATTATTATTGACAGGTATTTACAGATTTTAGCCAAGATCTACATCAAAATGTGCAGTGATATTAAAATGAGTTTAAGATGCATTGGTACACTTTAAGTAAAGTATTTTTAATTTTGACAGGTTGTAAGAAGAGGGCATTTTTTTCATGGTACATACAGTATCGTCAAGAGAAACCCATCAAAAATAATACCAAGAAAAATCTCTAACCACACCCACACACAAACAAACACACACACAAACCCAGAAAAATAATCTGTGAAATTTGAGGATTAGCGGGAAGCAATGCATGTCTCTGTAGTCCTCATGAGAGCAGTGCACACAGGCCGCTGCTTTGGGAACATCCCTGTTTAACACTGCATTCTTCAAATACCACAGTGCATAAACAAATGTAGGGCTTCAGGACTGTGTGTGTGTGTGTGTGTGTGTGTGTGTGTGTGTGTATGTGTGTGCGTGCGTGCGTGCGTGCGTGCGTGCGAGAGAGAGAGAGAGAGAGAGAGAGAGAGAGAGAGAGAGAGAGAGAGAGAGAGAGAGAGAGAGAGAGACTTGTCTGCTCTTCTTTGAACAATAAGGCCAATCAAAACAGGGCAAATAAAGCAAGTGCATCTTCAACCAAACATGATGTCGTAATATCCACCATCATGTTTAACTGTGTGTGGGGTCACTGTGCTCTGACTACGCCAGATCAAAATTCATGACATTCCAGGAGTGGTGACTCATCGCTGACACAGATCATGCTGGTGTGTGCTCACACAAACAACAGACATTTTCCCAAAGGTCCACCTTTTTCAAACACACGCACACATAGCTTGTGTTCATACACAACAGTAAAAGAGCATCAGCTACAGAAACATGATAAGTAGGAAATCCAGTACAGAGAGCACATACCAATTATGTTCCCTAAGTTACTTCTACTGTGAAGCACTAACAACTACGGATCTTCCTAATGACCTTTTTAAGGTTAAACATTGTCTGAAAATAATTTTATATATATGCTCTTAGATCCATTTGAAATCATTTAACAACCAAATCGTATCGTAATTGCACATCTATGAGCTGTGTGTGTTAGTATTTTGGGTTTTACACACAAATGGATGACAAAATAACCATTTTCCATGTTAATAAGTTACTAATATGATTCTATCTCAGCCTTGGAACGGAAACCATTTCCTGATGCCCCCCAAAAATATAAAATTAAATGATTAAATGAATACTAGTCATCTAATTGCTTAAACTAACTACTGCTAGTTGACTCGATAAATCATTGGTTGTTTTTTACGAAAGTGGACGGGCTGCAGCTAGCTGGTTAGCATGCTAAATTCAGTCGACATCTCTTCAACACAGTACACAGACGTCTTTGACATAACATCAACACTGTTGTTTCTTTACAGTCTGTTGATAATGTTATTATATTTTTTGTGTCTTTTAAACTAAACTAAACTTAAAATCTGGCAATTTCTTTGAAAATTGTTACTTTAAGTATATTTTTTATTTCGGATGTTTTAGATTTAATTTTTTTTAACCAATTTTCATACACATCTATCTGTATATTCCAATACAGATAACTGGTGAAAAAATGATGCAAATTGTTTCCTTTGTGTTGAAAAATCTCTGTTGTTTCTTGGAACAGGCTCTGACTGGCCAATATGAACCTGGGTGGGGGATGATGCAGAGTGAGCAGGGAAACTTCTGCTTTGCTTAGTGCTTAATATAGTGAGTGTACACTGGAACAAACCAGTGTGGAGACCTGACTGAGGACAGGAAGACAACTGTTTCACTTCTGTATTCAACAGACTAACTGCGTGCTATGACAACAATCTGCCATCTGCCATCCTGCCTGCTGGAGATCTATGATTGGTGATTCTGCAGTGTGGGTGGGACTTACCGACTGTCCGAGCTTTTCCAAATTGTCCAGGAAATACTTGACTGACTCCCCCTGAGAGAAAAAGAGACAGAGAGAGACGATGACTTTCCTCAGAATTCTGTGTTTAATCCCTACAATGCCATATGATATGATATACATATTATGTCAACACATTTCACATGTCCCTTTCTCAATTCCATATCAATATGGAACTGAGTTATATCAATGTCCATTTTCATGTGATACCACCTACTCACCATCACTGAGTGGGAAAACAAACTCACTATGACTGCAGAGCTGTGATACAGTAAATACTGTACAGCTAGACACCTGTCAGTCACAATAAGGTGTGAAGTTTGTTACGATACGCAACAGCAGCCTGATCACACCTCAACGTTTTTTCTGCTTGTCTGTAGACTGGGGCCACATCTATTTTTTCATTTTCAACTAACTGAAGTATAGTTCTCTTGATTAATCATTTAATTGTTTGGTAAAGGGGCCATGTTGACATCTTTGAATGCCTTGTTTTTTTCTGACCGGTAGTCCAAAACCCAAAGATAATGAGGTTACTGTAGATCAGAGGATTAAAAACATTTACAGTTGAGAAGCTTAAAACAAGAAAAAGAAGCTATTTCTCATTATTATATGATTAATATGTTTATGTGATGAAAAAGACGATTTTAAGCAGCAATGATGCTGAAAGTGAAAGCAACAGTGCTGCTGGCTCTATTTTGGAGGAGTTCCCTACTAAGATGATTCATTTTGGGTTAATAACATTAACTTCATATCATAAAAAGGGGGGGTAGGCAACCGAAGTACATCAAACAACAAAGCCACAAGCGCTGTCAACTAGCATCCAAACTAATCATGACACAGGGCAGAAGTTGACAATAACTAACAATAACTAACACCCATGGATGTCGGATGCTCACCAGGCAGGGATTTGGATCGGCTGGGTGAGATCAGTGGGTCAGAGCAACAGTGGGAAACAGTGGTAGCGGTGACAACAGTGATGTTCTAATGAGGAAATCCTGCCTCACGACAACTCTGAGGGGACACGCTACCTCAAATTCAGAAACACATAGTATTGGAAATATTGGCCTTGGTTTGCACTCCGAGTGGCATTCCAGATGACAACCCTAGTGTAATGCATGCTGACAGATCGCATGTTTGCTTGTTGGGGAAGAATTCATAGTGACTTTGGTGACATCAGATGTCTTCCCTCTACAGACCATAATATGACTTGTTTGTTTTAGGAACATAGGACATCAGTAGGTGAAGTGGAATCTATAGAAAAGCTTATTAAACAACATCGTAGCATGTTATTATCCCTTATAAAAACATGAGAAAGACCAACTGAATCGGAGCTGCTCCAAACAGAGGCTTTACAAGCTAATTTCCCAGCAGGACAGTTACAGATAATTTTCCTGTGAGCAAGACGCTATCAGACCACAATCTAAACTTGTAGAGAGCAGTGAGGGAGAGATGGAGGAAGGAAGGGCGTGGGCAGGCAGAGACACCACGAGCAGAGAGAGAAGCATCCCTTCATTAGCTTGTATGTGTCTGTCTGTGTGCACGCTGCAGCTGCAGCTCCGCTCCATCAACTGTGAGGAGGAGCCTTTATCTGTTACTGTCAATGCTCTTCTGTAAACTAAGAGCCACCTCAGACCACTAAGTAATCACTGGACATTCCACAGTCACATGCAAATAGAGGCAAAACTAAGCTGCGTGGCTGTTGAACTATGCACCAAACATTGAAGCAGGAGTTGAAGGCCAAACGCTATACATGGGTCAGAGATGTGATTATTTTACCACATTGTGTAGCCCTAATTTTGTCACATCGTCATTACTATTCTTAGATATTACAAATGTGATACGATTCACTCTTTTCCTCTACTTTACTGCTCAACTCCGTAGCCCCCCAAGGCAGTGTGCTCAGTCCCCTCCTGTTCACACTGACCACCAAAGACTGCACTCAGACATCAAGAGTAGAGTTATTCCAATTTCAATGCCAGTATTAGGAATACTGCCAGTACAGCCTAAAATGCAGGTATTGGTATCGGCGAGTACATGGATCTATGCACCGATCCAATACCGCGTAATTTAGAAATCGGACCTTGTTACTTCCCAGTTTGCTCCGTTAGCTCTGCTTTACGTTACACACCGGAAATCAATTCGTCTTCGCAGTTCTAAAAGCCAACACAGGAAGTTGCACTGACATGCTGCCCCTGACAACTACTGTTTTTAGAGTGGCGAAGAAGAACTACAACTTACATTTTGCTGTACATTCCTGTGTTGTGCATTAAATGATACTTGAACTATTAGTACAAATGATCATTTTCATTTCCTCTAAAACAAAAAGAAACTATTAAATAAACCAAGATTTGTAGGCCAGGGTGTCTCTGCAGCACTACAGGACTTCTTATAATGCTGTTTGGTCACACATGGTACCTTTATCAAAAACTGCAGTTTCTGCTATTTAAATATTGCACTTATGCATATTATGATTTTGATAATGTTTCAATCATTCTATAGCTCTAGGTGACACATCAAACAAGTAACACTCTCACTCACCAGCTGGAACTCTCGCCGGCGGTCATATGCGTTCTGGATGCCCTCGTCGGCCCACAGGGACCGAATGGATGGCAGGTAGTGCTGGAAAACTTTATGTTCCACCATGCCGTGACCATGGGACATTGCTGACCGGGTGTCAAACGCCATCATGGTGTCTCCATGCTGCTGGTTGGACGGTTTGCCCCATGGGATGTGTAGCTTCTCTCGAGCATCCACTAACACTCGAATACCTAAAAGCAGGAGAGAGGCACATGTCAAAATTGTATTGTATGTCACTGGAGAAGCTCTGTCATTACAAAATTATGCTGAATAATGCTGAATCAGTGGTATCCTGATGGTGGTGGATTAACATGAGAGTAAAATTACCAACAATCTGTGCTGAGTTATACTTTTAACATCATGAATGTTGTACCATGCACAGAGACCAAACATTTTACATGCTTTCCAATCTAAACAAGGCAGCTTATGACAGGATTATTGCAGGGTTTCACAATTTTTCTGGCCCATGACAACATATTTGTGCTCCAAAATTCTCATGACTCCAGCAATTTGACAACCGCACAGTTGTCATGTGAGAGAATAAAAAATTTAATACATAAAAATAATGTTTCTTTCTAAGGGCATATATACAGAAATTAAATTAATAAAGAAATACATGCATATAAATATTCAAAGATCATCACAACACTAACAACAAAAATGCAGATAAGTCTTATTAAGGCATGTGCAACAATGAATGTGATGAACATTCATTGTATATGGTGGTGGAGAGAGACAATGACACTGTAGAAGAAAGCAGGTGAACATAGTTATATCATACCTGTGGGTAGGGAAAGTATCATAGACAATTAAAATCAGTCTTGATAAATAAATAAAAAATAATGGTTTAAGACTAAAAATATGCGTAGAGGCAAAAGACAATGCTCACACTAATGCAGCTAAATTTGAAAAGGCTATTTCATTTTGTACATGATGTGCATCCACTAGTGGTGGAACGGTTCATTCAAAAAATCCGTCCCATTCGGTACGCTTGTCACGGTTCGGGGCGCGTGTGTACCATTCGGTTTATGACGCGCAACGTGCGTAATTTCCACCGGGGACGTAACGGCCGCCTAACGGCTGCGCCGCGGTCACCGGAGCTGATCGCTGCCACTCTAATCAATGAGACCATCCCCACCAGGGGCGCCACGTAATGTCTCAGCAGCGGCTCTCCGCTCTGCAGCACTATCAATCCGTAGCACTTCTATTCTTTGACGGAGCCGTTGCTAAACCGCGTTAAACTCAACAGAGCAGATTGCACCAGACAGGAAATCTGACACAGAATCAACGTAATACACTTCCGCCCCCTTTCAAAATAAAACACAATACGCAGTTAATGTAGCCTATCACAACTTCACATCAACATTACGTCATGAGGTACGTGTTGATGTTGATGCCCTTTCCTGTAATGTGGCCATAATAGGAAAGTTAAATTATTTTGTTTGCACTAATTCAAGAGTCAGAGCTTTAAGAGCCATTTTCCTCTTTTTACTTTATAGGATACAATGTTTGTCAGAGATAAATGAATCCTATTTCAGTCAGTTCAGTGATTGCTGTTGTATTTTAGGGATTTAGTGCATTTTGATTGCAGAAGAAGGCAAACAACTATTAATCTTTTTGCCAAATAAATATATAAACGTGTAAATGCGGCAATGTCTTTCCTTTTGCGGTTTCAAAATCTCACTTCACTTTCATTTAAGATTGTTACAATGATGTGCTTAATCCCTAATCAAGCTGCCTCATTATTTCAGTTTTTGCATGATTGCATGACATGTCCTTAAGAATATCTGATTAAAAGAATAATCTAATTATTAGGCTATAGATCTGATACATGGTATTTTTTTAGAGTGTAAAAAAAATAGAAAAAAACAACCGAACTGAACCGAAAACCGTGACCCCAAAACCGTGATATGAACCAAACCGTAGATTTTGTGAGCCGTTCCACCCCTAGCATCCACACAAGTGTTTCCAGCCCGTTTTTATTAGGATTTCACCTCATGGATACCAGTTAACCAGGGAAACTACTGCATTGACTGAAAATCTAAATGTAGTGTGAAACCTTTTTTCTGTCCTGAGGTGTGTTGAAAGGACACTGAATACTTTTTTTCTCAAAGACAAAGCCATGCCGATACCAAAAATGAACCTTCTGTATCACAAACATTGAAACAACACCTTAAATCTAGTTAAATACTGATCAACCCCAAGGCAGTTAAGTTTGCAGAGATGAGCAGTGAGCTGAGGCTGTGAGTTTACACTGCAGCACTGTGAACTCTGCTTCCCCCCTTCAAACAAGCCTGCTCTGACAATGCGCTATGTTCCTTTGCTCTGTGTGTGTGTGTGTGTCTAAGTGCTGACAGTTTAAGGATTGAGTCCGTCTACAAATCTTTAGTCCGTCTACAAGATTGGCTTTTGTGTGCAATGGGAAAGTGTAAACTCGGTATTTACACCCGGGTCAATTGATCCTGCAGTAGACACAGATTTTTATCACCTTGGCTCGGCTTTGATCTAAACGTAAGACCTGGGCGAACACACTGCATTTCACCATGCAAAGTCATGACGCGTTATCAACATCCAGTGGTGGCGCATAAAGAGGGACGGAATTTGAGGTTTGGTCTATTCAAGGATGTTTTACTGGAGTACTATTTACTGGACACAGTGTTGGAGGCAGAGCCCTGTTCGTATCTGTGAAAGCTGCCGACTTCCCAGCTATGAAAACACCTAAACCGACACCGACCGGGCCGGCAACTACTGGTTTAGCACCCGGCTAAATTAAATGGGGGTAAAATAATCTAGACTTTCCAAATGTAATTGGACCAAATGGCTCAAATTATGACAGTGAAACAAGTCATTTTGTGGGAGTTGTGGCGCTCAAAAGAATTTATCAACCGTTTTACAGACACTTCTTCCAAAATGGGTCTTTTGTTGTTTTCTCTTCTGTTCGAACTGTTTCCAGCGCATTTGTGACGTGAAATGTGAAAAAACCTGTGTCGATTTGCTAATTTTGATGGAAAAGCGGTATGAGAGATGCACTTTCATGCACTTTCTTGGCTTTGCATCAGTCTTGACAACACATGAGCCTCTCAAACTTGACTTTGTTTAACCATGCAGGGCGTTGGCCCCCAGGGATCAGGGCTGATATCACTTTGTTATGTTATTTTACGTGATTAATGTAACATATTTTGCTTGACATTTTTGGATATTAGCTACTTGTTCAGTTAAAAAATCTGTTCAGTTGCATACAGGTGTACGGGAAACTGCTGGGAAGTAGTGGGGTCCCTTTTCTAATAAATCAATTATGTGGTATCAGATACCATACCTGATCTAACACTTAAGGCAGGATTGGAGGAATTTCCAATACTGTATCAGCATTGGAGCAAGCCTAATTGAAATACAGACTCATACAAAACAGATGGCTTCAGCACATCTCTAAAGCTTACTGTAATGCAACTTTTGACACCAGGAAAAAAGGAACGACTTCTGTCATATCACCATAGAACGACATCCAAAATCTAAGACAATATATAATGTCCTACAATGATGACCATATAATAATCATTAGATTGCCCAGCCCTTCTAACATGCTAACAATATAAACTGTTTTCAAGATGGAAAATGGATTAATAATTACAGAAGACATTAAGTGGAGGATTAATTACTATTGATTTATAAATCTCCAAAAAACATGCTGAAGTTCAAGGCTGGATTGCAAAGCTGTCCAAATGCAGTGTTTCCCAGTGTTTTAACAGTCAGTCAGTCTTTCTGTATTGTTAACCTAGCCAAGCAGTAAAAGCCTATATCCCTATGTCTGTGTTTTATTTACCAGCCACTTCCAGCACTGTTCAGTGACTCTGTTCCTGAAAAACGTGAGACTGAAATACATCTCACGTTATTTATTATGTTTGATAAGTTCCAAAGGACAGTGGTGTTAATGAACCACAGCTCGGAAAGATAACCATGTTGCGTGTGTTTACATGTTCACATGTAACAAAATTACCATCACGTTTTCCAGCATCAACCTCAACCACACAGACCAGACAATATATAGTTAAGATGGCACTCATGGTAACACAAGACAATGATTATCTAGTCTCTCAGACAACATTTAATTACAAGTCAGGACTAATGGGCTACAAGATATAAAGCAATAGATTAATATTGACGATTGACTGTAGCTCATAGATGCCAACATTGTATAGCCAGTGCTGTGTAGTAGAGTAAATTGTGAAGACTGGACTAATCACCCGGCAGCAGAGCAAAACATTTGTGTTATATCTGATTATTTTGTACACTTTATATTTTCATGGAGAAGTTAGTTTGGAGCCCTGTTAAATGTCAAAATATTAAGTTTCTAATTCTGTTGTGAACCAAAAAATAGCTCACCGTTTGCGTTGAAGTTACATAGGTGGAATGGGGGGACAGTTTCGTTCCGCATGTGATCTGCCACTGGACTTAGTATCATAGCCGCAGCGGAGGCGGGATGGCATATGTGTGAATAGAAATGCCAGCAGCACTGGACAGGAGTACATCGTTCTCATGGTGTTTAGTTTGACAGCTAAACAGCTCCTTCACTCATCAAATAAGAGAATTGTCCTTTACTTCAACCTACGAAGCAACATTACAGGACCAAACAACAGTAATGTGGTAGCAAGTAGTGTCTTCAGCATCTTATGAGGATGATAATACCGAATTTAAACATGGAAAAGTAGCTGTCATCCTGTCTGGCCTACCGACACATTTCTTGCTGAAAAACAGAGTCTGTCACTGGCTGAGAGTGCCAGGCAGCTCCCGCAGTTAAATGTTGGTGATTATGTGACGTGATTTAGAGCAAAAATCTTTAACTGACCATGTGTTTGTCGCATTCTACTATTGTGCTGTTGCAGTTACTGTCTCTGGCAACTTGCATAGAAAAAAATCACTTCAACGGTCAGCCCTTCCAACTGAGACTTCAGTGAACTTTCCCCTAGAAAAAGCATCCCTATCCAAGAGTAAGAGCCAAACAGGGTCCGCTATTTACTGATGGTGATTATGTAATTATGTCATTTAGAGCAAAAAACGTAATATTGTCAGTTTCCACGATGCATGGAGGGTCAGAATCTCAATAACAAAACATTATAACAGCATCCACATCTTTAAAAACAGTCGGCAGTTACACGCTTAGATTAACAGGTGGACACCGGGGGGTTTGAAAAACAAACCACACAGATGTCAACACTGTGATGTGTCCTCTTTTGCCTCTTTTGGTTCCGCAACGCCAGCATGCTGTATATATAATACAAAACCAAATAGCTTCCATTGACTTAACAACCACAGCAGTGTGTCCCCTACCATTCAATTGGTTCAACGCAACTCCCTGCCCCCCTGCAAAAGAAAGGCACAAAGCATGCGTCTTATATGCTTATATCCTGAGCCGTGAATGCTCTTCTCTCGTGTCCCTAGTGAGGGTGCGGCGTCACCCAACCTACCGCTACCGAACCTGAACCTGGAACCAAGGGCAGGGATGCTTGTAACTCCTCCATGCTGCGGAGGGCAAGGAAGCTAGCCCTGCCCCATGCCCTGACACAGTTCCACACATCAGCAAGCACAGAAAGACAGGCTTTGACACGTCTTGGCTGTCAGAGAAGAAATACTCCTCCTGGCTCTACAAGACAGATATAGGTAAGGTTTGGTGTAAAAATAAATAAAACGTTCAATTATCAAACTATATATATATATATATATATATATATATATATATATATATATATATATATATATATATATATATATATATATATATATATATATATACCTGAGAGACTGGTGTCAAATGTGACAAGGTACCAACATACAGCTGCTGGAGGAAGCAGAATAAGGCTGGATATAATATAATACAGTTCTAAATGTATGGACACGGTTAACATTTTTTTTTAAACAGTTCAGAAATAGATTTGTCTCAACAACAAACAATAAAAACCTGCCATGGCATCAGAAAATTTGTGATTGTCTCATCAGTCATTATTGTCAACAGACAACTTCAAGACTACATAATTGCTATTTTGAGCCAAAATCACTAAACACTGGTTGAAAGCTACAAGCCAGAAGAGTCAATGCTGCAGAGGTCACTAAAGATAAATCACTTGCCACCTGCTTTTTCCCACATCTTCAAGCTGAGTTTTTAATTTACCAGCAACAGTTTTGTCTTTTGTGTTCACATGCGGAACAGACACCTGTAACTGTGGCATAAATCACAGGGTTTCATTTCCCTCTTATCATAGTGGATGCTCTCACCTCAGTATAACAAATCAAGGTATCATCTAATGAAAAGCCTGTTCCTTATTTTAACTCCTCTGCTAAACAGACAGAACAACATGTCGCACCATGATGTCAACAGTGCGTCACAAAAGATCCTACTACTGCTTCCCCTGCATGTTAACAAAAATCAACTCAACTGAATAGTTTTACACTTGTACTGAAATTACACTGACGGTGCTAACAGTTTCCTTTGACGTTTAACCACGTCAAGCGTCAGTCACTTCCCTGTGAATGAAGCTGAGCAAGCCTTTCCAGCCTCAAACATCACACTTCCTGGTTTGAACTCATTCAAAGGGAGTTTACGTCTAACTGCCCCCCGCAACCCCTGTGACATCATGGGAGTGCAAATAGAGCTCCTCTCTCTGTGTGCCTTATTGTTATTCACATCACACAGTGCACAACCAATCAGCTTTGAGTTCAGGCTGGTGCAGATGATGGGAGCAGACTGACTCTGCTTTGATCTCTCCCTCAACATTTTAAAACTAAGTCAAACTGCAAGACTGAGTAAGTCCCATAAAGTCTATAAACAATGATGGAGATAATCATGTGCTTGATGACACTTAATGGGGATTTGTTTTGTTCCCACCAACAGATTTCCAGCTTGCAGCTTACTTAAAATACATGTTTAGAATTGAATGTGAATGGTTAATGTGACTGTTCAGTGTAAATATAGATTACATGCATCTGTTACAATACCAAAATGAGCAACCATATCTTTGATAAGTAATCTTCCACCAACAAGTTCCCCACAGACAAATCAATAGGGAAAAATGAGACCAACCCATGTGCCACCCAGAGCTTAAAACAGAGTTAAAACAGGTTTATAATAAGACGTATGGGGCAAAGTGATGGAGAGAAGGGGACAACCTGCTAACCCTCCTTTCACTCTCTCCCTGCCTTCTGTGTTTTAATGCAGCTGAAATCACCATATATTTCATCTCCCATCCCATTCTCCCACATCCCCGGCATATCACTCTAAACACAACTAGCAGTGTTTGCAGGAGCAATGTAGATTTCCTTAGCTGGTAGGGTGAAGGGGTGTTCGCTAGTAGAGATACAGCACTAATGCTAATGTCCAACTCAGGAATTCATGGAATTGCGCCCTCAAGAGTTGATATTAGATTTTCAACCCTGCAGGTTTGAATTTTCAATGTACAAAAGAAAACAACAACATTTGCACACATGACACCTCTGCTGCTACAACTTCATCCTAAAGGGACACAATGCATGTAAATAAAAAAAAAATTCTGGTTGTGTCTCTGTTTTTGTGGCAGTTGGTTAGTATTACAAACAGCCAGCAGTGGTGGTGATACAGCGGATTGCCAGTTTTACTTTCCCAGGATAACAAACCATCCTCATTTAGCCATCTCTGGGCTAGGCAGAGCGGACAGACTGGGTATATGCATGGCGGACTGCCCCTCCACCCGCACTGACCTTGGACACATATTACTTGGTTTTGGCAAGACGCTTTTGACACCAGGCTACTTGTGGAGGGTCAGCCTGCCCCTCAGACACCCAGTCTGTCTGCTCTCTCTTGCCCAGAGACACTCTGGCAACAAAGAGCTGCTCCAAAGAAGAGCAGCAGCAGGTCGGTCAGGAGGGACTGTGACAGCCAATATAGTCGGCGTGTTTATGGTGGAAAATACAGATCACAGTCCCCTATTGCTGCTGCTGGCTGTTTGTTACACAAACCAAGTGCAAGCAAAACTACACATGAGTTGCATGTTATACAGTCCCTATGCCTGACTCAAACTGTTAACTCATAAGCTTAAGGAACAACTCTTCCCTACTAAGGCAAAAGACCTAAACTCTCCAGAGTGTGAAACTGAGAAAAATGACTTTAAAGTTATTTTAATGTCCTGACAATTGAGTTATGCGTATAATATTGTAATTTTCAGATTTTGTAGTGTATACCTGGATTAATGCATCTACAAAAAAATTTTGAACTCAAATTTGACCTTTGACCCGTTTTCGGAAGTCACTGTATTCTGCCTTAGCATTGCCCACAAAATGACAATCGGTCATACCAAGGCAAAAGACCTTAACTTCTATTTTACAGCACAATGTTATGATAAAAATGATAACTTTCACTTAAAATTTAGGCAATATTGACCCTATTGGACTCACTATGATAAAATGGCTTTACATTTATCAACATCTGAAGATGATAGGTCAAAAAGTTTTTCATGTATTTCATACTCAAGACAAGTGTTCCACCACCGACACTAGTGCCTATTGAACAGGCATTTGAAAACTGCAGGAAGTTTTCAAAAGATGGAACTTTTTAAAATACATAAAAATTTAAACAAAAAATGATTGCTATGCTGGTTATGATCAGTTATCGGTTGCAAGTGGCAGGTAATTATCAGTTTTAAAAAATCCATATCTACATCCCTAAACTAAAATAAAAAGGGGCACAATTAAATGATATGATGGTCATCAGCCTTTGTATTTTTAAAGTTAACTGGGTTACACAATAATGAATTAATTATTTTAACAATCTTCTGCCTGTAAGAGAATACAATGAGGGGAGGCAGAATGTGCTGTTGTATTTTCAGAAAGACATCTCTCCAGGAAAAGCCATTGCTGTCCAGGCAGCTGAACGGGTGCAGAAACAGTCTATGCAGTGAGTTATTTTCCGCACTTAGTTCTGCAGTATGTGTTGCTTAGCCAGTCAGGTTTGTTACTGCTACTAAGTATCTCAGTGATGAAAGTAAATATGCACTTTACGTTCATCTCTCAAAGGTAATCATTGAGTAAATAAATCAAAACATGCTTGCATTTGTCGTTTGAAAATGAATTACAAGATAACTCTAGCATGTGCCAAGTGTAGATTGTGCAGGTGCTGCACTCCCTCAAAGTTGAGTTCTTGAGTTTGAAAATACAAACCTACAGTGTTTCTCTGTGAGCTTAGAAGCGACTGCTATCTTCATCTAAAATGTGTCTACAAATCAAGACATTTTCAGCATTTGTTGAAAGCGGATCAGTCTGAATATGTCAGAGAAGTTTTATACAGCCTCACCTACCAACTCAAAGCTTCAGTATTTGATGTGTTAAGAATGAGGCTCAACATTCAAGTATCTCACAAATTGAACCTTTAATGTTAATGGCTTTAGAAGAATCTTTATTTCATCTAAAAAACTGTAAAATAGCTGGTTTAGCCTTTTGCTTTGACAATAATCCTCCACCATCGTCTTTCTTGATCAACTTTCCCTACTCTCATCACGTAATAAGCGTCCTGACTCCTGACCTGCTGCGTTCTGCTGCTGCACTGAGCAGACATTGTCAGTTTGTATTTGTAATGTCTGTCGTCCGATTAAGTGGCGATGATGGACAAGCATTGTAATTAGTGTATACACAATCAACATCTTACACCAACAATAGGGAAAAGCCTAATTCAAAGAGCAGCAAATGTCAAAGAAAACTGACAAACTGGCACCTATGATTTCGATAACAGCAGATTAATCCTAATGTGGACCTGACATTAGTCACAGATATAGTGCACTGAACTAATGTGAGAAATTATTGATGTAGAATATACTATGAACTACTTCAAATCGAAGGTCACCACAGTGCATTTTGTTTAATTGCCTGAAATGTGGAGATAAATTTTAACTGAAAAATAAGCAAAAAGACAGACACAAGCATTGCAGCCAGTTTTAATGCAAACCCAACACTTCCTGTAGTTTAGTTCAAAATAAAGCTCTTCTGCAAAGACAACTTTGCTCATACTTTAGTTCCGAGTGACCACAGGAAGTTGAGAGTAAGTCTAAATTTTAGACACTTTTGAGATTTTGCCCACGGGGTGGATGGGGGAGCAGCAGCAACTGCACACATAACTAAAGTAAACAATGTTGTTTGCTGTGTTGCTGGAGAATGGGTGTTGTCAAGTCATCCAAGCAGTGGAAGACAATGACAGAAATATATATATTAAGCTAACAGTAATTTCTGTGATACAGCTTGGGAAACATCAAAATCCTCAGGTTTGCCCAGCAGAACAAATTCATATGAGAAACAGACAAACTGACCTGAAGACACCCTACTTGATCTGATTCACCAAGCACGTTTACTTAGATTTCCTCTGTGGTCTGTGACTCACTTTAAGGCAACAGCTCAACTATCTCAATGGCGTTTCCCTCCACAATGGGGTAAATACACAAAAGTCAACTGTCCCATAATGCAACATGTCTGTTGTTAAGGTTGCATCCTGAAGCGATGTGCAACTTCACTGCCTCATTAATGAAGTCTGTTGACACAGCAGGCTGTTAAATGTTGATGAAGAATAGAGAGCTGCACAGTGAAGTGATCTGTAAGTCTTCGATGACAGCTAAAACAACCTGTCTATTTGTTCCATAACATAAAGGTCACACATTTTCATACTTTTCATACACTCAGCCATAATACTGATTTTAAAAAGCTGTTATTTTTTTTAGAACATCATTGGAGAGCAGCAAACACAAACATCATTTGTAAGATGATGCATGGCTTTTCATATAAATTTGGTACCAGACAGACAAGGTGTGCGATTTAATTTGCCAATGTATCAACTTTCAGAGGATGTTCGCACTCTTCAGTCCTGTTGTATTTCAGCTAGAAAGGACTACTGCCCATGGTCGTATTTGATCAAGTTTACAGTAAACAGGCCCTTTTTTCAAAGGCTTTTGGTGTCATGTTCTCTCCATACAAGACAGAGTAGCATGCTTCGACGCTAACAGCAGCCATGGGGAAAACACTAGGACACTGTCAACCCATTGTGTACGTTCTGTGTGACTTAATTTTGATAAAGAAGAAAATGAAAAATATGTTGGAAGCTCTGAATAAACACACACGACCACACTACACGTACCGCCGTCCCCTTCAGTCCCCCCGTGAAAACAACACAAATAACATGGGCGTTTCTTGGTCGCTCACCCTGCTAACCAGACTAGCTTTGTGGAGCACAGAAAAGTGCCCTCCAATCGGTTCAGCCGCAGCTAGCATGGCTACCAACTTCCCACTCAATAACGATACTCTACACACTAAACTCGGTGGCCGATAAAGAGGTCAAAACAAGGCCGCTCCTACATGTGAAAAACAATGTTTGCTCAGTGAAACCTTACCTTTTATAACATTACTAAATATTATGGCTCTGAATTCTTCTTTGGCCTTCTGATCGAAGTCCTGCCCATGGATAATGCGCATCTGCTTGAGGAAAGTGGACTTGCCGCTCTCGCCTGCTCCAAGTAACAAGATCTTTACTAGCCTTTTCACATAGGTCTTATCTCGATTAATACACTTATCTATCTCTTTAGATTTCCGCAACTGTTCTACCTCGCCGCTTGTGAGGAGACAGTTAGGGAAACATACAGATAAGACGGAGCGGGACGGCAGGAAATCCGCCATCTTTGAAACAACTTCATCGATACAGACAGCGAGGAGGGCTGAGCTCACCCCTGTCCGCTGCTGCGTTCATGTGTCGTAGGAATCCACTAAAATGTAACTTTCACCTCAACTTTCATTAGTGTAGATTAATCATCGAAATCCAATCCTTTAATACTGAACAGAGACTGAATAGAATCTAAAATTTGGTAAAAAATAATATTAATCTCTGGATTCCACTGACAAATGCTACGTGGGAATGTACTTTATAACAAAAAACATTTGTTTTTCATAACAAAAAATGTACACATTCGAACATTACATGTAAAAAAAAAAAAAAAAAAAAAAGCACAATTACTACACTCCACATATAGTTATAGGAATTAATAGAAAACAGGACTACGCCTTCCTGGAAGTTGTATGTTTTGTTTATTTGTCTATTTAAAAACTATGATCAAATATTGTGTGTTTAGAATGTCAAAATGTAGGGGAAACTCCGAATGAGGTTCACATGAGCCTTTTTATGACCGTCACATCCATGGTTAGAAAGCATAGGTTACGTTATGTGCTCCAAATTAAAATGACAGTTTTTCCAATACACGTGAACGGAGCACGAATGAGAGGTTCAGTGGCGGGCAAGGCGCGCTCGAGACAAAGTACGTGAACGCGCCCATGCATCAATGTTTGGGCGGGTCAGACAGATTCATTCCCGGAACATCTGCACTAGACTCTATAGTGGAGGTCAATAGTCTGAATATACAGCCTAGATAGAAAGTTAGGATAGTAGCTCAAGACTTCACGGCCAGATGAACCTGTTAGGGCCAATGCTAGAATAGGTTGCTACCTGGAACCAGGTTTACTTTGTGGTTTTAGTATTGGAAGAAAATTAATTCATTACCATGCACAAACTGTGACATAATTTTGTTAGGGGCACTGGGCTGTTTTAAATTCTTTGATGCTCAAAGGATGTAAGAATTCTGACTCGAAAGGCATAATTAAGCTACTCAGCAGACGTTTTAAACATATAGGCCTACATCAGAGGGTTGAAATATAGGGCTAACCAAATGAAAGTTGGACTGACAACAAATTGCAACCAATGCCGATGTAATTTTTACCTGCATTACCCAAATCCACAACATGAGGTCAATTTCTATAGCCACTTATGTTTTATGAATAAGGTTTTGCATGAATTGAAACACTTATGTTGACATCAGGGCTAAGAACAATATCAATATTCAATAATTCCTGCACAAACAGATTTCGATTAAAGCAGCTAAAAGGACCTTTACTTTCGTTTTGATTCTAGTGGCCCCTGTGAGCGAAAACAGTAGCTATGAGCACCAAGGCCTCTTGTCATAAAGATTTTGAGTAGCATGTGCATTTGTTTTGAAAGCAAGTTGCCCTTTTTAAACACAGCTGTTTGCAGGCTGCATGGTGATGAGGTAATGTATCTATTTGTGGATATGTAAAATTGTACTCTGGTGATGAAAACAAAGGAAACGTTGTTTTAGTGCTTTACCATCAGACTACATAGCAGCTTCTTTCCTCAGGGTGTGAGACTCCTCAAGTCATCCTCAGCACTCTGTCGGGAAAAGAGTTTTAATTTTAGACTTATCCTACTGGGATAAGTTAGAATCTGAGCTGATGCAGGCATTAAGAATAGAAATAGCTATTATAATATAATAATTGCGTATGTAGGTCAAATGGAGGCATCAGTATTAAATTGAATAACCAGTTTAAAGTTCCTTGTCTGGTTAAAGTTTGGAGCACCAACACAACAGGTAGCTTATTATTACATATAGCACCTTTAGCAAAATAGTAAGGAAATTATTACATGCAGTTTGACATTTTGGGATAATTGCTTCCTCTCTTTCTTGCAGAGAATTAGATGATTGATAGGTTACCACTGTCATGTCTGTACAGTAAATGGGCCTACAAAGCTATAGCTGGCAGCTGGTTATCTTTTTTTCAGTATAAAGGCTGGAGACTGTGGAAATAATTAGCCTCTTTTTACAGATTCTCCTGGAAGTTACTATAACCCCAAATTAAAACTGCAACTTGTGTTTTTAATGTAGATTAGTGGCATTAATTAGTGAGCTTTAGAGGTGCTGGTAGGTGGATTTAGTTACCTTAGGACCGAGCCTGGCTTTTTTACAGTCTTTGGTCATCTTCTGACTGTAGCTTCATATCGTACAGACATAAGAGCGGTGTAAATCTGAACATCTAGCTCTGAGCAAGAGAATATAATAAGCGTATTTTCCAAAATGTTAAGTCGTTAAGTTTTTAACTTTATTATTTTGCCCAAATTGATTCTGATATATCAAAGCACTCATAAAGCTGGCTAACGCCCATTAGTCTCTCTTCGCACAAGTTAATTTAAACCCCCCCCAGACAGGCTTCTCTGCAACTGTGGGATGAGAACAGAGGCTTCCTACAGCTGATTGGTGGACAAATCCATCCTTCCCATCCTGTCTTACAATCCCCACACAGGAGGAGTGTGTTCAAGTCCACTGCATGCACTCACCTTTCTGTCAGCTACTATAGATATTATAACTGGAACATTTCACACAAGGATTTTTATTCTTTTTGTTTTTACATCTGATTAGGTTTTCATCTATCCGCAAATATGACCATAAGAACAGCCCGTCCAAACCGGGGACAACATTACCAACCCCGTATGCACTGCTTGAAAAAGGTTGGTAGATATCATCATCACTATTATTGATTTATTTTGTTTGTACTCATGCCATTGCCATTTGTAATATTTTATCCTAAATATGATTAGAAATGTGGACAAGTTTTTAACATTACAGATATATTAATTGTTGAAGTTTTTCTAAAGTTTAATTAGACTAAACAATTATGGATTACACTGGTGTTTACTTTTATTTCATTCAAAAAATATGAAAAGCAACAATACATTTCGGGAAATAGATTTTTTTTTTTTTTTATTTTTTCCAGTCACAGGAGAGTTTTACACATGAACTGTTTGCCCCCAGAAGAGCAGGGGCTGGTTAAAGATCAGCTCTAATTCCACCGTAAAGCCAATAAGCTTTGCTGCCCTGCTGCCATCCAAATATACTGAGCAGTTCAGCAGCATATCCTGGCCTCATTTGATAGCTACTCAGATGAAGATGTTAACTTCAAACACTGGCAAACTGAGACAAAAGGGCAGACTGAAAAGAATGAGTCAATAACAGAAATAAATATAAAGGTTATTTGATTACACTGCAAAAGAAAACAGACAAATGGAAAACATTACACATTGCACCTGGAACAGATTAATTAAACAAAAACTATTTGGTAAAGATATGTTGGATTTCTGTCCTTTGGTAGACTCTTTTGCCCCAAACTGAGAGCATGCATGTCCTCAATGTCTTTCTCAAAGACCTGAACGTATGGACAGGATCAGTCAAAACACGAACATTGCAATAACGGACAACCTGCATGCTGTAGCACTCAACAGCTGCAGCTGCATCATGATATAAGATTGTTAATTTAATCTAAATGACTGCCGACACTCTGAGTGAGAGGCTTTACCCTGTGAGGAAACATGTCCAGGATGTATGTTGTTTGGTCAAGTGAAAGTGAGTTTATCAAATGTCAGTGGTGAGTTAAAACCTGTAAATCATGTGCCACAACTGCCTCACAGTGATGGGATAAATTTGTGTTTTACTGACAAAAAATCATATTTGAGACACTGATCATATGTTTGCACTGAATGTCAAATCTTCACCTCTAATGTATCTTGTAATTATTGCTGTCAAATAAATGTAGTGGAGTAAAGATAGCAATCTTTCACACTGGATTGTAGTGAGGTACAAGTATTAAGTTGCACAAAAAATGGAAATACTCAGAAGACAGTTAAGTCTAATCAGATGTTAGAGTTACATGATGAGAAAACAGCTCTTTCTCAGTCCAGTGCTTTTTTGGAAGACCTGCTCTCCTGATTCATCCACATGCAAGTGTTCTGCATATCAAGAGTGAATACAGGAAGTAGTGTGTCATCACTGTAGTTTAAAGGTGTGGAGGATGAGGTGTTGGATGGGTGTGTGCAACAGTAAGTCTCCTCAAGTTTTAAACAAACTTTTAAAGTCGTGTAACCTTTGACTTACTGAAAAACACTGACATGAAAATTTGATAAGGCACAGCATTAGGGATGGTTTTGTGTTTAATGCATCCCAATAGCCAGAATTAGTACATTTCTGCTAAAACACAGATAAGTTCAAACTTAACATTTCTTTACGTTGCTACTTAATGTCTGTTTAGGATACATTTTCTATTTTTCCCTCGTCACAACGCTGTGTTTATGGTCTGGTTAGGTTAAGACACAAAACCCACTTGGTTACAGTTAGGAAAACATCATGGATTATAATAGCCTAAAAAAAACCACACACCTGGATTTGTTGCTGCAAGAAACATCTGGAAATGTCCACACCATCTAAATTAAATTTTCTCTCCTTTACTGAACTATGATGAGCTAAATCATCTTGTTAACTCATCGTAAAACAGACTTAATTCAAACTCGACATAAACTGATTAAAACAAAACAGCCTTAGCTTGTCTTTATACAGTCACCTCTGGTTTGGTTGAAATAAATCCTCAATTAACAGATTATGGTGTAAAAATACTAGTTAAACAATGCAGCACATGCTACTTAACTAGCCTGCTAACTCTCTCATGAACAGCATCAGGGCAAAGACGCAGTGTAGATGGCAGTACGATAAGCTAAGATAGGCCACACATGTTTAGTAAATGTGTTTGTGCACTGTGTTTCTTTACAGCAGTAGCCTTTTGATTATGAATAATGTTGGCATTACTGTTGCTCTAGTTACTGTAGCAGGAGCTAGCTGGCTAAATCTGGCAGCAGTCTGCTTGCTATCTTAAGAGACACCGGGGTTCGAGATTGGCTGGCGGAAAGGTCAAAGTGCAATGACAACACCACTGTCATGAAAAGTTAATTGAAACAAAATATATCATTAAGAAAAGTGCCATTATAATGTGAAACTTGGCATGAAATAAAAACAGACTTATGAAAAATGGTATTTTTAAATAATATGTCTATAATTAAATAAAAGTGATATCCAATAAAATCCAGTTTTTAGGAAATGAGAGATGAAATCAGATTTAATTTTCAATTTCCTCAATTATTTTACAAATTGCTGATTCATACATTTAACTATAGTTTTTTTTAATAAAATGTATTATTGATATTAAAATGTATCATTATATTTAGCAGTTTTCTTACCAAGGTTATAAGTGCTCAACAATGCCTTTTTTATTTATTTGATATTGAACATTTAGGGATTCCATATACAATACATTGAAAACTTGATGATCACTCATATGTCAGATTTAACTAGAAATTGCCATGACTTCATGGCATTTTGATCACACACTGAAAAGTATTACAACAAAGGTATCAAATACAGTAACAGTCAAGCTTAATTGAGATTCCCCTAATTTATCCTACCTGCTCAAATGGTCTTATGTTTTGAAATTATTTATTTGTTCACTAAAGAAACAGAAATAAAATACAAAATTACTAGTCTTTATGTAGTGTCTATGTTGCTGTCCTGCTTTCAGCTAGAGGCCATTGTGGTGGAGATGCAGAGTGGGGTCAAGGGCTCTGAACAGAAGCTCAACGTCACTACCATCCCACATGTTGTCGCTGGTGAGACTAAGATGCATATACACACATTCACAAAAGAATGATTGCGTTCCTAATAGATTTGAATTGTTTTAAAGTTCATAGGCCTGTATCATTTCATATAGCATATATTTTAAAAGTAAATATTTTACATGCAATCAGCTTTATGGGAAACAAAATCAGTGTGTGCAGCTTCGAAATTACTATGTAGTGAGGAACACACAGTGAAGACAAGATTAGGTAGATAGATGTTATCTTCAGTTTCTAGACTGAAAACAAAAGATGACTGTGCATTTCCTGTTTGAGCATTACAAATCTAGAATAAATTCATGAGACAGCACTTACAACCTTCAGCACAGACAGACAGGAGACACTGACAGGCCGCCTTGCTGTCTAAGCTGCTAACACAGGCTAAATAAGGCAGCCCACAATTGGATTTGATCTGGACAGTCCTTTAGGAGCAAAAGTAGCTTTTTAATCTGGTCTAAGACCAGCAAGGTAAAGGTCAGCATGGATACATGGGTCCAACACCCTCATGTGAACTGGTGCTCTGAGTATAAGCACCTCCTTCTGTTAACAATGTGATCAGTCAGAGCAGAAGCCAAGCAGTGTGATTCATCCAGAATGATACAATAATACAATTAAAGTTAACTTTTCAAAACATAATGATAACAATAATAACAATACTACTATTACTACTACTAATAAATTACATTCTTATCATACCACCATACTTTGTGTTTAGTGTTAATTGCAAACGTTATCATAGTAATGTTTTAAAATGAAAATTTTTTTCTGTAAGGACACGACCACACAGAGTTTAAAAGCCTGCAACTCCCCTCCAGTTAGTTAGAAATTAAGGAGTCTCTTGGATGAGAGGTGAAATGTCTTCAAGAAACTGAAACAAGTCCAGTTGCCTACGATACAGCATTTGGGTATGAATAAAATGATTTATACAGTGTAATTGGTCTTGAGTCTCTGAAGACCTGACGTTTGCACTTAAGTCCATAAAATGAACTTTTATTGGTAGGTAACTGATACACAGCCCTCCAGAGACTGCAGCAGTTAACTGTATGTGTGTTGTCTGTGCAGTGCTAAAGCTGTAATATGTGTTTTGATACAGGTAATGACATCATTGCATGGATCGTAAACAAGATGAAGACCACTGCAGAAGGTACAATACTATGAAATCTAAAAAATGTTTAATAAAACATTAGATTTTCACATTTCAGTTTTATTTGAAAGCCGATATATCCACATGTTGTTCCATTTATTTCCTCTCCATGTCTATGTTCCAGAGGCTCAGGCCTTTGGCACCATGTTAGTGGCCTATGGCTACATCTACCCCCTGCAGAACCACAAGAAGCTGGTCATGTGCAATGACGCCAGCCTCTACCGCTTCCAGGTAAAACTAAATCTTCTTCTTTGCTGCCTATAATTGGAATCAGTGTTGCACTTTTAACAATCAGAGTTTGGAGGATTTTTCTTTACTAAAGCCTCACTGATGTTGTTCAAACAACAGCATCACCTGTTCCTGTGCAGCTCACTGCTGATGTTTTGATGTGAACTGTTAAAGATAGTGAACTAGGAGGAGATTTTAAATCTATCTATCTATCTTTCTTACATCTTTCTTTGTTACATGATTCAGATGTTTATAACAACCTGATATCGATGTTTGAGATGAAGTCTGTTTTATTGTTATATTCTATTGGACAGGGATATATTAAAACTTAGTGATATAGCAGACTTTTCCTTTTATTTGTTTATGTGACTTTAAATGGGGCAAGAGTAATGCTTTTTTAATCAATTCATGTCTCAACATTTTAAATTGGTCACTGAATTTTGGACAAAGAAATATTGTCCAACCAAGCCAGGATGGCTGTTGCGAGTTAACGTGGAGTTTATAGGGGCACCCCAGTAGCTCTCTGCTGCTGTGTCCTTACCAAAGTGGTCTGGGCTCAATTCCAACCCTGCGCTATTTGTTGCATGTCACACCTTCTCTCCTCTCTCCTCAATTTCCTGTATGATAACGCTGTGCTTATGCACTGGTTAGGTTTAGGAACAAAAACCACTTGTCTATGGATAGGAAAAGATGAAAGTGAGATCAGAAAGAATGCATTAACATATATTATAAATGGGCATGGCAGAGACTGTGACAATAATGTCCAATCACATTCACTGTATTCATTCCCTCTAAACACAGGGCTCAACAAGTCATGATGTACTTATGGTTTGATACTCCTGAGAGGGAGAAAATGTATTGTCTGCCACCAGCATATTCAAATGTAAAAAAAGGTCTTGAGTTATTTCATTGGTTACTGACTATCATGCTCTACTGCGCATGGACAGTTACATGGAGCTACTCTGGTAAGCTACAGCATATGGAGGCCCAATTTTAAACTGGGAACTACACTGAACTTCGGGTCTCCAGGACCCTTCAACAGAAGATTAGGAAAGTGACAAAACCCAAATGAGACCAGAGCCTGAAGCTTTATGCGGCAAAATGTCCAGAACCTGACACTATGTTGTATATTCCAAATGTAGTGTGTATGCAACATTTTGTCAGATGTTGGGTGAAAATGCCATTATCATTCATACATCTGTAGACACTCTACAATTGAATAATTAATACTGTCTTTCTGATCTCAACCTTTTCAGACTCCATACTTCTGGCCTACACAGAAATGGGTTGCAGAGGACTCTGACTATGGTGGGTACAGTATGTCAGTGTTTTTAGGATGAATCCCACAAACTGTTGAGTGAACAACTTTGATTGTTTTTTTTTGGTTTTTTAAATTTTCGTTTTACATTTTTTAACTGCTTACTACCAAGGCACTTAAATACAAGGTCCAGTCTAGGCAAACATGTACATTGATCAGTTTGATAGATCTATTTCTGCAACCTGTCTGACTCATGTGAAACTGATCCATTTTCTTTTACTTTTGGTAAGATTACAAACAAGCAGATATCCCAAATGTTCACTTTATACAATTGTTTGCAGTAAAGCATCATGTGTGATGTGTGATTTGTAATGATTTTATTTTGCTTTGACTGTAGCCATTTACCTGGCAAAGAGGAACATCCGCAAGAAAGGCATGCTAGAACCCTATGAACAGGTTTGTAGTAGTTCAAAGTATAAAACTAGTAAAAGTCTGAGACCACTATTCATAATACTTCTATTTTGCATCTGTTTAGAATGTAACACTATAATTTTCATTACAGCTTAACAGTGTTAAAAGTGAAATGTTGAATCTTTGAAAATGTCCATGCATTTCAGAATATCTTGGTATTTGATATGTGCCCCTTTGGCATGGACTCCACAAGTTTGTGCATAACCTGAAGACTCGTGTTATCCCAGCGCTGTTATAGATTTAAATAAGCAAATAGATAAGAGCCTTCCATTGGATAATTACTGCAGTGATTAATATGTTTCAGATGGCAACAAGTTATTTAACCCTAACTGATGCAGTCAGTAGCTTCTCATTTTTTAAACAATAATGTCAGAAGGCATGGAAGAGATGTTACTCTGTTTCAGAAGGGTCAAATTATTGGCCTGCATCAAGCAAAGAAAACAACAGATAAGCAGATTACTGAAACTACTAAAATTTGGTTAAGAACTGTCCAATGCATCATTAAAACCTGGAAGGACAGTGGTAAACCATCATCTTCCAGGAAGAAATGTGGATAGAAAAACTTCTTGAATGCTTGTGATCAGAGATCACTTAATCATTTGGTGAAATGAAATCATAAAGAATCCACAGTAGAACTCACGGCTATGTTTAATCATGAAAGTAAGACCATTTCCACGCGCACAATGTGAAGAGGACTCAAGGGATTGGGACTAAAAAGCTGTGTAGTGTTAAGAAAACCACTTATCAGTGAGGCTAATCTGAAAAAAAGGCTACAGTTTGTTAGGGAGCATAAAGATTGGACTCTGGAGCAATGGAAAAAGGTCATGTGGTCTTTTTTCTTCCCTTATGGCACAGGCATGTTCCAAAATGACCACGATTCATCGGGCCCAAATTATGAAAGAGTGTCTCAGGGAGTATGAGACATCATTTTCACATGTGGATTGGCCACCACAGACCTTAACCCCACTGATAACCTTTGGGATGTGCTACATTAACTGTATAAGCTCAGTACAAACAGTCACTGATTCACTTGAAAATATTTTTGTTTTTAGAAAAAACATCTGTGTTTACTTGAAGGGTTTTTTTCCATAAGAAAATAATATGCATCCAGTTATTTGGTAAAAGCGTTGGATAATTTTGAATGAATGATTTCAGTATGACTGTGCTTAGAGCAATAATAGTCTGGGATTATTTCAGCCTATATTGTTAAATGTAGTCTGAGGGCACGCCAGTGATTTGGGGGACTTGGAAGAGTCATATTTAAAAAAAAAAAAAAAAACCTGAGGCAGCAGAAGTTGAGATATCTGGATTTTTGTTTCTTTTGGTGTGGGTCAATATCCAAATATACTTTATCCTACTTTTCGAATAATGCAGCTATATTGTGTCATCATATCCTCCCTGCCTAGTATAACACATTTCTCAAGTCACAGTACCTGGTTTGCACTGGAGACTTTTTGTTAAATATATGGTCACTGAGCTAAACATGCTGACAATCATCAGGGTCATTTTTTCAGACTTCACAAAACTGAACAGAGCCACAGTAGACATTAATCTACTGTTTTACAGCACTGAGTGCTCCTTATGACTCCAGATCTTCACATGTAAAATCAGTGGAGTATCCCTTTATCGTTTAATGTGTAGCTATTTTTACATATTCAAACAATGCAGTCGATGACGATATTTCATGATGACTTTCACATGAAGCTAAAGGTTAAATGTTTTTACTGGAATCTAGCATCTCATGTCTCTTTTCAGTTTCTTCTCACTGTAACATCTGTTTGGTTCTTCGTGAACAGACAGACAGAACTGCTTCATGTTGTCACTGTATTTCTGTTTTAAACAGGTGCATTACAACCACCTCCATGAATGGCTGAACCACAAGTGGGACTTTATTGTGATGCAGGCCACCGAGCAGTACAAGTAGGTTAACCATTACAGCTTGGTGTTTAACATCAGCACAGTTTATTTTGGTACGTTTATTTAACAGTTCACAGAGAAGACAAACAGGAAATGTAGGGAAAGAGAGAGAGCTAGGGCTAGCATGCAATAATGTAAAGAGCAGAACCTTGCACAGAACTTTCCCAAAATCAAATAATCTCAAACTGGCAAAGACTTACCACACGTCGGCACCAAAGGCTTGGTCAGGTTCTCAGTCTTGTGTATATTTTCTTATTTACATATGTAAATATGTATTTACCTAGAATTATATGGTTAAGAAGTTTTGACATTGGACTACCTGGACTTGGAGACCAGTATAATCATTTCAAAGGAACATTTCACCCAAATATGAAAATTAAATCATGATCTCCTCATCCCCATCCCCTCACAGCAAAACAGTGTTACAGCATCCTCCTAAACAACTGAAGTAGATGGGGACTTGTTTCAGAATGATAAAAAACAGCTGAAAAATTAAATGCTGAAAGCATAAAATGGCTACATCCAGCATAACTCATGTCTCTGGAAGCTGAGAGATCCCAAATTGATTTGAAAAGACGTTATTTACACCCAGTATGCATGTTCAAGCTTGTGCACCTGCTTCAGATGAGGTGTGCCAACACTTTTAACTTAGCAGCTACAGGGAAGATTTTGATTTGCTTTATAAGGGTGTAAACAACGTCTTTTCAAATCAATTTGGGATCTCAGGGCCTCTGGAGACTTGGATTATGCTGCATGAGCTGCATGGAGCCATTTTTTGTGGGGGCGTTTTTGTCTCCAGCTACTTCAGTTGTTTAGGAGAGTGCTGCATCTCTGTTTTGTTGTGAGGCTCCAGAAATGTTTTATGGAATATGAAACTTCACCCGACTCTGCATCAGAATGGAGCGGGGGAGTACTGACTGAATTTTCATTTTTGGGCAAACCGTTCCATATACAAACCAATATGTCACCAAATTGAGCATTTTGACATGTTTTTTAATTTTGGTCAATTTGCTCCTCTTAGCACAACTTTAACTTCCTTGGTGTGTGTGTGTGTGTGTGTGTGTGTGTGTGTGTGTGTGTGTGTGTGTGTGTGTGTGTGTGTGTGTGTGTGTGTCAGGGCTGGTAAGGAGAGGAAGAAGCCGGATCGTGTGGTGCTTGACTGCCAGGAGAGGGCTTACTGGATAGTGAACAGGCCACCGGTCAGTGTGTGTGTTACACTGTGTTTATCTACAGAGAGAGAGATGAACAAAAAGGCCATGATCCAAATGAATTCACATCAACTATATCTACAGTCGTAGCAGATTCTGGACTCATTATACTTTCTTATGAACCTGTTCTGTGTGTGTCCAGCGTCGTACTCACAGTGCTTTGGACTGCGGTCCAGAGCGTCTGATGGATCCCAACACAGATGAGGTAACAGGTCAGTATAAACACACACACACACACACACACACACACACACACACACACACACACACACACACACACACACATACAGAGTGGAGAGATTGAGGTCAGCTGGTCTTTTAAGAAACTTACTGGAGCTTAGAGAGTAGTACTGCTGGACTGATCTCTGTAGATCCACTTAGAGACTAGAACCTTCCTAACTCACTCACTCCTCATCTGTCCTCCCGTTTCCTTTTCCTTTCCGTTTAACCAAACTGAACTTTTAAAACAATTTGCTGAGTTATTAAAAGCGGGTAAAATTTAAGGTTGAGTTTTGTAGAATTGGCAAAATCAATTAACTGTTCTTGAATTAATTCACTTGCTTGTCTTCTTGCATTTGTTCAAAGCTCAGCGGCTAAGCTAAAGGCCTGTGATCACATTTGGCTTAAAAAATTAAATGGCCTTATTTGAATAACATCAGCCTCAGCAGCAGCACTCCACCCACCTCAGCACAAGTGGATTTGTTTTGGAGTCAGGAAATTACATGTCAAGGTTGTTTCATTTATGACATTTTTCTTTGTCCCGTCTTTTTCTCTTTTCAAACAGATCTTTTTACACTGATGGAGATAAGAGTAGTATCATAGTATCAAGTGCTTTACCCTGATTGTCATTCTTTTGTGTAAACTTCATGTAAACATGTGTTCCATCTAGTCTTCAGACAGTCTCTCCGGGAAATAGTGATATTGCCATGGTAACAATGTAAAATAATTGAGCTTGCAAAAGCTTGCAATTCAATGTAATTGGTCATGTGGGGAAAATGCTCACAAAATGTACTTTCCTGTTCAGAATGCACCTTTACAATACCAGGTTAATTTAAATTAAAATCTCAATTTCAAAAAGCCAAGTTTTAGGAATATTACACAGGATAACAAACACATGTGTGAGAATATGCTGCAAATGTATTTATGTATATATTTTTGGCTGCAATAATAACAGAAAAAACTACCAAATCAAGTATCCTTCACCCTGGAGGGACTGGTTGTGTTTTTTATTTTATTTTCTCTGTGTAGTATTAACAGTGGTAATTTCTTTATGTGTAAACACGTGGATAGCATCAGAATGTTGCTGATACTTCCCTGTATACATTGTGCTTCCCAAAGTGATATGAGCCAAACAAAGTGTTCCCATTGAAACAAACAATTTTGTCTTCCTATCTCTTAGAAAATGAGCTTCGACCAGTACAGACGGCAGGTACGTCATAGTTTTTAACGAAGCGGTAACCTGTATTGAGCTGGAAAACATGGACAGTGAGGAGAACATTTTCTCATGCAGACGTTTGTCTACAGATTTAAGATAACGTTTCTGTTTGTATTCCTCTTGTATCCCAGAACATTTTCTATCAACAAGCCATCATGAGGTCAAAGGTCAAATCTAGCGTGTCCCTTGGAGCGTAAGTTCCTCTTGTTTCTTTGAAGAATTTTCTTGTGATGGTGACTTTTCATTTAGCAATGATATTCAAACTATCTAAAAACGGGTGGATCTATTGCTCTCTTAATTAGATTATTATGTTTGATAAAATATGTAAGATCTTTCAGTTATCAGGATTCAGTGATCAATTTAAACAGTGTAGAAACACTGTAGCAACACAGAGGCTCTGTGGATTTCATCGGTCTAATAAGAGTTGTGGTTCTGCAGACTGGTCAAGTACGTCACAACCTACAAAAACCACGACCCGTTCCTGGCTCCCTGTCTACCCAGCAACCCCTGGCAAACAGACAACGACACATACTGGACTCTGAACATGAGAAGGTGAGAATGCTGCATTTTCTGTTTGCCTCTTCGGCTTCATCATCAACTTACTTAAATGGTCTTTAGCCTTGGCCGCTGCAGTTGCTGTAATTATGGCTGTAGCCATAGTTGCAGTGCGAATGTGTCTGTAGAATGAAGTGACATGGCTGTGCTGGGCAGGTGTAACTATTCCCAAACTCCTGTCCTCTGTGATAGCACATCTGTCATAGCAACAACCATAGCATCATAGCAGTAACCACACCTGCAGCCATAGCCAGGCCTGACAAAGCAGCTCCGGCTACTGTGGTCGCAACCAGTGGCAGTATACCGTCTCTGCCTTTCAGTAATGAGCAAATAATGCATCACATAAAGTGTCTAAACTGGCTTTGTATTACAGCTCTCTCTCTCTCTAACATACCAACTGTTTCTACTGATCAGGGGGAATGCAAAAGCTTATTGCATAGTAACACAAAAACAGTTTTAGAAAAAAATCACTTTAAATATTAAAAACACTTCATATTAAGGTCTTTGTAATAAGTTAGTTAGTAGGTATTAAGTCCCTTATTAAGTCCTATATGTAGCATTTATGTGTTGATAAGACTGTATGAGTATGATAGCAGCATAAACACATTTATTGTTAGATTATGAGACATTTCATCAACTCTTGAGAAACTTGTTAAGAGTCTATAAACTGAACCATGAGCTAATTTGCTAATGGTAGCTAGCTTCAGCTAGGGATAGCTTAGAGAAGTAGTGTTCTGTTACCCTGGTGATATGCTGCCCCCTATGTTTTTGGAGCTACCCTCGAATTCTGGCCATATTTTATTTACAAAAGACGCCTTTAAGAATGTTAATAAAAGCCTTATGAGTTTGTTTTTTTTTAAATAATTGTTCATAATAGCATTACAAACATTTATTGAGTTGAACTAAATTAACTATCATGTCACTGTTAGCTTTAAGCTATATTTGTTACTTTCAAGAAGATCAATCAGTAATTAACAGTTAACTATGCACTTTATAAGGGTTAACTTTGCTTTTTGCAAATTGATCTAAAAGTAGAGTGGGAAAGTTCTCATTTTACCTTGGCAACAGAAAGGAAAAAAGAAACCATCTTAAGCTTTTTCCAATGCTTTCATCCTCATTGAACCTGAACCCCTTTCCCTTTTTTAATATCTAAAAGAGTTAAGTGTGTATAGAAATGTCTCCTGAGAAAACATGAAAATTACATATGGCCACTATGAAACTATGTCTTCCAATCTGTTGGCTTTCCAGTAAAATTAAAAAAAATACAAAAACATATCTGTGGACCATTTATTTAATCTGTACAATTCAAAGCCAATGTATGCATTCTAACTGTGTAGATAAAATGTGAATTTTTATGTTTGTGCCCAGAGTTGAGGTTCCCACTAAGAGTCGAGTGGAGCGCTGGTCCTTCAGCTTTTTCGAGCTGCTGAGCGACCTGCGAGGCCGAGACGACTTCAAGATCTTCCTCAAGAGAGAGTTCAGCGGTATGCATCACTAAACACATTTTTTGTGTGTCTCATGAATCTCTTGTGTTGAGGGATGGTGCGTGTTTACAGCACTCAACACACGCATCCCCATTACTTTATGTGGAAACCTCTCTCTGTTTTAGGCAGTAGTGCATATGTACAAGACTTGATTTTGTTTTCTCGTAGTATGGCTAAAGCAGGTATTGAGCTAGCAGTGCAGATTTTGAATTGTGATAATGTTGCTCCTACCACGTTAGAGATGTGATAGTTTTGATGTTTTCAGTCACAATATGTATGAGGTACCATAACATGATGTCAGCACATGCAGCTTGTATGAAAAATGGGGACAATTGGGACAATCTGTTTGATATACCATCCGCCATTTGAAAACATCAGATATGAGGAGCATTTCAGAATTACATACTGCAGCTTAGTTTTCTTTGTGTTCCTAGAGGGGGGTTATTTCTTCAAGTTTCCTTGATGTTTGTGTTTGTGTGTTTGTGTGTTTGTGTGTGTGTGTGTGTGTGTGTGTGTGTGTGTGTGTGTGTGTTTGCATGTGTGTGTGTGCACTAGGGGAGAACTTGGCTTTTTGGGAGGCAGCTGAAGAGCTGAAGTTGGGCACGGCATCTTCTATGTCAACAAAAGCTGAGAGCATCTTCAAGTAAGACAAATAAACTGGACTGTTTATCTGTGTATGAGAATATATGTGTGGCTTCTATTATCACATACCATTTTAAACAGGCCTCACTTGTACAAATGTTCTGTCTACATACTGTATGCTGATTGTACTCCTTCACAGTTTGCAATGAGTTCTTGCTTACATGCTCTTGCTTTTCTTTTACACACTGGTTCTGGTCTTTTTGTCCTCTCATCCATAATTCAAAATATGTCAGGCACCACTGCTTGAAACAAACTTTAAACAACAGTGAGTTTCATAACTGCTTAAAGGATCAGTTCCCCCCAAAATGAAAATTCAGTGATGATCTACTCACAACCATACTGTTGGAAAGTTGGAAGAAGTATTTCTGGAGCAAAACAGCATCGTAGCATTCTCCCAAACAACTGAAGTAGCCGGGGACTGAAAAACAACAGTAAAAATTAGAAATAAAAAATTAAAAGACATCCTTTATACCCTTAACGTGCGGCCTAGTTTGTGCACCCACCGTCGACAGGGTACGTGTTGACACTTCTAGCTTAGCAGCTCCAGTGAAGATTTTGGCTTTAAAAAGGATGTAAATAAAGTAAGTGCCGAACGTTGCTCAACTATGATGGCACATGGCAGTAGTTGTTTATCACCTTTTCCCAGCAGAGCCACACATGCAATAATCCAGTGAGAAGAGACAAAATATAAAGTGTGTATGTGTGTGTGTGTGTGTGTGTTCAGGACCTTCCTGGCCCCCGGGGCCCCCCGCTGGATCAACATTGATGGCAGGACAATGGGTCTGACAGTGAAAGGCCTGGAGCATCCTCACCGCTACGTGCTGGAAGCAGCCCAGACACACGTCTTCCTGCTCATGAAAAAGGTGTGTGAGAAATGATAAAAAAAGAAAGAAAGAAAGACAGAAAGACAGTCCCATGTTTCTAACCCTATAGATGATAATGCCTTTAATTAATCTGTTAGGGTGGTTGATTTATACCAGTAAGTGATTAATGATTAATTTGTGAATCTGTGATACAAATACACATTTTTAGACTGAGATTAAAGGTACTTTTGTGTAGTGAAACTAAGGTCACCTGCAGTCTAATGTGCTTTATTTTGGTACAGGACACTTTCTTCCGTTACCTCAAGTCACCTGTGTACAAAGAAATCCAGAAGAAGGCGGTAACCCCTGAGCCTCATAACTTCAGGTAGGTGGCTTAACTCATTCATGCCATACCTTCTGTATCTAGCAATCACTGCACATGACCACAGCCTGTAATCAGGGTTGGATTTATAGCGGATAACAGTGGAACAAATCTGATGTAAATGGTGAAATCAGTTGAAACAGTGATGATGTGGTCATTGTCACCGTCATTCACAGAGAATATGGTGCGTTCCTCTGGAAAACATGTTTCTTTTAACCCATTTATATCATTAACGTAAAAAATACTCACTACATTGAAAAATTCATTTGGCTATTTGTGATTAAAAAAATGGTTGCTAGTAATGTATCAGTAACCTCGACAGATTTATGCTTTTACTGCTTTCATGGGAGCTCAGACCCTACCTTGGGGGAGCTGAGCTCCCAATGGCTCCCACGTAACTCAAAACCAGACTATAATTGTGCTCATCGTTTCTCCATGTTTCTCTCTGTTATTTTGTGGTCACTGGTTGGGTTTTATGACAGATTCATGACATTGTGACTTAAAGGGGCATTACAGCACCTCTTTATAAGGTCAGATAGGAAGTATGAATGGAAGAATGCCGACAGGTTAAACAAGAAAGTCTCCGCTGTAACTGGAGGGCTATACTGTAGAAAAAAGCCCAAATACAATCACATACATGTCAATGCAATTTGCGGCCCATAAAGAGACTGAATGAGTCTGTGTGGATTATTGACAGCAATATGCATAGTGCTTCTTGATAGAAAGGTTGAATTTGTTGCTTTTCCAGTGTTGTAAAATGTACAACTGCAAGTAAAAGTAATCATACAGTACATTTATTTACTTGTATGTTCATACTCTATGCTATGGGTTGATCAATTATTGGCCTGGCTGATTATCAGATCCGATTCAGCATTTTTCTAATTATTGAAATAATTTCTTCAATCTCATTTAAAGGTCAAATCTTTTCATTTAAAATTGCACTCTAAAATACAAAGAAGATTGGCTGTAATGCAGCATGCAATCTGCGGAGCAACTAGTGACTAAAGTTATCAAATAACTGTAGTGGGGTAAAAAGTACAGTAGTGACATGATAAATAAGAGAAAACGTGGTAACATTTTTATTGGTAAATTAATTAATGGTCAATTTATATTTACCATTTATTAAAAAATGCTTATTGTAAAGCTACAGCTGATATTTATGATACTTTGTAAATGGTTAATAAATACTGTTCTAGGTCATGTGTAAAAATTTTTAGCACATGAGCAATGTAATTCCATTCATCTCTACTGGTGTGGTGTGGACGCAAAAATCTCAGACACATCTCTAAAAATAAAACTGTATCGCTGCAATCATAAAATGTGTGTTTGGAGGAACTGACCCTTTAACCCTGAAGGCTGCACAATAAAAATATGGCATTAGGGCCTGGAGACTAAATTAATTTTAACTTCATGTCTGACAAAGAGTTTAACAATCATGTTTCGTTCTCCATCCCAGTCCAGCCCAGTTGGAACAAAATGCTCAGAACCGAAGCATAGGCATCCATCCCATCATCCTCTGGCAGCAGGAGCAGGAAGAGAACGCCAAGGCTGCCGCTGCCTCCGCTCCTGTTGATGTCAAGGCCATGATGAGCAAAATAGACAGGAAGAAGTAGAGATGTACAGTCGATGTGTTCAGTGTTCGACGTGTTATGTCACGCAAAGTACCAACACAGAAACCATCCCTCTATTAGTGTGTATACACATAAGGATACTTAAGAATTGGATTTGCACTTCAGTGTCATGCCAATGAAAGTTGTTCTGTGTTAGCAAATTATCAAATGAGGAAAACCCATCTTTGTCATGGAGGTATTACTGAACAGACCTAGGGGATATAGGGATAGGGACAGGCCTAGGGGCCTACAAACAACTACAAACAGAAACAAAACCAGTATCTTGCTCCTATGTAAGAGAGGTTTGGTCCTTTCTCTCATTTTTTGGACACATTCACAACTAAAGGAATTGTCAGAATTAGTTTGTAAATATCAGAGGTCACACATAACACGCTACAGAGACTGACGCTTCCACTGACCTGCTCCAAGTAGGTTGTATTTCTATACCAATCATATTAATGTATAAATCAGTATCAGAAAATCAAATGTATTTATAAATACATACATGACACTTACTTATTATAATATTACATTATATTATATAAATTACATTAGCAGCTCTGTATATATATACACACACACATATATGTATATATATATAGCTATATATAGTTATATATAAAGTTATATATATATATTTAGCTGTGCTTGGTTTCGTCCTTTTTTCAAGCATATTACTTCATGTAAGATACAGAGACACTGATATCTCACTATTGTGTACTTTGGAGACACTGGCTTGTGTTGTTGCAGTGTGTATGAAAATAGAATACTTGTGGCTGTGTATGGTGCTTTCTACAAAACACGTTTAATCAGATTTAAGCTTGATTTTCACTTTATTGTTAATTGTCTGTATGCTGCAAAATACTGAACCTGTCATAGTCAGAACAGTGTGTCAGTGTATTGAAGTTAAAGAGAGATGATGTCTCATTGGACAATTTGTATAGTACGTAAACCCAGATTTAATAAATGAGATCAAGATAAAACTTCAGACTTCAGATCACTGTGTTTATGTGTGTGCAATATGTTAAAGAGTAATTATAATATTAGACTGTTGGTTTAATGTAGCATTAACAACTGTTTCTGTTAATGGTCTTACACAGAGATGTCACACAATGGTAATCAACACCACAGCTTATCAAACTGATGATGTTGATTAATGTTGGGTCATGCGAGTCTAGAGAATTCGCCAGAACAACCAGGATCCTGCTCCAACACTTTTCCATAAATCGCTTCTTGCTCAAGAAATCCACTGGAGTTGTGCAGAGTCTGTTGCAAAAGCATTTATTGTGTTCTCTCAGACAGCAACCTCAATGAACTCCAGCTTATCCTAGCACCAGACTGAACTGGAGCTTTCAGGGCTCCTGGTTTTATACTCTTGGAGATCTTGATGTGTCACTGCCCTAACCCTAACCCTAACCCTATTTTCTCAAAACACTCCTAAAATGTTTTTGTATTGGTGTATTTTCTAGCCTGGGATTTGAGGGACTTTCCTAATGGGGTCATGCCTGCGCATGCCTCTCTCATCCAACTACTGCTCCCATTACTTCTGGGACTTTTCCGACTGGTATTTTTTTAAGAATTAAAAAAATGTGGGGAGATTTCAATAATACCGTCCCTTTACATACATTTAACATGATTTTCCTCACACAGGACATACAATTAATCAAAACCTGATTACACTAGGTTAAACTAAGTTTTCCACAACACTATCGTGTCTTTTCATCTTTCACGTAAAGATATGTTGACTGTACTGTGAAAACAGTTATCATGTCTCACTTCTAAACCAGAAGTTAGCTGCTCAGCCAATGGAAGTCTCTAGTGCAACTGCTTAAAGGGCCCCACAATGTGGATGCTATGCTGAAGATCCAGGTAATTTTAACCCAAAAAGTCAAACTTTTTTTTGCTTCCATAGGAATGAACTATACTTCGCCTCTGATGCTGCTGTATTCAGTTTTATCGTATTAGATCAACAGCCTTTAACCATTCGATTTCTTTTTATTCATTACTTGCAATTCACTAAGCTTTAAGAAAACACCAAATCACAATATTAATAAGATTTAACCATGTGTTGGCTTAGACATTATAACTATCTCTCATCATTTGTTCCGTTTGGATAGTTGGTTGTGAGCATCTTCAGAAATAAATGCTACATGTTTCAAGACGTATTTAAGCCCATGAACAGTGAGGGCTTCAGGATCTGTATTTATAAGTCAAATTAGCAGCACATTGAAGATACAAAACTGCTAGCCATGCCAGCAGGTATGTAAGGATTAGGAGCAGCAGTGCTTTGAGCTAAATGCTATTGTTAACATGTTAACATGCTTACAGGGACAATGCAACATGCTGATGTTTAGCTGGTATCATGCTCATCATGTTCACTGTCTTAGTTTAGTGTGTTAGCTTCTAACATTTGTCCATCTGAGATGGATAGGGATGTCATTAGTTTTCCAGGCGTTTCATCATAAACCGAAGTACTGGACTAATTATAATTTTGAACTGATGATGGCGCTGGATGACAAGTTAAGAGGATGAAGTTATCATAATCATGCTGATTGGGACTTACATTTGCCTGCCAAATTTCGAGATAATCCATCCAATAGCTGTTGAGGTATTTAACTAAAATCCAAATCTCATGGTGGCACTAGAGGAACAGTCAGGGGATCACAGTCACTAAGATTTACCATCCAGTGACCATGAATGTCTACAAAATGTCATGGCAATCAAAATGTTGTGATATTTCAGTGTGAACTTAAGTGGTGGATCAACCCACAAACCAGCGGAACAACATATCTATCAACATGCCATGCCACTAATTTATATTTATATTGTTTGTAAAATCAGAAGTTGTCAAAGAAGATATTTTGGCTTTAGCCAGAGATAACTCAGGCATGATCTGTGTTTTAAGTGTTGGTGTATCATGAATCTGAGACTGAATCTTTACAATGAAAAAAACATTGACAATAGAGTGCTTGCCAACTGGCACTCATGAATGACACATTTCCATAAAGCACTTATGTTTAGTCTCATTAGACAGATCATCAATTAATCAAGTAAAGTTAATTAAATCACACAGGACACCTTCCTCAAAAGACAAATTATATTTACTATACACGTCATTTTTACAAAGTTTCTGCAAAAGCAAATAAAAAGTCTGGAGCAATAAAGAGTTATTTGGCCATGCCAGAAAGCCAACTGAGTTTGAATAGAGAAGGAGCAGCTGTGTCTTCGTCCTGATCAGCAAGCTGTCTGAACAGGCTGCCTGGCCGGAAGCTGTCCCCACTGTCTACTGTGGAGGATGGCGGTGCCTGCTGGAGGAAGCAGAAAACATTACGTTTGCTGAGGTTTTGGTGGATTGTCCTGGCCCCCCTAATTCTTGAGAGGTGCAAACTCTGATGCAGGATGATTACAAGTATCAAGACCTGTATTGCCATCTGTTGGAGTCTGGACATTTCAATCACTCAAGGGCTTATAAAATCTATTTAGGGAAAGGATGTTAAAAATATCATCAGACAGGTGCAAAGTAACAAAAGAGCATTTGTTCTGAAAAAGAAAGGCCTCTACCATGGTTGCCAAAAGATATAGGGAGTATAAGGAGACTAGAGTGTCACTCTGCAGTATTTTTCCAGCCACCAGCGGCAGCACTGAGCAACCCGCTGCTGAGCTGCGCACAAGTCTAATCCTCCAGCATCTTTGGTTTTACAAGCTTGGCATTCATTTTAATGGAGGAGACTTTTTTGGTCAGTGTTATTTGTGATTTTTGATTTTAAAGCTGCCTGACATCATTGTTTTGTTCCTTTAAAGTCACTAAAAGATCATCAAGACCATCCATCAGGTGTGAATTTCACAAGCCCTTAAACAAGTTTTCTCTTTGTCAGTCATGTCAAATGTGTTCTCTCTATCCATAGACCCATCTCCATAGTGCTGTGTTAGTGGCAGACAAAGGTCTGGCTGCACCAATTATCATTCAGGTAAAGGGAAAAAAAACGCTCTGGCTTGTTTGTATTTCTTTAAACCAATCACAACACACTGGTGTTAAACCCAGGACGCAGCCATGCTGCTCCTGCAGAATAGTGTCTGGGAGAACTTGCAGAAGTTACGATGGGCATTTTGAAAACCGCACACACAGACAGTTGCCGCATAAATGTCATCGATGACAGCTGGTGATGTACGAGCATCTTCAAGTGTTGACATTTTTTAAGCTCTACCCCTGTAACTCTGTTCTAACAGGCAAAGGGCCATTTGGAAATTAGGGGCAGGGGTACAAACTGGAAATGGGATTGAGCCGAAACTTTCAACAGCTAAATAGTATAACAGCTCTAAAGCTGTTCTGAATTACTACTTTCACCGTTTCCCAAGGAACACATAGTAGTGTGTTAGCAACCTTGAAACCTGGATCATTCTAGGCTCACCACTGAACAGTCTGATCATTTAGAAACACAACATGAACAGATTTGACCTATGTGCACCCAGAACAGAGATGGGACATGTTCAGCCTAACACCTTGGCCATGCTCAGCCCTAAGTAAAAAAATAAATAAAGTAACAGTAAACAAGACTATTCATTTTATAGGGAAGCTGGCCGATTTGGGAGAAATCCCAACTTGAGCTCCATAGAGACATCTGCTTTTTTTAATTCTGCCAACACAAATTTGAGAAATAATGTGTGAATCTCAAGATGGGACTGGTTCACTTAAACAGGTCAGTATACCCCAGAATCACTGTAGCTGTGCTGAAATTCATTGAAATTCTCCAGTCAATAGCCTGAACCTGAGCTGCATTATGAGTCCAAGCAGAGTGTTGGAGGTTAGTGAGAGCAGAGCAGCATTCTTTGGTTTCAGCTCAACAGACTCAAGAATCATTTCATCAATAATGTAATGTACACACTGCAAGTGCACCAAAGGCAAACCAAAGCACTACAGACAATACAACCAAAACACACACACACACACACACACACACACACACACACACACACAAAGATAAACCCACACTGATGAACTTGCCTGGGTTTCTCGCACTCAAAAACGCTGGGAAGGCAGAGGATGTAACAAACAAACATTAACCCAGGATGGAACAGAGCAATGAAACAGAAATGACGACGCACTGTGGAGGACATCATATGAAAGAACAAAAGTGAAACAGATCAGCGTCACATACTCACCAGCTGGTGAGCAGCATCAGAGCTCCGGGAGGCCGACTTGGATTTACGCACATTCGACATGCTGAGAGGCAGCAGCCCGAACCTGCAGAGGACACAAGGGTCGTGGTGGGAATGTGGTTGGAATACTGTTCCCTGCTCAGATTCAAACGCTGCTGGATCAGATCAGACAATTTTGGATTTAAATAAAAGTATAGTCTACTACTTCTCAATTTCAGACGTTTGATTTAGTTATGTCACAAATTTACCGTCTAATTAAAACCATGTCTTTCCAAATGTGTTTATTTCGATTTTTTTTCAACAAACTGAATGATTATGTGTTCCTTTATGTATTGAGAGAATTCTCCTCACGCTCATGCTACATAAACCATTTGGATTTTCTAAAAAAACATGACTTGTCACAAATGTAAAACAAGGCTTTGAGATTTTGGAGATGGTTCTTTTGTTGTATAGAAAAACAAGTTTATATTCCTAAAAGTAAATTATTGAAAATTCAGGTTGGCATTAGAGCTGAAGTTCAGGGTCATGGCTCTGACTTTGAAAAATGATTCACCTACACAGGCGTACAAATTCTTGGAATGTAACTATAAAGCATGATACTTGCATTTACATTTATTTGTTTGTGTCGTTAAACTTTTAGTAATAGATCTCGAATGTGCACATATTGCATAAAACATTAAAAAATTTGTTTTGTATAAAATAAAAATAAAAAATGATCAAAGGTACTGTTTCTATGCATAGCACATGTTGAATCATTTGGATGCATTCGTACATTTTTCTAGTTGTTCCACACATTCTACTAAGTGAAATGACTTGTTGGCTCATACATAATAATATATGAACCCTAATTACTTCTGGACACACCTGTAAGTAGATTTTGTAGAAACTAGAATTTCCACCTTGTCACCGATGCCTCCGCCAACCAGTCAAATCACCCATTTTTCGGGGTGAAATGGAAGTTATCACTATATTGACATGTACGATTGCAGTGAATAATACATAACAGTGCAACAACAATCACCTGAAGATCAATACCAGCCGAACCACTGGGTGGTTCAAATATGGTGCGAAAAAACCTTCAAACTCTAAAAGTGGATGCTTCACGCGCACACTTCAAAGTGGACACACAACATTGGCTTAACCAATTTAAAATCTGAAAAAAAATAATTTGCCCGACTGGGCAAGTGAGCTGGACAGCATTAGGTTTTTAGACGTGTTGAGTCCATCTCTGGAGACAAGAAAAGGGACTGTCATACCGTTTTTAATGTGCAGGAATGTTTGGCGCTTTCCAACTGTGACACAATGCTTACTCTGTGTGACTCAGACTGAACATGACAGTTAACTTTAGTCTCAGTTATTATTTGAGAACTGCTTCAAACAAACAATTTGTATGGGGAAAGTAAAGTTGATTTTGGGCAGGTACATTTCTGACCCTTGAACAATAACATTAACGTTGAACCTTGGTTCCTTGCAAATGATGAAGGCCAAACCTAACGGATCCAGTGAGACATCTGAAAGGACTCAGATACTGAATAAAATGCTGGAACAGTTCACAAAGAGGTCAGATCTTGGGCTACTAGAAACCCCAAGAGGACCACTAGATACAAATTTCAAACAATACCCAGCCCTAATGGCTACAGCAGGTCTCCTCCCATGTTCTCTCTGGTAGTAGAATGACATGGAGGGGCCTGCAGATAGAATGGTATGGTTTGTTTATGCTAATTGTGGCGATGTTCTTAATATTTAAGTACCCTTGTGTCACTATAAGCTGGCATAAACATCTCACCTGATCTGACTGCTGGCCAGTGGCAGGATGTTGTAAGGCTCCTGGGAGTTCATTGTGCTGCTCCGCGACACAAATTGCTTCTCTGAGCCCGTTAGCAGCCCGAGCAGCACCTGAAACACAAGCTCACATCAACCTTTGAACAACGCTTCAACCCTATCTACTGTATTGTGTTTGCTATTACATCTGGACAATCATCAGCTCATCTCAGGATGAATGTGAACGGGGGTTCAATACATTAGCGCTAATGTTCGTGTCTCTGTTTTTGGTAAAGGCAAGAGGCTGAAAGTACCGAGGTCCTCTGGGAAAGACGATTGAGGTTGGAGTTCAGTGGAGGAGTGAATACGTCCAGGTCAAATGGGTCAATGAAGCTCTCCAGCCAATCACAGACCTCATGAAATCTGAAAGACACACAGCACAATGTTGAAATATAATAGAGCCAGGAAAAAATATGAAGCTACAAATCTATACTGTCGTTTTAAAACTGCCCATGTCTGCTTATTCCTATCATTCAACACAACTTCAGGAAATCAGGTGTGTGAGGTGTGAGCTCAACTCTGGAAAGTGAGATCAGATATTTTCCTGGGATTCCAGCCAAAATCTGCTCCATTTTCCAGAGAAAAATACCTGCTGCACTCGAAGTATGTTTTTCTGTGTGCACTTGTGTGTTGACGGACTGATTACTGCATGTCCTGAAACACAGAGGCCTTCTCCAAACCTTGTTAATACCATCAGGCAACTGGCAAAGCTAAACACGGAAGTCTGACCTTGAAATGCAATGGATAAAATGTTCAGCTGCAGTCTTTTCTTTCAGTTACTTTCCCTGATAGAGTTACTGTTTCCAGATCAGCTGAGCACTGAAATGTTTTAGGGCCCAGACACACCGAACTGACATCCAAGTGGTGACAAAGGCTGACTGTGGCATCATCTCGCGTCACCTGTGACTTGGCCAAAAAGCTGCACTTGAACACACTGCAAAGATTACTTTGTCACTTTGATTACTTACTAATGACCTCATATGTTCTGCACCTGTGTGAGAGGAAATGACTCTTCATACCACCAGGTAGCAGTCGTTCGCATTCATCATTCAGAAATGTAAACTGGGGGACTCAGAGGATTGCTGCTATACAAACCATTGTTATGATAAAGCAGAGTTTCATTTTCAAATAGAAGAAACTGCACTAAACAGATGAAATCATGGATATAACAGCAACAGGCTCAATGAGAATTATCTTTCTTTTCATGTGTCTCTTCTACTGATTCAAGAAGCTCAGTCAGCCAAAAAGCCGTTGACAAGGTCCGACTAGTTCCAAAAATGTGGCACGCTGGAAAAAATTTGGGGTGTGGATGCTCACTGACATTTTTTCATCATTGGCTGACAGTCTGGTATGTCAGGGCACTGAGAACAACATGCAAGGTGCCGACCAGCACATCAGGAGCAGTTTGGGGTTCAGTATCTTGTCCAAGGACACTTGGAAATGCAGACCAGGGGAATCGAACCAGCGGCCTTCTGATAACAAGACACTGGCTCTACCCCTGAGCCACAGCCACCACACTTCCTAATTCCTGCACAGGAGAAGCTTTTGGGGATACCTATGTAAAACAGAGCTACGATGCTAATCAATCAATAGTTCCAGTCATTTTTCAAGCAAAAATGTCAAACATTTTCTGGTTCCAGCTTCTTAAATGTGAGGATTTTCCTTTTCTTTTTAATTTTTTGACAGTAAATGAAAAGTTTGGGGATTTTGGACAAAAGACATCACTTTGTGATGCGGTGACTGTGATGGTCATTTTCTTCACAATTTATTGAGACTCTATGGACTAAACTATTAATCAGTTAATCATGAAAATCATCTGTAGATTAATCGATAATGAGAGTAATCGTTAGTTGGAGCCCTAATGTAAAAGATTCATGCTATTATGACATTTCTTTTTTGGATTTGATTCACAGATATTAAAATGGTTAATCTGTATATCTAACCCAGTTGACTACGGAATGTTATATTGGTGTGTAAGTCAACACATTAGTCAGCATGTAAACCAATCATTTTTAGAATTAAAGTCTTTGGCATTAAATTAGGTCTAATTATGGACTGGGTGTTAATTAAGAGAAAATGATTTATGTGGGTTTGGGTAGGTTTCCAATGGCGCCTTCTTGGATCAGATCCAATACTTTGGACCTCTAAAGATCTGTAGAACACAGTGTGTGTTGCACTTGGCCTGGAGCTTCCATGGCACCAGGAGCAGTTTCCTGCTTTGCCACGTTGGTCATTTACCCTTGCAAACACACAGAAAAGGCTGCATGTGATGATTTGTAAATTGGGATGTTACCTGGGGTCTTGGTGGGACCGGGAGCTCTTGCCATCCTCATGTCTGCTGCCCAGTGTGGTGTTGAGATAACGAAGATCAAAAAGCAGCTGCAAGGCTCTGTTCTGAGTCATGGGGAATGCACCCTCCTGAAAGACGGAGGAAGAGAGTAAAACAAAGCAGTGAAATTCAGGAAGTTCATACTTCCATACTACTAAATGAACAGATAGTCCACCTTCCTCCCCTGTCCTCTTAAATGTCCCTTCAGTCATATAAAGAGATAAATGTGTGTGTGTGTGTGTGTTACCCTGTTGCAGGCCTGCTGTGTGACATTGTGGTAGTGTTGCAGGGCCTGAGCCAGACAGGCCTGCAGCAGCTCCTGCAGGGTGGGCCGGGGCAGAGCATGGCCTCCCACCCTGTTCACCTCCACACACAGCTGGAATAGAAGTGCCTGTACAAACCAAGATGGCTGCAGAAGACAGACGTTTCACATCAGATTATCGGTGGAGTGAGAAATCACGGCGCTTCCTGTCTGTGTTGGAAGTTGTGTTCAGCAGCTGACCTGAACTGGAAGACGGATCTTGGATGTGACACTGCTCCCAGACTCTGCTTCTTCTTGGATCTCAAGATCCTCCCAGTTGGTTGCTGTTGTTAAGATGTCACCAGCAGACTCAGCATGCAGCACTGTGCCAAACTTATCCAGCAGTACCTGTCACAACAGCACACGGTGTTACTAGGCAGGTCAAATCCAGCTAGATTTAAAGCTGCATTCACTGTTTTTTCTTTTTCTGGCTAGAACCGTACAATTTACACTGCTATTTTTGTTTTCATTGCAAATTAAGGCAAACCATTTGTTTTTATACAAACAATTTCTTGATTTTCCTTCAAAGACGCAGGACGAGCACACTCGGAATCAAAAGTGATGCCGTCGCAGCATGTGTTTTTTGAGGAAGGCCTGTTTTTTTTGCGGGTGGAGTTGTGTGGATGCAGTGAAATGGAAGAATCTCAATGAGCTCAATCTCATCAGCTCTACAGGACATGCCTTAATCTTTCCATCCAAGGACATCACACCAGGTCACCCAAACTACAGATAGAAGAGGGGCTGGTTATACTCTGGAACTGCACATTCCAAGTCTTTAATATTTTGACGACAGAAGGAACAACGCCTGGAGATGTATCAGCTCAGACCATACGATTACTAACAAACAATAGAAATGCTGTTTTTACGTAACCAGTTGTAATGGTTAAAGGTGCACTTTGTAGTTTTTTTCTGCCTAAACAAACAAAATAATCAAACTCTCTTTGTTTTCATGACTGAATAAACTGAATAAACAAACTGACCTTAAAGGACAACACAATTTATACTGCTTTACTTTGTTTATATGTGGCGGACCCTGCCACCTTTCTAGCTTCAAACAGCGTTCTGGGACCTTTTTTCCTCTCAGAACAGCTTGTTCATTCACTTACGGAAAAAAGTAGATATTTCTGAGTTTGTATTATTGCCTCATTAATATTGCAAATATTGAGATTCTGAGTTTGAAATTCTTCTGCAAAACTACTGTCAGGAGCTGATAACAGAAGTGGCTAAAGAATTAGACATCTTGATTCTTTCTCATCTCTGTTGAGAGCTGCGCATGCACAGCTGGCAAGGCTCAGTTAGTGTCGCGTAAGCCACTGAAATTGTCAGCAGTGACTGAATGTTGTCCCAGTGCTGCTTGAACAGAAACGGATGAAGTATGAACAAGCCAACGGCCTTAACTTGAACACAGCTGGCAGAAATCCTTGACTACTGCAGTCAGTTGATGTGGGAATAAATGCTAATTGTACACACTCACACTGAAGTTAAAAGACAAACGTTAACAGCTATTAGTGTTTTTTTTTGGTCCAGTGTAACAGGGGTAATACTAACAGCAGACTCAACAGTAATGACATTAAAAGATCACAGCTGGTCACAATTGGCAGCCTTTTGTTCACCAACTTAAATACAATCCACAGAGTTGTTTCATGCTGTTTGGGACTGAATAGCAGTAAATGTAAATCTCTGTCAGAAATAATAATAGGGGCTGGAAGAAAATAGAAAAACAATAAAAAGGTGGGATAACTACCCTTACTGTAACTTCACACTCCATGCAACAAATAGTTTCACATAAACACATCTACATATCTGACAGTGTCTGACCTTGGAGATGGCGGAGCTCCAGATGCGGTAGGCCTCCATGCTGCAGTTGAGAAGTTCCTCTCTCAGCCCCGCCCACTTGGCCTGGGCGGGGCTGACCTCTGTGGCGCCCCTGGCTTTTCCCAGCTTCTTGCCCTGTCTGGGGGTTCCCTTCGCTGTGGCCTCCGACCCACTCTGTTTTCCCAGGATGCAATGCTTTAGGTTGGGGCAGAGTTCGCCCATGGACTGGCACAGCCTTGCCATGAAAAGGACTGAACTGAGGCAGGCGGGGCTGGGGTCTGGTGAGGATGCAACCAGTTCAGAACGGATGGAGGACAGGATGTGGCGGACACAGGCCAGGCAGCCTTCACGTAAGGCCTCCTCCACTGCCGGAGAGTCTGTGAAGCGGTTAAAGGAGGATGCTGACGAGCTCTCAGTGGGACCAGGGGAGGTGACTGTGACTGAGATGGAGTCAGACCCTGCAGAGCACAGTGGGAAACATGTGTCACTATTTAGGATGTGACAGTAACACCAGGGACCTCATTTATAAAACTAAGCATTGGATTCATACAAAAGGTGTCATATGGACGAAACACAGGAAGTGCTTACATTCACAAATGTTCAGATTTATGACACAGGGCCCAAGCACATCCTACAACGGTTTTATAAATCACAATTACTCGAAATGTGGCACACCTTTTGCAAGCTTCATGTGATGTCCATAGTTGTCTTATAAATAGTCAGTGAAAAAACACTAATTAATATTCATTAACTGACTGTCTGAATTTGATCACAGAAAATGCAGAGAAACAGGGTAAAAAGGGAAATTTAACACAGCACTAAGTCAAAGGTCATGCTGTGGAGACAAGAAAAGATATGTTTGGTGGGAATGGCGTGGACATTTTAAATGAAAGAAATCGTTGAGTTGCAACATTGACAGACAGAGTGGGTACTGCTGGCTCAGAGATAAAAAAAAAGAAGTTGTCCGACATAAAATTGGGCGCCAAAAGTCCATAGCCAAGCTGCAGGGGAACAAGGACATGGGTGGCCTTGATGAGAAACTGGCAGTGGAGAATCTCTCCTGATTGGAGCTGAGGTGAAACAGGACACAAATGTGAAAGATGCACCCTGACTCAGGTTGCCAAATTTGTATTTCCTTGTTTCAAATGAGAGTTAAGCAAATTTTTGTTTTTTGTTTATGGTCTCTATCATTTTTAGATGCTGCAAGTTGGTGATGCAGCTGAGTGCGCCCAGCCCCAGCATCTCCACCTCACCACTGCCGGTCAGCAGCTTAGAGTTAAAAGAAATAAGCTATGATAATATATGACTTAAGCTGTACACCGACAGACATTAATATTAAAATTACTCTGTTTGTGTTATCTCACCGACAGTTCTGCGCATTGGTAAAAATCTAAGAAACTATGAACCTGTATCTGCCTGGCTGAGGCATCGAAATAGACATTGCTTGAAATAGAAATCTGTCCTATTCTGCAATTTATTATTTATAACAATAAATAACAACATGGAAGTATTGTTTAAGGGGTTATTATATATATATATATATATATATATATATATATATTACTTTGTAGTTATTATCCTAAATCATGTGTGTGCACTCCAGTTTTTTGTTTATTGAACAGATGTTAATTTATTAGTTTTAATGATAGCTTATATTTGTTTTTGCAAATTAACTCCTAATATATAATGAGCTAGAGGTTTTTTTCAATTTCAAATTTATTTTACACAAATGTATCAATTTCAAACCATTTCTACCGTTTAATACTTCTGCCACAGGAGTCGCAGTTTCTCATTTCTCCATGTTATGTGCATAGGCATGGCTGAGAGTTTCCATGGAGGACCGCACTTCACCCGTCAAGTTTGTTCTTTATAAATCCCAAACTTTGCTTAGAAAGTCGCGTACAACTTCTTTCGTGTATACACAACATTTATATAAATGAGGCCCCAGGTCTTTTATATTTACTACTGATTACTGAACAAGAGTCTTCTGCGGTGCCATGAGCTAAATGGTCATTGCAGGGTTTCTGATGCACATCTCTAAATTCAATAAAAGTTTAATAAATGTATGGTGTTTCCAAAGTCAATGAGTCATCATGTGAAGCAATTGTTATTTCATCATTGTTCATCAAGCAGCCCTACCTTTACCTGTGTCCTGGGAGGGAAGGTAGTGCTGGAGGTCATCCAACCTAGCCTTTAGCTTAGCATCCATGGAGGAGCAGAAGTTTTGAACACAGGGAGTCAGGGCCTGGGTCTTCATGGCCAGGCTACTCCTCTGGTGCTGCTGCCCCCTCTGGGACACGCTGACCCACCCCGCATCACTCAGCAGGTCCCCTGGAGACTCCGACCACAGGAAGGAGGCCACATCTACCTCGTACTGGGCTCCGCGACTAGAGCCAAGGTGGGCACCTGAAGAAGTATCGATGGTCTGGCCCTCAAGATCCCTCACAGCTGATGTGAGGAGCTGGACAGAGCTCGTCGAGATGGCTTCAGTTTCCTCTTTGGTGATGGCCTTGCAGAATGGGAGAGAGGAACCATAAGAATATTTTGCAATATGTAGAATGTGTAGCACATCAGCAGGCAGGTCTGTCACTACTGTGAGACTGAACATGCCATAAAATTTCAAGGGGGTGCAAATTCATACCAAGTCATAAGATAGACAAGTTCAGATGCTGAAAACTGTGGTTATAATTGTGAAGTGAGGAGAGCACCAACCTGCAGGCGCTGAAGGAAGAGTTGCTGTAGGAAGTCATCCCAGACAGCCAGGGGGTGCTCCAGTAGCCGCTGGCACACAGTGCCCCAGTGCTGACTGATGGAGTCAGTGGACAGGAGGTCCCACACAGCGTCTCTAATGGCTGCCAACCCTTTCAGGCTCTTCACATAGACCAGGAGGCTGCCAACACCACGGCAAATGTCCTCCTTACAGCTGGGAACAGAGGAGAGATTCCAAAGCCACTATCAACAAAGCTATCAACAGAAAATGAACGTGTTTTGATGACTGTGATATGTATAAAAATCACTAACCCAGTCTCTGTGGCTGCATATTCTAACAATGAGACATTTGTGTTCAACTTGTGACGTAGTGAGGACAGAAGGAAACAGAGCAAACATAAAAAATATGAGCAGTGTCTGGATTGGTCGCTGCTTACGTATCAATCCACTGCTTCAAGGTGTCCCGAAGTTGCTCTCTCTGGATTGGCTGAGCCAGGGTGCGGAGGGTGGGCTGGAACTCAGTGATGGAGGGAGGCAGGAACTTGAACCAGCTGCCTGTACTCGTCTCTTCCTGCAGTACCCTCCTGCCTTTAGCTGAGGACAGAGAAGGGATCGATGCTGTCACCTTTCCGTTATCTTAAGATTCAGATTCAGCTTCAGAATTCAGATAACTATCTAGTAACGGATCTTCAGTCGTCTGACTTGGGATTTTTCTACCGTCTGCTTCATGCATTTCAAGACATACAGTATATAAAACCTGTCCACCATTTCCATTGATCAACCCCTTTTCCAACCACACATCAAAAACATACCTCTTCTTCTAGGAGTCACAGTTGCTGTGCAATGGCAAGACAAATTGTGAGAAATCACAACCTTTAAACCTTTAAACACATTGGCTTTTATAAAGTCATAAAAAATGCTGTGGTGCTCGTTCCATCTGTTCCTTTACCTGAAAAGACTTGTCACCATCATTTGAGGTAACTGTTCCACCTATCCCCGGCCCTAAAATGTCTAATCCATAGTGTTTCCTCTCACAAATGTTTTGCCATGTTTGCCCATAGGTGAAAAGAAAAACATTTATCTGCGCCTGAATTCCTGGGTACACTCATTTACATAAAGTGTTCAGAAATTAAATTATGTAAATTAGAACGTATTGGGTTCGCCTAAATTATGTGATGGTGCACCTAAATGAAAAACTTAGGTGGACCAGAGAAACTAGCGTAAAAAGTTTGTCTGAAGCCCTTTCTTAGTTCGTCTACTGATACAATAAATATCCATAAATCTGCTTTGAAATTGTACCTTTTCTTCAGTAGTTACAGTGCAAACAGAAACTAATGTAGCATGTTTTAATGGCACAGATTCACCAAAATATAACAGATAATAGTTTAAAAAAAGACATTAGATGCAGCCCACATATAAGAAATAAGTTTCTCTTTACATCTCTTTACCCTAGCTCAGAATGTCTGGCAAACACCCCTGGAACACTGATACTCGCAAATGACATGCCAAATGATGAATGATAGCCTGATTTATTCTCAAAATAACATTATATGACATGCCTTCCTGTGTGTGTCCACAGAGGCAGCGTTCTTGCTGCAGCGTGGCTACTGCCGGCCTTTGTTTCTACATGGAGTTTACCTTTGATGATTATCCATAAAAACAATGAGGTGACAGATACAGACAATAAAAAACTGCTATTATGTTGATATGGCCGTCTACAGGTTGTTTTCAGTCTATTTTTTGCTGAGAACCGCACGCATGTCACAGAAACATAGGTGAGACTCGGAATCTCTAGATGAAGCGACGCTGTAGCTTAACCCTAACCCTACTCATGTTTGTCTGCTTTAACCTATTAACATGGACGCTGAAACTGAAAGCAAGACGCACTGCACACACAGGATGTGTGTTCCACCTGCAGTGTTTATTAAACTGGGAAATAGGAGGCCATTCTTTTCTAAAGTCAATTATAAATAGCTCCCAATAAGGAAATGACTAAAAGTATTCTGACCTCCACAGCATCCCAGCTGTTTACCTGCAGGTGAGGTGGAGGTGACATTCTCCAGGATAGAGAAAAGCAGGCCACAGCCCAGGGCTCCCTCTCCTGGCCTGGGGCCTCCCTCTGGGGGCAGGTAGAAGACAGCATAGGCCTGGAACAGAGTGGTGACCAGCAGCTCCACCAGGCTGCACACCTGAGCCTTGATCCCCGCACCTGGACCAAATACAAATGTTTATCAGCTGGAAGACATTTCTGCTTTACTTAACATCTCAACGTAATGAAACTGCAAACATGACCTGCTCTGCTTCACATGCAACACTTCAAATGTGAAAAATTGTTTACAGTGTTATTAATTTGTTCAAATGCATATATGTTGGCAGGTGTCACAAATAGTCAAATACCATGCTGTGGTTGATTAAGGAGCTGGTGAATAGAGGCTTTCCGGGCCAGCAAGAAGTCGGCAAGGGCCTGCCGAGGCGAGCTGTCCTCCAACAGCATGGTGGACACCAGGGCCTCAGCAATGGCCTGGTCCGACACCGCTCGGCCCCGCAGGAGAGACCTGCTGTCCAGGAGAATAGTGGACCTGCAAAGAACAGACTAGTTGGTGACCAGTGATTTAGCGTTGCCTAACTGCATCTAGCTCGGTCTCCTGCACGTTGATCCATAAATCATTTTTCCAGTTTTGAAGCCTTGAGCATGACAAAGACACAAGAAACATCCGCTACCTGAAGTGTCCAGTTGTGGCTACCTGCCGGACAAGGATAGGGAAGCGGGCCAGGACGGGGCTGTAGTGGCCCCCTTTAGCAGCCTCCAGCTGCAGCAGACTGTGCAGGTGGCAGCACAGCAGGTAGAGCTGAGTGGCCTGGAGGTAGTGGGACGCCTCCATGGCACTCCAGATGCGCTCTGGGATCTCCAAGAGGAGCTTGATCTGGGAGGCCGTGGTGTAGAACTTCTCCTGCCACTGCCGCTGGCTCTACATACATAATGACACATTGTAGATTTACATATGCAGCAAGCTAAAAAGACTTTGGACAACAAGTGGCCTGAATTCATTTTAGGGGAGAGAAGCTGTGATGTAATGATGTGTGACAATGTAGTGTACAATGTACAGTAATACATGACATAGATGATGTATTAGATGTTTCAGGTCATACATGTAATTGGAAAGAATCATAGAATCATCTATAGAGTCGATTGTGTTTTAAGTGTTTTAGTGCATTCCATTATCTTCTTTATGGACACATATGTCCCCAATTTTCATTTAAATATATAAGAATGTAATACTCCCCTGCGTATAAGCAATAACACACACCTCTCAGGAAAAGTGTTAAGGTATTTTAAAAATTAATTACGTCCTCAAGTAAATTCGGCATACATGTGATCCACCAGCAGCACTTCATTTGCATAAACTTTGACATTCCTCCAAACTCTCGGATCTCGCTGCTCTGTGTTTTGGTTCCAAGGAGCCGTGGAGATGAACGCTAACATCACTAACAGACAGGCTGTTGTTAACAAGGATGTTCTGTGCAGCGATCTTTTCAAGCCGAATTGTTAAGGATTTTGCTTTTAGTCGCATTAAGGGTAATGTACAGTTATAAATGGGGTGTGTGTGTGCATATAATGAATATAATAATGAACTGACACATTTTTAAATGAGGTATCGAGCCCCTACGATGACGGAGCTCATCTAGCTTTGGCGCAGGTTTAACACTACAGCAAATGTAAGCAGGTGAGTCGTTCACCTCCTGTCTGCTGCTGCCCGCGCAGCTTCTGCCTTGTTTCAGCCGGTGGCAGTACTGGTGCATGTCCTGGATGGACTGGACGACGCTCTCCGAGCACTGTCTCATCTCTCCGATGGTGTCGGCGGCGTCGATCAGGTCTCGGTAGCGCTCCCCCACCATCTGCCTCAGCTCCTCCTTCTTCTGCTCGATCTCTCCGCGGACTTTGCGTTCGATCCGGCGGATCTGCTCCGTGTTGTAGCGCTCGAAGAGAACTGCGGGGTCCTTGATCTCCGAGACCCGGACAGGCAGAGCATGATCCTCGGCCATCGCACCTCCAAAACAACTTCAGCTGCTGCAAGAACTCCAACCCGGAAGACCGGGGGAAGTACACTTCCACCTCCACGTAAGCAAAACTGTGACGACAACTGAGTACGATGCCGTTATAGGTCACATAAACTGTCCGTCAGGGGATGTTTCCGTGTAAGTTGGATCCCGCCTATCCACACTACTGAGCCAATCAAATCATCCCAAAGTGTATTATCACTATATTATTATTATTATTATTATTATTATTATTATTATTATTATTATTATTATAAACCTGCCAATTATAGTTTTAGCAAAGTTTTTCCAAATGACAATTTCCCCCCTTTACCAGCCGTTCCTCTTCTAAAACACATCTGTTGTTGCTCCATGTCAAGGCTACTTGAATTATGGGAAGTCTCATCTCCTTCCTTTTGTTGAGTGACCTCACAAACTCATTTGGAGTTAGCCTCTCTCCTCATTACTTTCACAGCAAACAGTTTCACTGCATTTTGTTGAGGTGAGTTTGCAGGTCCTCCCCTGATATAAAAATACTTAACAGCAGTTTGTGTTTCCACAAAAGAAAAATCACATATGAACTAGTTAAACATTCTTAAAATGGCCTCTCCTGCTTCTCCCGGATGTAAAATCCCAGTGCTGCTATATACTTGTATCAATTTTTCATTGCAGAAGTTCAGCTGCTAGATACAAGATGGCTTCTACTCAACTTCAGTGAAAAGTCCATTCTCAGTGTATGTGACCCAGCGGCTTCAGGCTTCCACATCACACTTTGGCTAGCTGTATACTGGACTGCCACAATAAAATCCTGCTGGTAAAATTTCATCAGAAGTAGCTCTTCACTATGTTGTGTAATAATTTACTCGTTTGCTGGGACTACATCTGACGTGGGTTGTCGGGAGGGACAGTGGGATTCATGTTGGGGTTCTCTTTTTGTCTTGTTCTTTGTTTTTTGGGTACTTCACTCTAATGCAGACGCTCTCCAACACAATGTGTAACTGATATATTTTTCTGTACTGTCTGCAAAAACTCAATAAAGAAATGGGGAAAAAAAAAAAAGAAGTAGTTCTTCACATACGTAGGATTTTCTTTGTTATTTTGGTGCATAACAATAAGCGTAGTAAAATTAAAGGGGAGAAAAAACAAGAACTAAAGAACTGCTGAAGTCAAGAAGCAAAAATAATAGAAATAAAAGACAAAATATGAAAATATATAGAAAATATACCTAAAATATGTCTTTTTTTAAAAAAAAAATTGCTATTAGTGTCACTCATGGACATCTCAGACATGTGAAATGATACTCTGCAGTCTGCTTATGTCCTTAGCAGTGGCCACAGCACACCAGATAGTGAAGGAGGAAGTGAGGATGGACTCAGTGATGGCGGCGTAGACGTACACCATCATTGACTCTGGCAGGTTCATTTTGTGCCAAGATGATGAGCTAGAATCCACAAACAGAATCCTGGTACAGGTTGCTGAAGAAGTGGAGGGCCATGTTTACACACACCTGTTGGCTCTGCAGGTGGACTGTGGGGGTGCAGCAGCAGCGGGTTGGTGATGGCTTTGAGTTGGGGTGGCACAAAGTACCCCAGTGACTTTATTACCACAGAGGTCAGGGTGTCTGGTCTGTAATAATTAAAGAAACAGTTCAACCAAAAATGAAAGTTCAGTCATTATCTCCTCATCCACAAAACATTTCTGGAGCTTCACAGCAAAACAGAGTTGCAGCATTCTCCTAAAAAACTGAGTTAGGTGGGGCTTCCAGAGACTTAAATCACGCAGGATAAGCTGTACAGAGACATTTTATGTGAATGATGACAAAATTATGACAAAATGATCGTATCAAAAGTCATTTGGGGAAAACAGCAGTTACTATCTCATGACGATGGCATAAATAACTTGCGATTTCAAGAAAACAAATATTTTGTGACTCATTATCACAGGAAAACGGAGGAAACAATATGTTTGATCCAAGGCTGCTCAGGGCTTCCATAGTTCATTACATTATTGTATGATGACACATTTATAGAAGTCCATTTAAAAGTCAGAACTCACATTTTAAATAATGTCTTATAATTTTGACTTTTATTCTCATAGTTATTACTGAGTAAGTCCAAATCACGTGATAACGAATGGAATTTGGTGAGTATCTTTATTTTGAGTATAAACTAACTTGGTGGAAATGAGCTTCCACAGAGAAGAGCAATGATTTGATTCACCACCTGTTAGACAGGCACAAGAACAAAGCATATGCAGCTACTGTATCATTTCTACATACTTTCTGGAGTTTGGAGTCGATAACCGAGGAGGAGGTCAACACAACACCGAAGGAACGCTCGTTTTAAATGCGGAGCGAGGCAGGTAGAGTCCAGTCAGTGCGTCACTATCAGCAGGTGCGTCAGGTACACCTTCGTACCCGGAAGGAAAGGACACAAACGACAAACGATCCGATCACAGGTGAGCTATCTGTTCCTTACAAAGTCAAATATATCAGACTGTAAGTGTAGTTTACGTTTGATTTTATTGTACAGTGTAACGTTATTGTACATTTTCCTGAGTGAATGAGGCTGATGACTGTAATGAAAGTTACTGATGATGTCTAATGATTGCACCCGGTCACCAGTCAACACAGGAGGAAGTGCACTGATTAATCCGGTAAATAGCAAGAGATAGAAAGCATTTATTAAATGTAATGTAGTGTGTTAAGGTGAATTTTCCACTGTGCTCCTGTGTTGTTATGTTCCGAACACAACACAATATATTTTGTACATTACTGTATAAACACACTCATATATCTGAATATAATTATATTTCCTTTATTTTTATATTTAAGATTTTTTAAAATTAAATTCCAATATTTATATAATATCTAAAAATTTAAATAATATAATATAATATCCGTTTTCTGTGAATTGTTAAAACTACGTTTGTCAGCTATCTGCTATGAAGTGTGCAGTAATTCAGTTCATATTAGTTGCATATTTGTTTTCTGACATGCACCAACATGACATTTTTTCCCCACAGAACATAGGCCTGATTCAGGAAAAGATAATCCGAGTAATGTATAATTTCCAGTGCAGTTTATTGTTTCTGTGAACTGATGTCATTTTGGACAATAAAGTTTATTGTTGAACGGTTCAACATCCTGCCTCCATTACATGTCTTTGTCACAAGTGTTTGAAAACCACGGTTGAGGGGTCAGTGCAAAAAATGTGTTTATGTATAAGAATATTTGACAATAAATTGATATCAGATTTTGTATTAGTCCCTAATATTGGTATCAGAATCAGCCTGCCTGCCATCCAGTGAGTTCTAAATCTGCACTGTGTGTGTTTGTGGAAGCAGACAGAGCGATGGGGCAGAGGGACCTGGAGCAGGAGTTTGAGGATCAGTTTAACGATGTGGTTTCCAGACTGGAGTCGAAGCAGCTCTTCCAGTCTGACTGGGACATTGCCTCTTTTGCAGTCTTCTTCATCTTCATCGGTGAGTGAAAGTGAAGGAAATTAACTATGCGGGCAAAGATGCTCTGAAGATCTCTGTAAGACAAAAGCATCGGGGTCCAGTTTCTCAAACCCGTTGTTACCGGAGGTTAATGCAAATGAGAAAATGAGCAGAGAGTGATAAAAAAAGTTTTCACTGAACATTTCCCAGTGCCTATTCACCTTTCCTTACCCCACACCCCTAGCGGCTCACCAGTTCACAGTATTCAGAGTAGTCCAAATTCTAGATTGGTAGATTGAGTACAAAAGGTACAGAATCAAAGGCTGGTCAATAGGAATAGTGTGTTTCAATTCAAAAGATTGCTCTTCCAAGCATGTGTGTGTGTGATGTCAGGTATGGTTCTGCTGCTCGTCATCCTGGTCCTCATCCGCTGCTGCTGCTGCTGCTGCTGTGATGATGAGAAGGTACACACACAAACCTTTTTTGTACAATGTGAATAAAAAAAGTGAGAGTTTGGCAGATGTGTGACTGCTCACTATTGAATAAACCACTGAGTGTCTGTTAGTGGCTGCTGAGTTCAGAGACAGCATAGAGAGGCTACATAACCAAGACAGGCCTACAAAGAAAAGATGTGCACACATCTTAGGAAGGACCACTGCAAAGTAGAAAAACACAGGGTGAAAATAAGAGTTACATGTTGAAAGGAATAGTCTGACATTTTGTGTTTCTTGCTGATATACTATTGATGTGAAGAATGATAGCAGCCTTATGGTACACTAAGCATAAAGACTGGGAACAGGGGGAAACAGCTAGCTCTCATCAAACACAACAAAACAGCCTAACAGCACTTCTAACGCTCATTAATCAACATGCTTTATCTGGCCAGACGTAAGGTTGTTGGGGTCTCTGCAGGCGGCCTAACATCTTCAGTGATGAAGGCTTGAACCCAACTGATACTAAATATACCATTATCTTTTATTATACATGGAAATAGATGTACAATTTCAAAAGTGACAATTCAAAATAAAAAACAAAGAAAAAAATAGAAATATTAATTAAATGATGTAACATTATAAAATGAAATGAAATATGATGAACCAGTGTCAAAAAGTTTTACAACTGTTATCAATGTCCATTAAGTAAGTACATAAAATTACACAGAAAATCATAGAGGACACGCCAGAAAGAAGCAAAAACATTTTAGTAATGGTCTAAAGTCATCTTCTACATTAAGGCTGGGAAGAACCATGGAGTTTAAATGCACTATAAGGTTAAACAGTGTCGATTTAATACTGATGCGTCTATATGAACTACATAACCGGGACCACCAGTGAGAAGCCTGGCTATGTATGATTATTATAGTCATTCTTAATACCTGTCGCCACGTCAGATTCTGACTTTTACAGGTCAGATAATTCATAAAATCAAAACAGTGTTTACGACAGAGTGCTGAGTCTGGTGGTACGGCACTAAAACAAAGTTTACTTCGTTTCACCATTGTCATCTTTGTCCAAACGTGACACCAGAACATGTACATGTACATTAAGATGGCAGAGTGAACCTTCTCATGTCTTCTGTAGAAAAAGACAGGACTATTCATCACCTTCTTACTGGCATTGTGGATGCAGAGAAAACTCACTGGTCCCGGCGTGTAGAGATGAGCTCATTATAGACTTTCTTTCCTCTTTCTCAACAGCCTCGAAGACAGAAGGTGGGCATAGAGAACATGGCTCTGGAGCCCTGACAGCCATACTTCACTGATCAATTATTGTGAAGGTTGATGAAGCAGCAATCAATAGTCTATAACCAAATTTAGTCTACTTGCACATGTAAGAGTTGTATCTCATGAGCCCCAGTTAAGGAAATGTAACACACACGATCTCATTGACTGTCACTGATATGTGGGCTTTATTGTTTATTGCTAGGATACCAGAGAGGAACGCTCTGTGTTTTTATGCCTGTGTAGATTTGAATGTCACTTCCTTTTATTTTGTTTGCTGAAAGGACAACAATTCAATGTGAAGCTTTTACTGAGAAATAAATGCATAAAAATGTAACCTCGCTCTATGATTATGTATTGGTGTATTCCTTCTCATCATCATTCATTTATGGAGTGTTTTTCTTGGCAAACAGACACAAAGACATTTGTAGAGGACAAAGTACACAGAATCATCTGACACTCTATAAATCATAAAAGAAAAGACGGATGTGTTGTTCTGAGGACAACAGGAAGCTTTAAAGGCTCAACCAGGCTGGATCGCTCAGAGCTGTAGGCTGCCTTGCTCTCTGTGGGCTCTAACAGTACCTCAATTAGTTTTTCTCACTCTTCCTGTGTTTCTCTCAGAATACATCAGGGCAACATACAGATCGGCATTTTAAAGACACACCAATTCACTTCTAACCAGAATCCGTCCATGCTTGTGTGCACAGATTGCAGTGACGCATTTAGAACAGTGTAAAGTTTTACTGCTCCACATCTGTCAAACAGCTGATTTAAAACTCAGCAGTATTGATGCAAATAATTAAATTGCATAAAATAAACAAACAAACCAATTTATCAAATAATTGTTATATATAATAATATAGTTAGCAGAAGCACTCAGTGCCCCGAGACGCAAGTCAGAGAAAAACAATTCTGGTCGTCCATTTTTCTAGTGTGAGTGGAAATGTTTTCTCTCCTGTGTTTATGATTTAAAAACACAAGGTGTACTTTGTGCTAGCAAGTTATGTAGCTTTACTGCCATGTCTTTCTTTTGGCTCGCAGTATGTATTATAATTGCCGCTAATCTGCTGTTAGTGTGGCAGATGGTATAATTTCTATGATCAGCAAGTCAGATCAAGAATTAGAATAACATTTAATGACCTTGTAAGTCCTATTTTTAACATTCATATGTCCAAGCATTATCATGTTTTATCATAACATAATTGGTTATAATGGAGTTCCAGCAGTAAGAATACATTACTTTTTTCTTATGTTTTATGTTCAAATTGTCATTGTTAACACCAGAATGAGTCTTAAGTTAGTAGTTACCAGAAGGCTCCAGATGGGGGAGCTTGAACAGCTGAAAAAATAGAATCCCTCTAAGTGCTGTATCGTAGGCAACTGGGCGTGTTTAAGTTTCTTTGAGACATTTTGCCTCTCAGCCAAGAGGCTTCTACAGTTCTAACTAACTGGAGGGGAGTTGCAGGCATTTAAACTCTGTGTGGGAGTGTCCTTACAGAGGCGTTAAGGACATGTGTGAGCTCTGAGTTTCAGAGTCATTAGGGCCACTTGCATTGTAGGTGGGTGTAAGTAACGTCGTAGTCCACCTCCTCTGTTCAATTAATTCTCATTCTTTTACTCCTCTTTCAAACCATCTGTCTTCTCTGGCCAAGATGTTTACACTGTTCTCCACAAAGGAATGCTTTTTCTCCTTCTCCTAAGTGGACAGCAGAGTCTCGACCTGAGGAGTTGGCCTGCCAAGGCCTGCAAACTCCCCTCCAGTTAGTTAGAACTGAAGAAGCCTCTTGGATGAGCGGTGAAATGTCTTCAAGACACTGAAACAAGTCCACTTGCCTAAGATACAGCACTTAGAATTACCATGACCTGGATGACTGAGAACCTTCATCAACAAAAAAAGAATACGTTTTTATTTAATTGCCAAAAAGTTCCCCCCATGTTCACAGAAACAATCTGCCAAAACCCTTTTTCACCTGTTAATAAACACAGGAGAGAAAACTTCACTGTTGTAGATCAGATGTTAATACAGGTATTTTAATTGTAATGGAGTATTTTTACATTTGTGGCATTGGTAGTTTAACTAGCTACAGTAAAAGAGCTTACACTGTTTGATCTAAGCGACAGTCAAAGTCTTTCTTTGTGGAACCAGTCCCACGTGCCTCGACTGAGTCTCTTCACATGTGATTACAAACTGATTATGGAGTAAGAAGCTTAATGCCTCTGTATGTTCTTTACTCTGTCAGGATTCTGGTATAAAGTCAGGTGAAGTTTCGTAGTCCACAAAACATTTCTGGAGCATTTTATGTGAACTGTGAGACACGGTTGGCATCAAATACATCCGAATAGTGGAGACAAAGTGTAATGAAAATTTGAATGCAGACATCTTTTTGTGTAGTTTCACTGAAGCAGGCAGCAAGAGCCAAAGGGGAGTGCTAAACATGGACAGCTTATCATTTAGGATTTTTTATTGCACAGATATCAGATAAATAATTTCCACATTTTATATGATAGGCAGCTTTTTAAAGTAGATTAACACTTACTGGAATTAAGTCATTTGTTCATGATTGGATAAGTGTTTGGTTCACAGGGAATCAATGCATGTGCAAAACGTGTAAAATAAATATGAACATAGAGCAGACAGATCAAAGATTACATCAAGAGACATGACAAGTAGCTTATCATTGAGACATATCCATGTAGTAACAAACAGGGAATGTGAGTCATGTCATTTCCACCACAATGGGCAATGAACAACAAATACAAATAAAAACACCCACCAAAAACAAAGCCCTGGCCCAGATCCAAAGTCTGACCTAATGCCACGTTAATGTCATATTGGAGTTATTGTAATGACCAGTTTCCAACTTGTAACAGCGTTCATCTCAACATCCAAGTCATAATCACAACCACACAGATTTTTCTAAAAGCACCCATTGATCAGACCTGGCACTTCATAATACTGAAGTGCCTGAAAACCAAAAATGATAAAAACCGTGACCAACTCTGTAATCATTTAACATGAACATGAAATTGATGACCTGAATGCTTACAAGTTGTAAACCTGAATCTCTTCCCATCTCTACCATCGCTCCCACACCATCCAGAGCCTGAACGTCAGACTGATGTGTTCAACATCAAAGTATGTTTCCAGGTGTTTGGAGAACTGCTGCATTTGTGAAAAAAGTAGTATAAACCCTTGAAGTTTGATAAGTGCCCTCATGTGATGTCATTTGAGTCACTATTGGTTACAGACTACAATTCTGAAAATGAAAAAAACAAACCTGTTAGTGTGCAGTTAGGAAGATGGGAGCTTACTGTACCACACCGCTCCTCTTAGCTACTACTCAGATGACACACTCCAATCTCCCACCCAACTGTCACTGTTCAAGTTGAATTGTGGGTAATGTAGATGCCAGGTTGTTTTTTTTTTTGCTTTTTTTTTAATCAAAGCAATGGAATGTGTGGAATAAATGTAGATATCTGGTTCTGCTACATTGGTTTCGACTTCAATGCTAAATCAGTGTAGTGATCTTTTAAGTGCATAAGTGGACATAGAGCAGATCGCCCACTAATCAGAATATCGGTGGTTTGATCTCAGGCTGTCGCTGCAAAAGATACTGACCGCCAAATTGCTATTGATGTTTCAATTGGTGTGTAAGGATGATGGAGGAGCATAGAGATACAGTGGGGTGCTTTGGATAGAAGGCGACCAGAAAAGTGCCTGTATAAATTTATTTCACCATTCACCATTGCATGAGATGAGCAGGGTGTGAGGGTTCTAAACAGCATGTTGTGACATCATGCGACCTGAATAAAGCGATATGTGATACGGCAGACATTGGGTCTGGGCCACAAACGCACGATACTATACTGTCAATGAATGGGGAAACATACTTTCTTTAACCAACATGTTTGTATTCCCTAAAATATCACAGTGGGAAATGTTCTCCTCATACTATTGCATCCCCTCACAGCTAAGATGCTTGTTTTTTCCCCTTGCAAAAATATACTCTGCATGCGCAACACTCAGCACTTAGCCTAAAAACCTGTCTCATAAGAAAAAATAAGGAATGACTAGAACAAATCCTCAGAGTAAGGGAGCTTAGTGCCATCCAGGATAACATGAGCAACACTGTGGACGGTATCATTAGTACAGGTGGATGTACTGAGATTCAAAGACTGCTCCAGGATTTTTCTATTATCCTTCCATAAAGAGGACTTCTATTAAATAAATCATAGGAAAGTTTACAATCTGTGCAGCAAAGGTTAAGATATCCTGACTTTTAGTTCCTATTTTGGGTCAAGTTCAGAAAACACTGGAGCTTACAAATCCCATAATGCAACTCTTCAATGTTTGCTGGACCCTCGTTCCAAGCAAATGGCCACTTCCTTCAATCCCATGCATCCACTTTCAAACGCAGACCTTCTATTAGGAATCTGTGACCCAAAAAGAGGAAAACACAAGTTTACATCCACTGATTCAGACAAGAACAAACCATCTATAGAGCAATCTGGCGATCCATTTCTGTGTTCCGCCATCTGATTGTAGTGACTTTCTGCTGCTCAAAGACAACCCTAACCCTAGCTTTGACAAAAGTGTTTTTTCGGTCACTTGGAGGCAGTGGACCAAGCTGAAACCCCAACAGCTCACTACATCTTAGCACTTCTTACCATAAACAAAAATGTGAATTTAACGGTTATCATGTTGGTATCGCCATGAGAATCAGGTAGCAATTGGTATTGGCTAAAAAAAAAAAAAGGAAATCCATATCAGGCATCATAATTATATTTTGGCGAACACGTTGGTTCTCTGCACAATCAGTGAATCTATGTAAAGTGTAGGTCTCAGACAGGGCCACTCTTCCTGAATCAGGCTTGTTTACTTTGCATTCAGGTTTTTTCCCAAAGCTGCAGTTGTCACTACTGTTGGAGCTGCTGAGAACTGAACACGTTTTTTCAATTTCCTTGACATTGCTTAAAAAAGTAGAACATCTTCTTATGACAGCTGCCTTCAAACAAAAATATATTGTAGGGAGATGGCACCCTCCGGTACTTCCTTGGATTTGTGTATAGGTTTGAAATCCCCAAGATTACTTGTGTGATGTCACTTGACTTATTTTCTCAGACTTCTCAAAGCTCCTCCAGACAACACTATACACTGTCTAGTGCTAACCATGAATACAAAACTGAATTTGACATGTAAAACACCGGGTGCTCTTCTGGAGCCTGAGAGAAACAGAGTATATTCTGAGAGGGCAAACAAATGAGGAAACTTTGAAACTGCTGTGAAGGAACTCAAAGTACTTCAGAAAAAATCCTCCCACTGTGAGCTCTTAGTGCTGCTCCGTCTTTCAACCCTGAGTGCACAGATTAGTGTTCCAAACAACAAGACAGTTCATGAGACTTTGGGATAAGAACCAGATGACTACTCAACAAGTACCAAGTTTCTTGAATATAACAACGCAAAAATTCTAGTAACAAATCAGCAATAGTCACATTCATTCACTGTTATCTTCAAGTCAGTGCTGGGAGATGCAATACAAGTGTATCAGAAAAACATCAGTCGGCTGGGCTAACACAACTGTGAATGGCAAACATAGATATCTATTGGGCTTTGATTGGCTCCCTCAGCTAATCATGCAACACTTGGAAGTGAATGACTGGATGATAAATATATAAAAAAAATAAAAGCCTTCCAAGGATGTCCCTTACACTTGTGTGGTTAGTTTAGGTCTGAGCGGTCTCTGGAGGGTGGACAGGAGGTGGATTAGAAAGGTCGGTAGTTCCAGAAACTGGAGAAGACAGATATCTGCAGGGAGGGGAGGAGAGGGAGCTTAGTTAGATTATACATTACAAATGCAAAGTTAATTATCTACCTGCCAATTATATACTGTATTTGAGGCCAACAGTAGCCTTCAAGGAACGGATCCAATATCGAAGCACAGTGATGAAAGCTAGCTTGAGGCTGCAGTATTTAATAGTGCAGTATAAACATGGATCCATATCATCATCTTTAATATACACCTTTATTTTGAAATTCCCATGGCATCTCTGTGCCCCCTTTTCCATCCAAGCGCACCAGCCTTTCCAATCTTTAGCATTAGCTTATCTCTTAACAAATCTCACAATAAACTTCAGTTCATCTCGCAATGCTAATAATTAAGTAATGTAATAAAATAAATGTGTCGCTGTGTGATGAATTCAGTAACTATGACGATGTCTTTTGTTTTCAACTGCAATGACAAAGCGTTTTGAATATTCTACCCCTCTAGTTTGAGACTCTGGCTTCTTCTCCATGGCAAGGGCAGCACAGGCTCATGGGTATTGTAGTATTTACAGCCATCTGACATGCTAAAATGACAGATGGAATATGATTTCAAAGAAACAAACTAACTAACTACTTAAATAATTAAAACTGGTATAAAAATTAATGTAAAGGAAAACTTGAAATGGGAAGACAGAGTGGGAGCAGCAGCCCCTCCCACATGGCAGCTCTGTTGTTGAAATATTTAACATACACAGATTACTGCAGCTTTAAAGAGTCCATATTGCTTTAAGATTCATCAAGTGAGAATTGATTCAATGTGTTCACAGTCATGTTGCATGAGAGACTCCCACCTTGTCCTTGAGCTGCTGACAGAGCTGCAGGGAGATGGTGAAGAATACCAGCGTATCATTTAGCCAAGGCACCACACACTCTACCTTGTGAACGTGACTCACTTCAAACCGGTTGCTGTTGAGCTCACTGTGGAGAAAAGACTGATTAAAGGGACCTGAAAGATACACATCCTGAGTGTGGTATAGTGCCAAACTAGATTTCCAAACTGATTTGCAAACTGCTGAGAACATTACACAGTACACACAAATTATTTATCAATGTAAACATTACCAGAATCAATCTGTTTCATTCCATTACTTTATTTATCATTTCTTTTTTAAAGTATCCACTTCATGTATTGTTCAGTTTAATATTTGTATGTAACTGAAGCAGGTCTTACAACATTGCTCCTGGGTTGTGCAACACAGAGCTTCCAGCTGGCTTGAAATTCTGAGACAATAAAACAAAACATGAAAGGTCAGTCACATGAGGCTGTGTATTGCTTCATATAGTGTTGAAGAGAGTCACAAAGTTCCAACCTTGGTGGTGTTGGGAGGCAGCACATGAAGCTGGTACACAGTCAGACACAGTTTGCTTAAATTGATGTAAAAGTTCACCATGACATCTCCTGGCATGGGAGGAGTGAACATCTTCTGTTGGCGGAAGGAGACAAACAGAGTGAAAAGTGGATGAAGAGGGACACGCAAGACAGCAGCTTCAAGCTTCATGCTACATACACTGATGTGATTATTTTTCCAATGCTCCCCTCAATACTTACACTACATGGTTAATAATATGTGGACACCCTAACATTCACAGTTGACGTTGTGACTGTGACACGATGAGCACTTACTTGCTGCTGTAACTTGCAGCCACTCTTCTAGATTCAGTCTTTCCACCAGTTGAACCTGCTGGAGGGTTTTTCTCCTATTGAGCCTACAAAGCATCAGTGAGGTCCGACACTGATGATGGTGATAAAATCTAGCTCATAGTCAGTGTTCCATTTCAAGCTGAACATGTTGGAAAGGGTTGAGGCCAGGGCTCTGTGCAGGCCTAAAGTTAAGTTCTTCCACACCAAACAGGGAAATCCCTTTCTTTATGGACCAGACTTTGTGAACTGGAGGCATTGTTATGTTCAAACAGGAAAAGGACAGACAATAACTGTGACCTGTGTCAGCAGCAGGTCTTTAAGGTCCTCTGATCAGGGTTTGCTGGTAGATCCTCGATCTAGGCTTTAAACAAAGGAGACCCTGCTTTTAAGGTTGTGGCTCCTTAACTTTGGAACTCTTTCCTATTTGACTTAAGACCCATATGATTAGAATTGCCTTTGTGTAATTGTGTAATTTTTTTAATTCCTGCTTTTATTGTGTTGTCCACATGCACATCGTTACATTACTGTCTCTGCAAAGCACTTTATGATTTCCAAGAAATTTTTACACCCCTCGGCCTATAAAAGTATCCAAATGAATCACAATTTGAATCTATGTTTGAACTGGCTATCCCACATAGACATATGCAGGAGTCACAAGAAGACAAAGCATCATGTTAAAGTGTCATAAGCCAAAAAAGGTTGGGAACTAGGTGTCTAAAATATCACTGTATACAGGAACAAAGAGGTCCAGACCAATCCAGGAAAAACAGCCCAAAACAGTAGTACACAAAAGTATGAGGACATTCATGTTTTCATGTACTTTTGACCACACTGACAGTCTTGGTCAGAACTCTTCGATAACCAAGGATTCTTATCAAATTAGTTTATTTGTTCATCTTCATTAGCAGATTTGATCAGAATAATTTCTGCCTCAAAAACCCACTGTTACTCAAACACTGTCAAAGCTGTGTTTGTGTAGTGTTTACTGTCTCGAGTCCTGTACCATCAGACCACTGGTGGCCAGCTCAGGAAGCGTCATGGAGGCCGGAGTGGTGAGGCGGTTCCGTGCTCGCGTCAGCTGGAGCATCACTGCATCCATGAGCTGCAGCAGTAAAAGAAACATGAAGCCAGTATCACTGACACAGTTAAGGGGATCTCATCCATGTTCAGCTGTGCACTGGTTGGAACAGGGTGTGGCTGCCATGAGTTGACAGAGGACAGACCTTATTAACCTCAGCCCCTGTCTTGAAGTGGTAGCTATCATCATGGCTGCTCAGCAGCTGCAGAGCCTGGTTCACATGATTCCTAGCATCCTGGATCTGATAGATGAATGGAGACAAGACAGAGGTGGAACGTGAGCGGGATGGGTAAAGCAGGATTCAAACATTAAGAAAAAAAACATAAAACAAAAGTTTATATCTAAAGCCAAGATAAGAAAGTTGTTGTTGGCATCAGTCATCAGTACAGTGAAATGTGCTGGACGTTGAATGAAAGAATAGAGTGTTCTTAATCCTACAGAAGCCCAGTATTCATGTTAAAGGATGTTTTGACCTGTCATTAGGCCCTGCAGTGGGTCATAAATCCACTGAGCATCATTCACTAACCCTGACCTAAGATACTTTTAAATAGTCTTTACTTAGGGTGTCAGACAGTTCAGACAATCCTCACAGCTTGAGACAAACCGAACAGTTTTTCTCTATTTTCTTCCTGTTGTTCTCATAGTGTTACACGCTGACCGACTGAACCGTACCTGCTGCAGTTTCCACTGCTTGTCCTCTCTGAACTGAAAGTGCAGCGCTTGGCTGTTCTTTGCAACCTTCAGGTTTATGTCCTGTTAAAAAAAGCAAAACATTAACAAGGAACATGTGAGCTTCAACCAATGTATCATTTTCCCACAAAGGGAAGACAGCCTCAGTGAGAAGAGACAAACTCACAGCCTGAGTCAGAGCCTCGCCCTGCAGAGTCAGCACCCCCTTCACTTGATCCATGCTGCAAGACAACACATCACATTTTCATTACAAAATGGGGAGAGGCACAGACACACTGTGTGAGGGAGGGCAACAGCTCTGAAAGATTACAACATGACAGAAATGACCAACATGTTAATTCTCAGCATATTCTCAGCAAACCAGCTATCACTGAGCGTCTGACAGCCACTTCCTCCACAGAAAGACATTGTTAAGTAATGGATAGGGCCAGTCATTTCACTAAAGACGAGCACAGAAACTGTACACCAAAAAAAGACTCACTTAATGAAAAAAAAAAAGGTTATATAGGTATTACGTTGAGCTGCCGAGGATGAAGTTTTCCTGTTTGAGCTGACTCTCTAGACCTGGTGTCGGCATGGAGAAACGTCTCGATGCCTCCTGTCGATGGCAGAGAAAACGAACTATTAGTAACAACTCTTTATCACAATGTTGTGAAGTTACGGCCTTTGTGTTAACATTGTAGATTGATACTGACTGCTCCAGATGGCCAGTCCATGCACTGATTGCATACCTGGTGTTCAGGGACTCCAAAAGACGGAAATTAATCGCAGCATCAGATAACTTTTGAGGAACAGTTCACCAAAAAATGTAATCCAGTCCACATCTCCTCCCCTCCATGCTGATGGAAAGTCAGGTGAAGTCTCGTAGTCCACACAACATTTCTGGAGCTTCAAAGCAAAACAGCGTTGCAGCATTCTCCTGAACAGCTGAAATATCTGGGGACTTGTATGACAAAATAAAAATAAAAAATACATACATACAAGATTTTGGCTTTAAAAAGGGTGTAAATCACGTCTTCTCAAATCAATTTTGGGTCTCTGGGCTTCCAGATACTTCGATTATGTCAGACGAGCTGTATGGAGCTATTTTTTTTTTTTTTTCAGTTCAGTCCCCAGATACTTCAGTTGTTTAGGAGAATGCTGCAACACTGTTTTTCTGTGAAGTTCCAGAAATGTTTGTGGACTAATAAACTTCGCCTGACTTTCCATCAACATGAAAGTGAGTAGATAATGACTGAATATTCATTTTGAGAGTTTATAATGCTACTTACTTTTGTGGTACAACAAACTTGGCAAGCACATATTGGAAACTAATTCACCTTAATTCTGCAAATGAACTGTTCCTTGACTCCTTCTGCAGTGATTCTTTTTCCATTAAGTTGGGGGTCATGCAGCTGAGGCCAAAATACCTTAAGTTGCAGTCTCCAACACTGGATCCTACATTTCCAATAATGCAACTTGATAGCATCTCTTTGATAGACCCTACCTGCCTCTTCAAGACCCACATCTTTCAGACTCCCTTGCCACCCCTTTATAGATGTACACTTGAGTCTTAAATCATATCACTATGGTATAAGGGTTATTTTGTCGAATGTCAAAGATTCTCCAGAACTACAGATGACATGATCCAACTGATTTCACAGGCTGACTAACCATAACAAATCAACAGATCTTTGAAAACCATGTCTCATTTTCCTTCCACTCCACAATGATGCGCCACTTTGTGTTGGTCTATCACATAAAATCCCAATAAAATACATTTATGTTTGTGGTTGAAACGTGACAAAATGTGGAACAGTTCAAGGGGTATGAATACTTTTGCAACCACTGTAAACTGTATACTGTATACAAGAAAGCTGAACTGTTACCTTGAGGACATCCTGGAGCTGCTTGAGGACAGCGTGCACTTCTTCTTTAAGCAGCCAGTTGAATTCCTCCTCCTGACAGAAAGAAAAAAAAATAAGATTTAGAAAAGGCGTGGGTTAAAAAACAACATCAAAACCATCCAGTCAATGGATTCATTTCTGTTTTTCCTTACACCATGTATATTTCTCTCTCACAAGGGCGAATGACTATAACTAATGATTACTTTCATTATCGATTATTCTGCCAATTACTTACACAATTAATCGGTAATCTTTTAGTGTATACCATTTCCAAAAATCCAAAGTGAGGACTTCAAACTGCTTCTTTTGTCCAACGAAAAGTCCAAAACACAAAGACTCTTTATTAACTGTCATAGATGACAAAGAAAAGCAGCAAATCCTCACATTTAAGAAGCTTCAACTAGCACATGTTTGACTTTGTTTTTTTTCTTTTTTTAAATGGCTAGAATGATTAATTGATTATCAAAACAGTAAATTTCAGGAGCAGCTTCTGCTGCAGACTGACACCACCAGAACCAGAACCAGAACAGGACACGCTTCTGTCTGTACAGCTCCTCTCTCACTGCTGGACACTGACAGAGATTATTGTTGTTGTTGTTGTTGTTGTTGTTGTTGTTGTTGTTGTTGTTGTTGTTATCATCATCATGGAAGCTATATTTAGGACTAAATAACTTCTAGATGTGACAGAGCTACATCAATACTACACAGAACCAACATTTGGTTGAAAGAAAGTGAAAACTAGTTAAAAATTACTTCCTGTTATTAATTTGATTACCGTAACCATTCAGCAACAAATATATATATATATATGTTTATATGTTTATATATATATATATATATATATATATATATATATATATATATATATATATATATATATATATATATATATATATATATATATATATATATAAATAAAAGAGACCACTGCAAAAAATTCAGTTTCTCTGATTTATAGGTATTTCTTCTATTTATAGGTATGTGTAAAGTAAAAAAAAGTTTTGTTTTATTCTATTAACATCTGACATTTCTCCCAAATTCCAAATAAATATATTGTCATTTTCTGCATTTATTTGCAGAAAATGACAAATGGTCTAAATAACAAATAAAGATGCAGTGTTCAGACCTCAAATAAATAAACAAAGAAAACAAGTTCATATTCATAGTTCATGCTAATGTTTTAACTTAGGAAGAGTTCAGGAATGAATATTTGGTGGAATAACCCTGATTGTCAATCACAGCTTTCATGCGTCTTGGCATGCTCTCCACCAGTCTTTCACATTGCTGTTGAGTGACTTTATGCCACTCCTGGCGCAAAAATTCAAGCAGCTCTGCTTTGTTTGATGGCTTGTGACCAACCATCCTCCTCTTGATCACATTCCAGAGGTTTTCAATGGGGTTCAGGTCTGGAGAGTGGGCTGGCCATGACAGGGTCTTGATCTGGTGGTCCTTCATCCACACCTTGATTGACTTTGCTGTGTAACATGGAGCATGGAGCATTTATCCCAGGTGCCATTTGCCATTCTTATTGTAGGTCACTTAATGTCATCCTATGGTTGCTGAGTGACAATTGAATGAGTTGGCGGTCATCCCTGTCAGTGGAGACTCGTTTTCGCGCTGTGCCGGTCTGTAGCTTTGTTGTCCTGAATGTCTGCTGTTTGACCTTGTTCTTTTGAACCTCCGTCTTATGAATTTTAAGGAAAGAAGCAACCTGATTCTCACTGTATCCCTCTGCCAGTAAAGCCAGAACTGAACTTTCAAGACTAAGCAAGTGTGCAGAACGTGTACACCCAAAGGGTTCAATATTACAGAAACAAATAAGACATTATGAAATTTGACTACATAAGGCATGTCTATTTATTGTATTAATGCTAATTCATCCCTTTTAACATACACTCCATACACTCCTCTGCATTCCATTTCTGGATTTTTTTCAAAATGTCCTTTTCTGATGTTTGGATAATGTGTGTTGCACAATGTAATGTTTAAAGAATCAAACCCACACATGCTGATTCCCAAGGAGCTGAAGGAGGGCACATTTTATTGTTTCTTTAATCAGCACAACAGTTTTCAGCTGTGCTGACATGACTGCACAAGGGTTTCTAATGATACATTAGATTTTTAACACAACAAACTTGCATAAGCTCAGTGTTTTTAATCCTGTGCCTGGGCCCCCCTGCCCTGCATGGTTTAGGTGTCCCCCTGCTCCAACACACCTGAGTCACATGAAAAATCATTCATGTGACTCAGGTGTGTTGGGGCAGGGAAACACCTAAAACATTCAGGCCAGAGCCCTTTGTTGAGTGGCAGCATATTTCATCATTATCTATCCACATGATTATGTGTTCTATCAAGGTTTTCATATTCATTGTATTTAACACTGGTTAACAGCAGGATCATTTGGAAAGGAAAACGGTGCTACATAATCGAATTATTACAGCTCATGTATACTTTCATCCTCTAACAACCATTTCCTGAGACATACCATAATGCCTGGGGTGTGTACATGACAATTAACTTCATGTTTGCTTTTCATATTGTTGAATTTAATTTAAGCTAACGTTATTATGTCTATGATTTACACCAGATGGGCTCAAACTTGCCAGTACAGGCAACCAGTGACAGTTTCTACCGAGAGTGGCTGACTCTGTATGATGAGAAGACTGCGACACATAGTTGTGGGCGACATATGTGATTTGATCATCATATGTCGCCCGCAGACTGAGACACATAGTTGTGGGCGACATATGTGATCTGATCATCATACAGACATGCGTAGCTCTGTGCTGCTGTGAGCACTGACACACAGTCAGGCCCGCAGTAAGCATCACAGTGAGCTGCCCTGGGTACAGCACCTGCGTTGCTGCGCGAGGATATGACTGTCCTGCTAACGCGGCAACATTATTATAAAATATCGATTTCATATGTCAACATGTTCTAATGACCGACAGCTCGGTCAATCCAGCTAGCCCAACAGCACTGTGTCCCTGCCTACTCGCGCCGCTGCAGCAGAGACACAACAACTCACCAGCACAGCTCTCTCCACCTGACTGGCAGCCGACATCTTGGGCAGCTCGGACAGTGATCTCTGCGAGTTAAGCATTTTGTGCAGCGAACAGAAACAAACCCTCGAATGACACCTTAAAACGCTGCTGTCCAGTCTTTAGGATGAAGGCGTCTCTATGTACTAGCTTAGCGGAGGGTCTGTTGCCTTCAGGTGCTGTCAGGAATAACGCGAGCTCCCATATGAACGACCCACATCGGCGACAAATACGTATAAAAAAACAACAACCTTTGGATTAAGAGACGAGCTTTTGACGTGGAAGATAAAGGGCACTGGGAGTATAGAAGCATCAAGTAATATTATATCAACGATATACGGTATAGTCTTTATTTTCAAGAATTCATTATGATGTACCTGCAACTTGTACTCTTCATTCTGTAAATGGAGGACAATTCAGTCGCGTGCTGCTTTTCATCATAAAAACATACTAAAATAAATTGGTATATTTATGCTGACTGATTATTTGTCTTGCTAATTCCGACCGAACTCTTCAATTAGGGTGCTGTGAATGGGTCTTTACGAGAACCACCTGAACGTGGCATTAGGCTGGTCACACGTTCACTATTAAAGTGGCCCCACCCACTAGTCCTTATTTGGGAATACAACTTCCGCTTAGCTTCATACAAACATATGGTACCACGCAGTGTTGTTATCCATCTTGGGACTGAGGCCCAGGGTTTTTTTAATTCTCCCACTGTCATGACTGGACAAATAACTGAATCAAAAAGGAAACACATTTATCGCATACATGGTTGTTACGATTTAAATTCAAGAAAGTCTGCACCATCTGAAATCTCAGCATATTTTTTTTATTATACTATTTATAATCCCAAAATGGGAAATTCTTTTTTCCACTCACATGCAAAGTATAGAGGAGATGAGTGAAGGGGCAGCCACACATGCCACGGCGCCCAACGGGCAGTGTTAGGGGACGGTACCTTGCTCAAGGGCACCTTGGCAATGTCCAGGATGTGAACAAGCACTCTCCAACTGCTAGTCCACATCATATTATTTGGTCTGGGTGGCACTTGAACCAGCGACCCTTGAGTCCCCAAGCCAAGTCCCTAAAGACTGAGCTATTGGCTCTCTTTTGTAAACATATTGTAATTACTGAGGGAAGTGTGTTCAATGTGAGGTTTTACAACATTATAGAACATTATTTTGACAGAGGTGGAGAGCTATTCCTTTGCCCCTGCACTGAGAAAGCATCACCGTATAAACGTATTTAACAATGAGACAACTGAGTAAATCTTGTTTTATTATTTGGAGGCAAATATAAAATTTGAATCCATTATATTTATTTGATAACTTTGTTACTAGTTATCTTGCATGTTGATCTGTCAAAGTTGCAATTTTTTAAGTTAAATTTTCTCAAAAATGCTAAATATCAGATCCAACAACCCTTGTATATACATATAACACATGTAAATATATGCATAACTTAGTTTTACTTACATAGGCTACATTAATGTCAGATACTTTAACATTTTTACTCAAGTATTATTCATATAGTGTAAGTGACCTACCCTTTTACCAAAGTAATATTTTAACACTATATCTTTACTCAAATTTGACCTCTGGGTACATTTTACATCAGTGGTCACACTGTTGCTTTAGGTGACATGTTCCTTTATTACCATGAATACACAAATGTAGGTTATTTTCATTCAATCCCACACATTATCCTGCTGCGTGAAATACTCATGAGCGAACCAAATGTGGTTCAATCCACTGCTGAAAATAACCAATGCATCATTTCATTCTGTTAGAGTAGCATCTATATTAAAAATGGCAGCTGCTTTGTGAATTATATTAAAAACAAATGTAACTATATTTATGACAACAGAAGATAACACTTGATCAGTGATTAAACATGCTTACATGTCAGTAATCAGGAGAGGATTTATTAAACAGCACAAAAGTCTGATGTACACAAAATCATAAATATCCCCAAAACAAGTAACACCCTCCTTCCATTAACAGGATACAACTCATTGTCTTTTCAATGCAATAATAAGCCAGTTTATATAAGCCACATATTAATAAACCATTTACACTTGAACAACTGAATGATCTACAGTATTAAGACACAAAGATGTTAGACAGTCACTCTGTAGAGTTAAACCAAAAGTAGTTTGTTTTTTCATTAATCCCAGTTATTGTAGATAAAAAAGAAACCCTACTCAACCTAATGTACTATTTACATCTGTCTTTACACTAGTGTGTTTAAGGGGAACAGGAATTAACTGAAACTGAAAAAAACTGTTTGGCAAAGAATCTTTTAAAATGGGATGTTGGATTCTTAAGATGATTCTGTTTTATGAGAAACTCCTTCATTTACAGTTTAATTGCTAAAACTGTGGGACGAAACACCATGTGGTCTTTTCCTGGAGGGAAGCCATTACAATTTGTAATGTGCACTTTAAGTTCTGCTTTCTGTCTTCATGTTGTCCTCTATGAATTGTAGTGACAGCATAGCAGGGCTTGCTCCTTTTGAAGTCACTCAAAGCCACATCCAGAGATGGAGACAATGGGGTCAGCTATGCAGCTAGCATTTTTTAAGTTTTCTTCATGAAGGAAATTAAAACAAAAACACAGATATGCCATCCTGATTAACCTACTTCTGCACTTATTATCTGACACGATCTGGGACCAATTAGATGCAAAAAAAGAAAAGAAAAAAATATATAAACATGGCACAAAAAGAAAGGAAATTCATGTTTGGTAGATTATTTCTTTGTGGTAACAATGCTTCTTAGTAAATAAATGTTATGCCGTTGGAAAGCCTGTTTATTTCCCTTTTAAATGGTGCCAGATCTGTAAGGAACATGCATTTGTGGGTTGAGCAGCAGAGATGAATATGTGAGTTGCGCCCACGAAAAATTTGCCAGATCTTCTCTGCCAAACAGCTTATTCTTAAATGAAGTCTGAAGAAACAAGACATATTGGCAATTTAACAATTTATTAATTCAACAAACAGGAGCCTCAATATTGTGTGGAAGAACCATACACAGCCACAACAGCGTTGCACCTCCTCCTCATGCTGGTCACCATCCTGGTCACACACTGCTGTGGGATGGCATTCCATTCTTCAACCAGCATTTGTCGCAAGTCAGCCAACGTGGTTGTGTTGGTCACTCTGGCACGAACAACGCCCAAGCTGATCCCACAAGTGTTCAACGGGGTTGAGGTCAGGACTGCTGGCAGGCCGTTCCATCCTCTCCGCTCCCAAATTCTGAGTCTCCCCGTCTCTAAGAAATCCTGCTGAGAGTGTGACCAGGCTGGTGACCAGCATGAGGCGGCGGTGCCAGGCTGTTGTGGCTGTGTATGGTTCTTCCACACATTACTGAGTTTGTTAAATTCATAAATTATTAAATTGCCAATATGTCTTGTTTCTTCAGACTTCAATTATCCAATCCACCAAACAAGAGTCAATAGCAGAATTAGCTGTCTGGCAGAGAAGATCTGGCAAATTTTTCATGGCAGCAACTCACACACTCAGCTCTGATGTTCATGCATGTTCTTTACAAATGTGTCACCATTTAAAAGGGAAATAAACAGGCTTCCCAACGGTGTAACACATTATATGTGTATGTGTGTATGTGTGTATGTGTGTATGTGTATATACACACACACACACACATATATATATATATATATATATATATATATATATATATATATATATATATATATATATATATATATATATATATATATATATATATATATATATATATATATATATATAAATAAAAACACACAGTTGCCTTAACTATGACTGCACACATTGTTCTTAATCTGCAGTCTGTAGTGATGGAAGAGATAAAAGCTGGCTTGTTTGATTTGTGCTTCTATCAGAACTCAGATAAAAGAACGCCGTTTCACCCTCTCGGGCACAGAACACCTCTGGTTGAGTCTTCACAACAATGCCATGTTTCTTTGGCATATGTTGGCCATTGTCATTTGCACCCGCATACTTATGTAGGGTATGTTGTTGGATATGTAGAAGAGGTCTTCATGGGTCCACAAGTCTAGGCCAAATCCAAAAAAGGGATCAACATAAACATTTGAGTGTTTAAGGTCAATATGTATTCAGTTGAGTTGAATCAGTCAAAAATTAACCAAAATTGTCAACAGAATACGAAGAAATAGCAGTTTTGACATGACATTTATGCATTGTGTTGCAGAGATATCTACTGAAGTTAGCCAACAACAACAGCTACAGTTAGCAGCAATTAGCAATTTTATTCTGCCTTATTTGTTTGAGTGGGAATTTGACATTTGGCTGATTCTTACGTAAATATTGCATCTTTAAGGAAGAAAAATTGAGAATTTGGATAACAATACCTTATATCAGTTTATTGAAGCATTGTGATCAAGATAGGCAGTGAGTTTGTTATTTAACAGCATCAACATAAACATCTTTTCTCTGATGGAAACCTCAAACAAAGCTTTGGGATTTCTGTACTGATTTATCTAGTTAATTATCAGTCGATATATATGATCAATCTGTCCTGAGCCTAGCTCAGTCGGAAAAATTTGCAGGCCAAAATATTAGTCAGGCTTCAGACCAGAATCTGGTCTCATTCACCAAGAACCCTTGTGAATACCTCTACTACGTATTTAAGAATGCCCCCTCCATCATATGACCACCTGCTGTCCCTGCCTTGTGACCTGAAATCTGTTTGAGGCCAAAGCAAGAATGAATAAATAATAAAACAGAAGGCATGTTAACATTTGGTTTGGGGCCCTGATTGTTACATTTCCATATTTACCAAAACAGTTAAACTGAAGTGAGCTGTGTTTGTATTAAGGGCAAAAGTGATGTGTATTGAATGACATACAAACTATAATCAGCTACTGCCCTTGTGGATGTAGCATTCACTCGACAGCTTGATATTTCAGTCTTTGAAACCAATGAAACCTTTCAACCCACTTAAAATTGATTAATTATTTACATTTTAATTGTGGTCTAAAATTGGCCTTCAAAACACAACTTTTTATCTCCAACTACAAAAAAAGAAAAAATGGTTGACGTTGGGACTTCATCATAACCTCCAGTTAAAACGCAACTCAAAAAGTGGATTCATCCAGGTTCACTGAAATATATTAAAAAAGAAAAACAGTGGAAATGAGAACTGTTCCAAACACATGAATGAAGGGTTTCAAATGTGTTAATCTCAAGTCTTGATGAGAAATACCAATAAGTACTGCATTTTAAGGTCTCCACACAGCTGCTCCGCTGTCCTTAACCTATTCAAGAAAGATCATCAACACCAACATAAAAGCATAAATCATGTCTAATACAGAAAAAAGCCATGGGCATATTGACCAAGAAGACCTAGAAACAAACATAAATAAATACATCTATTATTGAAAGACTTGAGGGGTGACAATATTAAGGCAATGCAGTGGCATGTTCTTGGTGTTTTCTTTCATGGAATTCTGGACATTTAAAAGAAAAGCAAAATCACACTCAATTAAATAAACTCATCATTTGCACATGAACAAAAAAAAAAAAAAAAAAATATCTTTAGGGGGTATGCATCCACAAAACCTGACAGCATTTCTCTGGCTTGAGCTGGACACCCCGCTCTTCACAGTGGCACTGGACCCCACATCCTTGCCAAACCCCCTGCATTACTTCTACCGTTAATTCAGTTGTCAAAAACCAGACGCACTGCCCCCACAGCAAACTGCAGCAGTGCAGTAGTACAACCTCATTTGGAGCACTCTTACAGCATGTATTCCCTCAGTACAGTCAGTGCAATGCTCAAGGTTGCTTCTAATAAAAGAATGACTATCCCATGACTTGTGGGCAGGTAACATGGCTGGCGCTGGGGCAAAATGAAATAAAATGACTAGAATTAAAATAAAAAAACTCATTACATGACAAGGAGAAATAAGAAGGGATTAAAGACTGTGTGGTCCAGATGATAGGTCACACCTCACTCTAGTGAATGTAGGCTCTGTAGACTGCAGAAATATCATTGTCTGACTGGTCCAGTGCCTTAGCCCTCTTGTAAACCTGCACAGGAAAAGAAAAAAACAAAGGTTTCAGTGGTTTTGCACATGCTTCATTCCTAATATTATTTTAGAATTTATTCATTTATTGTTAAGAAGGATTTAGTACTAGTTACTGTAGGTGAAGAAGGCATTTTGTGCACATGTCAAGGAAACACAGTAGCTCAGAGGGAAAAAAAAAACAAACAAAAAAGAAAAGAGTAAAAATTCACGTGTAGAAGGAGAAACATTTGGG